>JAQFVV010000027.1:1782481-2982481 GCA_028023455.1 Epiperipatus broadwayi
ATATTATTTTTTTTGTGTGTGTTTATTCTATTTAAATTTGATACACATTTCATAAATATATCTTATGTACATACGTACACAAACACATCTTTCATGTAACTTGTTAATTTTTCCTTGTTTGCTTAATGCCTGTGTGTGAGTTTATAATCCACAGATCACTATCTCACGTATTAGTTATTTAATCAATTTTTCTTATCAAGAAAGAAATTTTCCTTTATTTAATCTAATTATTGCTTTATTAAGTATTTCTTTATGATTATAGTTTTGTTTTATTAATATGATTTATGTAGTGTAATATTTGTTTCATATATTTAATCGATCTGGGAATGTATTCATATTATAAATGGTATGGAGTAATGGGTTAATAAAATATTTATATTATAATTCTAAAGCGACTACTGCCATAATTTTTTTTTTATTCTCTTTGTCATTTTACTTTCTCTAACTATATTATTAATTAATTATGCGAGTTTTCCGATCCCCATTCTTTAACTGAGAAAAGAGTACGCTGAGCTAGCAAATGGGAAATCATCTTACCGGAACCTAAATCTTTATTTTCACGAGGATACTTATTTATTATTTTTTACGAATAATTATTTATTGTCACACATGCCCTAATATCATTTGAACTTGCATATCCTTTCAGGAGGAGAGTTAAATTTCCTTCTGGGAGTGGCGCGAGGGTTTTATTTAGAGTCGTCCCCCAAAGGTATGTAAGAGTCAACATTTCCAAAAGTATCTTCTGTGTCCGTAACACTGTTACGGTAAAGTTTTGAATTGCTTCTTACTCTGGCATGTCACCATATTTTCCCTCATGTTCGGTTTATGCGCATGCTCATATTAACGGAGTAAATGGTAACCGGTATAATATGTATAGCCATATTCTGCTGAGCTTAACTTCATTTTTTTCTATTCAATTATTAAAATTTTTCCAGTGAACTTGATTCTAAATAGTTTAGAATACTATATGTTGCATCATCTCTTGATCACAGGAAGTTATAGAGCTTATATGTTCTGAGCTAGATTCATGCATAATGGTCTGATATATAAAATGGATTATATATTAGTTTATGGGTATTCAGTGATAATGATGATATTCCTGTCATGATCATCATCATCCTGATTGACACAAGGAGAATATTCTTTAAAACCCATGCACTATATTTATTTTAGTTTAGTCTTATTAGAAATTAAGTTTATAATGGCCAGTACATTAATGGTACTAAGTGGCCAGAGCATTGATGATGATCAGCATGTTTTAATATTCCAGCATTGTTTTGATGGTTATATATTCTGATGGATGGGCACTTAAGTTGGTTCCTCTAAGTTAGCGGTTAAATAAGTGCCCCAAACTGGCAAAGGTGACTGTTGTTAATTCATGATGATTATTACTTATACTTACTTTTACTTATTGATAATGCTAAGGAGTTCATTGGGCTGATCTCTCTGAGAGATATCAAATCTTTCATGCTCTATAGTATATTATCTTATAATATGCAACATTACTTATATATTTCTTAATACCTCTTACTTTAATATCTTACTTAAATCTTAAATATCATACTTTTTTGTAAATTTTATATTTATATTTATTTTGAACTGGGGTTGATGATGATTAACCATCATCCCAGATAACCCTTTATATTATCTGGATTTCTGTCATGCTCTTATAATATATAACATTACTTATATATCTTATAAATATTATTTGTGTATCTTATATATTTTTTAATATTACTATATGCTTTATTATCTTACTTCAATATTCAATATTATTTATTTATATATTTTTGATATTGATCATTTCTGTATTATATTAAATAATTTTATTTGAAATATTTATTTTTGGACAGATGATTTTCAGATCCCCCACCCTCACCCCATCTTCCATCACACCAGGTTCACCTCAATATGTACCCCTTCCTATTATAATATATATATACTCTTGATCATTTATTCCTTTATGCTATATATATAATTACAATCAAACTTAAATGTTTTAATTACACAGAATTATTTAAATTTATACAATTTCCCTTAGCTTGAAAGCTTACTGCAATAATAAGACTGGGTTGATCTTTTAAATTCCTAATATATATATGGTAATGGTCGGAATGAGCCAACAATTGCATAAATCACCACCAGGATGATTTAAACCACACAACTCATTCCATCCTACATACTATTTCATTTCTTTTTTAGGCTTGGTGATCAGGGAGAGGTAGAGACTTTTAAAACTAGATTATTAACTATATATCTTACCTGTGGTAAAACAAGACACTCACTGCAATGTATATATAAAATACAAACACTTTATTAGTATTAAAGTTACAAACAAATAAACAAAAGAAATGATTAACACTTAATTTGGTTACTAGATTTATAAGATAGTGGAAATTACTTTAATTAATGATTCCATATATAAAAGTTTCAATATATAACAGACATATAATAAAGGACTTCAGGTGATGTATCTATTTTGATCTCTGGGGACAGATGTCCCTCAAGCAAGTACATAATAATAAATAAAGGTAAGTTTAATTAACTCTAGAAAAACATGGCTAAATAGTTAAATGCATAACTCTCATGATCACGACCAGTGAATGCTGAAATATCAACATACATAAGGGATAAAGATGATGGTACTGAGTTACTAAAGTAATAAACACATAATGAGGTAAACTGGAATATGATCACTCCACAATGTCATATCCAAGTCTTATAATAAAACAACAATAGTCATATCTTCGCTGTTGCAATGTTAGATTCATATTTCATAAAATAAATTGTCATAGAATGAAAGAATGAGCATCTTCATAAGACTCTAAATAGCTCTCTTTAACAGGCAGGAAGGATCCACTGTACTGGTAACAAGACAAGAACAAGATCCTCTGGGTCTGAAAAATAAAAGGAATGTTTCCACATTTGCATGGAACTTAGACAAATGGAACCCATCAAATTAAATTTTCTGAAGCAAGGATATACACCTACTGAAGAAACGTAATGAAATAAACATGAAATTAGACAATCCAGTAATATTATATTTATATCCAATGATTAACATTTGGACTTAAATTTAAATCTATATAAATAAAACTTAAATGGTCATGCCATAAGTTTACAATATGTGAATATCCAATATATAGGTTTAACCAAGGCCTATGCAGTTATTATATATTAAACAATTTTATAAATAAATTCCTGCTTAATTAGAGACCTGCCCCATTAATCTTACATATATACAGAATTGATGATATGATAGCCTGCAATGATAATATATTAAATTGTATTAAAGGTTTTAAAGAATTTAAACTATTGTATCATATATTTCATTATTTATAACATAAGTTTCACAGAATTGGAAACTGCGTATCTGCAGTATATATATAAATGTTAAAAAAAAGAAACGAAGTTTTAAATTTTAACTTTGAACATTAAATTTTATTTTAAAACTGCATGCAGTATACATATATAAATGTCCCTTCCCAAAACAGAAAATAAAGTTTGCTTTTAACACCTTAGCACTTGATCTTAATTTTAAATTTGAAAGTTTTATATAAACCATTATAATTACGTTAATGGCTACATGATATTTTTTGAAAGAATCTATTTTAAATAGGCAAATTTAAAAATTTCAAATAAAATTAATAACGTGAAAGGCTAAAACATTAACAGATGTTCCTTAAAAATGCTTATGTGACAGCCAATCAGATGTAATAATGACTGCATGTGGAACTCTCAATTTAAAAACACAAGCCAGAAATATGAGAAAAAAATGGAATCACTTTCGTCTCTACTTAAATTTATATATAAAGACTCAAGCATTCTGAACTAAGAGCATGAAGATTAAAACACCACATTTAATTCACTAAATATTATACATAATTAAACAATGTGAAATCTTTTGATTTACTATTACTAGAAGCAATTTTCAAATCTAATGAAATAAGAGTAACAAATGTAATATATTAAATTTATTAAGCAAAAGCAGATGATAATTAAATTTAATATATTTAGTATAAATATTAAAAATTTAATATATTTAAATAAAATTAAAGAACAAATTAGAATCAGTGAGGGGGGTAAATATCTTGCTTTTATTTAATAACTGGACTTTTCTTTAGATAATGTCTAATATTTTAATCATTGAAATCTTTTACTAAATTTACCTCCGTCTGATTCTTAAACAAGTCTAGAAAATTTGAAGAAAGATTGAATATATTGCAATAGTCGATCTTCCTTACTATGTACAATTAATTAAGTTTGCTTTAAAAAAATATCTAAATAATACGATAAGAAACATTTTAATAATACAATAAGAATATTTCTATAGTACTAAAAACACACACACACTTTAAGAACAGTTAATAAATAAATTGTGAAGCAAAGAAAGCAGAATATTAGAGACTTTTATCATTTGAAATTTATAGTTAAATTAAATTATTATTTTACCAGACCTTCACAAAGGATTTTAATAAATAATAGAATTGGCTAGCTGATCACTCAGTGAAATTATATCCTGGGGGCTTCCCTTTTGATGGTGACAGCATAATATGTCAGCAATTTATATGTTAGGCAAGGACTTTATCGGTCTAGCATTCTATTCTTGATTCCTTTGTTCAATATTTAGAGTGCTTTTTGTTTAGATATACATTGAGTTATGTTGAATTTAAAATTTACATATTAAATCTTGTTTAATTATTATAATCAAGATGTAATTAATAATTTATAGAGCACATACTCATTATATAAGTAATATATATTAAGGCTATAACCTTAAGGCTGTGTGCCTAAAATGCGTCAGTAGGGACCTCTACAAATCTAAACACAAGATTAACGACTTTAAAATACAAGAACTCTCATTTTTATCATCATAACCTTTGTTGTTCTTCCAATATTTATTTGTAATGAATTCAATTTCAGTTGTACTTCCAATATTTGTGTCTTTATTATAAAATATATGTTCACTTTTTAAATCAATTATCTATTTATCTTTTCTTCTAATTTCACAAATTCTAACAATGTTTTATTTAATATTAGACTATGATTTAGTTTTGCCTGTTATAGTTGTAAATATTTATTTTAGAAAAAGTTCATTTACCTTCACATACATGGGGTATTTCTTGATTCTAAATTCACGAATTAAAAAGTCAATAAAGTCACTATGCTATTGAATGTTTGTTGGGGAGCAGTCTATCTATATATATCATAGGAGTAATCAAATATTAGGAATTTGTACTGTTTTTTAAATAAAAGGTTCTCATTTTTCACACCTTTATTCCACATGTTTTGCAAGTTCATAATGCATCAGTTTTAGAACAATGAAATGAAATGAAAGCTTTATGCACAGGAAGCTTGAAAAATATGGATGCTCCCCCACAAAAATAAATTTTAAATATTACCCAGTTTTAAGGAATTGAAATGAAAAATTGAATCGTAACTCTTATAATAACAATTCTTTGGTATCTATATAAACATGTTAGACCATAGATAAAGGTATTGTTAAAGGGAGTTGCCTTGACTACAAGTTGAGATTGTTGATAGCCTATGGATTGATTATTATTATTATTAAAAAAAATTTGAGTGATTTTAATAATTTGGGGAGGAAAAAAGCTATACTTAATTTTTTTTTTAAATAATTGTTCAATTTTTTTTTTTTTTTTAAAAAAAAGTTAATGAATGAGTTGAAGGAACTAAATATTAACTTTGTATTTGATCATTCCCAACCACAATTCTAAGATTATTGTTTTGAATAAGTGCATTTTACATTTATATGTAAGAATGAATAAATATTTTATTATCCTTGTGTTACAGTACCAATTAAATGTTATTAACATTATTTCTATGGGAATTTGGATCCTGCAATCTGTCTTCATGTAATTTTTCAGGAAACAAACATGAAGAATGATGATCCTCTCTGGTTAAAAAAAGAAAGTGAGACCTTATTTTATATTTGGTTTATTTAATAGTAATTCTGTATTCTACAACAGTGTGGGATTGTTTTTTGTTTTTTTTTAATGTTACGTATAACAGAATAGAGTAGGATGATGATCATGTGATGTTTAGTGGTTGTAACAGAATAGATAAATGACAAGAAATGATCTGATTTCATCTAACCTGGAAAGAGCAGAGAATCCATTGTAAACTTTTTGATTATTGTTAGGTCTTTCTCAAACAACAGAGAAAAGAGATAATTCTTCACTTTATGGCTTTGGAACTTTATTCTTTAACATTCTGGAATATTCTGGAAAAATTTCTTGCTATATTTGTAGACTTCTAAACTTTAATAACCTTAAGATCAAACAATTTATTGATCATCAGTGGCATTATAGGTTTAAGGAAGATTATTCAAAAGCCTTCTCTTATTAAAGTTAATGTCATCTACATTTTACTTTTGTTCTATGAGCTTTTTTAATTGGGAGTATCATGGCTTTTGATAGTACAAAGTACAACACTGGAATAAACAAAATTATCCAATAAACTATAAAAATTTCCATCTCCAAATTTAATAAACTACATGCAATTATACTGGTGTTTCTGATACTGACAAAATATCACCAAAATTTTATTTAATGTTCTTAATAAAGTGGTGAAAACTGAATCATCTTCTCCATAATAGTATCATAATAATGTTATAATTCTCATAAAATTTATGACTAAAACATTTTAATAAACAAAAATGATGCATTTGTACTTAGTTTTAGTTTTTTATTTAGGAAATAAATTAGTATAATGATAAATATGGAAATAAATATTTCTTCAAACTGAATATAGAAAGTGTCCATCTTAAATTGATTTGATTTTTGGCAAAGTAGAGCCACCTAGTACTAATTCTAATTACCTTAATAGATATAGTTATAATTATTTATTAAGTTCACTTAAGACAGGCTATAACCTGTATCAAATGCGCCTTGAAATTTATAAGTCACTCAATATCTTTATTTTGCCGATAGAGGGACCTCTCAAACCATGTTATAAGATAGCGACTTTTATAAAGATAAGAGCAGCGTTATACTAATAATACCTTCAATATAGTAATTATTCCCTATATGAGATATTATAAACTTATTGCAAAGGGTATTTCTTACAAGAATTAAAATAACTACTGGGTGACTCTGCCTTGGGAAAAATAAAATTAAAGCAATTTATGTAATTTTTAATAGCAATTTTTTAATGTTGTAGCTTCAGTAGTCAGCAGTTACTTAATAATAGGGATGAAATTCACGTATAATCCTGTTTATGGACTTTATATCCCATTTATATTAAATCCATGCTTCCCATTGACGAAGGCAATAAAGCCAGCAATTAGTTCATGAATGGCACAGGATGTGGATTACAAGTACTATTGTCTAGTATTTATTGATTACTCAAGTTTACACTAGATTGCTCTAGAGTATAAATGAAGAGAATTTGTTCCTAATATCACATCATGCATATACAATATCATGTGATGTTTGTTACAAATATAATTTTAGCAATGTTTTTTTTTTAAATTTTCATGCAGGTTTAAAATTGCTAAATGTTCTATGTCTATATTTTTAATGCATATTTTTTTTAAACATAAGAATCTCTTAAAAAACTCAAATTTAATCAAAAATATATTTTATTAGTAGTTGTCCATCTTTTCACTCATAAGCAGTTCATATAAATAGAAATAATTAATGAATTATTAGAATTATTTTTAATTCTATGGTATTATTAGTAAACTTTGTGTTATCAATTCTTATCCTAACTTGTATTATTTTTTCAGCACAAACTATTATAGTGAGCGGCATTTTACTAGTTTACCAAGTCAGCCCATCTTTTATCAAGTAAGTTACAAAATTACCAAAAAAAAAAGAGAAACTAATTCTTTTTAAATGACACTATTTCATTTACATAAAGAGCTTCATACTTCTTTTTCTGATTAATGCATAATATTTGATAGTTTTCTTTTGAAAACAACAAATGAAATATATATATATTTTCATATGTCATAGCATCGGCCGGGACGCGAACCCACAACCGTCTGCAACCAACTACTTGCTTGCATGGCGGCTGCGATACCTCTTGGCTAACAACGCAAGACAAATGAAATATATTTAAATTGAATTTTATACAAGTTACTGTTAAGACGGTAGAATATAAAAGGGAAACTTAACAAGTTTTCTAGATATTGAATTCATAGATGTTTGAGAAGAGATTAAGGATCAGTCACTTTAAGGTAAGGTAAAAGAATTTTATTTTATCAGGCAGCATATGTTAAATGATAGAAAGATTATATAGGTCATAGAGAACTCGATAAATAAAATAGGAATAAAACATTACAGGGAAACAGTTGTTGAGGTAATATTAAATCTCATCAGAAATATATAAAATATATAGGAATCAAAGGATATATATTTTAAGTGAGTTTAAAATTCAGATGCAATACTTCTCTTTACATTCTTTCAACAAATTTGGCATGTGGTCTGTACATTCATCATTGTTACATCCAAATTCTTTGGATACAGGCCACACTATTAATTTTGTCTTCTTTGAGAGAAATGAAATAAAAAGAAGAATTAAAAAATCTTTATTATTAAGAATTTATGATTCTGAAGCAGTTAACTGAAGTTCTTTTAAAACTAAGGGTGGATGGGACATAAGTGGAAGTTGTTATTTTTTACTTGTAGCAGTGAAACCATTGGTAGTGTTTTAGAATTTATTTTTTGGCTAGTCTGGTTGAATTGTGAATTAGGGTAATTTTGATTGTTTATTGACTAGTTTAGTTTTATGCTTTTAATATATATATATTGTTGCCGGTCAAAATATGTTTATCCATCTAACATGAGCTGGAACTCACAAAATGTACTTCAAACCCAGTCAAGCCCAAGATTTAGGTCAGGGACCAGCCTGGATTCAAACCCCACTCTCTAAGCCCCAGATCTAACACCTAATGAATAGCATAATAGTGATGGCACATTAAAATTAATTTTAAATCCGGCCGACTAGGAGAGCAGAGAAGACAATGAGACATCTATTGACTATGACTAAACTAACATATATATCAACTAGGCTGTACATTTGGAAGTGGAGAAAAGGAATTCGAACTACTCAAATAAGTTAGACAATAAAATATAATTTAATATACTGACAAATTATTATACATTTATAAATAAATTATAGACATTAGTGTGTGTGTGAATGAGCAAGCGGTTACATAGTGTCATTCACGCTATTAGTTTTCATATGCTCTTTCTTAGTTAAATAATATATTACAAATAAACACACATCTTTGGTGGGTCTAATATTAAGATGCCAATCAGTATTAGAAAGAAGTTACATAAAATTGCTATAAACGCTTTGATTTACGGTTCTGAAACGTGGTGACTAACATATGATTGAGGGGAGCGTTCTGAAATTCATCATACATATGATATAAATTATTTTCATGCCATTGAGGTCGTGAAAATAAATAAAAGACAGTTAAAAGATTATATTTGAACTATGACAAAATATTTAATGAAATTATTTTAACAATAGAAAGACGAACGCTTTATTTTCCCCAAGGCATATAGATACTCTTAAATAGATATATAAATTATGACGGTGAGATTGTATATGATTGAAATAATCTTAATTAATAAAATAGAAGTAGTTGGCATTTATATATATATATTTTAAGCAAAGCTTAATTTTAATATTAGAGCATTAAAACTGGGCCATGAAGTAAAAGAAATAATAATAATAAGAAGTTTACGGTGCTGACATAATAGCCTAAAATAACTAAGAGGAAAAGATCGTGCTTCTGGATGAAAATGAAATATCTCACCCCCTTCTTGGGTAGTGCTTAGAGAAAAGTGGATAGGCATGGCGTGGCCCAGACTTTTGCTGGTATAACCGATGCGAGAGGCCTTTTATCTACGAAGTGTATATGCATAGCATGTGCCAAACTTACGGGATCACTGCCAGAGGCATTATATACGGAATAAATGTGGTCCCAGATAGCTCAACTATCTATGGAACGAGATACGAGGAATCTATGGGTTCGATCTTGTCGTAACCCCCAGATTTAGAAGACTAGAAGCACGTAGTATATACATATATACAAAGATATGCTAAATGCCAGGAACGCAGTACGAATGAATGTCTCTAACGACATTGAATAAGATTTACTGCTTTTAAAATAAATGAGCCCAGTTTGAATACCATAATTTAGACAAATAATACGCTATGCAGTTATAAATATAGAGAGAGAATATTTAGATTTCATTTACTTAAAATATACTTGAAGATTTTATATAGCAAAAGAAACATTAAGATTTAGATTTCAAATTAATAAAATATACGTTTAGATTTGATTAAGCAAAAGAGACATTAAGATTCACCCCTTCCCTTTCCCACTATTTAAAACAATTCAATTCCACCTTCGTGGATTTTACAATAACTGGAATACATAGCATATATTTTAAGAGTATATATAAAAAAAATAACTAGCAGTTATATATATATATAAAACAATTAAGTCACCTTTTTAGAATTTAATAAATAATTATAAAATCAATGTTTCAGAGCGTTAATTAGCTTGAGTTCTGGATTTTCAGAGTTAAACAAATCAATTTTTATATTAAAACGAACCTAAAATGTTGATTCATAAAACAATCTGGCGAACGTATTAATTTACAATGTATTACATATATATTTTAAGGGGACGTTAATAACCTTTTCATGAAGGTTTAGTTAAAAATGACAGAAAAGATTTTTATAAATTAAACTTGCCAGTTTGCTTTGAGATTGGAAAATTAATAAAAAAAACATATATATAAAATCAAGTAATAAATATCTATAAATAAATGACCGCACCGAAATTAAAGAAGGTTAAAAGCATATGAGGTAGGATTAGATATAAAGAAATCATTTGAGAGCAAAATTACATTCACAGATATATATATAAAAGGCAAAGTTAAGGAATACATGAAAAGAGATCTTGATAGATTATTTAGACTAAATTGACTATTAGGTGGCAGCTTGGAAATTTACCTTGCAATTTTAAGAATCCATTTTAAAGTATGGCACGTGCATGGCGAATTGAGGATCCAAATGAATTCTTCTTAATGACAGCAAGTTTCTATTAGCATTATTAAAGTTCTCCATCGGGCCTTTACTTCACTTGAATGTAGCAGAATATTATGGCAGTGGAAAACGACCCACAAGGGTCAGGAAATGATGGATTTACTACTACATCATTTTAAGTTTCACCGCGATGTTAACAATCATTTCACTAGAGTAGCTAATCTCCTTCAATAGTAGTTAATCTCCCCCTGATTCAAAATTCAGTCATTTTATACCTTTTCTTTTATCAGTTGTTTTTGAAGATGCAATTGTAAGATAACGTCCAAAAATAAATTCAAATCTATTTCCAGATTAGAAATAGATTTGACAACATGTTTTTAACACAAGTAAATCTTTAATCTACTTAATCCCATTTATTTTAAGTAAAACTTTAATTAAAAAATACCTCCCTTTAATTATTTTTGGACAATTACAACAGTCACATCTTCCATATTGGATTTTATAAAAAATATATAGCTTAATAGAAAAACAAGCAATTTAAAAAGAAAAAGCTAAAAATGACATATAAGAAATATTTAAAACATCAATATTTTGTTAGTAAGTTTTGCTCCTATGTATATATTTGAGCCGCATCTATAATACTTTAATAAAAAAAGAACTAATAATTAATAAAAAGAATTAATAATAATTTTAAAACATGTTATTGAAACATTAAATTTTATAATTTAGGCGCGCATCTCAAATATATACATGAAATATATATACACGACAAAAGGAGCGGGATGGGAAATAGGGATTTAAACATAGGTTAGTAGATGGAAACATGAAGCACAATCTTAAGCTAAGATTGACTGCTTCAATATATATATATATATTAGTAATAAAATCAGGTCATATGTGACATGACATATATAGCTTGCATTTACAAATATGTAAAATAAAGAGCATGCTCATTTTGGATCAAGACAGCTGGAAATGCCTGGGGAAAAAGGGAATTAGGAAAACAATTAGTATTAAAAAGAATATAATAAATATTTAAACCATATGCAAGTGCCTCTGTGTTTTTAATTTCTCTTATAATGTTAATAATTTAGTGTCCATTTGGTTTAAACAAAATATAATTAGTAAAGTTCACGTAAGATTACATCTTGAAATCTCTTAAGTGACTGCAGTACGTAAATAATCACTATGATCATTGAAGATTCTTCTCCATCTAGTGCTGGGCTATATGCCTAGTGTGGTGTGCCCTCATATCGCTCATCACAATTTTAATAATCTTAGACAAATCATGGACAGAGTGTTCAATTATATCTAATATATTTCAAGAATTTATGTATAGGTAAGCGTTTAAATATACATAAAAAAATCGGTTAATCAAATCACATTCAGGAATGTAAATGAATTAATAACTAAAGTAATCATTCATATGGGTGATTAACTATTAATTCATTTGCATCTGTGTACATGGTTTAATTAACCTATATTTAATCATAATTTACACATATCTTAGATATATTGCATGCAATAATCATACATATAATAACTGAAACACAGGCTTATTATATACCTGTGTCTATATATATGTAATATAGGGTACATGAGCACAGACTTTCACACGACCCACCACTCTCCACTCTATCTAATAACACTGATACATCTCAACACATATATGTTGAAAAGATAATCAATCAACCAATGTACGTATTTCATGCTAAACCAGCAATCATCAGTTGGTCCAGGTTATCATCTCCACACGTATATACTATAAGTGCTCATATACCCTATATTACATATATATAGACACAGGTATATATTAAGCCTGTGTTTCAGTTATTACATTGTAGAGATGTCTACCCGTCCTTGCATATGTATTTAATGGATTATGTCCTATACATGTGGTGTTCAGGTTGATCTTAGGTCAACATGGGTGTGACAAAAATCTCTGCCTCAGGGTGGCCTTTTAGCATTCCATCATCAGATTTTCAATTGGATGGACAGTTGAAGAGTTGGAGTGTGGAGTAGATTGAAGCCTGTCGATTAAAGTATGAGGATAATCTATCTTAATATATATCTGAGCACTTATAGTATATATGTGTAGAGGTGATAATCTGGACCAACTGATGATTGCTGGTTTAGCATGAAATACGTATATTGGTGATTGATTATCTTTTCAACATATATGTGTTGAAGTGTATCAGTGTTATTAGATAGAGTGGAGAGTGGTGGGTCGTGTGAAAGTCTGTGCTCATATACTCTATATTACATACATATAATGTTTAAATTTATGGAATTCAGTTCCAGTCATGCTATTTATGAATTAAAATATATATAGATACAAGTGCATTTTTAAGAGGTTATTTTTTCACTCTTGAATGAAATCTTGCATTTTTAAAAAGAATATTTTATGTTTCTATGTCAAGAAATGGAGTAGGACTCAATGTTATATCTTCTCATTATAGCTAGGAGTGCATGTGAGCTGCAGAAACAAATTCCTTTTCCTATATAATTAAAAATAATATTATAGAAACCGCAGTTTTATTTTTGCTTTCTCACCATATGGACTTAGAATATGCCAGTGCATTTCCTATCCAGTTGGCCATGATACATTTTACTTTTAATTTTATTGTCTTGTGTTGTTGCTATACATCAAGAGCTCCCAAAGTGAGTGTTTTTAACCTCCTGGGTCGATTTGAACTTTCTAGGGGTCTATAGTTTCAATAAAAAAATTTGGAGGATCAACAACCGCAAAAACATAATCCTTACTATTACTATTTGTTTACTACTTCAAAATGTCTATGATTCCAATAGGTACCTAATTAAGAAGTAAAATAATTAAAAAACAATTTTTTGATAAAAACACATTACATACCAAACTTGTGAATGAAATGGTAAAATGTGTCATTAAAAGAGCCACACGTAAGAATGCATGAAAATACATGTAACACAAACATGTCTGCGCATTGTCTTATTGAATATATCAAATCAAGGATGGACATGGTAAACCATTGCAAGTCTGTACTTGCTCACAGTGGGACGATATTTGATATTAACATAATCTATTAGTCTTGTATGGTCATGCTTTCATAGAACACTATAAATTGGTTCGTTTGATGTGGCATATTTATTTGTGATTTGAACTTTGAATATAATTATTTATTGAGGAGCAGGATTATGAAAAAGAAAACCAGAGGACACAGTTTATTTATTTGAGTTTGAACAAAAATCTTCTCTTTCAAATAAGTACATACTTTATTATTATTATTTTTTATCACGGGGGCTGTTCAAATTGTTTGTTAATAAAAGTTTTTATTTCTTACGATAATAATATGGCTGAACCAAAGAAGAAATGTAGCTTGGATTATTTGAAGGTAGGATTTTCCCCATCATTATCAAACAAACATTTACCAATGGGCATCATATGCAAAAACGTCTTTAGCAACAACATTATCAAAACTAGCAGATCACTTGAATAGAATCCAACCTGACAAAAAAGACAAAGATTTGTCATACTTTCACTCACTTAAAGATAAAATTCTGAAGAGAACTATGATAGTTAATATGTTTGTTTCACCGCCAAAGTAAAATGATGATGGATTAAGGTCATTGTACAACATATCCTTATTTATCGCAAAGTCTGGCAAGCTGCACACCATTGGAGAGAAACTTTCTACCAATTATCATGGAGGTATTGAACACTATACTCCATAAACTATCACACAATGTTATAAAAAGGATTCCTTTGAGCAATAACATAGTTCAAAGACATATTGACTAAATGAGACATGATGTGGAAAACTGTTTTTATAATTATTTGCAAAAAACGTTTTTCCCTCTCAAATTGGATGAATCAACATTACCTGGTAAGGAGGCTCTGTTGCTATTGCATGTTTGCTGTATTCAAGATCAATAAGTGTGTGAAGAGCTGCTTTTTGCTAGAACTTTAGATACTGATACCAGAGCCGAATTGATTTTTAATTTAATGGAGCTATTTTTCAGGGAAAAAGTGATTCCATTGATAAATATAATATCTGTTACAACAGATGGAGCACTAGATATGGTTGGTCATTTTCGCTGTTTTATATGTTACCTTAAACAACATGTACCTGAAGGGCCTATAGTTTATTGTATAATCCGTAGGCAACATTTAGTAGCCAAGAATATTAGTGACAAATTGCATCATTCACTTCAGCTTGTTATAACAGCTGTGAACAAAATTCAAAGTAATGCTTTGAACGCTAGGCTGTTGGCTCGATTGTGTGAGGAAAGCAACGATTTTTACTGATTAGTTCTCCATACCAAAGTCCATTGGCCTTCAAAAGGTTTATGTTTGCCAAGATTTTTTGCACTTTTTCATTCTGTTTTAGAGTTTTTGAAAAATATGGACTCCAGTCTGAAAGAAAATTTACTTAAGAGTAAAAGACATATTTTTTATTTAACTGACGTATTTAGAAAATTTAATGATGTTAATTTACAACTGCAAGGAGACAATTTGAATCTCGTCAAAGCAAAATCAGTCCTATTGGCTTTTGTTGCCACATTAATGTTTTTTAAGCAAAATATTGCAAGATCTGAGCTTTTTCAGTTGCCCAATTTACTTAAAATGCACAATCCAAGAAGAGAACATTTTGCTGTAGGTCAACTACTTGGAGGCTCTTCACTTAGATTTCAAAACTAGGTTTGAAGGTATTCTATCACTGAATATATGGGATTGGGTAATAAACCCATATCCTACCAATGCAGAACCAAATATAATTTTGCAAAGATGAGCTGAGGATCTCAAGATAAAATTCCAACAGGATTATCAAAAGTTTTGGCTGCTATAAGATATTCCACTTCTGTACCCAGCTCTATGGACTGTTATACAAAAGTATTTGCTAACAATTCTATCATCGTATCTGGTAGAGAGAGACTTCAGTGTGGTTTTAAACCTGCTTCAGAGTGGTCATTGATTGTGTATCACTGAATGTGGATATTTTTGAAAATGCAACTCACTAATTTAAAACTGGACATAGATAAATTTTTGACAGATCACAAGGGGTACCCATCTCATTAAATTCGGTTTTCCAAGATAATTTATTTGATATTCTTATTTTTATAATTCTGATTAAAATCTTTCGTTGTTGTAATTTTGTTGATGTTTAATTCTGTCTGAATATATTGATTTTTTTCAATTTTATGTTTAACAAAGTGATATCAATATTTGTACTTATTCTGAATTTACATATTTATTTTATAATGTCAAAAATTAAAAAAAACTCTGCTCGTATTTTTTTGCTTTAATTTTCATTAGTGCAAGTTTCGATATTAAATGTTGCACAACGTAATGCCATACTCCATAGTCCTTTTATCTTTTTCAATCATTAATTACAATGCAATTAAAATGAAGAATTTGATATCTAGTGGAATATTTAATATTGAGTTCTGTACAAATTTATTAATTTGAGTAAATAAAGTAAATGACGAGTGGCTTGACGGTTTTGAAAGTTTTTGGTAAAGAGGTCTGTGGCCGATAAAAGTTTGTGAACTCTTGCTATAGATGAAGTAGTTGATTGTATTTGTTTGATCATTTGATTTGATTTTCTTTCAATTGTCCATTATTGTTTCAGATTTTTGAAGCTTTGCTTAAGCAGCGTCTAGCTTGCAGGTGAGACTGGACTAAAATTACTTTGTTATATTTAATAACATTTAAAATTTTGTATAAAATTGTTTATTCAAATTGCTTTTATTGTCTTTCCAGAGAATGGATTGATTTGGCGCCTGCAGAAAATGTCTTACGAGTTATGACCTGCATGAGGATGCTTCTCAGAGATGGAAATTTTCAAAAAAGGTTCTGTGAGATGGGTGGTGCGAAAATCTTATCTGAGGTGAGTCAAAACTAAATTGGTAAGAAAAAGTGACAAGAAAAATATTATTTAATTTAAAGTCTTGCCAGAAATGAATATGTTTGGAACTTTTAATTGGAAAAATAAATTGGTCGTTGTGCATCATTTACAAAAAAAATTGTTGCACCTAAAATACATTTTCATTAGCATCATTAGAAATACTGACAATTCAAAGAGGTGGAGGTACACATTTGGCAACATATAGTTTTTTGTGCTCTAAACATAAACTATACATTATTTATGAGTTTTTTTTTGTATAAATTATAGTTTCATTTTCTACTTAAATCTACACCAAACTTCACTTTCTCAAACAACTTTTTTTTAACTTTATTAACTTCCTTATGCTTTGTGGGTATTTTTTTTTCTCTTTACTTATCTATACTGGGGAGTAAACTGTATAGGTTGGTAATGATGACACTTTTTTATAACTAGTAACTAAGTTTGAACTGGGTGGGAAAAAGTAGTTCAACCACAGCTGCATAATATATTGAAAATTCAGGAGAAGTAAGACAAAAGAGAATGAAGATAGTATTCTGGAGGTAAATTTTTAAGTTGTTTGTCAAATAAATCTAAATAACCTATTAACATATTTCTATACATAAATGGAGGATGGGAAGGAAATCACAAAGATATATTCAGATTACAAATGCAAGAAAACTAGAAATGGTAATGTTGAAATTGTTACTTTGTCATTAAATAAATAATTAATTGGCTGAAGTTTAATTTATTAGAATTGGAATCGATGTTAGACCATATATTCCAGAGCTTGATGCTGAACCACTGCACTCAACATCGTAGATATTAGAATAGAAGTAAGGCATCGTGAAATTAGCTGACAAAACATACGATCTATTATCTATTTAGATGGTTTTGTTAAAGCAAAGGTTTTTACAGGAAAAATAGGTAATTTGTTAGGATAAGTGGAATAGAACTGACTTTTTGATTAGGTCTCATCTGCTCTCACATAGGGATTGGGGGGGAGGTAAATATGGTTGAGCAGTTTCTAAGATAGTAGTAACATAAAATAAGCTAGGACTATGAGTCAGATTATTTAGAAAAATTATATCTATGGTAATTTTTTAGTCTTCTTTTATTACAAAGATCTTTTAGCAGTTGTTTTTTAGCACTTTTATTCCCCAGAAGATAGCAAATGAAGTCAAAATATTGCTATTTTTATGTTTAGAAAAAGTACTTTCACACATGGATAAACCTAGAAACTCTGTTTACATATAGAAATGTATATGTGTGTGTATGCAGCAATAGAGATGTATGGCATGAAATATTATGAGAATATGTGGAAAACAAAAATCTTCAATTGCTGCCTAAGCAATGTTAAAATCACCCAGAAAGTCGTAGATTTGTCAATCAAACAAAAAGATCTCTTTTAACTTGAGATCCGAGGAACTTACATGGTAGATAAGTGTAGATGCATAGAAAATGAAAATTTTATTCACTATACATATAAATGAAAAAGTGACTCAGCTTATCCTCAAATTATGGACTTTTTCGAACTATAGGGTTATCAAACTCAGACTAAACATACAATAAAGCTAATTAATAAAATAATAATAAAAGTAAATAAATAATCACTGGCATAAATAGGCCAATTGGAAAGCTATGTCAGTAAATCCAATTACTTCCAGCATGGATATGAGAGGGTTATCAGATAATAGTAATCTCAGTGTTTATTATTTGGGAAAATGCAATGGGTATACTCTACTCTGGAACAGCAAGTTGCTAGCTATTACTACCGTCATACATGCACACAAGGCAAGCCATTTGAGGGTCAAAGGTGAGTTCCAGCATTTCTTCCCTAGCACTGTCTGTAGCCACTAAACTTTTGCAATTACCAACCATTCTTTGATATTCAAATTGTTGTTATTCTAAAAACCTTTAATAAATATTTTAACATTTATTTAATGACCGGAACATAATTCCAGCAGTACTATAAATATAATCCCAACAGAAATGTTATATTAATTTGTTTGAAGTAAAGATATTTCTCCAGCTGTTACATAATCCTGCATAAATTCATATATAGAACTGTCAGTCAAACAGATTTCAAGATCTTATGTGGAAGATATCTTCACCTTCAATAAATGTACATATTATTTTACATCATATATTTCTGCTATTACTTTGAACATTCAGGAGGTTCTTAAAAATGAATGGTTGATGATTCTGTTTTGAGATTATTAAGTTGACTCACTTTGACTAATGCTTTATTTACATCTATAATAAACAAAGTTTATTCTCACAGTCAATATTTTTCTAAACTTGGCTCATAAATTTTTGGAACTTCAAGTAAAGCGAAACTCATTTGAACTTCTTTTTAGTTGCGTGTTCAATGACTCTTTACAATATGATTATTTTCCTATTATATTTCAGTACTTTTTTGTAGGGTTATCCAGAACAACAATAGCCAGAAAGCAATCTTAAATCAGCTTATATATTTTTAATGAAATTGATTTTTAAATGACCGTTTATGGATGTAATATCATGTGAACGATGGAATCTGTGTATATATGTGTCATTTCATTTTGTATGAGTCATTTTTTAATAAATTACATGACAAAAAATTGTCAAAAAGTTATAAATTCTTAATCGATAAATTATAACTAAATCAAAATAACAGACAACTTATTGATATAAAACTTAATTTAATAAGAACCATTTCAAGGTGGCATTTTTAAAATTTATCATATGTTAAGGAATGTTCTACAGCTTTATACCCTCTGGTGATCATCACTGGAAATAAACTGAAAAAAATCTTTTACAATTTTTTTTCAAAATATATTGTAACAGTATGGAGTATTAGGGGTGAACCTGGAAGGGATGATTAGTAAGGTCATTATCAATCCAAGTCAAAGACAAAATTTAAAAACTAAATATAAAAGGAATGAATAAATATAATGAAGCATGAGCCTGAGAGATCATCACAGAACTAACTATGTTAATTATAAGTTCACCAGCTTTACTCAAAAGCAATAATCATTCATAATAATGAATGATTGACAATAAAACTCAACAATCAATCTTGTGACTGGATTTGAAATGGGTCTTTCATAGACAGCCCTTGCCAGCTTGGGACATATTATTTAAATAGTAATTTGGATGCACAAACTTAAGTACTAGTCCATAAGAATAAAACAATAATAAAAAAATGTTGGGATACTAAAACATGCTGATCATCATCACTGCTTTCTGGTCACTTAGTGCCCTTAATGTATTGGCCAACTATAAACTTAATATCTAAATAAATAATTAAAATGATAGTGCATGGACTTTAAAGGATATTCCTTTTGTACCATCAGGCATTAGAGAAGTAATGAAATCCATCATCAACTGGATATCCATAAACACTAAATATAAATTCTTATTATATAACAGACTGTTATGCATGAATCCAGCTAAGTGAGCAAAAGCTCTATAACTGTTACTGTGAGCAAGACATATATTACGACATATAATAATTTATAATATTTTAGGATTAAAGAAATTCACTGGAATAACTTTAACAATGAAATATCAGTTTATTAATAACAATTAAATTAAAATGAAATTAAGGTCAATAGAATATGGCTATCAATATAAATTCGGCGTTCTGATTTCGATTAATACAAAAGGAAATCCACTCTAACATTGTAATGTACATATATGTCTCAATAGGTTTACATAAAATAGACCCATATATATAAGCACACAGATGTGCAGTATCATAATTTATGAACATATTTGAATTGTTATAAACCTATAAATAAGATTTAACAATTCATAAAGTATGATTGATTTTAACATATATGTGTCTACATGACACTCATCTATAAAAGCACAGACATGCTATATTAATGATAAACTAATAATAAAATTTAATTTGTTTTTTAATACATAAATGCACATGTATGTGTATATATAAAAAATATAGATAATCCCAAATAAAGCAATTAGCCTCTTATTTTCTTTTGTTGTCAGTAAAAGTATTTCTTTAAAAAAAAAATTATTATTTGGAAAATTTTATTTAAAATTTAAATCCTGGTGGTCTCATTTTCAGTACTAAAAAAAATGTCCTTGGAGCTTTTCTCTTTTTTTTGTATGAACAATATCTTGAACAAATAATCTAGGCACAAATGTTATTATTTCTTTTCCACGTCCCTTAACTGAAAATATTTTTATTGGCTAAGTGAATTAAAGTTTACACTTTTGATTGGTCAATTACAGACTCAGCAATAAAAATATACTTGTCTTTGAAAATTATATTCATTTTAGTTTAGTGTCTAAAAAGCAAATTAATAATTTTCAGACTTAAAGTAAATGAAAGTTTTTTCAAAAATAAATTTCTATTTATATTTGATAAAAATAATCTATAGCGGGCAAGAAAAACATACTTTTTGTAACCTATTACAAAATGCAGTCTATGTCATTGATTTTTTTCTCACTTTATTTTCATGCAAAATAAATAATTTTTACTAAAATCTGAAGTATACTTCTAAAATAATTATATTTTCACATGTATTTTATGAAAATAATAATAAATAATTAAAAAAAATACTCTAAAACATACATTTTCATTTTGAAAACCAAAACAAAGAACTTAGAAATTGTTGACATGTGCTCCCTATTGTAGAAAATGAGAAACAACCAATAAGTGCCTTGGTAGGCAGGCCTTAAATCGTTATAACTTTAAATTTAAATATTTATTGATTTTTTAGTTATAAAATAATTTTAAAGGGGGCAGCATCGTATGATACATTTTACTTGATAACATAAGCATAAAACCGGAAAAATAACATATAAATTAGTGGTTTGAGAGTAAGTTAAAGCCAATTATGACTATGGTTGTGAAGTATGGAGGAAAGGTTAACTGTTATTCTCAAGAAATTATTTAAAATATTTTCAATATATATAACATACTACTCACCAGATCTACATTATATATATATATGATGCAGTATCTTTATCTGTGTTTCTCTGCATGTAATTAAACAGTGTAAGTGTAAGCTACTTCAGCAAGCTTATGGACTCTCTAGATAAATTGGTCCCTTCTAAAACAGTAGACTGGTTTATTATCATCTTTGAGAAAGGTATAATCCAGTAACTGTTGTTATATATGCAGTCAACTCCATTTAGTCTAGAATTTGATAGACTTTGGGCATACCAGTTAGCACACAATTTATGTGGGCTAATGAACCACAGACTATTGGCCTGGCCTCCATGTGAATCAAAACTTCTCAGTCATATCACTAGCAGTAGTAGCTGGATATCCTGTCTCTTGCCTCCAGTTATAATTTCATACCCATCATGCTATCATATTCTGTAAAAACTTCTTTAATCTTTTTTCCAGTCTTTTTATAATCAGGATAGAATTTAAAAAAAAAACAGTAATTAAAAGCAGGTTGTTTTTATCTTGATTGAAAAAAGTCAATCCCTTTTCAATTCATCTTAATTCTTCAAAAACAACATTGTAGGATTTTTATCAAAATGTTATACAAGCTTTAATGAAAACATTTTTTAACATAATCAAAATAGATAATGGAATTTTATAATTACCACTATATTTATTGTACTATAAAAACATGCTTGTTTTAATTTCAAAATTATTTCATTCTTAACTGTAGAAAATATCTAAAAAAGTTTTTTGTATATGTTTATTTCTACTTTTCCTTTCAACTTTATATATATATATATTGTAACAGTCAGAAAACGTGTGACTCATAAACATAGTGCAGAATTCGACCACCATACCGTACAGCAGCACCATCGAGTAGCAAAGCCACTCGTGGTACTGAGTTCGAACATAGTTTATCGGTTCCACAATACAATCCACGAAACAACGCATCTGATGCGACATTAGTAAATATTTCCTTAGGCACGGTGGTCAGGGATATGCAAGAGACTCATGATTTTATTCTCGAGTTAGCCAATAATCAAACTAATATTAATTAAACATTCATATTTATATAATCGAGGAAATATTATATAGAAGGGGTATCGAATAAATGAAATGTAAGTGCAGACGTATAGTTTAAAATTATTTATTAACACAATTTAAGAAGATCATTTACTAATAATATTTTATGGACTAACAGCTTCAGTAGCAGGATTTGCAACATGATTATATTTTAAAGAATACATTATTTATTTGTTTACAAAAGGAATTATTTATTTGAGGGCGTAATCTAGCTACCTAAAATTCTCGAGTAAGTATTTCTAATGCATGCCTGGAGGGATTTATACCTTTGCAATGCAAGAGTCTAAAGTATGGGTTATAAGAGTAATGGCAGACATATATTTATTTAATTAAAATATTTATTTGTAACTAAGGGCAAACATTTATTTGAGAGTGAATTACGAAGATAATGCAGAGGCGGAGTGATATCTAGAATAATAGAATTGAGTAAAGGAACACGTGGTACGCTTTAGAAAGGCGATATGGAATGGCAGTATATTGAAACTGCAATGCCGCGAATGGGTTTATAAGAATGTCGGGCTGGTTTCTGCCTCGGCTTGACGAAGTAAGGTGTCACATAAGCATAACCAGGGACAAGCGGTCCGTGTCGCAGTTTTGCCCACTGGCTGCATGACGTCAAGTCCTACAGGAGCACCCATTATGCCCGCTTGTGTAGGACGACGGGTTAATTTCAACCCTGAAGAATCCGGAAATTTCACGGCGGAATGGGTCATCGCGTCTCTAAAACGTAACACATGTATAATGTATAAACAATTATGATGAGATTTAAATAGATTTCTAACTCGGCCCTACATTATCAACATTTACTAAAGAACGTTGGCGACTCTCAAAGAAATGTAATTTTCTGGAATTATTCATGATGATTTAATAAATACAAAACCTATATAAATTTGGAATTATTATAACTAATACGTCAGCCATTTGCGAAGTAGTAGACCCTGCATTACAATAAGTGATGCACTGAATGCGTGTTGATTTATATGAAAGTTAAGTTAGTTATGGTTTATAAGAATGGCGGGCTGGTCTCTGCCTCGGCCCGACGAAGTACATATTAATGAAAATGTGACACGCATTCACTGTTTCAAAAGATCATAGATTTAAACTTTGAAAATAGAGACAATTGTGAGCATGCAATAATTAAATAATAAATATAGATAAAATGTAGATTTTAGAAATACACACCCAAGATAGAATGAGGTAAGCTAGATTAGTAGAGAAATTTACACATTAAGTTAATTATTTAGTTTTAGTTATACATATGGTAGTTTTTACATTTTATAATTTAGATAAGTAGTATGAAGAAGGGCTATAGCATATTATTAGAGTATTCTAGAGTTTGAACACAGACAGGTACCTGTTTTATAAGAAGTTTTCTGATTCCTTTAGTTTAGCAGCAAAAAGTTCACGAGTGGCAAGTCTTTCTTGTATTTAGATATTTCATTTAATTTCACAGCAGCAGCAGCTTTTTCATTTATTTCAGGCAGCAGATCTTCATGGTGAATTTATGACGGGCAATGAAAAGTTCGGCATCCGATAGGCCATCTCCCGATGGAGAATAATCAAGGTGCTTTACTCGGTCATACCTTGGCAGGAACAAATTATTTTATTATTTTTGGAGACTCTCAGTGATCGAGAGCAAAGCTAAAGTTTAAGTGAATGTCTCCAGCAAGTCTAAGATGGCCTCCTTTTATCTTGATCTCTCACATTTTTGTTAAGATATTTTAGGTTCTACTTAATCTGCCCTGAGGATAATCAATGCATTTTGTTGCTTTTTAATTAAAGAAAGCTGCCGTTCTATTGTTTACATTTTACATTTACTAATTATACTTTGAGGAATTTTTCTTTAATTAATCTATTATCTATCACTGACCGATGCTTTTCAATTTCAAAGACAAAAAGGGAACATAAGATTATTTTAACTTTTAATTAAATATTACATCAGATTTTTTTAGAATTATTATTAAATGAAATTTAAACAAAGCAATAAATACGAACTTTATAATCCAAAATAAATGATTAAAATTATACAAAATTATATAACTAAAAGAAATCTAAATTATACTATTTTATCCCTATTTATTGCCTTTAATTTGAGATCGAAATGTGTGCGTGTTTATGCTGAATTCTACATATATTTATACATTTTTAATATTGCTACACACACACTTCGATACCAAAAAGTTTAAATTTGGGCGGGATAGACCGGTCAGTGAGAGATGACAGAAAAAGGTGAAACTTAAGATTCGAATACGAATCTTACTGTTTCAATATATATATATGCACATACCACTATGTTGTATGTTGTGAGCTACATAACCATCTCATATCTCCTCATAGGAAAAAAGGAAAAGAGAAATGAAACATCAACCTTTATAATCAAAATAAAGTCCATTTGTCAAACTATATACTCATCATTTTTTTTTAGAGATTTGACAAGCATCTGACAGCTAACAGAATGAATAGTGACCTGAAATTCTGATAAAGAATTCAGCCACTAGACTATAAGTATACAAGCACCATAACACCAAGAAGGCTACCTCAATTTAGACCCTAAGTTATCACAACCCTTGATATAAAATAAAAATGAAAATTCTTTGCAAAGCCCTGCTGCTTTGAGTCTTAAGAGCTGAAAATATAGAACTTTCCCTTGATATAAAATAAAAATGAAAATTCTTTGCAAAGCCCTGCTGCTTTGAGTCTTAAGAGCTGGAAAATATAGAACTATGCCTTGCTCTTTTTCTTGGATACTTAGAGGGTGGAATTATGGCAGGACTATATTAACTGCACTATTGTAAACCATAGGAAATCAGAAAGTTTGTTGGAGCAAAGCCTGAGATAGAACACTCCTTGGAGTTGCATGAAATCATTGTATCCTTAAGACAATGACAAAATCTTCTACCCCACATCAAAACTGAAAGTACAGGCAAACAAATTCCAACAGTCAAAAACGTAATCTACAAAATCATAGATTTTCTATTCAACTCTAAATATGAACTCCATAAATATACATTAACCACTCTTATAATTTATAATCAATAATTTTGTCACATATTTCACAATAATACTTTAAAATTAATTCTCCTTAAAATGCATACTTTTTTCTTTCTCAGATGTTATATTTGAGGTCAAGTTGAGTGGCAATTTTGTAGTAATGGCTCCCAGTACTTGATAATCATCAGGCCCACAGTTGGTATCTATTTTTAATGGTATAGAGAATGAGTTAATAAAAGACAACTAAACTTCTAAAAAGGTCTAATTAATATTTTATTAATTCTGATTTTGAAATTAAAACAAGCATGTTTTTATGGTACAGTAGATATACTGGTAATTATAAAATTTCATCATCTATTTTGATTACATTAAGAAATGTTTTTAATTAAAATTTGTATAAGATACTAATTTTGATAAAAATCATAGAAAGTTATTTTTCAAAGGATTAAGATAAATTGAAAAGTCATTAACTTTTTTTAATCATGATAAAGAAAATTTACTTTTAATTACTGTTTTTTTTAAAAAAATTCTATCCTGACTATAAAAAGGTTGGAAAAAATAGAGGAGAGATTTTACAGATTAGGATGGTATGATGGCTATGAAATTATAACTGGAGGTAAGAGACAGGATATCCACATATTACTGCTACTGATGAGATGGAGTTTTGATTCATATGGAGGTGAGGTCAATATTCTGTGGTTCATTAGCCTAGACAATGTGTGAAGTCTATTAAATTCTAGACTCAGTGGAGTTGATTGTAAGTAGCCTAACAGTTACCAGATTATAGCTTTTCCAATGATGACAATAAGCCAGTCTACTGTTTTAGAAGGAACTAGTTTAACCAGAGAGTCCATCAGCTACCTGAAATAGTTTGTATACTATTTTTATCAATATGCAGAGAAACATAGATAAAGATACTGCATCATATATATATATATAAAGTAAAGCTGGTGAGTAGAATGTTATATATATTGAAAATGACAATTAAAATTTCTAATTAACCAGTTTTAAATGTAAATGACTCTTTTCATTTAAAAATAAAACAAGGAAAGAAAAAAAAAGATATTTGTGTCTAGAAGATTATTTGTTACTCATATTGTTCATAAAAAAAGAGAAAACTCATAATTTTTTGTTTTAAATATTGAAAGTAAGGCTTCAAAGATGTGAATTTTAAATGAAACTTTCTAAACAATAATAGTTGAGTTTTCTTTAAAGAAAAAGTTTTACTTACCATAAAATTAAGAGGCTAATTAATAGTTTTAATTTGATTTATCTATATTTTGTACATATACAGTTACATATGCACTTATGTATTAAAAAACATTGAATTTTATTATTAGTTTATCACAATTCTGATTTGTAATTTTAGTTTATACTGTATGTTTGAACTTATGTACCTGAGTATCATGTAGACACATATATGTTAAAATCAATATTACTTTACGAAATATTAAGATGAATTATTGAATTTTATGTATAAGTTTATGACAATTCAAATATGTTTATAAATTATTATACTGCATGTCTGCATGCTTACATATATGTGCATTTCATGTAAATCTCTTGACATATTGGTAAATTACAATGTGATAGCTTATTGTATTAATCAAAATCAGAATGCTGAATTCATATTTATGGCATACTCTGCAGATCTTAATTTCATTTTATTGTTTCTAATTAATAAATTTATATTTCATTGTTAAAGTTATTTTAGGGAATTTAATTCTAGAAAAGACTTAAACATTATTATATGTTAGGATTATATCTCTTGCTCACAGTAACAATTATAGACCTTTTGCTCACTGATCTGGATTCATGCATAATAGTCTTATATAAAAGGTGTTTATGTTTAGTATTATGGATATCCAAATAATGATGATGCTAGGTGGCACAAAGAGAATATTTTTTAAAGATTATTTAGAAATTAAGGTTATAGTATATTAATGGTACTAACTGGCCAGAATATTGATGATGATCAGCATATATTAGCATCCCAGCATTATTGTTTTTATTGTTGTATTTTAATGACACTTTAAGTTTGTCCATCCAAATTATTGTTTAAATAATCTGACCCAAGCTGTCAAGAGCTAAATAATTAACCTAGTCTATAGTAGACCATTTTAAATTCACTCACAAGGTTGACTGTTGATTTTATTTTTATTGTTGGTCATTAATGATGATGAATGATGATTACTTTTGGGTAATGCCTGCGAACTTATAGTTAAAAGTTAAATTTTTTCTTGCTGATCTCTCATGCTCGTTATATTAATATATAAACAAGGCAAAACTCTATACAGTAGTGCCACCCTGTGCCAACTAAAGTAATCAATGGATGCCAGAAGGCTTGTGCATAAAATCCTTATCTAATGCCTACTCATCTAATATCCCAAGAGTAGTTTCTGGCATGTGGCCTTCAGAGAGGAGCTTTGGATCTGAGTAGGCATTAGATAAGGATTTTATGCAAAAGCCTTGGCACTACTGTTTGGAGAGTTTTGCCTTGGGTATAAACAATTATGTGCTAGTATAAGACGTGATCATGCGATGCTTAATAATATATATTTAATGTTATATTTTGTCATCCACTTGGGGGTGATGATGGTTTCCCATCTCATAATTCAGCCTCTGTCTTGTTTGAAAAAACTGGGGTAAGCCTGGGATGATCAACCCTAAGTCAAAAACAAAATATAAAATTAAAGTTAAAACTAATATGAATAACCGAGGAATGAGCATAAGAGATCAGCTCAGAACTATGTTTACCAGCATTACCCAAGAGTAATAATCATTCATCATCATGAATGATCTAAATAAAACTCAACAGTCAATCATGTGACTCGATTTGAAATGGGTCTACTATATGTTAGGCTATTATTTAATCATTGCCAAACTTAGGGCAGCAATACAATATAATAATTTGAATGCACAAACTTAAGTGCTAATCCATCAGAATATAACAATTAAAAATAATTATGGGATGCAAAAACATGCTGATCATCATCAATGCTTTGGTCACTTAGTACCCTTAATGTTTTGGACAACTATAAACTTAATTTTTAAATAAATAAAATGAAATGTGGTGCATTGACTTTAAAAGATATCCCTTTTGCATCATCCAGCCTTAGAGAAGTAATGAAATCATCATCAACTAGATGTCCATAATCTAAATATAAACCCCTGTGGGGTGGAGATTAACATGTTTTTTTTCTTCTCTTTCACCCTATAAAAGAGACTGGGGAAAGTGAATGGGAAGAACTTTTGCTAATTGAGAACTTTTGCTAAAATTAATCTATCTCTGAAGGTTCTTTTTCTCCAGGTTTTTTTTTTAAAAAAATTTCTTTCTCAGAATTTAATAATGTGTTTAAGTTTTACAATATACCAAAATATGAATTTCTAATTCATATATAAGTGGTGCATGTTTCTTTTCCTCACGTCAATTATGAATAAATCAACTTTTAATAAGATATTTTATGCTGAATACCACAATTTATCCCCTTGGCTTATTAAAAATTCATTGAAGGAGAGAACTATCAAACTTTTTGAAATTGAAACACCAATTCATATTATAATAATTATTTGGCTGGTTAAAATTCATTTGAAGAATTGCAGCAAACTTCTGCATAATGTTTTAAAAAGTTAACTCATGTTTAGTAATCAGAGGCTGCTTGTTGTCTATAATTTGAGCCTTTAAAAATGGAAAAGAAGAAGAAAAAGAAACAAATCAATTCAAACCCAGAAAGAAACTCATCAAAATGGAAGGTAATCAACAGAACTCTTTTAAAATTTATTAATTATCCTGTAGCTACATTTTGATTTAAAATAACTATCTACGTTTTTTATCTATCTTGATTCAAATAACTGTCTCTGTGGTTTTTATACACATTTGATTAAAAATAACTGTCTGATGTGCATCTATATAGCTATCTCAAAATAAAATGAACTGAATATATTAATTGATTGATGGACAGTTGAAGGAAAAGACATTGGAAAGAGACTATCATAATGTTGATATTTATTCTTTATTTTATTTCGTTTATATAATGTCATTTGTTTTTTTTATATATTTCATTTTGTTTATATAATATGTCACATGTCTAATCACTAGATTATCTTAATTTAATAATTTTTTTTATTTATCTTTAAAAATGTTTAAAGGAAAGAAAGGAAAATGATTTTGATACCATTTAAGTATAAATGCTCATGTAAATTTAAATTTAAAAGAAAAGAGAGAAATGATATAAATATTTTTTTTTATATTCTTAACAATCTTTTAATTTGTGCTTAATATTAAATATGAAGAGTGAGAGGATGGTTGTATGAAAACCCATTGTTATGCTGTGAGTGTTGATCTGTTGTTAATAGAAATATTGGATGTATGTTGTTGGCTTGACTGTTTAAAATTGAAATAATTCATATATGTTTTGATTCAGGATCTGATTGGTCTTTGTCATTTATCTAGACTGTAATTGATGTATGTGTGGGCATATATAAAGCTATAAATGATTGTCATTACTAATGTAAAGTTATCCTACCACCAATAGATGGGAAATAGCTGTCTCATGATTTATTTACCATGGCAGTTGGAGATGACTGAGTTTCACTCCATTTATTTTATTGAGATATGGGATTATTAATAAAGTTATTGTTTAATTGTAGAAAATGTTTTGTATGCCAATATAGAGAGTAGGTGTCTAGGCAGGAGCTCTTTACACAACTCTAGATCTTAAGAAAAGATCTCCCTCTGGCTCAAGCAAACAGTTCAAGTTAGGAGTTGTTGTCGTTTTTTTTTTTAATTTTCCTTGCTAAGACGCTGCTGTGTGCGTGTTATAAATACTGCATGGTGATGTGGGATATTAAGAGAGTTTTCTTATGTGAGACAGAATAAAAAGCTGCCTGGAAAGGATAAGGATTCAGTCAGATGTATATGTATGATGGGGAATGACAGAGATTTTAATTAATAAACTAACCGATCTGTGTTGATTTTGTGAATGATGGTAAATTGAGGTCATCAAGCTGGATCAACATACTGACCTATCAAGATATATACAGTCAAAAACGTAAAGATCTGACAGGCATGAACGTAAAAGTGTGAGTTTTGAATTTAAACCCGTTTGCAAGATCAGTAGAGGATTTTTTATGGCATATCATCCTTCTTCATTAGAAATGTGAAAGTTATTGCTTGATAAAATAGTTTAGAAATTTATGATTATTTCACATTGCTGGTTAGAATAATTGAACGAATATATTATTGGAATAGTCCAATGGATAATGTTTACAATAAAAGGGGGGAAGTAGAACTTTATAGGTTTTCTTCTCTTTCAAGATATAGGTTTTCTTAAAGCTAAAATATACGGAATTCTGATTCCGTGTGTGAGCGTTTGTGTTTATTATTATTATTAATTATTTATTTGATAAATAAATGGGTCAAAACAGTGGATAAGTCATCCAGAAAAGTAGTTACTTTAAACATGTATTCAAACCGTAGTCTTTAATAGATCTGAATCATATATTTGAGTGTAACAATATTATAATTAAGTGTGTTTTTATTTTATTTTTATCATTATGGTTAATGTAATAAAATTTTATTATTGTTATAAGATTACATTGTGTTTTGTGTTTTGATGTTTCAAATATCTCCAGATTCTACATCCAGCACCTATATTTAAAGTAATATTAGTTCATATTTAAATCTAATTATTCATTTTTATATTGATAATTTATTTCCAAGATCGATTTGCAGTAGTCATTATTATATTGTTTCCATATTCGATTCACATAGTTAATTTAATATTGGTAATTTATTTCCATGATTGATTTACAGTATTGATTTTATCTTGATTATTTCTATATTTGATTAACATAATTCATTTTTATATAAGTCACTTTTATAAACTTCATTTTCACATAATTTATTTTCATAATTAATTTGCATAATCTGATTTTATGATTTATTTCCGTACTTTACTTTCATAAGTAAATTTTGATTGATTTATCTGATTAATGTCCATGGTTTACTTCCATAGTTTATTTGGCAAAATATGATAGGTTTAAAATTATTAATTAAAGTTTGGTCAATAGATGAGATATAATAGAATAAAATGACAGGGAATAGTTAAGTTAAGTTTAATAAATTTAATCTTTTGGTTCATTGTAATGTTGTGAATATTGGGAGCAGACATAAAATCCCTTTCCTGTTCTCGGTGTTTAGAGTGATTCCCAATAGTAAATTCATATCAAAATTCAACTTAGCATATTTGGGATCATATCCATTACAATGTAATTGCTTTTAAGGGCACCTCTTGACAGGTCTAGACCTTGAGAAAGAACAGTTCAATTATTAATCTAAGAGCTAGTTTGGAAGTCAAGTAGCATATTATAATAAAATTGTTATACTATTATAAAATAGGGATCATGAATTGGTAGTTGATCTAAAGATATATGTGTGTTAGAGAAATAAGATTAAGGATTCTCAGATTAGAGAACATAACACAGACATTCCGTGTTAAATAATTGTAGCTATTGAAAGTGATAGATGCTGAGAACGAAAAATAAAGTAATGGAATTAAATGGGATAAAGTTTATTTGTGATAATTTTATCTAGTATTAAATTAAATAATAATTTTATATTATGAACATAGATTATGAGTTCTCTGCATTAATTACTGATTTATTTCCAGTCAGATATAAATGAGAACTGTATATAGTATTTTCTGTAGTTACCACTCGAGATCAGATATTTATAATAAAGTTGTGGAAGAAAGTTGTCTTCTTATTGTAGATTTAATAATAAATTTATCATGAAATATTTACATGACTCATCCAAGTTTGCAATTAAGACCACATAGATTGAATGGTTTTATCAATATTATTGTTATTATTATTTTTTTTTGAGAGACAATTTAATTACTTTCTCCAGTATCTTCTATAGTCCTAAATATGGTTAATGATGATGATCTCTGGTGGGCATTACAATCTATAGCTGCAATTTGGCATCCCCAGTATATTTGATCCTAAAGTATAAAATTCAATTGACTAGCTACTTGAAATAAATGAGAGTTTATTGAGGTTAAATGAGTGAAAGATTGCGCTGAGAAAGTTGAGGTTACAATATATATACATGCACAATATATAATGCTTAAAATAATTTTAATTAAAATATATGAATCTATAAAAACCTACAATTTTGTATTTTTGCAGTATTTCCTAAAAGCAACTGAAAGTTATTTGTGTTTTGGCTCATCTGCGTACATAGTGGACATTCTTAAAGAAATGGCAAGTAAGAATTCTGCTTTTTTAAATAATAGAACATTCTGAATTTTAGCTAAATCATTTTTATGCATTTATAATATAACATCTTACTATTTAGTACAAAAACATAAATATACTAATAATATAAATATAGGTAAATTCTTAATCAATCGAATTATACATAACTTGAAATAATTTGATTGATTAAGTGTTTAAACGTTTTTGCTAACATTATGGTCATATAAGTTTTTGAAAAATGACTATACGAAATGAAATATAGATAAATTATATATATATAAACACTATATTAACATGTTTAAAAATATGGATATAAACTCAAAACTTTTATAAATATACTCTTTAACAATCAAAAAATATATAACTAATAATGTAAATAGCAATAGTACTATTCCTTCAAATAATAATAATAGTAGTAAAAGTTGGGATAATAGTGGCCGTAGCACTAATAATAACAAAACAAGTAGACTACTATTAATCCAAATCTTTCTAATCCAAAAGTTTTATCTGGACAAAATTGCATAGAATAGTTTTAAATTTATTGTTTCAATAATTGCTATATAAAAATTTTGGTTTATGTAAATATAACTGTAGTTTGCATTTTAAAGTATATATATATATTGTTACTAATAAAATAAATTGGACTATGTACAAAATCTCACAGCGATTCCTTATATATGGAGTAAGCAGGCTCTGAAAGCGCTTAGCCAATATTAAGATTTAAAATTTAGTAATTTCACCTTTATATATTGAAGTGTATTGTTTTAATTACGAAGAACTGGTGAAACAAATTTATTACTACATTAAAAAGTATTTCAGTATATAAAATCCATTGATAATAAAAATATTTTAGTTTTCAGTAGTATTTATAATTAGGCAAAAAAGCGTAGCATTGAAATTTGAAAAATTCATAAAAAATCCTGCAACCAGAGATTTCAGAATGATAATTTACCTGTAATAATAAAAATTCTAAGAATAGTAAATAGAAAAAAATGTCCTACTTTTCATTTATTTATAAAACAATAATCTTTATTAATAAACAACATATTATTAGATAGTCAAACTACATAAAATTAGAAACAATATATTTAATTGTAAAGTAAAAAGACTCTAAAGTCTGTAGTATATAAAATTAATTTTGGAAATTGTAATATGATTTATACTATGGATGTACTCTTTAAACAGATTAGAACAAACTTTTTTAATCTATTTAGGGGACTAATCAATTGTATTTTAAAAAAAGAATATGACTAACTTCTGGTTCCATATGTGTCTGCATATGAATATTACCTCAAATTAAGATGTATTTCCCAAATATCTTAGACTAAACTCTAGGGTGTAATGCTATAGGTAATATAATCATTATAGTAAGTGATCTTTAAATTGTCTGATTTTCACATACTTCTTTCTGGAAGAAAAAATCACTTCCACCTTTCTTCAATATCATCAAAATTTCTTGGAGACCATCAATATAGTCATTAAAATCAATCCTGTGTAGTGGTAGAATAATAGCCTCTGTAAGCTTCTGTGACTGGTGCAAATCTCCATTTTCAGTGCTCAATTTTCTTATGAACTTCAATCAGATAATCATTCTACTATATTTTTTATCAACTCTGTTATAGTTGTCACAATATTCTGATTAAAGTTCATAATGATTTTATACTCATAGCGCACTAAAACTTCATTAATTACTCTAGCATTTTTTACCCATTGATATAGTATTTAGCATTGGCTAGTCTTAATGACTCATTGCTACCATGAATCTTATAATGCAATCTGAAGAACATGAGGTAACATTAAACCCTTAATCTAGTACTTACACTATTATCTCTTCCTTAATCAAATCTATATCCGTCAGTTTCTCTGATTGCTTCACTTTCACTTAATGACAAATTCAAAATTTAGATTTCGCAGTAAAATTCAAGTCTTATCTTTGATGACAGTGAAGAAGTCAATGGATTGTATAATTATAATAAAAAGTAGACAATAACATATAAAACATTGATTTTACAGTATGGATTTGAAACTTGAAATATAACTGCAGGAAATAAAACAATTGAAGATGTGGATATTGATGTGATTGGTAAAATGTATGCTGATCTTAGAATATTTAAAATTGAGATTAAATAAATTAAATTTACAGGGATTAGTAATAAATGATATAAATAGAAGCTATGACCACATACAAAAAAGATTATGTGACAGTAGACTAACAACAATCAAACAGAAAAACTGACTTTGACCACTGAGTTATCCAAAATAGAATGTGTGTGTGTGGTACTGCATGTGCCTTTCTCACTACCAGCATATTGAAATAATGGGTGGAGTCGTGCTGTTAAATGCAGACTATCATTTTTCACAAATTAGTCTCGCTGATAAAGCGTAGTGTTTGAGGGAGGTGATTGACATTTTATATTTGAATTTTTAGGTAGGTAATATGCACTGAATCTATTTTTTATTCTTTATAAATATTGAACTGCATATATAGTCCAACCACCTACATGAAAATAATGTTATAATAAAAATATTACTATCTCAAAATAAGCTCAGCCCTTACATGATCCAAAAGAGAAAGACTTGGCTAGCAAGAGAATGAGTTTAAAGGGAAGGTTACAAAGCAGCACCCACTACTTACCTCAATACTTATACTAACTGCTTCAGGTTATTAAGCGGGTGTCCCATGCATCTTATTTGATTGGTCGAAATGTTGTTTTCTTTTTTTAATGACGTAAAAACTATAAGCATGACATCAACAGCAATACAGGCATTTTATACATCTCTAACGTACTTTTCTAAAGATGTCTTTAACAAAAAAATCTGATGAAATTTGGATTTTTTATTAATTTTTTTCATAACAGGTGCATTTAATTTTTTTTTTTTTTTGATCAATTTTCTAATTTCCACGAAGCAATAAAGAGAGAAAACTTTTATCGGCCTCATGAGTTTGACAAAACAGATTAAAAATACACCGATCATTCACAAACAAGGCCTTCCATGGAGTCTAAACGTAATTGCAGAATATCGGGCTCATAAGTATACAATTTTAATTTTTTAGTTTTTTGAATAATATTTTAATTTTTTTATTATTATTTAAAAAATGATTTAATTTTTATTAATTTGCATTTGTATTGGTATGTGTGTATATAAATATATAAATTCTATATTTATTTATGCTCATGTGAATTCAAATGCACAGTAATTGTGTGTGTTCTAATCCACTGATTCTCAAAAGATTTAATAATTTATTATCTATTATTATGTTTATATTGTGTGTTTGTGTTTACAAGTAATGATTTACAAAACTAATAATCAATGTACAGAAAGATTGCATATGTAGGTAAAAAATTAAATTCTGATTCTTGCCTATGCCTTGATACTCATCTGTGGAGTCACTAGTTTTGCCATATCTTTCATCGCATTATTTTCAAGTCTATAGCTAACAAATGTACTATATGCAAATAAATTATATCTATGTGATGCAATAAATATAATAAGATACCATCATTGATGTGCATAAAGAATATAAACATCACGTATGTACACAAAAAAATATAAAATTAAGAGATGAAACTAATTTTATCAGTGATACAGACATTAGCCTACAATTTCTAGTTTTAGATAGGCAAGAAGCCAATTGCTATGATGACAAATGCATATCTATCTTCTGGACATGATTTGTTTTGTATCTTTTATTAGGATAAATCTTTTTCTTATAGATGCCTTTGAATTTGATAACTTTTGGGGTACAAGATAAAAATAAATTCTTATGTGAATACTTTTGGAGATTCTGAAGCTATGGATTATCTCTGGTAAGACATATTATATATGGTTTGAAAGATAATTTTATGAGGAATACAAAAAAATTATCACTGAAGATGTAATTTAAACTTAGTTAATGATGAATTAGAAATTATGAACAAACAATAAAGTAATAATTATTTTGGATGTTGAAATTTCTTTTTTTTTATTTTTTAAATGGTAATCACTATTTGTCTTAACCTTATAGTTTTTCTTAGTTTTTCTAGTTTCTATCAATGTAATGTTTTTTGCTCTAACATTATTAAAACTGAAGTTATTGAGAAAATTGTGTCTCAAGTCAGTTTTTTAAAAAATTCAATATGTCAACTGGAGAATCGAGCAGATATTATATCAACCTTAACCATCAAAAAATAACAATAGCGTAAGTAAAAATAAATACAGGCCACATGACACTACTGATTTTTGTACTACCTTATATCAGCCCTAGATCTCTTATAGCTTATAAGTCACAATTACAAAACAGGATAGCAGAAACAAGTTTTGATAGCATATACATGAGCAAATTTAAATAGAGGTCGCAAAGTATACATGAAGATAATAACCTCCAAAATTAAATCAACTTTAAGATCTAAGCAAAATTATTACATGATAAATTTAGTTTGCAATACTAATAAATAGTAAATGATCAGGAAGGCATTTATCTATGAAATGAATGTGGAGTTAGTATTATGAGTTCGGTGATAAATGAATTATGATGTAGACAATTAAATGGATGATGAAAAATAAATAATAATTAATTAATTAATGAATGGACTTAAGAGTGATGAAAAGAAAAGGGAAATGTATTAAGGTGATGATTGGTAATTAAGTTGGAGATAGAATAGGGATCAATGAAAGATGAATTAATTATGATAATGACTTAAGATGAAATGAGGATGAAAATAAAAGAAAGAAAAATATAGATGAGCTATGATCAGAATGTTGATGATGAAAAATGAGATCCTGAATTATAAAACTAATATTGTATCAAACAACAGCAAGACAATAATGACTAAAAGCAAAGGGTTCTAAGGTTGACTAAAACAAATATTTAACCACTAAATTAAAGTAGATTATAAGTTTTAAACTAGAAAAGAAACTTCCATCTTAAAATTTCTACTAAATCAATTAAACAAGAGTAAACATAAGAGATCAAGGCAAAGCATAATAAATAACTTCAGAAATGAAAAATTACAATAGATTCAAAATTGAGACAATTAATAATTTACTTTTCTCAGGGTTCAAATAACTTAAATATTACTATTTTAAAAGATATATTTGGGTCAGTGAGAGGGATTTTGTCACTACCCAAATATAACAAGCAAAGACAGCTCATAAAAGAACATTTGACAATTCCAATGCTAGCAATAAAATGAACTTTAAATTTTATGAAGTATTAATAACTTCTTAATAAAGTGAATATAATAATCTACAAACTATCTTTATTTAATGATCATGGACAATATGATCAAGATCAGAGAATGATATATCTAATGATTTAGATAAACAGATTATTCCAAAGCTGAATATTTCATCTTTAAAACATTATTTATAAATAATACATGAGTTTAAGATCAACCATGTTTTGATCAGTACTCTAAATATAAGAACTTAACCAAATTTACTTTGATCATCATCATATCCACTACAGGATGAAGGTCTCTCCAAGTTCAGATCATCTTCTCCAATCTTTAGCTTTTCTTCTCCACATCACCCCTGCACACTTTCTTATTTCATCCATTCATCTCACATGTGGTCTCTTTCTGGGTCTTGTATGCCGACAAATATAAATCTAGTGTATTCACTGGTGATGATTTTTATACCAACAATAAAAATAATATGTTGATAGCAATAGCAATAACAGTATGGCTAGTGATTAGCAATAAGGCCACAGACAAGTAAATATATTTTTAAACAAAATTTATTTACATTATTTACAAGTTTACAAACTTTTATTTTGTTTTAAATTTGAAGTGCATTTTGGTGCTTTTTTTCCAATATGTCTACCAGTTTTAAATGTGAACTCTTTATAATTATCGATTGACAATAGTGATGTGTTTCGTGTATGTAGCTAAATGGAGTTCCTACTTCATTAGTTGCAAGTTAAAATACAATTCAATTCCATTTTTAATTCAACTCAAATTCAATTTTACTTTTTAATAATTTTCTGCTTCCCCTTAATTTTCAGTTACGCTATTTCAGATGTTATCGTTTGTCCATTTAATTCATCTTGTTTTTCTGGTCTCCTCTATAAAAATCTATGTTAGCCTATTTATAAACTTTTATTAGAGAGCATCATTGTAAAAGTTAAAAGACCAGTAGAATTATTGTATGTGCATACATTAACATACAAGTAATAATTATCCATCTAGACGTATAAGCGATAACTAATTAAGCTTGTTCAAACTATTTTAAATTGCCATAAAAATATGCTTGTGAATTAATTATAAAAATTAATTTAGACTAGCTATAATTTTAAGTTCTTTTGACTATTATTTAATAATAACAAAATACCAAATGTTTCTATACTGTTAATTTAATCATAACATTAATAAATTATTATTCTGATACTATTGAAATTAGTCCATCTGACTGACTGCATATAAAATGGCTCACACACAATGTGGCAGAGGTCCTAACCTATCTTAAACAGTCCAAGATTTATTGATGAAATCTATTTATTTTATGATATAATTTGGCAATCATGACAACACACCTCTGACATAATATACCTATTTAATATTGAATAATTATTATTTAACTATTACCAATTAAAAATTTAAAATTTTATATAATTGACCATTTAAATAAGACTTGATAAGCATCAAGCCCAACCATAAGTTACAATATGTATGTATAGTTCAAGAGCGTTGGCAATTGTTAATATTTCAAAACTAAAAGAAATAAAATTTAAAAATCATTCAACGGACACAATTTAATTTTTTTCTTTTTTTCTAATTTACTATAATTAATTTTTAGATATGTACAATGAAAGTTATTTGTGTTTGGTATTATCTATTTAATTGAAGTTAAAATTGAAAAAAATAGAAATACATACAGATTGTTATTCCAGATAAACATAAGGGAAAAAAAATCCAAATGCAAGTGATTAATATCAGAACTTTACTGATAATTAAATATGGCCAAGAGAATTTATAGAAAAAGATTTTGTAGCTAAAAAGGAATGTACAAGATTATCAACTTGTATTTCAATAACAAAAGATGAAAATAATATCATAAAAATCTAAAACTGACCGGGGTATAAAACAAAGCAGATAACTGAAGACAGTTCTTTTGGCTGGCTCTTTCCAAGGGTCCTGGATAGAGAAATTGCCTCTATCCAGAACATATGCTAAACCAAGTTGTCATGTGGGAGTGGAAACTGGAGCATTTGTGGATACCTTCTTTCATCATAAAGAGTTCATTCCAAAAAGCTTTCGAGTCTAGCCTTAAAACAGACCAGGAATGTTAAAATGTCGACAGAAGAAATCAAAGATAAATACCAATGAGCTCTTCATTCCAAGAAATACATGTTTGCTACAATAATCTCCAATCTACATAAACCCACAGAATTTTCTGGTAAGTTATAATTCATAACCTAACTTGTGTCAGATTCAATGTTTGAAAATTAAATGTAAACTATAAGCTTATAATACCAATAATGGGATATTAATTGTTTTATTATTCAAGAAACTATTTCAGTTATGGCTTATTGGAGAAAAGCCAAAGAAGATAGTAATAGGACCGGTTTGAGTTAATTGATTAATGTTATTATTTGGATGAGCATGTGTATGCTTCTTCTATTTTTATTAATAATTATTATTTAAATGTTTTAATAAAATATTTATCATTAATATAAACTTTCATTGCCTGCTCTTAATTTTAGTTTATTAAATTTTACTATTAAACAATTGTTTTACGAAAGATATAAATTACCTATGCCAATATGCTTGATTAAAGCCTGGGGAAAATTCATATAACAGATTAATTGACAAGAAACTAAAACCCAATCTTACTTTTAGTTATTTGCTTTGTAATTGATGAGATGTGATGCGGCAGAATTTAGTGGGTTAACAGATTCAGGCGCCCTCTTAAACAAATAAAAAACGAATTCTGCTGACAATTCGAATCGTAATAAAATATTAGGTCAGTTAATCAGGAAATATAATTATGTTTAAGAAATATGTGAATTCCTATATGAATATAATATTTGTTTTTATAGTTTGATTAACTAAAACCTTATGGTGTGTAATATAAGACATAATCTACCGGAAAATGATACAATTTAACTAACACGTAATGCATAATGTAAGACCTAATTACCGGAAAACATTACAATATATATGAGTATAGTGTATTTCTAGAAAATTATATTAGTATTAGTGAAATTCATAACTAATAGTGATAATTAGGCACTAAAACAAGTCTGGTGATTCTAATGCCAAGAAGAAGAAAAAGAAAGAGAGAGAGAAAACGATGAATATGCAAACCAATCTGTGAACCACAAATACATCCAAATATAGAATATGCTTGTTCATTTTTCTGTTTTCTTGATATTTTACACTGACATTGATGATTTAATTTCTTCAGCAAAAAATGTTTCTTTCTATCTAATTATAGTTTTCCAATGTATTCTATTCTCCGATATATCTTCAGAATGAGAACAAGAAGCACTGCGTTTTTTTAGAATGTCTTTGAAATAAACCTTGTAATGTATCTAGGATTTACCTCTATGAAAACTATACTTCAGTTCATCATAAAACATCCTTTTCATTCATTTTACAGGACCATTCCAGAAAAAGTAAAAGTGGACTAAAATACTGAAATAAAAGAATTTATAAAAATTGTAACGCAGTTTTAAATAAAATAATGTCTTTTTTTATTTTTATTAAATGTTTAGTATAATTAATACAGTGTTAAACAATTGTCCTCCATAACAGGGTTGTAAGACGAAACTCATCTATGACTATAACAACAAAAATTTACTCATTTTCTCTCTTACTATATCTTCTGTGCATTGTTTTATTTTTGAAGTAGGTTCTTACATAGATAAGTATAATACTGTAACTAACTTGGTATCATATTGATAGTTATAAATAAATAAATACTGTTCTCATTTTCATTATTATGATCTGTTAGGCAGGAATTTGAAGCTCTCTTCTATTTATTTAGCTCTAAATTGAGCTACATTATTAAATATTCTTGTGGATATTTAAATTTTCCCAGATGGCTACTACTTGTAATAATGAGTCTGCCATTGTTGAAGATTTTTTACTATCACACTCCACTAATGGTGAAATATCTATCTCTTTTTCCACCCACTTTCCAATACTCGTAATTAAGAGTCATCAGTAACAGGTAAAAAAATCATTGTTAATTCATTCATTAGTGATGTTAATAGCATGAAAGATGTCCAACCTTGAATGCGAGCAATGGTTATTTAAATAATTCATTTATTGAAGAACGAACTCTAGTATAGGTTGCTTCTTAATGTGTACATTGAACATTTTTTCCATATTATTTAGACGTTCAAATATTATTTTGTTCACATTAATTTATTTTAATTATAAACTAATTTGTAAATGTAATTCTAGAAATCACTTTTATAAACCTGTGTATATAATTTTTTTGTGTGTAACTGATTTTTTAAACAATTCTATTTTAGATATATGCCAGAAATTAACCTCTCAGAACTGTGAAATGTTGGTTGCCTGTGATATTCACAAGGTAATACTTTTTTAATAATCCAATCTGCTGCTCATGAGGTTTGACTCTTCAATTTAACATCTCTAATTTTAACGAATATTTACTTTAAAAAGTTATTAAATAATAATTGCATAGTAAATAATATTAGCCAAATGACTTTATTCCTTGAGAATTCTAAGAACTTTGAAATGTTGGAAATGCCAGTACTGGATTTGATTCAAGAGCCTCATGTTCTGGAATCTGATACTCTACAACTGCCCTAAATGGAAGTTCATAAAACCTTGAACAAGTGGCATACTTGAACCATAATCCTAAGTTCTTGAGTCCAGACCTTGCTACTCTATTGTAGTACCAGAGCAGAAAAGTTATTAAATGAATATTATTGAAAAACAGAGATAGTTTTCGTGTGATGATTATTTATTTGGAATATCATTAGTAAAGAATATGATTTCAATCAAGACATACATTCACTAGTGTTTTATTAAGTTAATCAATTCTGCCACTATGTCCATTGGTATGACACTTTTATTAACTATGTGGTTCATTTGTTCACAATTACATAAAGCTAACACTGTTAAATTCTATTTATGAAGCAGGTGAACACAGTCATAGATTGTCTTCAATCTGTTGTCAGTAATGTCTAAATAGATCAAATACAATTACAAACTCTCCATACAGTAAGGCCGCCCAGTATAAGCCATAGTAATCAATGGTTGCAAACAGGTTTTTACATAAAATCCTTATCTAGTGCCTACTTATCTACTATCCCCAGATTAGTTTCTAGATAGGGATTTTATGCAAAAACCTTCCTGTATCTACTATGGCCTGCACTGGGTGGCACTACTGTAAGGAAAGTTAGTCATTGTTTTAACAGGTTATGTAAATAAAGAAAATAGTGATCATGTGATATTTAGTGATTGAGATTAAATCAAACTGGCTTTATTGTTGGATCTAAGAAGAAATTGACAGGGGGCAGGGGGGACTCATAAAAAATTTATTTTTATGTTATAATTCTTTGATTGTTTGATACAATTCTTAGTTGAGAATCTGGAAAGAGAATTTTGATTTCAGTTGAGTCTTGTGGTAAAGAAATGTCTTGATTTCTTGCTAAGTCTAATCTACTAGCCTTTTATATGTTTTCTGTAAGGTAATTTCTTTTTCTGATATCTACCCTTTTTGATTTAATGCAATAAGTAGAGAATCAGATTCTGGACTGTAAGGTCCTTATATCCATTTCAGTTCTGGAATTTCCACATCCAAACTTCTTAGGAACTCTCAAGCAGTAAATCATTTGATTTTTTTTTTTTTTTATGATATTTAATCCAAGAGTGTCTAAAGAACAGAAATTCATTGTAAGAAGGTCAACTTGAATTGCAATCAATATTTTTCATTTATTTTTACAGTGACATAGTATTTAGCAATAGAATAAACTGTTCTTAAAGCATTTCTATTATAACATCATCTAATTATCTCAGATTTTTTTAAGAATTATTTTAGATTTAATCTTTGATAAATGATGAAGCTACAATCCAAAATTATTCCTAAGATTATGGGGTAAGGTTACATTTCAGTTTACTGATGCAGACAGTTCAATATAGAAAGCATACCAGTAACTCAAACAAGCTCTTATTAATAAGTGCAGTAAGAAAAAAAATAATTAAAATCTCTATATGGAATATTCTTATCCTTAGACCAATTGGATTCAAGCTTATGGTTCACCTCGGTGAGGAGCTAGAACATTCAGACACTAGATCCAAAATATCAACTCAAAAACCAGCACTTATTTAATACATAACTATTGAGAATAAACTCTGAAATGTTCAGACATAAAAAGTCTTTAACTTCAGTTATCTAACTCAAATAGCTATATAGGACTGAACCAAATTCAGATTTACCATGTATTAATAGCCCTAGCATCGCCAAAGCCTTAAAGGTAAAATTATAATAATCAATGAAGCAAGTTATATATAGAGTGACATTGCTTTATAAAAAGTTGGTATTTACAAAAAGTGCAATATAGAAAGCGTAACTAATAGCTCAAACAAGCTCTTATATGACTTGCTTTATTGATTATTATAATTTTACCTTTAAGGCTTTGGTGATGCTAAGGCTATTAATATATGGTAGATCTGAATTTGGTTCAGTCCCATATAGATATTTGAATTAGATAGCTGAAGTTAAAGACTTTTTTATGTCTGAAAACTTCAGAGTTTCTTCTCTATAGTTACCTATTAAATAAGTGCTGGGTTAAACAATCAAACATCACATGATTACCATTTCCTATGCTTGCTCATAACTGTATTGAAACAGGCAAAACTCTCCATACAGTAGTGCCACTCAGTGCAAGCCAGAGTAATCAATGGATGCCAGAAGGCTTTTGCATAATATCCCTATCTAGTGCCTATTCATCCAACATCCCCAGACTAGTTTCTGGCTTGTGGACTTCATCAGTGAGGAGCCTTGGATCTGAAAGCACTGCATCTAGATCTTAGGATCTAATGCAACCCTCCAGCAACCACTTTTTATCTCTACTTAACTACAAAACTATGAGAATAAAATTACACCATATTTTCAATCCAAGATCATTAGCTTATATAGTCATATAGGTCTGAACTGAGTTCAGTACCTATATATTGTAACGGTAAGAACTCATATGCCTTGTTAACATCTTGCAAAATTCCACCACCATGTTCGAAGAGCAGTACAACAGGTGGGTTCAGGGCCTGCGATACCGTATTCGAACATAGTCATTTCATTCACAACAAAATCCACATGACAACGCATCTACCATAACAATAGCAATATTTTCTAGGCCTGGTGGTCAGGTAAACAAGAGACTCCTATTAATTATTTAATATTACAGACTACTGCTATATACTTAATACTAGTTGATAATGAAATGTGACATCAATTTTATTATTAATTTAAGCAGACACGCAAACATAGAAATAGATATATATAAATATTTAATGACAATTAATTAATATACATGTAAATATATTACGCTACCAGGGTATCATATTTAATCATATCCCATGCCTCACGTTTAAGTTGCGAACGTTATGAGATTACACTACGAGATCGTAATGATGAGTGCATTTGTCAACCCAGCTATCATTCCTTACTTTCTTAATATTAATATACTCTAATAAATTATTAATAGATTAGCAGAGGTGGAGGAGTGGAATTAGATTGAGCATAGATATTTCATAATCATTATTAAAGTGACCTGTGATAGTTTGGATGCTGCCGAGCTATAAGAGAGTCGGCTTTCTAAGAGGATAACCGCTGAGAAACGTTGGAGGCAAGAGGGATGGCCAAACATCGGATCGGAGCCCTTAGGAGTGGTCACGAGTGTGGTATCGGTATGAGGTTGTAGCCTTTCCATCCCTGACCACATGACAAGGTAGTTACTATTGGAGTGGCGAGAGGGACAGCCAAACATCGGGTCAGAGCCCTTAGGAGTAGTTACAAGTGTGGTATCAGTATGAGGTCATAATCTTTCCATCCCCGACCACGTGACAAGGTTAGTTGCTATTGGAGTCATTTTGTATGCCCTTTGATTAGGGGAACTAAACGTTTACAGTACCTCTATTTCATTTTTGCGGTTTAAATTTAAGGCATCGATAAACCAGCGCAGTTTACACATATAATGCAAACACATTTATCTACTCTATGCTTTGATAATATAAATATAAAATCCACCTCCAATCTCCACATGACTAGGCAAACGATTTACTGTTTACTAATCCCCCCCCCTTCTTTCATAAAACAATACTACTTTATTTTAAGACTTAACAAGCTAACTTTAAAATGAATGATCGCCAAGTAGCTAATACACTATATTAATAATTATAAGATCTCATCGTCATAATACATATTGAATTTAATTTATGATTCCCAAGCTGAGTATTTATTAAAAGATACGGGTTTTTTTATTTAAATTTAAAGTCGCGCAAAAGAGGAGCAACTCTTTTGCGAATTAATGGGAAGAAAACATCAGCTCGAAAATCACGTGGGCATGAGAATATAATATTTAACTAATACAAATAAATTTTAGATACCCAAGTAGAAGAATAAGAAATAGATTGTTTTATGAGATTAATTAAAATATGATTATTTACAGATAATTACAGTTCTACATTAAAGTTGCACTACATTAGGAATTTGAAAGATGAAATTTAAAAGGTACCTTAGGAAATAATTAACTTTAGAGTTCAAAAACAGTCTTTAATCTTGGGTATCACGTTACCTTTGATTAATCAAAGTGTGCACACTTGATTGGAGAGTCCGAGGTTCCTGGATTAACAGCAGTCACATTTAAGAAAATATTTATATATAGGCAGCAGTATCAGTTTAGGTTTATCTCATTTTATGGGAAGCTCCATATGTATAGCCACAGAACGAAGAAGCGCAGCAGTCGCCTACTCCTTGCTCATTGTTAGATTTAAATTTGGATCGGGATAAGAAACAAGCAACAGCAATAGCATATTTTTAAATTTGATAGCTATGAATTACCACTCATATTCATCACAAGAATTATTATATGCCTATAAGCAATCAGTCTGTTGCTTTTATTCTTTTTTTCTTTATCTTTAGGATCCATCGAATAACTGCATCATCCATCCAAGCGGTCTCTCTGGTCTGTGCTATATATCCCTTTAGGTCACGGATGCATTAGTGGTACAGGTTGAAATTTCATTCTGACCACTTTTTAAATTTACCTTTTTACATGACATAATTTAGAAAAGCTTTTGACAAACCCTTTTTTATATAATTGTAAGTTTAAAAATACCTTTTTAGCTCTGTCATCTTTTCCCCCTTCCACTATGATTTCCACTCTAATTAGCAGGGGGATTTCTATCTTTTTAAACATCTTTACATTTAATTAAGAGACTTATTTTTAGATTTCATAATTTAAGTACTACCTGAATTTGACCTAAATAATAACAAATATGTTTATGTTTAAAATATAATTATTAGTTTATTTTATAAATTAAAATATTACTTAATGATCACAATAAGATTAATATGATTATTTAATTTTACACAAAATCATGCATGGCAATTTAATAATACTCTGCAGTGTGTTATTTTTAATGTAAGGACTATATCGGAGTGTATGCGCATATATGATGTTTTTAAATAATTCTACATATATTGCATATTATTACACACCAAATCCAATATTCAAGGTCAGAATCCATGTAAACTTATAATAATGGGTAAGAGGTAGAATGATGACCGAACTAAGGTGAAACTAAGATTTGGATTCAAATCTTATAGTTTCAATATATTTTGATGTCTCTATTTTTTACTAAAGATAGCTACCGCTACCCTAGTAGGCAGGATTAGTATTAAACCATCAAGCATCACATGATCACCATTTCCCATGGTTGCTCATAAATTTTATTAAAACAGGCAAATCTCTCCATACAGTAGTGCCATTCTATGCAAGCCTGAGTAATCAATGGAAGCTAGGGTTACGATGGATTATGAAAACAAAAGAAATTAGATTGTAACTTTAAATATGCAATGGTAACTATAAAGTTTACTTAATGAAAAGAATTTGATTATGCAAATAATTATTGAAACTATTTAATTAGAGATCTAATTAAAGATCAAAATATTGTATAAATTATCTGATCAGGAGGAATTATGTTTTATTAGAAATTACTATGTCCCACTGATTAGATAATAAGTTTAATCAATGTCTGATTAAGAAAAAGTTAATTATTGAAAAACCTAATTAATAATGTGGGTAATCTCAGGCAATGGATGACAAAAGGATAAAGGATACAAAGTTTCTATTGTTCTTTTTTCTGATGAAAATTTTGCTGAGAAGAATCCATGATTATTTTAAGATTTCCATTATTAATCCATCATCCAGTTGGCTGTCAGTTCAGTCATGTGATATACTCACCCTACTACCAGTGTGCCATACAAAGTTTCTAGTGCATCAATCAGAAATGTTTAGTTTTATACATGGATATCTTATCCTTACCATGCACTGTTAAACCACATATGGATGGTTGCAATGTTCCCACCCAGTTTTTTTACATTTGACTGCTTGACATAGTAAATATTATTGACCACCATTGCTGAGATACCTACCTATAACTATAGAATGTTACTGCTGAATAAGACTTCAAGATATGTGCTTCCCTGGAAAAGAGAAATGACAAGCTACTAAAAGAAGCTAGGAACACCTGCTAATAAACTCCATCAAAATTCAAGAGAATAGCACTCCAGAAACAAAACTAGAACAAAACCTAAGTAAATATAAAGATAATGATAAATTCAAAGTCTAGACAAACTTTTATTCTTTTTCAAACTTTATAAACTAAAATTAATGAACTAATTCCCTAGCAAAGAATTATATAATTAATGGGATTTAATTTACTTTTTATTTTGATTATTGTGTTAATGTTTTTTTTGTGTGTAAATAAACATATTTTTGTTAATTTTGGATTAGTTCTCTCTCTCCATACTCATCATATAACATTTAATTACCATATAATATTATTACAATAATTTAGACTTAATTATACATGTGCATTGTAAATATACTTGGTCTAATAGTCTAGTTTAAATCAGTTCCTTGCTCTTTGTGCTAATCAGGTAAATCAAGAACTGAAAGTATTTTAAAACCCTTTTGTTGATATTCTAGTCAGTTTGACTAGATGGTGCCTGGGATCATCCCAATACAAATGAAAATATCCACAGAAGAGGTGTTTACTTCTGACAGCCAGCCATAGAGCAAGTGCGACAGCCTTGAAACATGGCCATGGATCATATATTTTATATCATCTTGGTCTGACCATTGGTATGGTTAATATGTAAAAATATTAACCATACCTGTGCTTGGATAGCAGGACTGCCACTATATATAAATGTGAATGTGTATTTCCATTAAAATATATTCATGAACCTAGTATGGTCATAATATATTATTTGACAATGCAGAAGTTATCTTTTATGAAAAAAAAAAGATAAAAAAACTTTGATGATTAATCTTTTTGATTCTGAGAATATTAATCTTGTAACAACTCCTTTGTATATTAAAAGTAGTTAGAATTTGAAATGAATTATGGAAATGATTAGTGTACAATATACATTCATTATTAATTGAGACGATCTATTTGTTCAATAGGTGAAACCATGGCCATGGTAGAATTTTAGTACAAATTTGTTTTTTTCCTAGTATTTTTATATTATATGGTTTTCTATTTTTGCAAAATTCATTGAAAGCAATCAACACTTAGACAATATCATATCAACTCAGTCTTTCAAGCACTCTTCAACTATCCACACGATCTCATACTACTCATACACATGACCACACACATATAGAAAAGATAAATATCAACATACGTATTTTGGGCTGAACCAGCACTCATCACTTGGTCCAGATTATCATCTCCCACACATATATATAATCAGTGCTCAGTTTATACTAAGATAGCTCATCTTCGTACTTTAATGGATATGCTTCAATCTATTCCAACTCTTTAGCCATCCATCCATTGAAAATCTGATGATAGGAAGCCCAAATCCCCTGCTGATGCCAATGTTATTGCCATGACTGTTGATCATTTATGGTGACGAATGATTAGTTTTTGTGAAATGCCGGTGAACTTATCGCTACTGATAATTAGTGTTTGTGCTGATCTCTCCTGCTCATGCACATTACATTGATTTATATTTAATGTTATATTTTGTCATTGACTTTCTGTTGATGATGGTGAATGCCATCACCCCTGGTTCACCCCTGACTTTCTACCATTGCAATAGATAGATAGACAGATAGATAGATTGATCAATCGATTGATAGGTAGGTAGGTCAGTTGGCCAGCAGGCAGACAGATAGATAGATAGATAGATAAATTTTAAATAGCTTATTTTAGATCAAATAATTTCTTCTTATAAAGAAATTTTGTTATTTGCCAATGGTTGGAGGCAGTTTCCTTTCATGATTCTCTCTAAATCTAATATTGGATAGTTATATATTTACTGAGCAATAGTGGAAAGTTTTCTGAATAGATTATAATCCGACTGTTTGAAACAAAAATCTAATTATTTGCATTCAATTTACTCACAATTACCATAAATAAATCTACAAAAAATTTTGATATTAAAATTTAAAAAAAGCTCAAAGTTCATGAAAAGCTTGAACACTGGAGGTGACATTATTAGATCACAATACTTGAATCTTTAATTCCAAAGTTGCCACTCCATCATTGCAAAAATCTATGAATTAATAATTCTGATACTGTAATATGAACTTAATTTTAAACTTTGCGTGTTTGGTTAATATTCTGTAATTCAATACTAGCACTATAAATGCATAAACACAATAGACAGCAATGCTATTAACAGAAAGGAAATGTGTTATTCTAATCCAGGAAATTGAATACTTGAACTTTGCATCGATTTGCATAACATTAGACAACCAGTTACTTCACAAAGAGCTATGATTATGAGAGCCATGACTCTCGAAAGCGCTCAGCCTATGGTTTAATAAGATTAAATATTAGCTTTATGTTTATGCATTTATAGCACTAGTATTAAATTACAGAATTGTGGTATTGTAAATGGCATATTAAAATTTACAATGCCACTTCAAATATTGATTGAGGTAGTAGAATAAATTGCATTCCAGGTAGTGGTAACATCTGTCCATGATACTCATGCATTATATCCTGGACATGTTACTGCAGTGGTAGAATGGCAGATTTTGGAATGCAAGAACCATGGATTGGGCTCTGCTCCATTACTTCCTTTCCTGAAAAATTTTTTGAATTTGTAAGTAATAAATCATTAAATTACTTATTATTATCACCCATAATTACTTGATTTTGGCATTGTATTACCTAGAGATCTCTCTTGCTCTGGGGAGAGGAATCATTTTTTATTTTTTTAATCGTTTTAATGAGTATCTATTAAGTTTGGAGCTTATCTTATATATAATGCTAAGAATATAAACCCATTCATGAAACAAAGTCTGAATACATTACTAAATGAAATCACAAGTTAGAGTCTTAAAGAATCATTCAAATGAACTGAAAAACAATGTCCATCTTTTATTATATCTATTTGTCAGATAGAAGATGATTATTATGTGATCTTCAGTTTTCTATATAGTAATAAATCAAATTCTGATTCTCAAAAAGACTGAAGCTTTCTATTACCAGTGATTTTTTGTTTTTATATAATATTTGAAACTACCTGGCTTGATTAATATAAAAAAGAAAAATCAGTAGCATACTCTGTATACAGTAATGCCACCTAGTGCAAGCCACAGTAAACAATGGATGCTAAAAGATTTGTGCATGAAATTCCTATCTAGTACCTACTCATCCAATTTTCCCAGACTAGTTCTTAGCTTGTGGTTTTTATTCATTGATTACTATGACTTGCACAGGGTAGCACTATTGTATGGAGAGTTTGCTATTGTTAACAGTTTGCGCAGGCATAGGAAATGGTGATCATGTGATTTTATAAACAAAAACCATCACCAATATAAAATTTCAACCTTTTAGAGTATCAATGCTTGATTTATTTTAATACTATATAACAAACCAAAAATCAAATAATGACCATCTTTTATCGGACAAAATAGATTGGCATTGATGTAACAAAAGGTAGACATTGTTTGCAAAGTAATACTTTAAAAATCTAGCTTGTGAATTGTCTTACTAATATATTCAGACTTGTTCATGAATGGATTTGTTTTTCTTCTTTTAATGAATCATTTAAATAGCAGAGATATATTTTCAAGTATGGATCTAAATAATTGTGTTTTATTTACTATGGAAAAATGTAATAAAATAAGAATTTCATCCTTAGCCTCTGGTTTTGTTGCTGTCTGCTAGTGATGCTATCTTGCTCCATTGCTCACTTCATGCACTCATCCTATTGACTCACAGGTGAACCTTCATTTTAGTTTTGAATTTTATCAAATGTATTCTCTTTAGGTAAAATAATTTTAAAATGCCTTCTTAAATTTTTATTTGATCTTTTTTAGCCCAAAAGCATGTAATGTGATTTGTGAATTGAACACAGTGGAGATGACTTTAGAGATTCTCCAGAGTTATGATTTTATATCTCGAAGGTGAGTATATCATAGTTATGCTGAACTCGAGGGGTTTTTTTTGCAACTCACTATTGTTTTTCTCAAGCAAACTGAAGCAACCATGATCATTGGTTGTTGCAAAAAATGTTCAATTACTGCAGGTCACTTTTAAAATCATTAATATTTATATACTGTCTAAATTGCCTTTAGTATTAGTAAGGTTCTTCAGACTTTGATAATTTATATGATTTTTTTAAATCCTAACTTTTTTATCATTCATTGTACATCAAGAAAAAATTCCATAGCTCTTTGTCAACCATAACTACAATTTTTATTAGTAATGCTGGTAGTCACACTTTTATGATGATAGGAATAACTTTTAACCGAGTGGATTTGGTTTATTTGTGCATTTCTTGCAACCTAAGAAGCTTCAACACCCTTTTATAATGTTCAACCTATTTTTAGTTTATTTTATTGGTAAATTATTTTTGTCTTAAATAAGCAAGTCAGAAATCTTATATATATCAAATTTTCTCTCCTCATATACACTTCAATACAATTCTTATATAATTTTTTCTTTATTTTCCTTACAGTTTTGACTGTCCTTCAGTCTTCATCAGAGCTACAACATTTAAACATTATTGTATAACTATTATTTTATATACATTTACCTTTACATCTTTTAATTTATATTTATTATTATTTTTTATCCCATTCTATTTTATTTTACCTCTAATTTATCTATCATTCTATTTTTATTCTTTTATATCATTATATATTTCTATTTCACTTTTTATTTCCATTATCTCAATTTGTTTTATTACTTTTTCCATTATTTCTTTATCCTTATTTTATTTTTATAGACATATTTTATTGTTTTATTCATAATTTCTATTTTATTGTTATTCCTAACTCTATTCTTAGTTTTTATTATTTATTTTACTTACCTCCTATTTATAACTTTTATCTTTTCTTATGATTTCAACTAACTATTTTTTTTTTCATGTGTCATAGCATAGGCCGGGAAGCAAACCTGCTAACCCGGGACAACTGCTTGTAAGGCAGCTGTGTTGACCACTATACAGCCTTTTTTCATAAATTCCTTTAATGTAACTCCCTCTTTTATCAATTTTCCTAACTTTTTATCCTATTTTCCAATTTTTTGGTTTTCATATTATAACAGGGCTGAGTTCAAACCATGTTCTAAGTCAGAGGGTAATACTACCGAGCATACATATCTAATTAAATCAAGTGTAATATTAAGTAAATTGTTATTTTTCTTTTTTGTTGTGGTCTTGTATGCGGGCGCATATATATATATTTAAGTAAGTAAATAAAAAAAACAGATTGAAATATAAGAGGGACAGGGGATTATATGGTTTGTGCTCTGATATTTATTTATACGCATGTTTATATTGCTGCATGAGTGAGTAAATGTAATAATTTCGTAAAAAGGAATAAAGTTATTTTAATTTAAAAAGAAATATTCCAAGATGGTCGACTAAAGGAAGAATGTTACAAATTATAAAAAAATAAATTAATTGCAAAGAAAGGACCCGAAAAGTTGCAGATCGCTATCTTGAGACAAAGACATTTTAATTAATAAAATAAAATGTTAAAAATAAGAGACAATGAACGGTCGAGTGTAGATCGCAAGGTAAATTGGAAATTCCTAAGCATAGATAAAAGAAACAAAGAAAAGAAAAGTTATTGAAAAGATTTTCGTTTCGCAAACCACGTGGTTTAATGAAAGAAGAAAGAACAATAGATAATTAATTAGAGTCGAGAAAGCTGAACTTAGAGGACTTCTAGAGCTGTGACTGCCACGAGCAGGATCGTAGGAAAAATTAGTAAAAAGAAAAAAGTTTATAATCGAAAAATCATGAACAGGCTGGGGTAGAAGAACAGAACGGGCAAGGCTATGCCATCCATCCTGCAGAGATACTACCATCACTGTCAATGTAGGAGCGAAGCTCTTCCTAAAGCTATGAAAAGAACAGCATTCACCAGACGCCATTGATTGCCTTATGGAATCCTACCAAAGAAAGAAATCCTTTAATCGTACACCGCAGCACGAAGCCAGTGGAAAATTGCTAATAATCTACACCCGGGTGAGATAAACGAGGTAAACCAAACATTTTCGTAAATGATAGTAACTATTTTGAATGAAAGCACATCCTATTAAATAATGCGTAAAAGGGTTAAAAGTAAATGAAGAGAAAGTTGAAATAATACCCTGTATAAAGATACGCCTTAATAGACAATGCCTGATTGAAATTGTTTTCAAGCTATGATCTGTATTTTTGTGTATTGCATTTATGAACTTATGCGAGTGTATTTACATGCGGGTTATTTAATTATTCGGGCACAAACCAATATCCAATTACGGGGTTCTATGGGGTTTTTATTATTTGTTTTGTATTAATAAATATTAAGTAGTGTTATAAATTTAATTGTGTGTGTCAGTGTTAATTTCTTAGAATAGTATTAAAAAGCAAAAAGTAGGAAAGCAAACGAATCATTCATGCGCTACATGCGCATTTTTATATGTTCCCTCCACCTCTTTCCCATGGTCAACAACTACTACCCCTGAGTGAGCTAGCCAGAGGTACAAGCTCTAATCACCAGAAATAGATACTCATCCTCTCCCAGCATAATTCTTATTTATTCATAGGTAAGATTGGCGCTTAAGATCATCATTGATCCCTCATAAATATGCTGGGCGAGTAATTAGGGTACATTGCAGAACCAACTACATATATATGTGTTCACATTATAATTTTTGTTAAATAAAAAGAGCAAAAACTTAGGTTTGAAATATGTAATAAACGTATACCACATATATACGTGTTTATGCCGGAATAAACCGTTACAATATATGTATTCTTTTATTACAAAGAAATCAAGTCAGATGTCACATGACCTAATTTAAACAAGCTTGAATTACAAATGTTATATAAAGAGCTCGCAAATAAGCTTTTAGCAAGCTTTGCAGAATATCCCTAACTCCAGATCCATTTCTGCTACTCACTGAGGAAGTCAGTAGCAGAAATCGATCTGGGATATTCTCCTAGCATCTCACTGAAGAAGCCAGTAGCAGAAACTGGTCTGGGGTTAGAGATATTCTGCAAAGCTTGTTAAGAGTTTATTTGTGAGCTCTTTATATAATATTTTTTATATATACTTTTTATTATTAATAATAATTTTCTATAAAAATAATGTTTTACCCCCCCCCCCATCTCTATTTAGATTTGGCTTTATCTTCTTAATTAATATACTTTTGTTTTTCTTTCTTTCATTAAAATAATAATAATAATAATAAATAAATAATAAGTATAAATTCAAAGATATAAAGGTAAAGTTAGTTAAAATTAGATGTAATTATGAATAACACTGTATAAAATATGTATATAGATATGTATATAAAATAATAGTAATATGATTTTATGTTTAAATGTTGTAACTCAGTTGAAGACTGTAGGACAGTCAAAAGTGTAAGGAAAATAAGGGGGAAATTATCTAAGAATTGCGGAGAGTATATAGAAAAGTTTGATATATATGAATATATGAAGTAAATGCAAAGAAAGTGAAAAGGAGAAGATAAGAATAATAAATCTTATATTTATTACTATTTAATATAATTTGACAACAAAAGTTTACTGAACGTGCCACACAATCTAATTGTTTATTTGTTTCTATTTATAATTCTCAAATATAGAAACTTTTTTTATCTGAGGATTTCTACCTAAAAATTTGTACAGAGTATGCTTCCACTTTAACTGTGTGATATTTCAACTCTCATATTTTCTAGTCTTATAAAGTCAACTAATTGATGAAGTTCTATTATAAAATCAAATCATGCAGAAGAATATCAGAAGACATTCGCAATGAGTCTGGACAGCTCCAATAGGAAAATAAGAATATTTAGCAATGATTATACTAACCAATATGCTTGTAAATAGAACATGCTGGCCCATTTTCTGTTTCTTTTTATTTCAAATTATTTCACTACCATGTCTCCAATGTATTGCATTCTATGTCATATCTTACCAAAACAAACATTCACATTTCTTTTGAATTTCTTTGAAATAATCTTTATAATGAAATCTGCCTCTCCCATGAAAATCATATTCATGTTCCCATAAATCACTGTTTTATTATTTTTCATTCATTTCACAAGTCCAGAAGATTTTAAAATGATGGATTTTGTAATATCCAGATAATTAAAGAATATTGCTTTTATGATGTTGCCATTATTGATTTTCTAAATTTTTTGAAACATATTTAAATAAAAAATGTTAGTGCCTTTGTGTTATAGTTTTGGTAGGAAGTCTATATCTCACTTCCATATAATAAATTAGATAAATAAATCAAAATATATAGAAGGATATATGCTATAGTTTTCAACTCACCCTACATTGGAATTGCCTAATATATTTCTAAATATTAATAACAACAACAATTTATGCTTTAAAAAGAAGATATAAGATTTGTACAAAAATTATTTAAACCTATCCAGTTCACAATTGCAATTTCTAATGACTCCATATAGTTATAAATGTATCTCTATAATGACTAAAAAATGTTCAATTGTTTTTAATCTAGCATGCAAAGTAATGTAAGATAGTGTGTTAAGTAAGTCTTCATAAAAGGGTATGTTATATATCAAAAAATGGTCAAATTTCAAATCAAAACTTGTTCATAATGTTGTCTTTGCAGTGTAATATATTAAAAATAATTCAATAAAAAATTATTTAATAAGACAACTTATGTTTAATTAAACATAATATTATTATAAAAGTTGTCTTATTAAATAATTTTTTATTGAATTATTTTTAATATATTATGTTGGAATTCATGATACTCAGAGATGTATCTACTCGGTAAGCTTTCAATTATCTTTTTGTCTCTTCTGTCATTAAATGTATTATTGTACTTTAGCGTCATGTACGCAATGTGTAAGATGGAATCATGTGATAGAGTCATGTAATGTTTTATTGGTTTAACATCTGGAATTCATGATAATCAGAGATGTATCTACTCGGTAAGCTTTCAATTATCTTTTTGTCTCTGCTGTCATTATATGTATTATTGTACTTCAGTGTCATGTATGCAATGTGTAAGATGGAATCATGTGATATAATTACGTAATATTTTATTGGTTTAACATCATATAATCCTTTAAAAAAACCTTTAGTAATGATCATATGATTCTCTTATGTGCTTACTTATATCCAAGAGCCGTTATTTTTACCCTATTATATAATTGCACAAGTGTGTGTATTATTGAACCTCTGCACCATCATATAATTCTCTTATATACTCATTTATATAATTCCATGAGTAGTTATCATTACCCTACTATGTAACTATATAAGAGTGTTATTCTTGGGTTTAAAACTAATCAGTTTTTTAAATTTTAAGTTGTTAGCTTGAATAGTACCAAGGACTGTGCACCGTGAAGTTTAATAAAAATATTTATATCTCTCACATAGAGAATATAAAGGTGATTCATTTCCATGTTACATAGCTATCAGATCTCCACAAAGGCTTTTTTATTATTATTTTTTTTAGTAAAAAAGAAGCTTGCCTTTCTTTATATGGAATTGTTTCATTATTGTTTTTACAATTTATTAATGTTCCAATCTATATCTGCCACTAATTCTGATAGGATTAATGTTGTGTCATCCACCCCTGTGCTGACTTATTTTTTTCATCAAAATGAACATTATGATCCTGAAGCAGTTTTTACCCAAGCATTTAGTTCCATTAGCACTACGACTTTGAGATTCATTATCAACACCTTTGAATTGGGAAGATTATTTTTTAGTGCTAACTCTAATAACTTCAGGAGATGGTGCTTTTTTAGGAACACCATTTTTGGCTTAACTAAGGAAATTGTAACCTTTGTCTATGACATCTACAAGTATATCCATTAGTCCTGTACACATAGTATCCATTCCTATAACAATTATATTTTAGATTCTTTGTTTCCTCCTATGACACCTTTTCTTTATCATCATCCAATTTAATTACCAGCCCCTTCATTTACTATTCTAACTTCACATGACTACTACTATTACTCTCATTTAGAAAAAACTTCAAAATATCTGACATCTTAGTGCCACAATTTGTGAATAAACTCCAACAAATAGCTCCTTCATCAAATCAGACTGTAATTAATGTTCAGATATTGGAATTGAAATTGTCACTCTAATCGTAACATGAATATAAATTATTTCTTTGAAACAAAAATACCCATCTTGAAAAATAGGAATGGGAAAGTAAATAATATTCATTTGTTCCAAAGTTCATCACAGCTGATTTAATCTTTCTGAACTTTTTCTACAATATTTTCTTGATTTTTATATTCTTATGTCAGAAGCATCTCAGTTGTGTTAATATCTAAATGTTTATATTCATATTTTTATTTTAGTGTGTTTAAACTATTTCTATTTTTTAGATTGGCAGCTAATTTATTATGTATTCTCTGCGCAGAAGCTCAAACCAAAGAGCAAATTAAAGTTTATGAAGGTGTATCTGTATTATTAAGGTCAGTCAATTGACAAAAGGTAATTTCTTTTTCATATTTCAGGGCAGTTATATTATGTTCTCTGTTTTAGTATGCTTCACAATGATGATGTCAGTATTCTGTGGCATATTGTTTGGATTCTAACTCAACTTGCAGAAGATCAGGATATCAGTGCTGAAATGCGACTTCTAGGGGGCATTCCGTTACTTCTTGCCTTATTACAGTGCGTAGATTTATTTTTGATTTACTGTATTTAATGCATTTATTATTGAATAAATTAACAATTATTATTTGAATTTTTATAAATTTTGTATAGTTTTCTTATTCTATTTGAATTTTAATCACTAATAAGAAAACTTCTGTTTATTCTTGGTAGTTCAATTCTTAAACCACTAAGTATCACATGATCACCATTCTTTTCAATGATGAATTCTTTAAATGAATGAAAAGTTTAATAGGTAGGTTAAGTTAAGAATTAAAAAGCAAGCTCACTTTTAATCAACACATTTTTAATTGTTTAAGAAAACTTAGATTTGTAATGTAGGTTGTTAAAGAAATGCCAAAATAAGAAACTAGTTTTTAATAAAAAAATAATTTTTATTATTCTTTCTTTTTCTTTATCCTCTGTGCCTTGATTATTAATATATATATATATATATCATAATTATAACATCTATGTTTTTTGATTTTATACTATACAAACATATTGTTTTCTTCAAGTAATTTTATTTCTTTACAGTTTCGACTGTCCAGCAATCTTCTTCAGAGCTATTAAATATTTAAATAAAAATTATTTAGAGAAAACAATATGATTGTATTGTAGAAAGTGAAAAAAGAAAAGGTGTTTGTGAATTGTTGAAATTGTAAAAAGATTTTTTGTCTGAAACATAATTTTGTAGTAGAAAATTGGATTATTAAAACTAAAGATGTGAGAAAGAAATACAAAAAATTAATTGCACAGATGAAGTATAAAACAATAGATGAAATAAATTAATGAAGTCAATAGATGAAATAAATTAATGAAGATAAAGAAGCATTAGAAATTTTGGGGACTTTGAGAAATATCTCAGAAAAAGATGCAACAAATGAAATATAAATAAAAAATTGCTGATATGTCAAATGTCATGCATGAGGCTATTCAGGACTAATGATAAGTTTGCCTTTTTTATATATTATGACAATTATTGTTTTAATTAACATCCAATATTTTATACCAATTATAATTTTTTACAGTGAACGTAAATTAGTATTAGAGCCTTCCGTCACCAGTGGGCAGGCCAGTGCATGCACAAGAATTCCTATGCAAATAATGAAATATCAGGTAAGAAAAAAATTTGCTTCATCAAAAGAATCATTAGATTAGAAGAATTGTTATTGATTTTCTTTTCTGGGCCAATATATCTGGTAAAAAGAATTTACTCACAGAAAAAGTAGTTTTTTTTAATATTTAGCTTTATTACTGCCTAGCATACTTTCAATATCTTTACTATATCACATTCAGTGGTGTAAATGTCTATCATGCTTTCAATATGTCTGCTGGAAAGCTTGCCACTTATTTTAAATTATCTATTTTAGAGGCTTCCAACACATTGTATAAACAATATGGCTGATTCTAAGTCATTATATTGAATATTTACATTTTTTTTATTTATTAAAATGATAAAGAAACACACCAAAGAGTTTTAACTAAAAACTTTTTAATATAAATGCAGTAAAGGAAGTAAAAATAAGACATAATTAAACAAACAAGCAATGTTTTGGAGCCTTCTAACCACATTCCCTTCCAAACAGATAGGCGCTTAGAACATGTTCCCTCATGATACTGCCATTGCCTTTCCGTTCGTGCATTAAGTGAAATATTAGCCCCTTATTATATATTTTTCAGGTGGACATTCCACTGGATCTTCTGTCCATGAAAGATTCCAAATTTTAATCATATTTCCAAAAATGATGAGGCAAAAAAGAAATCACTACATGTTTGTTATGTATACGTATTGTGTTGCAAATAAGAAATTTATAATAATAGTATATATATATCAGCAATTATAGAAAGTTTTAAAAGTAAAATATCTAACATTTTACTAGAGTATATGTAACTGGTATTTACCCCAAGGTCCACGTTCCAAACTGGAACTGCTATTCACTCTGAGGGTCCATGAGTCTACAACACAAAGGTGTGGGGGGGGGGATAAAACTGGAACTGTTATTCCTTTTCTTATTTTTATTATTGCTAAGAGAGAATCGGGGACGATTTATACCAGTTACACATACTGTAGTAAAATGTTAGATATTTTACTTTTAAAACTCTATAATTTCTGATATATATATATACTATTAACGTATTATAAATTTCTTATTTACAATGCAGTACGTATACATAACACCATTTACAGGAAAATTATTCTAAAAAATTCCCCATTTTTCAAATTAATCCTTTTTTTTAAAATGGATTTACAAATTTTCATTTCAATAAAAATTTTATTAACAATAAATAGTGATTACATACTAATAAAGGATAAATCAATGAATAAATTGTACAATAATATGATTATATAATGTTCTATTTAATGGTATTAGCATTTTTAATATAAACATGAATATTTTCTTTTATAATTGACTATTCTATAATGCTGGGTAGGTGGGAATTGATAATCAGGAAAAGGAAAGAGCAGTTAAAGACCAGGTGTCATCAAAGACTTTACTGGAGGCAAAGAGCTGGTCATGTTTCTTGATTTTTTTGAGCGTTTGATAAAACAATGGTATGATTTGTGGCAGGGGTAATTCCATGAGACTTTTGCATCTCACTATCCATATGGAATAAAGAACAAAGGTAGAAAGCCTTATTATTGAAAAAAATCAATTATGAATAGCATTTTCAAGTGAGAAATCATATCAGGTCTTATGTTGGAATTGATTATAATTATATCTTTCAGAGTTTTAAGTTTTGGGCACCGGTGTATAATATGGTCTATGGTTTCATCTTCACGAGCACACAGACCACATATAGAGTCAATGCTGGTAAAACCTCTTCGGTGATAAAGAAACCAATTCGTGGGTAGCGCATTAAGATTTATTTTAATGATGAAGTCAAGGAATTTGGGTTCCAGACTCCATCTTTTGAAGAGTGTAATGAGTCTTTGGTTGGTTACTTTTAGGCTGGTTTTAATGGGTTGTTGATTATAGTTGATTATATTGTATGCTTCCTATAAGGTGATTTTTTGGTTAAGGTTAAAGGGCATTATCGGGTTATAAAGTTGTAGGTGTTCTATTAGGGATGCTATCCATGAACTGGAAGAGGGTGGAGGATGATCTGTCGGTGTAATTTTTTTAATAATGTTAGAGTATCCGCAGGAGAGGATCAGATTATGTAGAGTGTTGTGGGTTTTCTGTAAAATGATTGCTTGTATTGAGTGGAATGACAGTCCATTGAACCTGCATGGTTGTTGGATACCTCGCAAGCTAATAGCAACTGTCCTTCCTCTCCAGAGAGGTTTGGTGCATAATCGGTTAATTTTATTTTGAAACTGTTTAGACATTTTTATGAATGGAAGATAATATGAGATTTTTGGCATTATGATCATGTTGAGGAGGCTAATCTTTCCATATAATGAAAGGTATACTCTAGAGAGTGAAGTGGTGATGGCTTCAGTTGATTGCATCTTGAATCTCTCTTGCCATTGCAGTTGGAGTTTTGTAGATTGGGATGGATTTACAAATTTTACTATAAATGTTGAACAGTTTTTTCAATCTTTGTATTTTATAGCCTTCAGTAAAAGTTTCTAAAATTTTTAATTGTAAAAAAACATAATTTACTTGACAAAATGCTCTCCAATAGAAAAATTCAAAATAGCATTAAATGATAATTGTAAGACAATAAAGCTAATTACTCAAGACTTTAATAGGTTTATAAATGTAGATGATAAATTCAGATAGCTTAAGGATATTATCATTGTATTTTACAGAACTGACGTCCATAAGATTCAGTTTTCTCACCCATTAATATATTCATCAGTGATCTTCCTGAAAATAAGAATAATAAGATTATTTATGGTCATCTGATATTGCTTTGACTTTTTTATGGTCATCTGATATTGCTTTGACTTTTCAAAAGATATCTTTTCCTGAAATAAAGAAGTCTCTCAATGAGGGCATAGAAAAATTGGACATGTTTCTAGAAACCAGATCTTATTTGGGTGCTGATTTAGAATGTTCTCACTCCTATTTTGAATTCGAAGGATCACCCAAAAATACTGCTGACACATCCAAGTGATAAATAACATTGAATAATCTACAGGAAGTCACATGATGTATCAGTGTGGTCCTTAGAATTCAAAATGGTGGTGAGCACAGTCTAAATATTAAAAACTTATAATGTCTAAAATACAAATTTTATTATAATAATGACCACCAAAGTGTATGGGAAAGGGGAAGGATGTTTTTAGTCTGATCAAACCAAGCTTATAATTTCAAAATACTGAAAGCATATAACTTCTAAAATATGAATTTTATTACAATATATATCCATAAGCACATGTTGAAATAACATAAAGTTGATCAAACCAAACTTGTAATTTCAAAAAACTAAAAGCTTATATGTTCTAAAATACGAATTTTATTATAATATATGCCCATACCAGAAAGAAACTCTGATGTTGCATGTTTCCTTTGTTCCATGTAGTTAAAAAAATGGAGATAAGAAAAAATAACATTGTTGACATTTGATCTGATGTGGATATCGGAACTACACTTGGTCACGTGAAGTCTTTATGGGCTCTTGATAATCTGTATATCTATTTGCATAATTTTCTATTTATTAATATCAAAGTCACTTTTACCATCAACAAATGAACATGGAAACATGTTTTAAAAAATATTTACAGATTTTAATAAAAATTTGTTATTTCAAATGTAAAAGATGTATTGGATTTTACATAAGCTAAACACTAACCTTTTCACTGTCGATGGATAGTGTTAGCATCTTTGAGAAATTTAATGAATAAATCTGTCTCATTTAGATTTTTTTTATCCATCTGCCAGCAAATAAAGACATGTGAGAAATGAAGCACACAACATTACTCGCTTTGGTAAGAAAAAAATCTAATTTAAATTTTTTATTAATTGTAAAATTAATATTCTTTACTTGAGACAATTATTTTTTCGACTCATGTTAAAATAAAATGTGATTTATTATTAATTATAGAATTAATATGCTTCAGCAGTTGTTTCTACATTTATTCAACATTTACGTTATTTCAACATGTGGTTGTAGGTCTATATTGTAATAAAATTTGTATTTTAGAAGTTATAAGCTTTTAGTATTTCGAAATTATAAACTTGGTTTGATCAATTTTATGTTTATTGAACATGTGGTTTTTTAATTAATATATGTGTCCATTATTTTTTTTATTTTTTTCTGTTCAAGTATTTTAAATTCGTATTTTAGAAATTATAAGCTTTTAGTATTTCAAAATTTATTCATTCCCATTTTTTATATTTTGTATATTTTAGTCACATGATTTGATCAAGCATAGTTGGATGAAATTTGTGCTTTAATTTTGTAATTATTGATGTAAATTGTGATTTTATAATTAATGATCATAACACAACCACATATGGATTATTCTATGTCATTTATCACCTGGATGTGTTGGTGATGTTGGGCAGTCCTTAGAATTCAAAATGGTCATGAGGACACTCTAAATCTGTACCTCTTGTTTCTAATCTAAGGAAGACATTATATTAATTTTTTTATTTAAACAACAAGGAATCATTTCTTAATTTAAATATAACCTTTTGCAATAATAGTCTGAAACATGATTTCATGCTATTTAGGTGTGAACTTGGATTATAGCCTGACTTGATTTTTTTTTTCATTTTTCTCTAAGGTTAGATCAGAATTAATTTGTAGGAATAATTTCCATGGAAGCCAGATTGGAATTCCTTTGGTTATGATACAAATATTGTACAGACAGATTTCTTAGTATGTGCATTTTCTATTGGTGAATATTGTGCTTCTGTTGGAGAAAAAGTTCTTACACTAAACTTCTGAATACTCAGATATTATCCTGAGAAATAGTATTGGTACACTCAAATCTATTGTTTCACAGAAAATTTATACAAACTGTTAAGTAGATCAGACTTGCCAATAGTTCAAGATATTGTTTCATCTTTTAAAACTTCATTCAAATCAAGATTGGATGTTTAACTAAGAATCTATAATCAAATAATTATTGTGTAGAAAATGAAATTTTTATGAGATTTCAAATAAATTCTTTTTGTAGATCCAATAATAATATCAGCTGAATTTGATCTTCCTCATCTCAATTGTAATCTCATGAATGCAATAAAAATTTGTGAAGGTTGGCTGGTTTTTGAAGTACCAGTATTTATATCTTTCGATCCACTGATGTTTGGTTTGTGTCATATTTTCTATTATGCACTGCTGTTTTCCTATTTTTCTGGAAAATTTGGATAAATTGCTAAGATTACTAAAAATGCAGACTATAGACACTGTCTGGTTTTGAATGAACAAATTCAAACCAATAATGAATCATTTTTTAATTGGAAGTTCCACAGGTTTCTTTATGATATCTGGTTAATAGTTAATTTGTCTAAATTCATACTCCAAATAAAGAATTAAATGGAAATTTCATCAAATCTCTATACCTTGCTAGTTTTCATCTCATTTAGTGCTCTTATAACTTTCTTTTTTATTCTTGCAAAACATCTTTTATTCTATATGTGAACTTTTTTTCATTTAATATAAATGAAAATTGATTGTTTCTACTATATAAATCATTGATGTTTTCTTCTATCATTTTAACACACCTAAGTCCTTTATTTATAATTTATCATTTCTCTTTTCAATTACTATTTATTCCTCTGATCTTTTTACTATACAACTTGTTTTATTTTATTATTCATTAAATCAAATCTATTTTTTCCTTATAATTTTTCCACAGTCTTCTTGTAAATACTCTTGCCTGGCTTTATCTCGTATACTTTTATGTCACCTATACATATTTTTGTTTTTTATAGAATTCATGTTTTTGCATCTTTTTCTTCTATTATTTTGTTCATTTTTTCATTACTACTCCGAGGCTTTTTTGCTATCTTACTTCTTTTATAAGTCACTGCTCTATTACATCATTCTCTTAATTTTTTTTTAATAATTCATATAGACTGCTATTATTTATGCTTATATTCCTATTCAACAATTTGGAATTTTTTTTATCCAATATCCCTTTTAGTTTATCAACTGCTTATTTTATTCTGGTTTGATATACTGTTATTTTTTTTTAAAGATAATTCCAATTTGTCAATATTTAGTTATTTTCACAATTGGTTTCAGAATATGTTTGTGGTCTCTGTTTAAAATTTTACTGCTTCATGCTCGGAGAAAACGTTGAAAATATTAAATAAAGCTTTAATGCTGAGTACTGTTATTTTATGCTTTATTTGTTGTTGTTTTGTTCCACGATTGTCTTTGACATGGATTTTTAGCACTGAAGATACATTAAGATTGTATTTTTAATTTTATTTCTGAGTATAAAAAAGATAAGTTTAATTTATTGCAATTCATTGATAAAATTATCAATTTTTTTTACAAGATATTATACTTGTTTTTTATTTCATTAACATTACAATTAATAATTCTTATGGATAACTGATATTTCAGAAATGCTTTCCTGCCATTGGTCTGTTACTTACTGGATGACTCTCTATTAAATTTTGTTCTGTTTACCATTATACTTATACCTTTGTAGTCACTTTTATTTCCACATATTTAAATTTTTCATGTTTTTTTTCCTCTATAGCTGATTTATCTTGATTCACAGAGTCTCACGATATATTTAGGACAAAAAGATCTTAATTTAATAGTAAATAACATTGAGAAATAAGTATTACTGCAGTAAAAACTTTACAATAGCAGTGTCCCTGGTCTCCAGATATTATTCTTGCTGTTATAGTTCTCCTTTCCTTCAGAAGTGACTGAACCAGATTCCCTTTTATCTGATTGGATTAAGCATTGTTTGCTGCTGGCCATAAACAAGTTGCCTCTATAAACAATATTAAGAGCTGTGAACCAGTATTTAAACACAGTATTGTCATTAATGATATGCCAGTAACAATGGAGTTGGATACAGGGTCAGCAGTGTCCATTATGTCAAAAAAGACCTGGGTTATTATTAATAAAAATAACAAGTATAAGTTGCATTCTAGCAGCAAGGCTATCACAGATTATCAGGGCAAGAAAATGAAACTCTTGGGTCAGGCATCAGTATTGCTTTTGTTTTTATGCCCAAATTAAATTTTATCCAATTTGATAGCAATTTTTGTACATATTTTTTATATTAATATTATTAATTTAAACTAATGAATTTAAATTACTTTATAGGGAGAGAATTCGACCACTCACCTGTGGGCACTGCAAGCAGGTAAATTATATGATTAATTGATTTTGTTCATTTAAGAAATAATACTTTTACAAAAATGTATTTAAGACTACTCCTTTAAATTATTGTTATATAATATTCTGAGAAAAATCTCTCAAGTTTCTTTATATACAAAACTTTCCTGAGCTGTAATTCACATAGGGCATGATGGACGTTGGGTAATTTAAAACACTTATAAATTAATCAGTTCTAAATTTTAATTTGTTAATTTAATAATATATATACAGTAGAATTCCCACATCTATGTTTTATTCTAAGACTTTCAAGTGGTTGTTACAATCCTGCATATAAAAACATTTAAAACATTTTTATCTATAAAATAAATCTTCTAACTTCAATACAATTTTAAAACATATAGGTAAAGACATGTAAAAAAAAAAGATTCCCAAGATGCATTTCTGAAAACTAGTCTTTACCAATGGAACCAGATCCTTGCTGACACATATTTTCATCATCGTAGTTTAATATTCATAAACTATTTCAAATGCAACACTACTTCAATGCTCTCATTCTGCTGGTATCATCTAAGATCAATTTTAAGATTGGTTATTGATTCTTCTGATTTCATCTAAGAACAAAGTTAAGATCGTTTATTTAGGCTGTAAATTAGTATTTACTTTTCAGTTCAGAGATAAGCTGTAAACTCTATTAAAAATTAATATATTTTTTATTAAATCCCAGCATGAAAATTATTCATTTAATATATTCACTTTGCTTACATAAAATTAGCATATTTTAATGTATATCTAATTAAGACAAGTAAACTACTGTCCTTCAGGCTATGAATAAATAACATTATGTTAACAAAGGGTCAAAAATAGAATGAATTTGTCTATCTTTTACACTTTGTTGTTTATAAGCTTATCTCTGCCTGTATTGATGAAAGAATCAAAGCAAACCTTATATACAATCCAGATGAAGATATGGTAATAATGATTATTTAATTAATAATAAATTAGGCAAGGATGAAAGTAATCTCACTTTTAATAATTAATAGAAGTGAATAAATGTCACCACGAAATTAGGGTAGCTTCTAAACTCAATGCATTCTTAAAACATATGTAAAAAACAATTCCCAAAATGCATTTCTGACAGAACTAAGCTTTATTATTTGGCACTGATCCTCTTAGATATGCATAGTTAAAGATTATGGAGATTCTTTAAGTCATCTAGATTTTGCAGCTGATGGAATACTTCAGTACTTCAAGAAATATTGCAAGAGTTATTAAATGAAAGTAAAAAAGTAGGATTAAAAATAAATATTAAAAAGACTAAAATAATGCTCAATGGATTTTCTCAAAAAACGGAAATAAAGATTGATAATGATAAGTTAGAAGAAATAACAACTACAAATACCTTGGTCAAATTATTACTGCAGATAGAAGCATAATGGATGAAATTAATTATAGAATTAAACTTGGTTGGAGTGCTTTTGGTATAAATAGCAATATTAAAAAGAAATATGTCTATGTGTTAAAAAAGAAAGATGTTTAATAAATGTGTTTTAGCAATTCTTACTTATGATTTATGAACTGGAGACTTGGACACTTAACAGAAGAACAATATACAGACTTCAGACCACTCAATGAAGTATGCATGTTAGGAATAACAAAAAGAGATCAAAAAGGAAATATATGGATGAGAGAACAAACAAATGTTATTGACATCATAGAAAGAATTAAGAGACTGAAATGGAATTGGACTGGACATATTGCTAGAAGAGATGGTAATAGTTGGACAGTTAAAATTTTAAACTGTATTCTAAGAGATTGTTAAAGACCTAGAAAAAGACCACATGTGAGATGAATGGATGAAATACGGAAAATGTGCTGGAGGGATGTGGAGAAGAGAAGCTAGAAATTGATGAATATGGATTAAACTTGGAGAGGACCTTCATCCTGCAGTGGATTGATAATGGATGAAAATGATGAATGACATGTGTGCCTGCATGTGATAATTTAAAAATTAGCATCCATATTTTTAATTATTAATTAAAATAGAAAATGTTTTTATATTCAAAATCAAAACAAAAATGTGTTTTTGTTGATTTTTTTTTTCTTTGAAAGTTTTTTTTAAAAAAAATCATCGAATGACTTTATTGCTCAGGAGTTCATAAGAAATTTGAGCACTACAAGTTTCAGAACTAGAATTGATCAAAGAACCATTCGTTCCAGAATCTATCATTCTACAACTATGCTTAACCTTGCTGAACAAAAAAATCAACGGAATGGTTTTACTGTTTGCAAATCATAAGAAGTTAAATCTCAGGAAGTACTGGAAATGATCCAAAAATCTTTATCTTCTATTTGTTGCTTAAGTCAATTAACAGACTGTTAAGTGTGTGTCTGTGTATTCATATATACACATAAAACAAGCAGTATTTCGTAAAATGATATTTATCTGTTAAAGCAAATGTATGTGCGTATATGCTGAAGACATACACATTAATTTTAAAAAGCACTTAGATTAAGTAAATAGTTTTAAATAAAAGAGTAAATCTTATACTTATAAAGATTACCTATAGTGATAAATAATCAGTATCAGCAGAGTGTGTGTGTGTATATATATGTGCCTACAATTTTATTTTATTTTTCAACATGAGTATGTGTATCTCCGCACACTCCAGCTTTATTATTGTTTTATTGTGTGTATACATCCAACACCCCCTGAGCCATAGCATACACACTTTATATAAATAATTGATGAGACTATTTATGATATAATGCAAAAAATGTGTCTTACTGATAATAAATTAATTAGGCAGTTGATGATGCCACCAAACGATTTAAAAGTGAACTAAAACATTAAAATTTTGTTTAACATTTCTTTTTTTTTATAGTTGGCAGTTGAATTAGTGGAAATCCCAATATATTATTTAGTTTTTATTTCCATTTGATTTTAAATTCTATTATCTAAATGAAGTTCTGAGCTTGAAGGTAGACTAAGATTAATAAATGCATGAATGGAAGAAACTTCATTTTATCGGTGTTTCTGTTTCAATAACTGTAGTCATATTTTTTAATTGCTTTTATTTAACAAAGCAAAACTCTCCATACAGTAGTGCCATCTTGTGCCAACAAGAGCAATCAATGGATGGCAGAAGGCTTGTGCATAAAATCACTATCTAGTGCCTACTCATCCAATATTCCCATACTAGTTTCTGGCTTGTGGCCATCATCAGTGAGGAGCCTTGGATCTGAGAGCACTGCATCCATTGATTGCTCTTGTTGGCACAAGATGGCACTACTGTAGGGAGAGTTTTGCTTTGTTTAATAACAATTATGTGCTAGTATGAGATAGTGATCATGTGTTGCTTTTATTTAACTTAGAAATTCTGTTTGCTTGTTTGTTTTGATTAAATTTTGTAACTGATTTGTAACATATTATTATCAAATGGATTTGATTCAAATTTTATACATGTATTATACATGCAGGCCAGTGTAATATGATACAGAAATATTTCAGGACTAATAATATTTTTTTTTTTCAAAAAATATATTTATTAGAACTTTAGATACAAAAAAAAAAATTACAGAAAAACTGATTGTCTTGACACTGTGGAGCTAGGGGTCTCTACTCCATTGGAGTTTGGAGTATTTCAATTAAAGTCTATGGAAAATTTAATCCTGTAAAATTCACCAATGTCCAGGATTCCATATGTAGTCATTTGGGGGCTAACATGTGATCGCTGAGGTAAAAGCCTTTTAAAAGTTTTATGAAGTATTCCAGTATATTTAGATTTGAGTCACTGAAAATGTATTTACATCTGACAAGCCAGATTGCAAAAGAAAAAAACACAGATAGTCTGATTCTTGAAAAAAAAAAAACCTGACTTTATGGCATTTTGTATAAATAGGACATCTTTGTAATCACAGGAGACCTTTTCATTGATGAACATCCTAAATGGACCAAGAGCTGGACATGTGTGGATAATATGAGCGATGATTTCATCTGCCAAAGAACACAGCTGACACTGGAGGTTGTGATTTTTGAAAACTCTTTGCCACACAAGAAAGTGGTTCATTGGTAGAGAGGAGAGGTTGCATTTCAGCAAAAAGTCTATGAATTTGGGTTCTAGGAACCACCTTTTTTATTTCTTTATTAGGAGCTTATTAGTTAGTCCTAGAGCGCTATGCAGTGGCAGTAGATCTGGATGTTTTAGTTTGTATGTCTCCCATTAAGTGGTCTTTCTTTCTAGAACAGGATTTATCAAATTTATAGTGGAAGTCACATAGTTCAATAGGTCAGTTAACCACTTGCTACATGAAGGAGGAGTGGGGTCAGTGGGAATTACAGGCAGCTCTGAAGTCAGCTTTGGTTGTTTAAGATGAGTCGACCTAATAACCGTAATTGCCTTCTGTAAATACAATATGGTTACTGCATGGAGACCATGCCCATTTAGTTCTCTCAGCATATGAGCTTTCTATATGCTTATATAAATCACCTTGGTCTTCCAAAATGGGCCAAATTTCAAATGTGATATTAGTTCCGTAAGTTTACAGTAATGCACACTAGTTGGCAGTATATATTTTTTTAAAAAGATACTTTCAATGAATATTCACTTTGTAGAAAGCATTGACAATAATTATAATAATGTGTCTTCAACTACGATGCTGAATACCAACAAAACATCATTAAATAAAGATTGAAAGGTATTTATTTACGATTATGTACATAACATATATACACATTGTTGACTAAATCAGTTTCAGTCCCGGTTCCCGATTTACAGCCTATATCCCATTGTGTTATCTTTATTCTTCTATTCCCCTTGTGTTTGGTCTATGGTGATTTATAGGAAACACTGAACAAACATGCTAACAAATAAATCTGTACACTTATCTCTCAGCCCTCTAATACAATATTTACGAACGTAATCACTTTGGTTTTTAATTTTAAGTTTTACTTCAATAAATACTAATCTTTCCACCGATACTAAGCTAACACTCTCACTCTACTAGTGGTAGATCTTATTGAATACTTAAAACCTTTATTCTCGCATTCCTTTGCTGCATAATCCTCATGGAGCCTTATCAGGCATACACAAATAAAAGTAAGACTGATGTGATCTGTTTAAGTTCTCTATCCAGTAGTTTACACCTACAGAGGCTCGGCCTCTGGGAAGACATCCCTCATGGTAGAAAAGTTGATACACCTTCCCCACAGCTTTTCTCTAGGACGTTTTCTCATGAAGCAACAACAACAGCATCATTACACAAAGAATGAGGAAAAGCTGAAAGTCACTTGCTCTTTTCAGCACACACTGTTTATACTTTTCTCTTTTCATATATGATATTAATTATTATTAATTATTACAATAAGGCAATAGCAATATCCATTAGGCTAACACGTCTTTTTACTAATTATCATCAGGCATTCAATTGCATATGTGCATATTCCTTTCCTCTACAATTAGTCCTTCAAATATTCATTCTTTTGTTTGATTAGTTTTAATAGCTTAAGGTTTCTAATCTAAACAATAACAGTTTTTTTCTACATTTAAATCCTTTAAGCCTTTTCGACATTTCATTTTATCTTTCAGCAATCTTTTTCATTGCTTTTAAACTTATAATATCTTTCTATATTTAAGTTTCTTTTATCTTTCCTATTTTTTCTGGAGTTATGAAACCTAGTTTTATAATTATACAACATATGATTACTAAAGCAATATTTTTTTTAATAAAATATGACAAATAAAAAGAAAATTAAATGAAGGAAAGCACAATAGATTTTTTTTTTTCAACTGTCAAAGTGTCATAAGAAATGATAAAGTTGAAATTATATTTAAAAAAAAGACTTGTTTAATGTTGATTTAGAATATAGTTTTATGGGGGGAAGAAATATGAATGATTAAAAAAAAAAAATTGTGAAAAACAAAAAGAGAAAGAAACTGGATTAAACATATATGGAGATATGGCTGAGTTATGAAAGATGTGTTGGAAGAGACTAAAAAATATGGCAGAAAAAAAAAAGTAAATTGATAATCTTAAAGAAAGAAATAGTTATGATTGTTAAAAAAATAGTGTAAAAGAAAAAAAAGATTGGAGATATTTTCTGATTTGGATATGGGGCTTTTATTTTGGAAAATAACTAATGAAGATGATTATAGATTTAGTACTCTGTACCAATTAGCATAGTAATAAAAAGAAATAATGTTTATGGATTGCTGTTTGGGTGGACTAAGTAAACTTAATTTTTCAATCAAATGAAATTATTGTCTGCTTTTAGGATGGTCACATGACCCATTTGATTGTTTTTTCATTGATTTGTTCAAAGCATTTGTCTCGATTATTGAATGGTGTTAGAAAATAGTTGACTGTCCTTGGAAGTTTGTTTATGTCACACAGCTTCAGTCATAATATGATCAGAAGCATAATTGCAATTTGTGAAAAATCAGATATTTTGAATGAAAATTGATGTTAAGCAAAGATATATATTAGCTCCAACTTGCTTTTTTTTTTTCTGTGTCATTTTGCAATAATTATAGATCACTTCATGAAGCAGGCATTAAGGTGCAGTACTGATTTTTGGTGAATATTTTAGTTTGGATTGATTAAAAGCTTTAAGTTTATTATTTTGATTTCATTCCAATATAAAAAGCAATTTTCAGAAGGTTCTTAAAGTGCAGTCTATTAAGAATTCAAATCCTTTACTAATTATGAAAGAAAAATATTCAGCAATGTTTTTTCTATATAATTAATAACTTAAAAACATAAGACAATTTAAACATCTTGCTAACTTTTTTATTTCAAAGACTAGTTCGGAGGTTTAAATGCCATACAGATTCCTATGAGCTTCTACTGGATTTAACAAATATTTCATCATAATGATCTTCAACTAAATTAATTATATATTAAACTATTACTTTGCTCAATTTATTGTATGAACGTGAGACATAATTATCCTATTTATATACCATAGAGGATGGGAAAACTTATTTAAGTATGTTCTATAGATCATAAAACCAATCAGTATTTTCTTCATCTTGCTAGATGTGATAGTATTGAATGTACTACTATAAAATTACATCTTCAGTGAATTGGTTATGTGAAGTGAGTGAATAGTGAAGGAGATATCCTACAAAAATTTTTTATGGTGACTTTGAGCATGATTTTCATATATATTAAAGACCAGATAATACTCAATTGTCCAAGCACTTTACTACTTTTACAATGATTTATTTTCCACCCTTTTCTGCAGTTTACAGTTTCGATTGCCCCAGCAATCTTCTTCAGAACATTATATCTCCTTATCTCAACTGTAACCATTGAGATTAGGAGATATAATGGGGCAATCAAAACTGTAAATTGTTGAAAAGGGTGGAAAATAAAGCAATGTAAAAGTAGTAAAGTGCCTGGACCATTGAGTATTATATGGTATACTTTTGGCAATGCAATAGGAGAGAGTAATATATATTAAAGACACTCCAAAAAAGTGTACTATTGATTTTTTTTTTATTAGACAGATGTGGCTCGAAAGAGAATATAATGGAAAACTATAACTATGTATGCTGATGAAGTGGTTTAAAAAATACAGAAGACATTAAAAGATAACATTGTAAAATATTAAATAAACAGACTAAGGAAACATTTGATATGCATGTCCATATTTTGATTCATGGGTTCATCATCAAAAAAACTTATGTATTATTTGCTTTTGTTTTTTGCTTTGCTTTTCCCTTTTGAAATGAGAATGATTTAGAAATTAATGCTAATGATGATGATTATAGAAGTTTTTGGTTAGTAAAAAATAAATCAGACTTTTGATTGGTTAATTCCAGAGAAAAGATTTTCAGACATAGTTTGTGATTTAATACAATTATTTTTTTATTTTGTATCTAATAAAAATTGCTATAACAATAACTGTTTTAGAGACTAATGTTTGCAATTTGTTAATATATTACTCTTATGTTATTAAAACAGACAAAACTTTCCATACAGTAGTGTCACTCAGTGCAAGCCAGAGTAATCAATGGATGCCAAAAGTCTTGTGCATAAAACCCCTATCTAGTGCCAACTCATCCAATATCCCCAGACTAGTTTCTGGCTTGTGGCTTTCGTCAGTGAGAAGCCTTGGATCTGAATGGCACTACTATGTGGAGAGGTTTGCCTGTTTTAATAACAGTTATAAGAAAGCATAAGAAATGGTGATCATGTGATGTTTAGTTGTTTTTACTCTTACGTTCAGAATATGTATATTCTTTTTTTCTTATTATTACTATACATTTTTATTTAACTGACTCTGTTTCTGTGTCCATCTGATTGACTGGAAAATCTTGTAACCCAATTTTTATATTTCCCAATTTCTGATCTAGTTGAAACCTTGCATACATATATACTTGTGATGACAATATATATATTTTTTAGAATTTTTAAATAATTTTAACAAAATATAATTAAAAATTTAATTTTTTTTTAATGGGATTCAACACTCTTTATGGTATTAATTTCTAGCAATATTAAATCGTATGTAAACTTTCTTTATTCATAATTCCTAGAATTATTTAGAACTTAAAAGTAGAAAGTAAAAAAATAATTTTCTTCAGCTTTCCCAAATAAAAGTGTTTGATGATCATATTTAGATATTATATCAATTCTATTCATAATTAATACTACTTTTTTAAATCTATGCCAAGAGAGCATTAATTGCAAGGGATTAGTATTAATACAATTTCTAAACATGAGCGCCACCACACTTTTATTTGTGGAAGCTGAAGAAAATTATAATTTTTAGTTTTTAATGCATTTATGTGAATAAAATAGTTTCTTTAAAAATTTTCATAAATATATATTTTTGTTAGAATTGGATAGCTATGTTTCCATTTTATTAATTGGATCTGAATATAGGGTGGGAAATGCATTTTATTTTATATGACTAATTATCTTAAACTGCTTGCATTAAAATTGATAACCAAATAATTGAATTACTAGGATCCAACTGACTTATTTGTCCCAAATTATTGCATGCTTTAAGTCACTGCAGATCAGATATTTAATTTTGCTTTCAAGAACAAAGCAACCTTGTTAATGTGTAATTTCCGATAATCTTTCTGGATAAACAAAAATCATTAGGAATTAATTCAATATTGAACATATATTAAAATAAAATGTAGAATTCTGTAGCAAATAATGTCTTTACAAACACATCTAGCAATTAATAATTACTAACAAAACATTTTATGGTTATTTTTAAGTAGCCAATCAATTTATCCTATTCTAGTTCTGCCATCTAGTGGAAGCTTGAGTGATCAAAAGATGCTAAATCGACTTTACATAGAGATTTATTAAGCAATACCATCAGGCATCTATTGATTACTAAAACTTGTCCATATGGCAGAACTGGAATAAGAGAAATAGATTTGCTTATTAATTAGTAATCTTTTATGTTTAATTAATCTTCATCATTGATAATTTTATATATATGTGTATTCCAGCATGCTGTGCTGCTTTGACGGAGTTGACTTTTAACGACACCAATGCACAACAAATTGTTCAGGTAAAAATAACCCTGAATAAATTTTTTATTCAAAATAACTATCTCATTTTCGTAATCATGCTTTTTTTAAACAGGCTAATGGTATTTTTTCCATCGCTCTTCTTATTTTACCTCAAAATGGAGAAAAAGAAGCAATAGAAAACTTACAAGTGAGATTTGGGTGTGACTAGAGAAATTAAAGTCTGATACAAAAAATTATAAATAGAACTAATGGAGTGTTTCTTCATTTGCTAGTTTATTGATTTCTTTCAGAATGAACCATTTATTCACAAATTAATCTGTTCGCCAGAATCTATTTACAATTTGATTTTTATTTGTTTTATAGAAAAGTGCATTTCGTGCTCTAAGATTTTTATTTAGTATGGAGCGGAATCGCCAGTTATTTAAAAGACTTTTTCCTGCCTCATTATTTGAAATGTTTATTGATGTGGGTCATTACCAGAGGGAGCTTCAAGCCTATCAACCAATGGTCAACAAAATTAATTTATTACCGGTGAGTTTCTAAATTAAGGATTAAATTATTAGTTGCTCTCAGAGTGCAAAATTACTCATTTTTAATTCATTTCGGATTTATATTAGATTATGTTGTTGGATTCTCATAATTTGTTCCTATTTTGTTTATGTTGTTGTTTTTGATTTTAGCAGTGTACTTTTTTGTGTTTTTATATATATATATATTTTAATTTAAAATCTTTTTTTGTAGTTTTACTATTGATATTAACTCTTTTTCTTCACGTTATTTGTAATATGATTTTTTTTAAAAATTGCTTTTAGTAAAGCAATCCATTTTTTTTTTTATAATAAGAACATTTTTTTCTTAAATCCTAGTAGTCTAATGAGGATTTTAATTATGGAGAATGTATTCTTTTCTGGTAATACAGAGACTGCTTAGTTCAGTGATGAGCTCTGGACCTCAAGGTTTCTGGATCACACTTCACTTCCAGAACTCGACATTATCAAACCATTTGGTTATATTTTTGTTTAGACATTATTGAATAAAAGAAGATTTTTGAGGAGTCAATAAACAGATATTATATGTTTTATTTATAGTTTTTAAAGATAATGATAAACTCCTGAAAAAAATTATTAAAAATCCTAATGATGTCTTGTGTAAAGTGGATTTTTTAAAAATGGTAGAAAGTTTCTATGTATAGCATTAACAGTCATATTAAGCATTGTGTTTCCCCAAAACCCTTATATATCACAGAAAACATATCTACTTCTTACTCCTTATCAGTCAGTTATTTTTCTAGTTCTGATTCATTTTTTTTTCCTTCTATCCCAATTTTGTTGTGATATAATTTTAGGGAGTTATAAATCAATCTATGTTGTGTAGAAATGACTAAGTATAAACTGACACATATGTCCATTCCTGCATAATTTGATGCAATGCATTCGTAGGTTGTTGGACTGTAGATCTGAAGATCCCGAGATTACTTTTGATTCTGATGCCTCTGGTGATGAAACTTCATATCAATTCTGAGCGATAATCCAGTTGTTTATTTTATGCTAATATGAATAAATCAAGAAATTGATTTATTTTTTTTTTGTTTTTAAGACCTATGTTTTTGTAATTGGGATAACATTATCACAATCTTTAAGAAGAGGAACAATATTAAGTCTGTCATAAGTTTGCTTTTTAATATTATATCAAGTAAAATGACAATTTTCTGTCATAAATTTAATAAGTAACAAAAGTATTTTTTTTGTTTTTTTATTGTCATTACTAAGTTCATATTTTAATGGATAGTTCTTTATTATTTATGTCTTGAGAGTCTTTGTAATCGTATGATTATTATTATTCAGATTCTGATATATAGTAATGAGAAGGTGTGTAGGTTTATGTTTGGTTATGAAGCATACTTAGTACTAAACTGTGGTATCCAGAACTGTAAAAGAAATCTTGTTGGGTCTAAACTTAATTCTGTCTTCTAAATCGAAGCACACTTTAGAGCAATCAAATGGTCATCAGCAATCCCAGGCATGAAACACACATAAATGTGCATGATGCATTTTATATAACTTATTAAATTCTACCACATTCTGTGTTACCTAATAGAGTTGTCAAATAAGATTCAATATATATACCATACCATTACATATTTTGTCTTACTAACTTAGCACATGATGCAAAAAGGAAATGTTGTTATATTGATTTTGAAAGAGCATTTTTATCAAGGCAATGTTGCGTTTGAAAGCAGTAATCTCTGCTCTGATATCTCATATGGCTTTGAAGGCCTTGATTTCTTTTCCAAAACCTTCTTGATATGATTTATTAATGTGTTAAATTGTTTTTCATCTAACGTTTTATTTTATTTCATTTGAATTAATATAACACACTTTTTGACATTGTAGAAAGATGAGCTAGCACTCATTGAAGAAAACATCCTTGCTACTGATCAGAATAAGAAGCCCATGTACCATGTTGGTGCCTATGCTGTCATGGAATTGCTTGGTAAAGGAGCTTTTGGTACTGTGTATAAGGTGAAGAAAAGGACTGCTACTGGGGCAAGTTATTTTGCCATGAAAGAGGTAAGATTAATTCAGCATGATCATTGTGTATTTATAATAAAGTATAGTTTAAAATAACATTCATGCTTTTTAAATATTACTTTAGCTGCCAAGTTTCTAGTCTTTAAAATTGAAGATAAGTTTGGCTTTGCTAGTCACTAAAATGGAAGTCAATCTTGGTATGACTAATTGTCAAAGTAAATCTCTGTTTGTGAGCACAATGCTAGATTATTTTGTGAGCATTTATTGGATTATATTAAAGACATGGTGGATAATGCATTTATTTGCTATGCTAGGTATTACTTTCATTGAAAACTCAGTTGTATAAAATGGAAAAAGTTGTCATGCTTGAAGTAAATTTAAGATCTTTCCATCATATAACTGGCCACTAGTTAGCTCAATCAATTATATATGTTGAACATTTAGTATGAATCTAGAAATTTTTAGTTGGGATAGATACTAGACTTTTTGAATACATGAAATAAGATATATTGGAGAGAAGTGAATTTTGTATACTTCCGCTGATTACAAAGCTTTCCAAAGAATTTTTTTGTAACTAGTTTAAAAACATATGCAGATGAAATTTTTTTACAAACACTTAGAAAAGGGGACAAATTTTACTGCCTTTTATGTAAATTCAAATTTTTGATAGTGATAAATTTAGAAACTTATAAAAAATGTATAAAGGAATAAAATCATTTAACTGCCATTTGGATAAATGGGAGAGTGTAAAAAAGAAAAAAAACAGTATTTGAACTTTCACCCCTATAATAGAATCTCTTAATAATTCTCATATGTTTAAAACAGTTTTAATAAACAAAAATGATATTGCTTTTGCTTACAACCCAAATTGTTGTATAGAAAATAAATGACTGTGGTGGTAATGAAATTGTATTTAATCTGACCCTTTAAAAAGCTTTCAATTTAAATTGATTCAGTTTTATTTTTCCCAAGATATAGTTATCTAATACTTACTTCAATTATCTTAAGAAATAGTATTGACATTTCAGATATGTAATATTATAAACGTATAATATTATTGAGGTATTATAGAACTGAGAATTCAAATTTTATCATATTACATAATATTAATCAATTTACATTTATAATATTGCATATTCAGAATTACAAAGGTTTTTTTAAAAGTAATTAAAAATGAGAGTATTAACTGATTCTGTCTTGGGAAAAATAAAATGGTGTCTATTTAAAATGGAGATTTAAAATGTTTAATAATATATAATATAGTCAGTCATCTCAGCCTAAACTGTTTTACATACAACAACTAACTGTATTATCTTCAGTAGGTCTGAATTTTGATTATAATCCTATAACAACATTTGTGACTTCTATGTATTGCAAAATAATCTGTTCATAGCATAAAAATGAATAATTGTATATTTTTGATTTCAAGCATAATATAATATATTCACAAATATTTATTATGATTAACAAGTATTTAGATTTCTAGAATACCTGATGTGGTTAGCTTATAACTGAAACATATCCATTATAAGAGATCATTATCTATTTTATGTTAAGTAGCGATTAATAATATTAAAGTTTAAATGTCTTCTAGAGACTGCTGAAATTCATTCTTTATTTTTGATTCACAATTATTGTTCTATATATATATATCATGCATGAAAATAAATTATCTTTATCATTGCAAAGAAATATACTACTAAAATGTTTTAACTTAATACACTGTACAGACTTACACACATCTGCACATATATATATAAGGAATTCAAAGTCAGATTTTCACATGACCCTCAACTCTCCATGCCATCTGATATTGCTGACCCATGAGGATCGTGTGAAAGTCTGAGTTCGAATCCCTAATATTGTACCAGTCGAAAATGTATGTCCATCCAACAAGATTTAGAATTTAAGCAAAAATACCCCGAATCTAATCATGCCTGAGATACACAGATCAGGAGCAATCATAAACTCTAACCTATTTGCCCATTCCCCAAATCTATAACCTTACGGACAACACCTATGGTGATACCACATGAATTCATTCTATCCCAGCCCAGTGCTACAACGTTTTGCATGAGAACTCAACTGGTGATGGTGATGATGAGAGATTGAGTGAACCTGAGATATAAGTTAAAAACATACATAAATAAATTAATGAGATTCAAACAACTGGATTAAGTTTTAAAAATATAAATATTTATTTTGATAAAATTCAAGATGATTTTATATCTATATAATCAACTTCACGCAGTTTAAACTTTATTTTGGTTATAAATCTTTAACAATCTTGATACAATTATATCAATTTAGTGCAGCAGTTACAATACTGAACATATATTTGGAAATAGGATTTTATTCAATGTTACAAAACAGATTTATCTGAGTGTTTGGTGGACGTTTTATACATCTAAAAAAAAAACATAAAGATATAACAATAGAGTTTTGCTGTTTATATGATTTTAGAAGGATGCCCTTGGCATTTGATACATAGCTTTATTTTAATTCATAGGATTTATTTATAACAATTAAATAAGGATATATTATGATCTGTGAGTATACTAAAAACATTTACTTATTACATATTTTTGACATTTAACTTTCCAATATTGCGAAACTCTATCAATATGGGAATTGCTTATTTTAATAAAGGGGAGGGCAGCTTCATGAGAAGTTGGATCAAAAACTCCAACGAAAAATATTACAAAAAGAAAAACATTTCATTATCACTTATCATTACGATTTATTTTGTTAAACAGGCTAGAAAAAACAAGCTATAAGAAATTGCAGTGCTAGCATTATGTCAGTGAAAGAGAGTGTGGCAGCTTCGGCCAAGAAAACGTTATTCTCTGATTATTAAGGTGGTATGCCAGCTTCATGCTGAGCGGTACCAAAAGGAAAAGGTAAGTAGGAATTTGCTATGGGCCGGATCATGGCAGAGCTTCAACTACACTGACCTGCATGTTCCAGGAGTAGACTTAGACCCCTGTTATGAATGAGAACATTAAAATAGGATGGAAGGCTTCGAATCCCCAGCATGAGATACAGGTGAATCAAAGCAGTATATAAATACATACTTTAAAGAGAAGAATGACGAATGAAGACGATCGTGAATCCCTAGAATGAGGTACTGGAAAATCAGATCAAAGCCCTATGTGGCTTATTAATAATTTCTGACAGATGCCAGCAAGGCTATTATAAGTATATGAAATCATTGGATTTAAATACTAAAATAAAGCCTTAAGTAGTTTAACAAATATGCAATGATATGCTAGCATAATGACCCATGTAAGATAAAGTCATTTATCAGAAGTTAAAACTATAAGTAATAAAGTGTGCATTTCTCCCCCTTCTTGAATCAATACTATTTTGTTTAACATATATCTAAAAAACTAAAATTTGCGCACTTAAAAGTGCAAATCACAAAATAGTATTTGGTCACCAGTCTTTTGTCGATGATGATCAATAAAGAAATTAACAGAGACCAATATCCACTCCAGATTGCAAAGTATTTATACATTTTGTATATATTTACAGTAAAATATTTTTTTTTAAACCATATATTCATTTTAAAATACAAACTCAGTCTTATGAGCTATTTAGAAATAAATAACAAGAGCTCATTAATCTGCCCCCTTTATATTCTACAGAGGAATATAGAAGTTCATAAGACTGGGTTTGATTGGCATTTATAAATAAAAATTGAGTGAAAATATGAAAATATCTTTAAAATGAAATTATAACCACACTAAATTATAAGAAAAATAAGAAACGTGAGTTGGATAAAATATTTTACAATAAGATTAATTTAGGTTATAGAGAATTGATATTAAGAAAATAATTATTAGTTTAACATGCTCGCCAATTAACGAGTTAAAAAAGAGATTAAACATAAAGAAACATTAATTTTAAAGAGTTAGGAATTAGACTTCAGGGAAGGCAATGATAATAACTATAGGCTTGTTACCTCATGATTCTATAGGATGAAGTATGGATGAATCTTCTGTGGAAGGCAGCATTCTTTGATTGGTAGGAGCTACATCTCTGCATGGCAAAGAGTCAGGCTGAAGATGGAGGGAAAGGCAGATCGCTCTACCCAAAAACCATTTTAAAAACCAAAAAGACATGAATTCGGTTTAGCAGCAATTGACCGAACTCTCCCACAATAGATTTTCAGTCCTATTTATACCAGTTTTGAGTTATTCAAAGAATGTTTTTAATTAAACTTCTTAACTCTAATAGAATCTTTAATTTACAGAAATATTTTCTCTATTGTTATGGAGATGCAATCGCTAGATAACTGTCCAAAATAAATTCAAATCAATTTCCAGATTGGAAATAGATTTGATAAAAATGTTAACAGCTAACTTAAAATCAATTAGCTTTGTTTTAAATTTTACTTTCATTAACTTTGATTTAAAAATTACTTTTAAAACCATGGAACAAACTAATTTTCCCACCCCTTTAATTACTCTTGGACAGTCAATGATTGCATCTTCCATCTTGAATTTTTGTGTAATTATATGATGAAAAATAATTACAAATTATTAAAAATATAATTAAAAAAAAATATAAAACTATCTACAATATTTGTTTGTGCTTTTATATATATATAAAAGCTCCGTTAATATATGTATATATCTGAGTGGCATCTAGAGACATTAATATCAAAATAATTAAAGAATTTTTATTTAAAATTTATATTTATAACTTTTATAGATGCTTCTCAGAAATATACATATAGTTTATATACATATGACAAAAAAAAAAAGCAGGATGAAATGTGGGTTAAATGGTAGAACAGTGAAACTTGATCTTGAACTAAGATCGACTGTTTCAATATAAAACGTTTTAAGTTTTTAAATTAAATTTAATTAAACTACATGTTAGTTATATAATTATATATGATTCTCAGATTATATTTCTTTCCCAAACCATTTCTTAGAGGGTTGTATTCCTCTCTCTTCAATAAATATTTTTATATATAGGGATTTTGAACTATGTTATTATTTAATTTTGAACACTAATTTTAATTTTGAAAAAATACCTATGAATCCACTACCCCCATGCAACTCCATCTTAATTTTACACCATTATCACCCCAGCATTCCTTCAGCTCAGAACCTGGATTAATAATGAAAATAAAAATGACTCAAACAACTAAATAAGTTATATAATAAAACAATTTATTTAAAATAATCTTCATTGATAATTATAAATATTAAATAATCATAGATAAATATCATTAAGGTTCTTGAAAGTATGGGTGGGCTAATTTATTTTAAAAATTAAATTTTAATTATGATAGGTGTTAATCTCTTCTCTATTCGCAAGCCCTTCATTTTCACTTTAAATAATTTTTTCATAAGTAAAATAATAATTATATTGAAAAAAAAAAACAGTGATTAAAAGGTAGGTAACAATCAACATAGAATACTTATATTTTTTCTACAATATTAATAATAAAAAAACAAAATAAAATATTTTATCATGATGAAATTCTTTAATTGTTGAAGACTTATTTACATTTGTAGAGTTAAAAAGGTCTTATTGTGGCTTCTTTGATAATTTGTAAGCTTATTATTAAGCATAGCTATACCTATGTATCACAATCTGTAATTCTGAATTTGTGTTACGCTGTATTTGTTTTTATTCACATTTAAGATTAAATTCTTAGATGTTTGCTCATCAGCATTAACTTAATCCATATTAAATTTACTTTCTTAATATCTGTAATCTATTTCTTCAGGAGGTTCATAACTGTGTAGAATGAGAAAATACTTCTAATATGAATAGACAAAGCTATATATTAAGGTATCACCATTTCTTGATTTGTAAGAGACTATTGCGTGATTGGATAAGCTATATATTTCAGGCAATAATGGATGTCCTTCTGCTAATTTTAACACTTACATTTGATGGTTTTCATCTTCCAAAATTTGTTAGTATAGCTATTAACACTAAAAAGTTATTTTCTCAGGACTAATTGCTGTCACTGAATTTCAGTTCTAAGGGACAACTTTCTACAGCTCAGAATCTTTCCATATATTGATGGGAATCCTTATTTTTTTCAGCTGCACAATACTCTTTATGGGCTCTAGACTCTCTGATCATTGTTTTCTTCTCTATATATAGCCATACCAAGCACAATGAGGAGGGCATATCTTCCAATCAGCTACAGCTCCAGTTTCTTTCTTATTGTTCTTACATTTTTGTTTTATCCTAAACTAATGCTTACTGCTGAGATCCAACTTTAAGATAAATTAATTATCATGTTTTTTTGCATATTTTGGCTAAACAAATATAAATTATTCCTTTCCTTTTTTTTTATTTCTACCTTTTTTTAAAATAATAACCGATCTTTTATTTTAAATACTACTGATTTGTTACTTTAAAGTATTCGGTCTTATTCTTTATTTGGATTAAGTTAACTTATAATTTAGAATTATTGGCACTATGGGTAAGTTAACATAATTATAATATTTATTTTTTATTTTTTTATCTTTTTGTTTTTGAATTCCAATAGTAAAACCTGCAAATTGTCTTCCATTATAGAAAATATTATTTTTTTATTATCATAACAGGCATATGACCTAAAACATTTTACATCTATAATCTTCGGCTACAGGTTCATGATTATTTATTGTAATATTAAGAAACGTTATGGATCAAGCAATTTGTTAGATCTTGTAATGAACAATTTATTGAATTATTTTACTCCTTATTTAGATTGCAGTTCAACATCCTGCTTTGGGAAGAAGCCGAAAAGAAAAGGAGCAAAGTGTTGGAGAACTGATTAATGAAATCAATATTATACGGGAAGATTTAAAACATCCCAGTGTTGTTCGCTACCACAAAATATTCACCCAAAGTAAGTTTTAACTTAATTTTTAATAAAATAAATTGTTTGTACTTTAATGATTTAATTTTTTTTTTTTTTTTCAAAGATGATAAATTGTATATAGTAATGGAATTAATAGATGGCGCTCCATTAGGGGAACATTTTAATTCACTTAAGGAAAAGAAAATGAAATTTCCAGAAAGTAGAATTTGGAATATTTTTATTCAGGTAAATTTTATATTTAAATTTTACTCTTTTCATTAACTCAATTTACGTAATCTCCTATTTACTGCTGATATGTCTTATTACTAAGAAATGTTATTTAAAATTTCTTTTCTTTCTTAGATTGTTTTAGCTTTGCGGTATTTACATAAAGATAAAGGGATTGTTCATCGAGATTTAACACCTAATAATATTATGCTCGGAGAAAATGATAAAGTCACCATCAGTAAGTGCTCTGTATTGTTTATAACCTGTTGTTTATTTATTCATTGAATTTCTATTGGGCAGTACGTCCCCACCCCTCTTCCAAAGAAAATTGGAAAGCATTTTATTAAACTATTAATTTATCTATTATGATAATCTTGAAATTTATTGAAAATGTTATATTTATATAAAAGGGTGAGTAAAAAAGAAATGACACAATATAATTTGAAGAAGGAAAGTATAGAAATTGAAAATGAGGAAGGAAAAATGCAAAATACAATGAAATTACACATTGAGAGCAAAATAACGGAAAAGGCAAGTGGTAAATTAAATCAGCTAGTGCATGACAAGCATAAGCTGAAAAAATTAGAAGATTATGTATAAAATGCATAGTGAGCATTCTTCTGGAGTGGGGGGGAGAGTGCTATATTTATATAAAAGGGTATATAAAAAGTAAATGTTACAATATAGTCTGAAGTACTGGAAATGAGAAAATTGGAATTTTAAAAGAAAAAAAAAGCATTCCAGAAAAAAAGATAAAAAATAAGAATTGGGGGGGAGGGGGAATGACATACGGAAATGATTATAAATGTATAGTGATGTTTGTATAAATAAAAATAATTTTTTTTTTTGGGGGGGGGGTCGAAATGATAAAGAGAAAATATGTAATATATGTTAGTTTAGTTAATGAAAAGAAAATGAACTGATTAAATCTGTAATTAATGAAATAAGAAGTTGAGGAAAAATAACTTGAATTAATAAGACAGGAAATGATTAGGCTGTCTGAATAAATTAAAATACATTAATTGAATCTGTAAACATAGAATTTAATTAATGAGAAGATAAGAAATTTGGAGATATATATATAAAGAGTGGGGAGGGGGGAGACAAAAGAATTTCTCCATTTTTATAAAAGTGCAGAACAAATTGTCTTTCCTCCATCATCGGCCTGTTAGCAGAAAAGATATATAGCGGAGAGTTGGCACTGCAGGACATCGTGGAGATACCAGTTCCAGGCACCAGTTACCTAAAGGTTAATGATCTTGTTAGAACTTTATACAAATCATCTTGATCTTATTATTATTTTATATATACCTAACAAGGCTTTCCAAGGATTTACTACCAAATGGTAAAATAGAAACATAAATTATTTGATAGTTATAAATTTATGGTACATGGCAAATAATAACTGTCTCTAGTTAAGGATAACTATATTTAATAAAAAAGACATGGGAGATTTCATTTTTCGCTTGTGCTGTTTAGAGTTTTGTATCACTGTGGAACATATTGTTTATTTGTCGTATCAATATAAAATTTTCAATTTACAGCAGGTGGCAGAAGATATATAAAATTTTCAATTTACAGCAGGTGAGAATTTAGTGTCATTAATGTAATAAAAATTAATAATAATTGAATGGTTTTATTGTTTGCAAGTTTGTACGAAGTTAGAACATTGAAAGTTCCTGAATTGGAATCAATTCGAGGATTTTGCCATGAGAGTCTTTTTCTCTATCTGCACTAAACACTGAAGAGCTAAAAAATTTCATTTGGATGGTTTTATTGATTGGAAGTTCATATGGTCATGAACAATAGAACTGGAATTAATCAGGCAACCTCAGAATCAGATACTTTACCATACTGGACATTGACATAATTACATTTAGTTGTTTCCTAGTACATAAAATGGCATTATTTTTAACATCATTTTTATATAAGGCAACAGCTTTTCTTAACCTCTACTTTATATTTAAGAAAATTGTTCTAACTATATTATTACAAAGAAATCAAGTCATATGTCACATGACCTAATTTAGAAATCTAATGCTTGAATATCCTAGCACCTCACTGAGGAATCCAGTAGCAGAAACCGGTCTGGGGTTGAGGATATTCTGCAGAGCTTGTTTGCGAGCTCTATATATAACTATATTATTAAACATCATCATTTTGCAATGCCCTATACTACCTTCTCTATACATGAAGTCTCATTTTGAAAGCAGATTTTGGAAATAACAGTACTTAGACAACCTTGATTATCACCTTTTTTTTTTTTTTTGTAAAACAAAATTTAAAAAAAATACATTAATTTAATATATTCATAATCAACTATAGTATATTTAAACTTCTATATATCATGTAATCAAAACTGTATTTTGTATTCTTGAATTAAATATGTTAAGTAATGCAGAATTAATAAGATGTGTTGATTGGAAGAATGAGGTTCAACAATCTTCAGAGGCCTGATGCTATGAACGAGCCTAACTAGTTTTTTAAAATGTTTCAATAAAAACTTATTTTAGCTAGTTGTTAGGACAATAATATCAATTTCATATTCATTCCTCACCTTCTCAAGAAAAATTGCTAATTAACTCAGTCAAAAGCAGAATTAATCAATAGGGTTCTTGATGGGTCCAGAGAGCAATCACATAGGCAACCCATCTGTTTATTTATTGTTCTCTTTCTTGCCCAGATTTTTATTTCCACATATCATTATCCATCTTTTATCTCCACTAGCAAGATCAATAATCTTCTATATTCTTTTTTTTTCTTGCTTCCAGTCAGTATTTCTCCAAAAGATCCTTTATAAACTATTATTTCTTCTAAGTAAATGTCCAATCCAATTTTTCTTTCTATCTTTAATTTCTTCAATCAATCTTCTTTTATTATTTACTCTTTCCAAATTTTTTTCATTTGTCATTTTATTTATTTTACTCATTTTCTCCATTTTTTTTCTATATCTATTTAAAGATTTCCAATTTGTTCTTAATTCAATTCTTTTACACTTTGTCCATATTTATAACCATACAATAATACAATCTGCACATAGCACTTAATTAATTTTTTTCTTAATTCTCTCTTCAAAAACTCACAAAATATTTTTTTTTCTCTTAATAAATGTCACCTTTACCAATGTTTATCTTCTTTTAACTTCATCTTTGCAAAATAAATTTAAAAACTGTCTTATAATTTTTAAAATAATAAAAAGCGTAAAATATTTAAGAACTATTTTTTTCCTAAATTAAAGATTACTAATACTAGTTCCTACATGAAGAATTATTGAAAACATTAAAAACCTTCGATACTAAGAACTTGTTAACAAGATTCTCAGCACCATGTAATATTTTATAGCAGTTTTTATAAATTCTGATTTTAATGATACCGAAGAAAATTAAACTTTCCAACATGCCCTGTTTGTTAAGATATAAATCTTCGTGCACTCATCCATCAGCAAGCTTTAGAAACACAAGTAAATCACTTGTGTATATTCATATATAATCCAAATATTTGTTGACCATGCTTACCTCAGGACCTGAATCTATGGTGTGCATGATATTATCATTGACAATTGAATTCTATAATTGTAGTTCATAGATCACAAGGAAGGGACGGTATCTCATTTTTAATTATGTGCGATTATATGGATATTAATTTTGATAAATATAAATCATTAAATATGTCCTGAATATATATGTAATAATATAGAATAAAATTAATACTCTAAACACAATTGATTCACTGGTGTTTTTAAGAGTCATGCTGGTAGGTGAGTGCATTGAGATTCATACATTAACAAACAGCGCTTGTTAGTAAAGTTAATTTTCTTCTGTATCATTACGTATATATTTAGCACTTATTTAGATTTACAAATTCTGATTTTAATTTATTTATTTTTGTTTTACATATTTTTTGTCTATACCATGTCTTTATTTTTTTAAATAAAATGAATAGCGAAATTCCAACTTTCATTGCAATTAAGTATATTCTGGACAATATTCTTTTTTTTTCAATTTTTTTTCTTTAGAAATGTAATAGAAGACTTGTTATCGGGGACTATAGTCTCTCTAGTTATTGGAATATATTTAAGTCTGCATCAACTTTATGAATTGTCTTAAATTTTGTAAAACTTATAGCATTATGCTTAGAAAGTATTTTACCAGATGAAAAATTATAAAACAAATTTAAAATGGAGAATAGAGTGGAGTTTTCAATATAAACTAAAGAAACATTAATAAATATGTTCCTGTTCAGCTTTTTGAAATGGAAAAATGGCTACTGCAATATTGTAAAACTTGATGAATTTGCAAATTTTTTTTTTTTTAACATGGTCATTTATAACATTCTGAGATGGAAAAGAGGCTATTTATGTATTATAAATTTATTAAATTTACGAATTTTAGTGGTTTTTTTATTTACAATTTTTTCCTATTATAGTATTCCTATTTTTTCCCCTTCTGTCTAATTTTCACAATTATATGGAGTGACAGAAAATATGATAGTGTAAATAATTTTATTTTCATTTTCTAAAGTGCACTCTATTTGTTATGTAGGATTGTTGTATCAATTTTGCAGTGTGACAAATTTTCCAACTATATTCATATCTAAGGAAGCAAAGATAATTATTGATTTTTATGTTTTCATCTTCTATTGTAAACATTTATATATATATTTAATCATAATCTTTTTGTTTCTCTATATTTTTCTGATAAATTTTTGTTACATTTTCAGCTATAAATATGTAGTGTTTTTGGGAAGTTAACGATCTCAGCCGAAAACACAATTTATTAACTTAAAGTCGAAGACAGTTTTACTTTCTTAAAGCTAATTTATTTGCTACGTTGTGTGTTATTATACAAAAAAAATGTCTATGCTTAAGATAACAATATGTGCATAAGGAAAAACAACAACAAATTCAAAATATACATATAATTAAAGTCTCTTCAAAGAAAAGTTCTGTTACTCACGGCAATGCTAAATAGAACTCCCGAAATGGTTTCTTCTCATGAGTCACTTTTACGTCCCATTTATTTCCACTTTCTGTACAATTCAAATTCACTATTTACTCTGAACAATTCTGGTTGGTTAACGTAAATTTATCCATAGATAATAAATGGTTCTGTGACAATTTGTTTTAACTTTTAGTTCCATGTGTGGCTATACGTTACGCCATCTTGGTCATCTCCCTTCTCGTCTTTTTTCCCATTCTCATAAAACCGGACGTTTTTAGAGTCAACATCTCCGTATTCTACACCTCCCCTCACTCTAGAACCTAGTCCTTCAACCTTTCTGGCAGCCTACGCTCACGGTGAACTCTTGGTGCAGGTGTCCCTTCATCTTGTTGGGTTGGCCCGCTATCAGTGTCATGTATCGGGTCCGTAACTTCCTGTACACTATCCATCTGGTCTGGTTCATTTTGGCAAAACTCTTCCTGTGTTATTTGTGGCAATACTTCCTTATCTTCTTTAGGTAAGATGTCCCATTGACTGGCATTTCCCAACGGTTTCTGGGATATCCGTTCGAGCACACGGAAATCTTCTCCTTAAGTGGTCTATGTGTTTATGGACAGATGGACCCTTCTCTAGTCTTATTTGGTAAATTGTCCTTGATTTCGCACTTATGATGGTTCCGGTTAGCCATCTCTTCCTTAGTATATCACGCACCCAGACTGGATCATTTCTTTTGAACCTTTTCAAGTGTTTGTGGAAATCACCTTCCGGTTCTCTCTTAGTTCTTTCCTTCTGGGGTAAAACGATTGACATGTGTGTGCGACACGTTCTGTCGAATAACAGTTCGGCCGGTGATTTACCATCTTTAGACCTTGGTAAAAAATGTTGGAAGAACATCATGCCTCCTCCATCCTGGTCTTGCTTGTTTTCTTCAGGTCCTTTTGTAAACACTGGACTGCCTTCTCTGCCAAACCATTTGATGCAGGGTGGTATGTCGGTGCAAAAATGTGGCATATCCCTCTTTCTGTCAGGAAGTTTTCAAAACTGGTGGAGGTGAAGCTTATTCCATTATCCGATACCAATATTTCAGGGTATCCATGCATGGTAAATATCTCTTGGAGAGCCCTTTCGGTACATGTCGAGTTTGCCGACCTTACCAAACGGTATTACACCCAATTGCTGTATGCGTCCACCACCACCAAAACCATTTGTTCCTCTATAGGCCCAGCATAATCAATGTGGATCAGTTCCCAGGGTTTGTTTGGTTCTATCCAAGAGCTCAGTGTTTTTCTTGGCAGGTTTGCCTCAGCTTGGCAACTGTGGCACTGTCCCACCATCTCTTCGATCTCTTGGTCAATTCCTGGCCACCACACATATGAACGCAACAAAGCTTTCATTCTCACTATTCCCGGGGGTCCGGCATGGAGTAGTCTTAAGACCTGGGCACGACCTTCCATTGGTACGAATACACAATCTGTCCTGGTGATACAACCAATACAGGTAGAGGGGGTTTGACAGGCATTCCAGATAGCTATATGAAGATAATCCGGACGGTGGCTTGGCCATCCTTCCTTTATCCAAGTCCTCATTTGGCAACATCCCGAATCACTAGCTGTCTACTCCGCTATTTTTGCACTATTTACTGTATTGTTCAATTTCACCACTTCCACGAATTCACGTGGTCTATCTGCCTTCAGTGGTAGACGCGATAGGGCATCAGCATGAGGAATGTCCTTTCCCGGCTTGTGTACTAGTGTATAATCGTATGCTGCCAGTATATTAATCCATCTTAGCATTCTCTGGCTGCTATATTCGGGTGTTTTTTTGGTCTTACCTAATATGCCTAATAGTGGGCGATGATCGGTGCATAAGGTGAAATTTCGTCCATAGATGTACTGATGAAATTTCTTTACTGCGAAAATGATAGCGAGGGATTCTTTGTCCAGCTGGCTATAGTTAGTTTCTGCGGGTGACAGGGTATGGGAGGCATAGGCTATCGGACGTTCTCGTCCATTTATCAAGTGTGATATGATGGCTCCAACACCATATTCTGAAGCGTCCGCAGTTACTATAACTTCTTGATTACCTTTGGTAATGCATCAACAGACTTTCAGATGACAATAAATCCTTGGTTGCCTGGAAAACAGCTTGGTGTTCAGCCTTCCACTTCCAGCGCTGGCCCTTTCGTAATAAGGCAATAAGGGGTTTTAGCTGATGTGCCTTTCCCTTCAAAAAAGTTTCGTAGAAGGTTAGCATTCCCAGAAATGCTTGTAAGTCTTTTACATTTCTTGGTACTGGAGTGTTTTATATCGCAGCGACCTTCTCGGGATTAGGACATTTTCCATTTTGATCAATAATATGTCCCAGGAACTTTATTTCTCTCGTGGACCAAATGCTCTTAGTGGTATTTATCCTGATTCCCACTTTTTCCAATCAGTCGCATATTGCAAGCACGCGTTCCTTCAGTTCAGTTTCTGATTTAGCATAAATCAGTAGGTCATATTCTGTGTCATTTGATCTATTTTAGCTTGGAATATATTGGGGGCTGTTGTGATTCCATATGGTAGCTTATTGCACTGGAAAAGACCGACATGAGTACAGAGAGTTAGTATTTTTGCTGACCTTTCTGTGACTGGGATTTGATGAAAAGCTGACCTCAAATCTATCTTAGTGAAAACTGCAGCTTCCTGGAGTGATGCCACTATTTCTGTGACATTCGGGACTGGATACGCACTTTTTTTTAGCTATTGATTTACAGTGAACCTGTAGTCCCCACAAATCCGCAAACTCCCGTCTGGCTTTGTGACTATCACAATTGGAGTGGCCCAGTCTGAACTTTCCACTGACGACAACATTCCTTCCTTTACCAGGGCTGACAGACTTTCTTTGACCTTTGCTCTTATTGTGAATGGAACCTTCCTGGGTTTGCTTGCTACCGGTTGAGCCTCATTGGTAAGTTCTATGTCTACTGGGTCTATCTTCAGTATTCCTATTTTTTCCTCAAATATCCTTTGGAATTTCTGTCGTACTACGTTTTCTAATTTTACTGTTTTAATCACTTGTATGGATATTCCCAGTGGGTGGAACCGGTTTTGGCCCAGTAAGGGTTTTATGTTCTTTTTTAACTATGTACAAAGGCAAAATTTTGCTCTTGTTATTTAATTTCACTGGGACCGAAATTTTTCCACAAATTTGGACGTTGTTTCCATTTACATCAGTGGTGAATACATTAGTCTTGGATAAGGTGTAAGGTGTTAATTTTTCCCCAGTCCTTTATTGGCAGAATGGATAGCCCTGCCCCACTGTCTATCTCCATTGTCACTTTTACATATATTATTCTGACATCCAGCACTATTTGTTCGCTCAGGTTTGTCTCACATTTCTTTATTTCTGCCCTCCTTGTCACTTCCATTCTCGTATCATTTCTGTATTGGTTTCCATCCCTGTTTCTGCAAACTATCGCCATATGGCCCTTAATGCCACAAGTTTGGCATTTAAAAGTTCTATTCTTACATGTCCTTTTCATGTGTCCTTTCATACCACAACAATAACAGCTAAAAGACTCTCGACATCTGAGGTTGTGTTGCCAATGGTTCTAGTTTATGCACCTCTGTTGCATAATTTTTTTCTTGGATTCCCTCTCGAAATTCCTTTGCATTGATCACCAGTGTCTCGTGAGCCACACATTTCGCAATCTCTGCGTTATAATCAATCTCTATTTCACTGAGTATCTGTTTTCTCAGATTGTGGTCCATCATGCTGTACAGGAACTGGTCTAGGAGCATGTCATCTATGTCCGGGAATGCACAGTCTCGTGCTAATGTCTGCAATGCAAGATTATATTCCAAATAGCTTTCATGTGTGTTTTGTTTCCTCATTCTGAATCTCAAACGAGCGACTCTTTTTGTAATTGCTGGTTGAAAATAATTTGTTTTTCAACTAATAGCGTATACGGTATTTGCTCCGGAGTTTTGTTCTCGGCCAACTGTTTAGCAATCTGAACTATGTCTACTCTGGCAAAATACAACAATGTCCAGACTTTCGTTTCGTCATCCTCGACTTTATTTAATCTCATATATCTTTCTATTTGTTCGACATAGAGGGTCCATCCTGCCGGATTTCCTATTTCAAAATCTCTTAATACGTGTGAGGGTACTGCCATTTTTATATTTCTTCTGATCTATTAACTTTTTCCAAATCACGCACAAAAAAATAACCTCCGATCTAAGATCCTGTATGACTGCGCCATCTGTAGTGTTTTCGGGAAGTTAACGATCTCGGCCAAAAACACAATTTATTAACTTAGAGTCGAAGACAGTTTTACTTTCTTAAAGCTAATTTATTTGTTACGTTGTGTGTTATTATACAAAAAAAATGTCTATGCTTAAGATAACAATATGTGCATAAGGAAAAACAGCAACAAATTCAAAAGTATACATATAATTAAAGTCTCTTCAAAGAAAAGTTCGGTTACTCACGGCAATGATAAATAGAACTCCCAAAATGGTTTCTTCTCATGAGTCACTTTTACGTCCCATTTATTTCCACTTTCTGTACAGTTCAAATTCACTATTTACTCCGAACAATTCTGGTTGGTTATCGTAAATTTATCCGTAGATAATAAATGGTTCCGTGACAATTTGTTTTAACTTTTAGTTCCACATGTGGCTATACGAGGGAGGGAGAGGGAGAGAGGGTCATCTCCCTTCTCATCTTTTTTCCCGTTCTCGTAAAACCAGACGTTTCTAGAGTCAACGTCTCCGTATTCTACAAAATAAACCTATTATTAGCATATTTAAATTAGTTGATGATTTTACCACCATTCCTAAATCCATATTTATCTTCATTGAACTGACTTTTCTCATTGCTCATTCAGTATACGAGATGAAATAGTTGAAATAACATTAATTACCTTTTCTAACTTTTATTTTGATAATTTGAAACCAATTTTTTCAACACTCTTATATAAACTATACTTTTTAATTAAAAACTGATATAATAACATTTAATATTCATGTTGAATTAAGAAGTTCCTTTTACTGTTTTTCTCATACAGTCATTCATTTTGTTGTCAGCAGATACTAGATGGCAGCACCTACAAAAATTCCCACATTAATTTCTAAGTAATTGTCTTCATCGAACATGAACATTGTTTTTGAATTCCTGCATCCAGTAATTTCTTTCACATTACACATTAATAACTGAATGAGGTTGGTGTTCAGAAGTTTATATAAAAATTCTCAAGAACTGAAAGTTTACAGAACAGATCTGAATTTTGAGTTCTAGAACTTGCTGCTCTTATTACTGCTCTAAAATATATAAAATTAAAGTAATGAAGGGTTTTATTGCTCACAAGTTCTTAAGATATCAAACTCCAGCAATAATGGAACTGAGTTATGATTATGGTTCTCCAGAATTTGCCAATCTACAATTGTACCAAACACATTTTTCACCGTGTTAAAGAAAGAATCCATCAATATTTTTATTTATTTAAAAATAATACAGAAATATTTTTCAATCATAATATTAAACAAAATGTTGCAGCTTTTCTGACTAAAAATTGTGCATGGAAGGCAATAAAATGCATGAAAAAATTGCTATATTAATTTTTATAGATAGTCTTCAAAATAATTAAGATTAACAAAAATTAAGCTAATAATAATATATCATCAATTTTTGTTAAATATCTTTTATAACCAGAAATAGCTATATGGTCAAATGTAAAGAACGTGCCTTTACACGTTAAATAATCGCTAAGATATACTGTGTGTCTTCAGGTATGAGATTAAACAAATTAAGTGCATTCAGTTATATATAGTGACTATTAAAGGTGACAAATAATCTGTTCTAATATACAATCAGTATAATTCTGCACATTTGAATCATTCTATATTTTTAAAGAAATAACTATATCATTAAGATACAGAAATGAATCAAATTGGATAATAATTTATTATCAAAGTAATTTTTACTATTTCAAATAATGCCATCTAGGGTAAGCTTGAGTAATTAATTGACACCAGGTGGTAGTGCTTAATAAATCCCTATCCAGTGTTATTTCCTCTATAACTTCTGTCTATTTTTTAGCTTATAATTGGATCTGGTTCTGATGCTCCAGGATTTATTAAGCAATACCAACATCAATTAATTACCCAGGCTTATACAAAATGGCTGAAATAAAATAAGGGAAATATATTTGCTACTTAAAAATGTGTAGACAGAGGTCGTGGGATGTTTTGAATAATCAAATTAAACATATTTTGTGATTTCGCAACCCCATATTTTATTTTAAAACTATGGAAAATAAATAATGAAAATAAACTGTAATAGATTCCAATATTTCGTTTCACAGCTGATTTTGGTCTTGCACGGCAGAAACAAGATGATTGCAGCGAAATGCTGTCTGTTGTTGGAACAATTCTTTATAATTGGTAAGATCCTGTTTTGTAGTTTTTGAAATATTACTTATAAAAATATTGTACACTGATTGGTAAGATCCTGTTTTGTAGTTTTTGAAATATTACTTATAAAAATATTGTACACTGATTATTAATTTCTTTTCAGTCCAGAAATTGTTCAAAATTTGCCTTATAGTGAGAAAGCTGATATCTGGGCCCTGGGCTGTGTTCTCTACCAGATGTGTTCTCTTCAAGCACCATTTTATAGCAATAACATGTTAGCTCTGGCCACTAAGGTAGAATTGGGAGAAAAAATTTATTGTTGTTGTTTTTATTAACCTGTATTAAAGATGAACATATAATCTTATTTTACAATTATTAGACACAATAAAATTTTGTTTGCTTGTAATTACTTTAATGTTATTAATTTTTAAAAGTATTTTTAATTATTCTTTTAATAATTTGATCACCTTTTGATAGATTGTTGAAGGCAGGTATGATACACATCCTTTGAAAGAGTATTCAGAGAAAATTCAATCTTTAATAATCTAGTAAGTTCTTTTTATTGTTGTAAAAATAATTAGTAGCAGCAAATCTATTTCTCCTATTTCTGTTCTGCTACCTTGTGTCAGCTTCAGCAATCAATAAATACTAGGTGATAGTACTTAATAAATCTTTATACAGTGCTAGCTTGTCCATATCTCCAGAATAATTTTTGATCTAGCCAACACAAGATGGCAGAACTGGAGAAGGAGAAATAGATTTGCTATTTAAAATATTTAGACAGAGATTGTGTGATTTTTTGTTTGTGTTATAACAATTCTGGCCGAGAAATAAAAGTGTCTACAGTTATTAATAAACTGATGATACTGAAATATATAGGTATTGAACTAATATTATATCTTTGTAACCATGCTGCATTCCAAAATAGATATAAATATACTGTAATCTAAGAAATAAAAGTTGTGTGTGTGTGTGATTTCAAAAATCAATTAAAGAAACATAAATTAAAGAGATAAGAGCTAGCATTATGGATGATAACAGATTTTAAAAGGAGGGGGGTGTTTGGAGCATGATGATAAAGATGCCATAACATCTATTATAGCTGGAAAACATTAATATACAAATCCTTCATCATCATGCTATCCTTAAGCTAAATGATAAAGAAACCGTAGTGAGAAATCCAATTGGTTTATCAATTTAAAAGAAAAAGTGGTAAAGCTTAAGTATGTATTATATATTTGGCTGCCCAAGTCATTACCATCATTGTATAAATCTAAATGGCCAATTAACACATAGTTGGTTTAGTGGCCTTTCTTCTCCTCATTTTGCCGTTTGTGGTCTGTTACATATGTTAAAATGATTCACGGATTCATATAGAATTGGTATATTATCTAGGTATTCACAATACAATTGTCCTAACATTTCATCTGGGGTTGCATTGGACCATTTAAGAGTCCCTATAGGTATTTATATATAGCAAGATTAAAGATTCAACCAATATAACTGATTATCAAAATATAATTAATGAAATATATTGTTTTACAAGTTAACAATTTAAAATGCATTATAATGATGTTTAAAATAAATTAATTAAATTATTATATAATTATGATAAATTGGACATTCGCAAGAATAAAAAAATCAATTCTTTGAGATTACTTAAGACCAATTTGAATCAGGTTGTAAAAATATCTCTGCTGTATCCAGCAGCACTCTATTACCTGCTGGATTGCAAATATAAATAACACAAATAATTGCTAATTAATGAGGCAGCTTGGCAAGTACATTAAGTAACAAGAATTTATTTACAAAAGTTATAAGAAGATAATCAATCTTGTTTAATATATACATATATGACAATTATATACACACGGTCTGGGGTTGAGGGTATTCTCAAAACTTGTTAAGGGTTTGTTTTGCGAACTCTATATATAACATTTGTAAACATGAGCTTTATTAAAATTAGGTCATGTGACATCTGGCTTGATTTTTTTAGCAATTTATTTTTTGCTACTAAGGCTTTGGCGATTTTACATTGCTAGAGCTATTAATAATATGGTGTTATTGAATTTAGTTCAGTCCCATATGGCTATTTGAGTTAGATAGCTGGATTTTTAGACATATAGATGTCTGAAAGTTTCAGATTTTCTTCTCAATAGTTATACATTAGATAAAGTGCTGGGCTAGTCCTAATATTTTTAATCCAATGAATATCCTAACACCTCACTGATGATGCTAGATGCAGAAACCGGTCTGGGGTTGAGGATATTCTCAAAGCTTGTTAAAAGTTTGTTTTGCGAACTTTATATATAACATTTGTAAATACGAGCTTTATTAAAATTAGGTCATGTGACATCTGATTTGGATTTTTTATAACCGCTATATAAATAATAATAAGAGCCCGAAGACATAACAAAATAATAATAAGATCAATACTACCTGTTTACCATTCCTAAGTTTACTTTTGAACATCGGAGGTACACCTCTCCGCAAGGCTAAGTGAAGGAGGGAGCTGTCTGGGGCATCCGAGGAAATGGCACCTCTGCCTTTCAAGAGCTTCACTTAGCAAATGAGCTGTCTCAGTTCTATTCTAGATCTGTTTTATCCCCTCGTTTTTAGTATAGACTCCCTTGATTGGTCATCTGCTGTCCACATGGTGGTCATTTCTTGAGTTACCATATTTGATCCCTAATCAGATAATAGAATTGTCTATTTTAAGCAATGTTTTTATTATCATTAAATCTGATCAGGAACTAAACATTCAGGTTTGCAAAGGCATTGTTTACTTTATCTTAATCCTTTGCTCGAATTCATCTAACTTTCTTGATAAGTTAATTTATAGTTTTTCATTAATTAAACTATTTAATTAGGCTACTTGCTTTTATAAAATATTGTGAAATGCCATTGGCATCCATGCATATACTTTTAGTTTACCATTATAATATCGTTTATTATACTTATTTTGTGTATATATAAATATACACACACATTTAGCAATCTCTATGAAGTTTATGTTGAATCTCACAAATGTCCTGTTAGCCATCCTAATAAATACTTTAGACAAAGATAAAATGATAACATTTTCATCTGGTTGTGACTGATGGATGGTGTTATATGGCAAGATGTTCAATTAAATTTAATATAAATGGTGTTATTTTACTGGCTTCTAAAATATTTATATATAAGATGGTAAACTTATTTAGGCATTGATATAACAAAAGTTGGTACTGTTTTCAAGTTCATTTAAATTATTCTTTTGTTAATCTTGTTTGTTAATTATCTTAGTAATGTATTTGGACTTGTTCATTCCATGAATGGGTATACTATTAAATCAACAAAGTATTTAACACTATATAGTGTATTAATGATGAAATTAAGATTATAATGTTAAAAATTTGTTTTTGTTTTACAAACATGATTTTTAAACCATAAGCATCACATGATCACATTTCCTGTATGGAGAGTTTTGCTCTGTTTATAAACATGATTTTTGTTATAAGTAAAATCATTTTTTTATTTTTAGCTGTCTTAAAGTGTCCCCAGATCAACGTCCAGATATTGTGGAAGTAGGAAGCATGATTTCTGATGCTCTAATGGTACATATGGACAGTATGAGAATGCAACAACAAATTCTTGAGAAAAAATTAGAGAAAGAACGTAAAAGAACTCAAAGGTAATTGAATTATTGGAAAATGGATGCTTTTAATATGGAAAGTCAATATATCACATATTAAACATTATTATAATAATAGTCATAATCATTCTATAGCTGAACATAAAATCATGCAATTTCTTTTTTATTTTCAATCAAAATGAAAATAATAATTAACAAAGAATTTTCTACAATTCTTAATTAATTTTTGATAATTTTATCTATCTTCAATGATTATGTAATAACACTTTTATGCAGATAAAGGCAAATATTAGTTTGTAGAAACATGCATAATTATATATTTTAATATTATATGTGTTTTCTCCCAAAAGTTTTCATGGATTATATCTTTTGCCCATGAAAATCTTTACTTCATTACATATATATGAAAATATAACACATATCACTATCTGAAATAAATAGAAAATCTTCAAATCATCCTGCATGGTGTTAACATATTTCAGCAACGCCCTCTGTGAAAAATATTTATATTTATTCACAGAGGGTTGCTGAAATATCTTATCATCATTAGTGGTGATTTGGTTATATATATATTGTACCGGGCACTCTAAAAGTAGCCATGCACAAAGTGGCTGTACTCAAAGCTACAGCTCACTTATGTATTATAAAATTATTAATCTATGTAGTTATTATATAATCACAATAATTAATTGGCTATGGAATATAAACATAGTATAAAATTGATGAGGTTGGTCTATGTATATATGTCTTACCCACACACACTCAAGAATAAAGCAATATTAGCTACAAATTGTAAATTGATGCATATGATTGTATGATATATGCGTACAATATTTTTGTTTAAGTTTATTTATTTTGTTATTTTAATAAACGCAAATGTCCCACATTTATAATTTTATTTCATTTTTTATTATTTTTTTTGTAAAAAGTTGTTTATGTGTTGGAACATGTTATATAAAATAATTAAAAAGTAACTAAATGTTCAAACATGTCTTTATTTTATTTTTAAATTATCAGTTATATTCTATGCTAATTCATTAAGAAGACAGGTGGCCATTGTTTTACCAAATATCAGAATACACTAATGTATTCTTATTTTTAAAAACAAAAGAGTTTGAAAAATTCGGACTCCAATGCTTTTGTAGAAAAATCTTGTTTATTTGTTATATAGATATTTTTAGTTTTAATCTGTTGCAAAATAATTTTTCTTTGTATTAAAAGTTTAAACTGATGTTTATCAGTATAGTGGTTTGAGTCAACCCAGATAAAATTAAATTAAAAAAAAATAATTAATTAAAAATAAAATTATTTAAAAGAAAGTTATGTGCATTGTTTAAATCAATTAACCACCAAGATAAAAGCTGAGGCAATTATTCGAAGATGGGTATCTAAATTCGTTATGTAATGGAGGTGCTATATATACTGTTCACCAGGTTCTGGATAGATTTCCACTCACACATTTAGTGAATTCACCATCCAGAAAGTCACAGTCAGGGAGATAAGCTTATTAGATTATATTATTATTGCATGATCATTGCACACCGACCAGTCTTATATTTTGGTCATCGCAATTATTCATCACTCCAAGTTTATTGCAGAGGTTGCTTACAAAGACTACCATTACTACCATTGCTATGGAGTACTAGACCTAGTAATTTGATGATTATTGCTGCTGTCATTGCGGAAGAGATCGAGGTTGCCGAAATCTTGAGGTGCTAATGAGCACCTGTCATTTGCCTGAGTATTCCCAGTTATATGCTGTGCAGGCCTCATATTCAGGTTGCAATTCAGAAGAAGATGTGGACTGTTAATATTATATTAAAGTAAGAAGAAAGGGCACATAGCCGAAACTCTACAGAAAATCCCTTTCAGTAAAGCCAGAATAGCAGTTTTCATGTGATTGCCACGGCAGTGAACATAAACTCAAGATGAAGACAATTTCTACATCATCCAGTGAGATAATTATGAGATAGAAGCCCACTTCAGTGCACCCATTCATCTCTGTCCAAGCCATTGAAATGTAGCCACCCAGGTCCAGCCAATGATGATGATGAAGATGACCAGACTGATGTAATATTAAGAAAGAGGTCCTTACTGCCCTGTTGACCAGATGTATAGTGTGTTCAGAGAACCCAAGTCACCAGAGGGTAAAATTTATCTTAATCATTTAATATTGGTTTTCTTAAATATTGTTTGTATGTTTATGTTATACATCTATAACTTGATTAAAATCTTATTAGGGAATTTATTTATCGATATAGTACATGCATGTCAAATCATTTATCCATCAAATGCAGGATTTTGTTAATCATCCTTCCAAATTTAGTTTAAAACTTATATAAACTATAAGATGAGTATGTGCATCAAATCATATTAATGTTTAAAATCATTCAAATGCGTTTAAATTAAGTAAAGATAAAGTGCATAAAATAATGTTTTTACTTTGTTTCTTCATGTGCTATATCAACACACGATTCTAAAATGTTATTAAATAGTGGAACGGATGTAGGATGAGCATACATGTACGATCGATTATTTAATGATATAATATGACTTCTTATAATGCCTAATATATACTTGTGGGTATAGAACTCAGACCACTTCATCCAAACATATTTTAATGAATTTGGGCAGGGGATTCCCCAAATTAAGCAACTCTAAATATATTATGATGTGGGGAAAACGGATTAAATAATGTATTATTTTTATTTTATTTGTGCAATCGGTGGTGTTTAAGAAATATTGATTTATGTGTGTTAATAAATATTTATCTACTTATTTTACAATTTATTTCATTGCATGAGTGTTCTATTTATTTTTTATTTTTTCTAATAACATAACAAAGGGTATATTTCAGAGAACAGCTTTAATCTTTTATAATCTGAGATAAAAGAGGATTAAGCATGGCTTAATGGGATACTACTTTATCGGGCATTAGGCATTAAATATTATATTAATATTTTAATATAATTGATTTGTGTTGTAAGATGGGTTGATGGTTGTATATTCTTTCAGGCGGGGATTTTCTTTTTCTGGGAGTGGTGCGTAAAGACGTGAATTAATCATGGTCTTTCAAAAATATGCAGCGGCTAACCTCTTGATGTCTGCTGGCATGGTAGTGAAATTTTCAACAAGGGTGGGATTATAATAACCAACAGTGTTCAATATCTTACTCAATTATTAATTTAATCATTTAATTAAATTATGGAATCCATATTTTATCGTAATTGTTATCGTTACCTTACCCTGAGGTGTTACAATCATTTCATTCATGACATGTATGCTTAAAAGTTAGAACAGGGTGGAGGTTCACCCAGTACAATATTGTACCTAGAAAAGTAAGAAGAGTTCAAAGTAGACAAAGCTAACTAAACTAAAATAAGCTAGATAAGTTAATAAGGATTAATATAAGGCTCTTAAGCTGAATAAGTTAACTAAAGCTCTGACTAAAACTCAAGGGTTTTTTGTTGCTACCATAATTCATGTGCTGAGAATACACGTAGCTATAACAATAATAAACTTTATAAAGTATCATTAACTAAATTTAAGAGGAGGAGAAACCTCAACTCATTCTTACAAAACTTTTAAAACTCTCAGTATTCATAATTGCTTAGTATGTGTATAATATATTCATACATTTTCATGATCTTTTAGCACCAGTGTTTGATGACAAACCAACTAATTATTATCAGTTGAATGTCTGTGAAAATTTCTATAGAACAGCATGAGTAAATTAATATGATTAATATTATATGTATATGGAAAGTTAAGTTATACATTGTACTTGTATTTCAATATTATATATGGAAAGAATAAGAAATATTTAAACTAATTCAAGAAAATAGCAATATCAATAATTATGCGCTTATAACGCTCGTTAAAGAAGTTATATATATTATTAAATTTATTTAAAGCTTAGCGCTTTCAGATAAAAAACGAAACACAGTAATTTGTCTCCACAGCTGCTTTTTTAATATTTCAATCAGAAGATTGTATTTTCTGATGAAAGCCATTCCTCTGGTTAAAGTATTTAAAAAATCAGAAGTGTAGAGAGATAATTAACATTATGTTGTGTATTCAACTACAATGCTGAATGCCAACAATTAACAGAACTTATTGACTAAGAAAAACATTGTTAAATAAAAATTAAACAATATTTATTTACAACTATATACATATTATTATATTCACATAGGTAACCAGTTTAACTCAGTACAGGTTCCAGCATTGCTTAATTTACAAACATAATCAGTTGAGTCCTAAGTTCTAAACCCTCAATGCTAATATAACTATGAACTGAACCGCACTTCCACTCTACTAGTTGTGGACTTAAGTAAATAACTAAAGTTTATACTCACAGTTTCTTCATGGACAATCCTATTTGGGCCTTATCAAGCACATGCAAATAATATAAGATCGGTGCAGTCTGTTAAAGTTTCACATCTGGGTGTCTTCACCTTCAGAGACACAGACTCTGGGAACATATCCCTTGATGCAGAAAAGTTTGTACACTTTTCCCTCAGCTTTTTCTAGGTTAATTCATGAAACAGCAACCACTACAGCATTATGACGATTAAAGAAAAAGCTGTTCAAAAGACATTTGTTCTTTTCAGCACACACTATATATACTTTTTTCCTCCAGCTTAATATCAATTTATAATTATTAACATTCCAATGGGTAACAGCAAAATTCATTAAACAAAACCATAGGGTAGAAGCAATCCATTAGACTAATGCGTCTTTACAACGATTATCATCTTGTGTTTAATTTGCATATTCACATTACTTTCCCTTGTAATTAGTGCTTTAGATATTTATTCCTTTGTTTGCTTTGTTAAAAATAGCTTAATGTTTAAATTTAAACAATAACAGTTTTTTCTGTATTTAAAAAATTCATTAATCCGACACTATAATTCACAATTCAGTTTATCTTTCAACAATCTTTTGTGCATTTCTTTTAACCTGTAATCTTTATCTCATTTTCAGTTTAGTTTCTCTACATGCAATCTTTTAAACTTCAACTAATTTATCTAAAATAAAGTTTCCTTTATTTTTAAGCAATCTTTTTTTCATTGCTTTTAGAACTTATTATCTCTATTTAAGTTTCCATTACTATTTTTCTCTGGAGTACAAACTAGCTTTATAGCTTATATCCATATGATCATCACATGATCACTATCTCTTATACTAGCACATAATTGTTTATAAACAAAGCAAAACGGATATTGGATGAGTAGGCATTAGATAGGGATTTTATGCACAAGCCTTCTGGCATTCATTGATTACTCTAGTTGGCACAGGGTAGCACTACTGTATGGAGAGTTTTGCTTTGTTTATATCCATATGGTTACTAAACAATATATATATATTTTACAAAATATGGCACATTAATAATATTAATCTGATGATTATTTATTTATATACACACATAGCTGTGGAATGCTTTGAACTTTTTGACCATATGTTTCAAAATCATTGTTTGCAGTTTTTGAAATTTGTTTTCTTTCTAAATTGCAGCATTATTGTTTAAAAAACTTTATAACCACATTCAATGACAGCTATTGTTAAACTAGAGAATTAGAAAAGAGATAAATTCATGTAAATATTCGAATTTGTTTTAGAGAAAAGTCTTGAATTTCATATACTTTTGAATCAGTTAGTTTATTCTATTTTTTTGCAGTAAATATTTTACTACGCTCTTTTAGTAAACAATTTTTTATCTGTTTCAGACATTTTATAGATGCACATCGCAACAAGCAGAATTATCAGCGACTCTTTGTGGCTTCTCAAGAAAGTAAAAACTCTGCATTAAAGGCCAATGGAAAAGGTTTACTATTAAATTACATGTTACTTTATTTTATGTCAAATTGGTTACTCTTAGTTGATATTTATATTATTATTATTTGTTTTTCAAGTATATTCAGATCAATTTCTCATAACATCTGACTCCTACTTTAATCAAACACCTAACATAGAAGTGTAATATTTGCTTTGTGAAATTTTTATTGCAAATTCACACATCGTTTTCTGTTCGCTGACTTCATTTTTTAACTAAATATATGATTTTTAACATTCATAAGTCTTGTTAAAATGATTTTGTATGTCATGTTGTAAAATATATTTGTTAACTAGTTGATATGAGGCACATTTATGTTGCAGTTAATGTATCCACATGACCTGATCATGATGGGCTTGTATCTGGATCGTGGATTTCCAAGCAAGATTAAATTTTTTTAGATAATTGGTTTATAGTCAACCAGATCTAGAATTCCAAATATTGAGATGAAAGTGTTTAATTATTCTTGTATAAAAGTTAGAGCCCACAAAGAAACCTCTTGAATCACCATTTAGCATCGTTCTTTTTTAGTGGAATGCTGGGAAGGCATTTAGTCAGAAGTAGATTGCTTTACTTATATTAATGTTAAGTGTTTTAAGTATCAACTTGAGTTACATTTTAATCCTTTATTTAGGAAGTTTAAAATGTCTTTTAAAAATATATACTCCAGTCTTTTGGTTTTTTTCCTACTCTAAAGGATCTTGGAGTTTAGAACTGCCTATAAATCAATCATTGTATTCAAGCAAAACTATTTGTGTTTGTTTCACTTTTAGAATTTCTCTTAATTATTTTTTTTAATAAACAAAAAATAAAATCGTTTTTAGACTTAAAAATATAAATTTCAAAATGTCTTTTTGTTTTCTCAATAAATCATTATAGATTATATATCTCACTTTTAGAATGTCATTTTTAGGGAATTACTAAAAACAATTTCTTCAATAATATATATAAATCATCTTTCTTTTATAGATTTGACTCAAGAAAATTATTTTTTTATTTTATTTTACGTTATAGGTTAAAGTGTCTTTTTTAAGGTATATTAAAAAGATACTTCTCACCATATATATGTTTATCTGTGCCTCCCTGCATATAGCTGAAATAGCATACATATAATTAATTTTTCATCCACTGATGGCCTCTCTTGGGTAAGCTGGTAGACTGGCTTGTCATCGAGATTGGTATAGTCGAGGTAAGGGTTGTTCTGCACTTGGTTTCATTTAGACTAGGATTTGAAAGCTTCAGACCAAGCTATTTTACCCTCATTTGTTCAAACTAATGATTCAGAAGTGATCCAGATTCCTGTAAATCAAAACTCCTGTGAAGGAAAACAGCAGCAGCTCCTGGATTTACTATCTTGCCTTCAATCATTTCATATTCATTCTGTAACTCTGGAAAATCAACTTCAGTAGAACTGCAAACTACAGCAAAGCTTCTAGCCAAACCAGACTGAACTGATATTTTTATCAGCACTTTTTATAAGAGTCATCTGAGGTGATAAAAAACACCTTAATTGAAAACAGAGTTTTTTTCTGTTTAATCTTTATCTTGATTAAAATCAATTTTAATCTTTTCATGTCATGTTTAATTACAACTATTTTGGAAGCAACATTGAAATTTTAATCAAAGGTGTGATCTACATGTTTTATTTAGATAGAGCATTAATTAAAAGTCTTCAAAAATAAATAATAGAAATTTTTACAATTATCAGAAATGTGCTTATTTTTAAATTCAAAATCAGAATACAATATTAATTTATTTAGACCTTTTTAAATGTTTTAATTTAGAATAAAATTCTGTTTTAAATTCAGTTATTTAACCCTTTATTTATTATTTTTATTCTTGGAAATGTAGAAAAATATCTTAAAAATTTATGTCTTAGTTTATTTCTACTTTTCCTTTCCTTTGTATATATATATACACACACACAACTATGTTTCTATTTGCCATGTAACCCAAATAGCTACAATATATATGTGTTAAAACATAGCCTGCTGAAATCATTAAAAAAATTTCAAGATATATATATATGATATCTGGCTCATCCCTGTATCATTGACAGTAATATTGTATCAAGGTTTTAGTTAGATAAGCCTTACCATGTGATGGCAGATGTCATCCAACTAAAACATTGATACAATATTAGGTGTTAATTATACATTGATGAATTTAAATATTCTAACTTATATTTCTACCTGTGAAAGTCTGCATTTTAATATATGCATGTCATAAAAAAAACATATTGAAGATAGGGTCAATACATAGGAAAAGTTAAAAAATAACTAAAAATTACAAATTTCAACGAATGTTTAATTAACAAAGCAAAAGTTTGTCTTCATATATAATATGTTACACTTACATATTAAACAAAGAGGTGTTATTTAAATAGAGAATTATGAGCAAAAAAATAATGGTTATCGTCAATTATCTCTCGCACACCGCCTGATGTCGTTGTTGCTAGTCAAAAACCAATAGATATAACATTATTGGGCTGATTTACAATTTACTTTTTTTTACACTACTACATGTCAGCACATGGCACTGGAATTCACAGGGAGGGGGATCTGAGGTTTTTGCTGATCCGAAGGATCATCCGTCACATGCAAGACAAGGATCATCCGTCACATGCGAGACAATTTTTAAAACATTATCCATCTGAGAGTGTAGCGCTGGAATTGGCAGGGAGGAGTATCTGATGGTTTTGTCGATCTGAATGGGAGGGGGATCTGATGGTTTTGTCAATCTGAAGGATTGTCCATCACAACATTTTTAAAAACAAAATTATGTAATAAAATCTAATATTTCCTTTTTTCAATTAACATCAGATCAAAAAAAAAAAATTTCAACACTATTTTAAAACAATTTACTAAATACAATTCGATTTGAAAATTCCCCTCTGATCAAGCCAAACTTATGCTTTGAAAGTCTCATAGCTGACCCCCTGCGCAAAATACATTTTATGCATGATTTCTATATAATGCTGGAATATACACTTTTGAAATTCATTTAACCTTAAAAATATGCATACGGAAGTGTGTCTTTTGTCTTACAATTAATACTATCTAAAGCTACGTCAGATCATATAAAAAATAAGTACTTCGAATGCACATGCAAAAACTTAGGACAACTTGAATTTTACACACCCTCACATCATACTGTAGCGATCTGTGAAGTGTGCGATAGTACCATGAACCACAAAAGCTGCTTAGCAGCCAATATGAACAGAACTGTTCTATAGGCTGAGTGAGCAGTATATTTCTGTGCTTTTGCATGGAAACAGTGACATCAGGCGGTGTGCAGGGGCCAATCGGTGACAATCAAAATAATACTAAATTAACTGAAATAACATCTATTTTAATTAAATAAATAGTAAAATTTAGAAAAGCTTTTATATTATCTAATGATTATATTTGTTTTTAGAAGTAAATTCTTCATTATACTTTCAATATTTAAATATATATATCTATATGTGAATATACTGTACCGGTCGGTTTTGTATGTTCACATAACAAGATCTAGCATCTAGGCAAAAATACCTCGAATCCAATCATGTGCAAGATACATAAGTCAGGAACACTCATGAATTCTGCCCTATTTGCCTATTTTTCAGATCTACCAACTTATGAGCGACAATCCTGATGATATTGATCTAATTTCATCTCTCTCCGCTGGCATCACACATTGGAGACACAAAAAGACTCTTAATAATTTAAAGTTTAATGGTGGAATATTTAGCATGAAATATAATTTAGAAGCATTTAACGATCGTGACCTTTCATATGAATTATATATTAGCAGAGATCATCTAGTCAGCACAGGCATAACTTATTAATTAAAATACTAATTTAAATAAAAGAAAACAATGATTCAGAAATGTTATAACATATATATTTAAGATTTATTATTTGACAAAACATAAGTAAATGCGTATTATCATTGATTGATCATTGGCCTCATAAATATTATATGACAGTTGGTCATAGAGAAATCATATTACATTTGGTTGTTAAATTAAGAATCAAATTTAACAGGTGACTTTATTTATAGTTGCAGCTATGCCAATAATATATACTATAATGATGAACATAAAACTTAGCGCTATTAAAAAATATAATATTGAAATACCACTACACCCTAGAAGGAACAAAATAGCATTTAACCGATTTGAAAGATAATTATTATTTTATAACGAAGCATTACATTTGTACAAAATATAGTGATTAATACTCAATTTATAAAGTGACAGACATGTGTAGGATAGCTGATGAATAGATATTGTTAATAATAATATCATCGCTATGACGTGCATTTTAAATAGTGGACATAGATCTGTTTAGCAAAAATCACAACATTACGGCTTATGAATGTTCATGGGTTTATTAGAAATACAACAAAAGGGGTGCGTGCATGGTGGTGCATTTGATGTGATCCAGTCACGGATCCGAACATGTGCTTCATGGAATTCATTTTGAGGAGAAAATACCGATGTAACTTTGCAGACGTTGGCAGTATTGGTTTATAAACGAAGAGCGGTCGGCTATGCATTTATTGGGCTGTTTTTTCCAGAGCGATCCCCATATAAAGCATGCACATACAACCAAATAAGTCCCCAGTGGGATTAAATCCTGGTTCTTGGACTTTGAGAAGGATAATGGGGTTCGACTTTGCGATACCTCTGGGTAAGAGAAGCACAAACATATAATATAAAAACGAGTGTGCCTATATGCATACAATGCTTGGGATAACAAAATATATAGCTTTAAAGACTATTTTAATTACTTAATGCCCATAAATTATAGAATATCCTGCATAATGGTATGATCTAATCGCTAAACAGTCATGGATGATTTAAATTAATTAAATTATTTAAATTTTAAGACATAAAGATTTTCCTTTACTTTAAATTATTTGTAACTTCCCACACTGTTTAATAAATACAAATTTTGGCTAATAAATGCTATTATTAGAAATAAATGTTTATATGGAAACAAATGGGGTGGTGGAAATAACTGGGATAATAATTAGATTTTTACGTATATAAAATACATTTTCGGTTGGGATTAGAGCATTTAAAAAAGATAAAAAACATTTTTAGAAAAACAGATGTTGATCTGTTTTCCTACAACAATTTATAAGTTAATGACTGTTTTTCCAAACTCGCGAGCACCTGCATAAGTCAAATAGGAATTGTTTTTAATTCAAATAAGTTCTTAATTACCCCATAAGTGATGGGTAGGGAAACTAGAAAGGAATTACATGCTAGCGAGTTTGAAATATTACTGGCATTTTAAAACACAAAAATACTTAATATAATAATGAAATAAAATATTATTGCTGCATGGAAATAAAAAAAGAAAACATATTGAATAGAGGCTCAATGATAGAATAGGTTAAGTTATATAGAGTTGTAACTAGGTAAAATTACATAAGCTATAAACATTTACATAAGATATTAGAATAGAGCATCAGGATTATTGTTGTTATAGAAGGCTGAACTTAATAAAATCATAGAGTGGCTAAAGTTCTTTTACCTTTCATAAATAGTAGCGGTCCTTGATGTTTGGAGTGTTCATCGGCGTTAATACACTAGATCTAGGTTTGGAATAAGGGATCACAGGTAGCATTTTTACTTATTTAATTGGTAGACATTTGAAAGTTCATAGGCATGGGATCCGGAGCTTTTCTTACGAGAACGAGCATGTTGGAACAGAGGGGAAGGTGAAGTTTCCCCTACTCATGACACATTGGATGAAGATTTAAACTAGCATGGATTATGTTGACCATCATTAATTTATGGTTGTCTATCTTTTGGATTCAAATCCAGCAGTATTTATACTCTTTTTTTTTGATGATGTAGTATAGCACTTAACTGCTGGACCTGAGGCAATTTGAGCACTTTAGCAAAGCTGAAATCTGCTGACCGGATACCTTTTGTTTTGTAAGTCTTTTGAAACAATGCAATCCTGTTGCAAGTTTCTCGAATGATTGTTTTAAAATAAGTCTTATGAGTTTAAAACAAGTTGGCGTGGATAAAATTTCCACTAATGGATTTTATTTTACTATTACAAATTGTAACCTTTTAATTTTAACTAATGGGCTTTTCTGGGTAATTGTTTTTAGTTGTGTTTGAGAAACTTCTTAAAAGAATTGCATCATTTTCTGACCGCTAAAATTAAATATAAAAAATAATACATTTTATATATGAATTTTAAGATACATGAATAATATAATTATTTATACGATTTATTATCAATCTCCCCACACTGAAAATATATATATATTTACCTATTATGCACGCATACACATTAAAATAATATTAGATATTTATTTATTAAATTATTTTATGTTAAGATATATAAATATCTACGTCAGTTATGTTTAAATGGTTAAGCACAGGAAAAATATATGTATACATGCGTAAGGATGGGGTTTAAACATGGCTTAGTGGTAGTAGATTGTAAGTGGGCTGTGAAGCACGATCTGATCGACTGCTTCAATACAATGCAACACTTCAAGAATAACACCCTCAAATCTGTTGTTAAGGCAACCTCCTTTTGCAATAAAAGGGGATACCACCTTTATCTGTGGATCAATATGTTTATATAGACATTAAAGATTGCAACTTGGCTAAAGATAGTGAGATTATTAATTCACAGAAGTCTAAATAAATCTCATTTACAGGCTAAAATAACTTATTCTGAAATCAGATTAAACAAATAATCAATTATAATTTTGAAATTCTACTGAAATTATGTATTACTTAGATAATAAAGCCAAATAATGTTCTAGACTGTATAGGTTTACAAATGTAAATACACCCAATGGGATGGGGGTCAGAGGGAAGTGGTCATACCTGGGGTGATAGCAAACCATCATCACTCCCAATCAATTTAAAATGAAATATCAAATTCATTATTAAAGATTATTTTGGCAATTTAATTCTCTTTGTTAAATATAAAAAAGTACTACCAAATTTTTGACAATTGATTGATTAATTATCAACACATTTTAAAATATTTCCTTTTTTTTTTTCAAAAAAATAAAATCAGTCCTTAATTGATTATTACAAAAATCTGTTTTTATATATCTTTTTTTTTTTAAAAAAAAAAAAAAAAAGATGGTCAAGGAATTAATTCTTGACTTTTTGATTTTAATTCAATGCAAGCAAACTTTACTTGTTATCTTTTAAAATATATAGATTTTTTAATGACTTAAAAAAATAATATTGTTCTATGTATGTCTATTTTTAAATGAATTATTTAAAAACAACTCACTCTTGTATATGTATTTATCGGTGCTCTCTGCATATAGACCCAGCAGTATATGTATAACTACTTCATTATCAAGTGATAATTTCTATTGACGGAAACCAGTCCAGGAAAGTCCTAATCAGGAAGTTATAATCCAGGTAATTGTCAGTATCAGGAAAGTATAATTCAGGTATGGTTGTTGTCATGTGTATACTAATTTCTTCAAGCTTTCTCATGGTAAGCCTGGTTTTTGGTCCATCAGTAAAATATAGTCCAGGTAGTTGGTCTGCAGTGATCTCCCTTCTGTCTGGGATTGATGAGCTTCAGGCCAGCAAACTATTTTGTCCACATTTGTATCTATGAATTTTACTACTGGAAGATGACCCATTTCCCCCAAGTGAATTCAAACTCACTATCATGAATCAATAGACTGCGGCTGGATCTCCTGCCTTGTCTTCAGCTACATCTCATGGGAGCCCTAAAAATCTGCCAGCCATCTCTCTGGCCAGCTAAAAACAATTGTTGCAAACTTCAACAAGCTGCAACAAAATATAACCAACTTTGCAGCTGACCAGCTCTTACAAAAACTACTATTCAGATTGAACTGATATTTTTTATCAGCTCTTTTATAGAACAGTTTAAGGTGATAACACATTTAATTAAAAAAAATTTTTTTATCTTTTCAAAAATATCACTAATTCTTTCAAATCCCTTTTAATTAAAAGCAACTTTTGAAAGCAACTTTGCAGTTTTACCAAAGGTGTGATCTACATGTTTTTACTTAGATAGTGAAATGCATACAAGAATCAGTTAAAAAAGATATTTTATATAAGTTTTAATTAAAATATTTTTCAAAAAGACTAGATAATAGAAATATTTAGAATTAATTTTTATTACACCTTTTAAAATCTTTATTTCATAATAGAATTTTATTTTAAATTCAGAGTTATTTAACCCTTTATTATTCCAGAATAGTGTAGAAAAATATCTACAAATTTATGTCTGTTTATTTCTACTTTTCCTTATAACAGTCCTTTTACAATATAACAGTCCTTTTATAATATAGACACCAAAGGTTGCAATTTGACTAAAGTATGTATGTATAAGACACATGCATATATATCATCATCATCATCATCAACCATTATCAATCCACTGCAGGATGAAGATCTCTCCAAGTTCAATCCATCTTTTCCTATCTTTAGCTTCTCTTCTCCACATCACCCCTGCACACTTTCTTATTTCATTCATCCATCTCACATGTGGTCTCTTTCTGGGTCTTTTACAATCTCTTGGAATCCAGTTTAAAATTTCAATTGTCCATCTGTTATCATCTCTTCTAACAATACGTCCAGCCCAACTTCAGTCTTTTAATTTTTTCAATGAGGTCAGTAACACCTGTTTGTTCTCTTACCCATGCATTGCGTTTTCGATCCATTCTTGTTACTCCCAACATGCATCTCTCCATACTTCTTTGAGTGGTCTGAAAGTCTCTGTATTGCTCTTCTATTAAGTGTCCAAGTCTCAGATCCATAAGTTAGAACTGGCAAAACACTTTTATTAAAAACCTTCCTTTTCAAACACATAGGCATATTTCCTTTTAGTATCAAATTATTTCTACCAAAAGCACTCCAACCAAGTTTAATTCTATGATTAATTTCATTCATTATATTTCCATCTGTATTAATAATCTGACCAAGGTATTTGTAACTGTTAACTTCTTCTAACTCATCATAATCAATCTTTATTTTCATATTTTGAGAAAGTCTATTAAACATTACTTTAATCTTTTTAACATTTATCTTTAGTCCTACTTTTCTACTTTCATCTGATAACTCCTGCAACATTTTCTGTAGCTCTAAAGCATTATTTGCAAAAACAACTACATCATCTGCAAAATCTAAATGACTTAAATAATCTCCATTTACTTTCACTCCTTTAGCTTCCCATTTTAATCTACAAAATACTTCTTGCAGTACTGCTGTAAAAAGTTTTTGAGATATGGAATCACCCTGTCTTACACCCTTTTCAATGTTGATTTTCCTACTATCATTATGTAATCTAATTGTTGCTGTTGCATTTTTATAAATATTCTTCAAAATATGACAATATCCTGGATCTATACCTTGATAATCCAATGCTTTAATCACTGAAGAAATGTTTATAGAATCAAATGCCTTTTCATAGTCTACAAATCCTAAGCATAATGGCAACTCATATTCATTTGTCCTTTCTATAATTTCTCTCAATACCTGGATATGATCTACTGTACTAAAGCCACTTTTAAATCCAGCTTGTTCTCATGATTGGTGGAAGTCCAGTGTTCTCTGTAGACGAGTTGTAATTATCTTAGTAAAAATTTTGTATAAAACTGATAAAAGACTGATAGGTCTGTAATTTCTAATATCTTCTTTATCACCTTTTTGAAATATTAATATTAATACTTCATTCTTCCAATCATCTGATACATCTTTATCATTTAGACATTTGGTATATAACTTTGCTAAAAAAAATTTATTTCTTCACCTGCTTCTTTTAATATATCAATTATAATTCCATCATTACCTGGAGCCTTCCCTTTCTTCATAAATTTAATTGCATGTGTCACTTCCTCATTCAAAATTCTGGGCAATTCGGAAGATATAATATGTATAGGAGGCACTTATTCTTTATTACTATATAATTCTTGATAGAAGTCTTCTACACATTTTATGATGTCATCTCTCTTTTTAGTGATAATGCCATCTTTTTTTCTTATTGCAGATATAAATTTCCTACCAATACCAAATTGTTGTTTTACACTCTTTAGACTTTTATTTTCTTCTTCAGCTTCCCTTGCTAGTTCACAATTATACTTTCTTATATCATTTCAACTCTTTTCCGCACCATTTTACAAAATTCGAGATATTCAATTTTTTTTAATGCATCATTGTTGTATATCCTCATATTCCTTCTTTCCTTCATAAATTCTCTAGTCTCAGTAGAAATTTTACTGGTCAATTGCTGCTTTTTTTTACCAGCTATCTTTGTTGCAGTTTTTAAAAGTGTATCACTTATTTTCCTGTTAATGTCATTCAAATCTGAATCATGTTCAAAATCTACTAATACTTGAAACCGATTTGTAAGTTCTAATTTAAATTCATTAGAATATTTCTGAAGATTAGGAATATCAACTGTAAATATTGTAACGATGACTGCCTGTGTCTCTATACGCATTGAGCATGACATGCGTTTTCTAACATCGAGCAGCAATTAAGAAATATTAAAAGGCATCCAAAATATACATTACTATAATCATACCTTTGAAAGGTTCATTTACTGCAACCTTTGCGTGCCATCTTAAGAAAGAGATTGCTCCCCTCCCCCAAGGGTTATGATCATGTAAATAATAAATAGTTATAATCTTTTATATTTTCTTTTTTATTATATATAAAATCAATAGAAAAGTGAATGCCTAACGAATGATTCCCGATCCCGGTAAGTTTAATCCCTGACTAGCTCAATCAACTCATGATCTCGGGATGGTGGTTTGTTGCTTCATTATCAGAAAAGGTCAAACAATAATATCATTATCAAATACACAGCACAACACCATATTTTAAAATTAGATGTTAAATTTATTAAGCCCTCTATGATTATATAAATATTTACAGAATAAAGAAGAGAATACACACACACATAAACGATATTAATTAAAATTCAAGCGTATAAATAAATTTTAAATAGTTTCATAAATGGGAAAGGAATGGTCTGAAATTCTCCCCTGCTTACACTTTAAACTCAAAACTTGGAATAAATTACTTATACAAAAATAATGTGTAGCCATGGTATGCACGTGTTTCATAATATAAAAAAAAAATGATTTAGTTACGAGTTAAATGATATTTGAATCTTAAAATTTCCATAATATGAGTCCTGCACATGGTGGACAATAATAATTATTTGGAACACTTTATAACACACTTTTATTTCTTATGGAAACAATCCTGCATGTAGTGGATGGAATAAATTTACAAGGGGAACAAACTCGTGCTCAACTACAATTTGAATCTTAAAAGTTCCATAATATGAGTCTGCCCGTAGCGGACAATAATAATTATTCTGAACACTTTCTAACACACTTTTATTCCTTATGGAAACAATCTTGCACGTAGCGGATGGAATAAATTTACTATTATTACAAGGCGAAACACATACATCCAATGACCAAACCACCCAATTATTTCTATTTAACTATTTTGAAATATTTCCGATACTCCAATGAATTACGTATACCTTTATGTTAAAATTACAAAAGAAATATTGATAACTGAATTACATAATTCATTGGTTTGTTTAATAATAGCAATGTTAATAAAATAACGAATTACATAGTGATAAGACACAAAAATAGATATAAAAACATAAATACTACTTCCCGAAGTCTTCGTTCTTCTCCAGGCTAGGATTTTGAGGGTGATATATATCTGCTGTGCAGGTGATTACTTAACAGGGCTTCAATGGAGGTTGGCAAATTGTCCATAGCAGCTACACTTTAAGAAATAGAAAGTCACATCACTGGATGGCTATGTAGGTCTTCGAGCAGTGCGAATGTACCGAACTTTGTCTTCTACTCCATGTCCATTGCTATATCACGAATAAATCTTGATTCCATTCCCTTAGCGATATAAAACATTAGCTTAAATTTCACTTTCTTTTGTTTAATTGGGAAGTATTCTTTCTCCCTTCAGTTAATACTTATTAGGAAATGTATCTAATAATAATAATTTCAATTGTATTTTTCTTTCTTAATCCATAAGTCTCATATTTCTTGGCCTGCAACTTTTAAAATACATTCAGCTATTAATAACTCTTCCACTTGTTCAGCATTCTGAAACAATATTTTTTTTACACTCATAATTCAGCTTTTCCGTCCGTACACTCCGAAAATTATACTGCTAACTCCAAAGAGAACGGGTAAGAGTTCCCGTGAGTATGAACGAATATAATCCAGCTAACTAATTAAATTTCACCTGACCAGCCTTTATATACCCCCCCCCCCATTACAGGATGTATTCTCTCATCCCCTCCACAAGTTATTGCTTTTACATTTCTGTTTTTAATTAAATTATTAATCGCTGTTTTTAATTACTTAAGTCCAAACAATGGATTTAATTTTAGCTATCTCTTTGGAAAAAAAATTTGTCTTATGATAACTTTATCTTTTAATTAATTTCAGAATTTCACAGACCATTTAAATTCCAATCCCTTGATTTCTTTAAAGAATAAAATAAAATCACATTTATTTAATTAAATAATTTTGAGTAGGTGTCAAGCTGAATGACCACTGATACAATTTCTACATTTTTCTTCCAAAAACATTATACAATAAAAGAAAGAGGTCATTGGCTTGCCTGCAGTCATGAACATTAAGTTCTAAAAAAAAAATTTATAGAACTTAAACTGTATACTTGTTGTCACATAAAAATTGTTTTTAAGTTTTCCAAAAAGAATATTCAACAAGCAACAGAAAACAAAAATACAATATTTGAGAATCTAAAATAAAATCAAAAATCAAAATAAAACATGTTTACTGTTAATCCCTTGCCATATTTATTCATATCATAAATAAAAAAATATATAGCATTTATTAACAGCAAAATACATATTTACATGTGGTGTCCGCATTTGTTTATTTATAAGCGTATTATCACCATTCATCCTATTTATTTACAATATATTGTGTGTGTAAGCAACAGAGAAAATATACCTGCACAGACCACTCCTTTTATTATAATATGTACATTTGTTTGGACTGTAACTATGTTTGCAGCCATCTTTGTGGCAGTCATTTAAGACTGACTGTCACAATATTGTTTTTCTTAATAATTTTTGTCTCTCTAGTTTTGCATTAACATGTATCTTAGATCTTACTAATCGGTGATCACTTCCTGTGTTAAATTTATTAAGAACATTACAATCTTGAAATATGTATTTTCGGTTAGTCAAAATATAATCCAATTCTGCTGTACCTTCATTTGGATGCTTCCATGTCCATTTCCTTTTAACATTTTTCTCAAAAAATGAATTCATAATATAAAGTTTTTATTTTTCTGCAAACTCCACAAGTCTATGTCCTCTCTCATTTCTATTACCATAACCAAAACTACCTACAGCAATTTCATCTTTCATTTGTCTACCAATTCTAGCATTAAAGTCTCCCATAACAAATTTTAAAATGTTGTTTACTCTGATCAAAAGCCTTTTGTACATCCATATAAAAATCTTCTACTACTTCATCACTATGAGAACTTGTTGGGGCATAAACCTGAATTATCTGCATTTGGTATCTGGTATTAAGTTGTATAACTAATCTTGCCATTCTGTCCGATACACCATCAATCTCCACAATGTTATTCTTCCATTTTTTATTTATAATGAATCCTACTCCACTTGTATTTCCAATATTTGTGCCTTTATAGTAAATAGAGTATACGTCCACTTTTTAAATCAATTGTTTCTTCACCTTTTCTTCTAACTTCACAAAGTCCAATAATGTCCCATTTAATATAAGACAATTCTTCTTCTAATTCTTGCAATCTTCCTTCACTTGAAAGTGATCTGCAGTTGTAAGTACCTAAATAAAAAGTCATCATCAAATGGTAGCCTGAGTCCGCAATCAGGGGATTCTTAGCACCCTCCACCTTCGGCCACCAACCGCTCGCTGCCTTGGTTGATGACTTTACAGCCTCCTGGGAATAAGGGCCATAATTTATTTTTGTCTGTCATGATTGTATATATTGAAATAATATTCTTAAACTTGGAGGTAAAAAGCCAATAAACTTACCATGCTGGCTAATGCATGTTGGTGAGAAGCTCATCCATGTTTGTATACTATATGAATAATCACATAGTAATAACAGCTGCAATGACAAGAATGTATGGAGTGGACATTAGGAATTTGCCCTGCTCGGTCTCTTTAAGGCCTCCAAGAGGAATCAAAGGGTCTCCTTTCAGTTAATAGCAAACTTTTTTCTGCAGCCATATATATATTGTAATCAGTTGGCTATATAGATGCATTAAAAATAATTAGATAAACTGGCAGCATGCTCCTCAGGTTTAGTTTAGGGTTATTTAATTAATGGAGAACATAATATTTAATTTTTCCTTGCATATTTTTTTATAATAATGGGTTTTCTAATTTACTAAATATTTTAAGTCCCAAAATAAAAGTATGAGCTTTAAAACTTTAAATTTGTTAAATAATATGATTTTAATATGTAAATATTTTATTTAGAGTTATAAATGATTGGAGAAGGGAGAGAAAATTTTAAAAGAATGTAAACAAGTTTTTAACTTTCTCTTCGATAATAATTAATTAGTAGTTTTAATTTGAACTATGAAAATGTATTAAAAGACAAAAATTATTTTCTCTTTTTTTGTAAATTATTTCATAAATATTAATTGTAACCTTAAAAGAGAGGAAAAGTTTTATTTTTAATAGTATTTTTAAAAAGAATAAGATGTTAATACTTTTGGTAAATTTTATTTTTAATTAGTTTTTTTTTTTTTTCATTTCTCTTTACCTCTTCAATGCAAAAAATCAAAGCAGTGCAACTAACTGATTATCTTGTTTTTTGCAGGAATTTTTTTTTAATTAGAAAGTAATGTCAAGAAATTTATGATGTTAATTTAAGTTCTTGGCTTGTTTTTCAATGTCTATAATTAAGGAAGAAAATAATGAACAGCCCTGTATTTATAAAAATTATCTGATTGTTATAAAAACTATCATGTTGGAGCCATATTGTGATTGTCTTGTAAGCAAGATTATTCTAGAAAGGGTGTGAATAATTGAGAAAATCCAAGTTATTAAGAGGAAAGATTCCTAACTTAACTATTGAAAAGAGATCACTCAAGTCAATCCAGATAATAAAGAAGAAAGAAGCAGAAATCATCACCAAGCTATTGCATAGAATACCAGAAGTTTTAATTAAGCTTTTAGAATACTATGAGTTTATATATAAAAATGGTTTTTACAATAAAAATCATGTGCTAAATTTAGCTAAAAGCTAGACATCATCTTCTTCCATGTAACTTGTCTTTAGTGGAATAAAAATGTAGAGAAGTTACCCCCTTAAAATAATCTGCAATCTTGTTCTCAACCAAGAGCATGAGGTCTGTGTTAGTCGCCCCTGGGAAATTTATTAAAAGAAAATGGATAAAAAAATTTTGTTAACCTTGAACTGAAATACTGCATACCAGAAAAATGACAAATTAGTCATGTTTATTTCTCTCCCAGTAGCCATTTATTTGTCTTTTTTAAAAGAATATATTCCCCAAACAATGTGACTGAGCATTGAGATTGGCCAACTCAAGGTTAAACTGAGCAACTTTAAAAAAAAAAGAAGTGAAAGGGAAAAGTCATAGTTTTTGATAAATGAAAAGCAATGTCGTTTTCAATCTGTCACTTTTGGATATCACATGACCTCCAATTAACTGAACTTAATTAATATATAAAAGTTATTTAATAATTTAATCACTGACTATGTAGTCATACCCACATCCAAACAAAGACCCTTAATCATCAAAATATAGGATTAAATACTTAAACTGGATGAAAAGTTCAGCAAGACCTTATTCAGAGATACCATGAAATCTAAAGCAAAACTCAAAATAAGAAATCATGACTAATCAGTAGTGAATCCATGAGAGACATATTTATGGCAGTCACTCATAAATGAGTAAGACCATTTTAATTCCAAGGGGGGAAAAAAAAAAAATTGCTCTAGAAATGAGTTTTGAAATGATTATTCAAACCAGTCTGTGAGCCGTAAATATGTCCACGTATAGAATATGATGATCCAATTTTCAGTTTATTTGACCTTTTGTGACATTATCTTTTAAGTTCTTTTGCAGGCAGAATTTCTTTCTGAAATATTTTAACACTGTCTTATTGTACATTTCCACTGTATTCTAATCTCTGCTCTATTTTCTCATTAGGATTAATCCATATTGCGCTTCTTTAGAATGTCTTTGAGATAATCCATATAACATAAATAGGAGCTACCTTCCTATGAAAATCATGTTTGTTCAAGTTCACCACAAAACACCTTTTACGAAATCTTACATTGTTCATTTGATTTACATGCCCATTCCAATAAAGTTGTGATTTTACAATGGTGGACTCAATAGCATAGTGTTAATTAATTAGATGTAATGACACCAATTTACACAATGTTCAACAAAAAATTATTTTTTTCTCACCATATTCATGCCACCTAGGTTAAGTTTTAATAATAAATAGATGTCAGATGGTAGTGTTTAATAAATTTTTATTCCATTGCTGTTTTATTTAATATCCTAGAATAGTTTCTGACTTTTGTCTTTTATCAAAGAGTAGCTTTGGATCTTGAAGAAGTGCACCTAAATCTTTTGGATTTAACATACTTTTCCTCTAGCAATCATTTTTACTAAACAATCAAGCTATTAGCCCAAATTTAAAAACGTATTAAAAATTTCAATCTCAGATAATTTGCTTGTATAGTTTTACAGATTTGAAATCAATTCAGTATCTATATATTATAACCTTCTTAGTTTTTAACAACTATAAGTGCTTCTACTTCCTGATTGGGATTAGGATAAAACTAATTAAACATCACATGACACCAACTTGCACAATACTGTTTAGAAGTAAATTCTTTTTTTCTCATCACATTTGTGCCATATAGTGTAAGTTTTTCTAATTGATAGATGCCAGTTGGTATTGCTTAATAAATCCCCATCCATTACTGTCCTTATATAAGATCATAACGTTAGCTCAAAGTTCGGTAGAATTATTTAGCTGTCAGTCATAATTAGGAACTATAATGACCACATTAGCAAAAAATTATAATGGTCAATAAATCAAAATAGTAAAAATACTACTATCTCAATGGTTTAATAATATAGAAATTTAATTTTAATCTGGTGCATAGTAAATCAGTAAAATTTACTATTAAGAAATAGGGTGCTTTAAAAATCAATAAGTCCTAATAAAACATAAAATATCCACACACATGGTTTAAATAAATAATAGTTTCTACAACCTCTCAATATTTTTTATAAAAAGTATACCATAAGCTTTAGAATTATGCTTATAAAATGTTCGTTAAATATTAACATGAATTTGGGAAAAAAGGAACTGTTTGCAATTAGAGGATGGGGTGGCAGAATACATTAAAATTATACATATTAAATCCACTTTTGATCCCTATATATGACATCCATTCTGATCCTAATTATAGTTTCTTTATATAAAAAATTACAATAATTAAATATTGAAATTATTTTTGTTTAGATAAGTCTGGTCATCCCAAAGTTTCAGTTTGATTTTATTTTTCAGAGTCTCATCTGATGACCAGCCACCAGCCAATCATCATTCATTCACCAGGTGAAGTTTCATTTTAAAATATATGATTCCATAATATCTAAGTTTATTAGACAAGAGGTATATATTTTGATTTCAAAGATTCTATGAATATTTTTAACCATTAAATAATCATTTTTATTAATAAATTAAAGGCAATAGTAATATTGTATATTCAGATAAAATAGTAAAAATGTTAAAAATGCAACTTTAAAGTTGTACAATATTTTCCATATTATCTCTGAATAAATAGCATTAATATTGCTTATAAACTCATATTAAACTTATTCTCAAATAATGGACTGTCTAACTATAAGTGGTATTCATTGTTTAGATAGGCCAGTCACTTGGTGGCATTATTATAACTCTTCTGGGCTGACATTTTGCAAACTAATTTAAAACAATTTACAATCGAACATTATTTGGTAAAATGGGATTATTTTGTTTTTAAATTACTTTTAAACTCATTTTCAAATCATTTTTTAAATTCTTTTACATTTTGAAAACTAATTTTAAAAAATTTAAATATCGAACATTATTTGGTAAAATGGGATCATTTTATTTTGAAATTAAAAAACTCATTTTCAAACTAGAAAACTAACCTGTTTCATCCTTGCTACACAAATACAGATTTTGCAATGTGTCGGAATGTTTTCGGTCACAGGCAATTGCCAAAACGTTAAATACGGCTTAATGAATTTCACCCATTTTTTTAGTAGTGCAGAGATTCTCACGCAAAACATGTGTCAACACATTATCACGCATCAACTTTATTCTCAAATACACTTTCCGAATTTTTTCATCCTTTAAAAATGTGTAGGGAAGCATGTGGACAGGATAACAATTTTTACAACATAATACTGTATCAGTTTACTTGTAAGATGATTATTTGAAAGACAATATTTAAAGACCTACGGTAATTTAAAGTATAGCTACCCTCAAGTCATATTGTTATTAAAGTTTTAATAGTTAGCATACTGATAAATTATGTAACTGTACATATTTCTGTGCTTTTGCAAGTAAATAATGCCACCAAACAACTGTCCTGGCTATAAAATAGCTAGAGGCAGTTGCCTAAACATCATATTTCTGTGCTTTTGCAGAGAAATAATGCCACCAAGCTGGCCTGTCTAAACGATGAGTACCCAATTGGATTGACCAGTGAAATTGCATTAAAAATAAATAAATAATCAATGGTATAAACAGCCAATTGGAGAGCTGGTACTGTTAATCTGATCGTTTTCAGTAAGAAAGTGATCTGGCTATATGTTGGTAATCTATTTTGAAGGATAAATAGACAACATCAGATAATATGGAACTCCTGCACTATTAGATAGAATGTACTGAAGCATCTCAAGCCTGGAGTAAGAAATTTCTAGCTGCAGCTATCATCTTTCCTGCACATGAAAGAAGCCATCTATGGGTTAGAAGTGTCAGGATTTGAAAGGGGAATCTCAGCATTCCTCCCCAAGTAATAATTGTACTGTTGGCAAATAACATCCACAGATCACCTACTGTGGCGGAGGAAAACCTCTGTACTTATTTTATATCTTGTTACTCTAAATACCTATAATAAGGATCTTAACAGTTATTTATTGGCTTGTGTGTTATTAAATGGAGCATTAGCCTGACAATGATAAAGATAACAGTTTTACTTTTAATTTACAGCATTGCAGTAATGAAATGATTATAATTATTTGTAAATCATTTTTATTCTATAAGACAACTCTGTGATTAAAATCTTTTGTTTTCAAATAAATAATATAGAAATCTGATTAGTATTGAGTTTGAATCTTATGGACATGGGTTTACACTATACTGTTTTTTTTTTCTTTTTAAGTTTGGTGGCCTTAATTTATGATATTTAAAGTATATACATATGTGTGGGTGCTTGTTATAACTATTATGGAATAAATCCAAAGGGGGCACATTTTTGGATCAAAGCAATTAATCAAAAATCTCTTTAACCAGGTTTTGGAAGTGTCTATAGTAGTCACAAAATATATGAACCAAGGAAGTTAGAAAATTTAAAAGAGAAATGGGAAATAAACAGGATATATTCAGTTCATAATTTTTAGAAAGTATAACTAGAAGGAAATACGACAATATAAAAAGGAATGACTGATTAAAAAAATATTTGGAAATGATATCAAATTAAAAATGTGTTAATGGATTTTTGATAATAGTAATAAAAATCAAATAATTTTTGCTCAGGATTTTATAAGAAGTTTAAGACAAAAGGGAAAGGTGGGTCAGGTCCCATGAATGAGTCTGCTACTATATTTAAGCATGCGGGGATTAATAATAATGATATGTTAGAATTCAAAGATTGCAAATAGTATTTATTAAGAAAATAATAAAATTCCAAGAATTCTGGAAGATGCATAGAAGATTGAGACGGTATAATCAGATAGATTGAACAGAAAATATTGGCATAAACTTTATGGCAGTAAAATTGAAATAGATATAGAGCAACAAACAACTGATACATAAAAAAAAATCCAAAAAATATTTATACAAGTGGAAGCGCAAAGATAAATTGTTAAATAAATAAGAAATGAAATTGCTATTGGCAATAGCAAGACATATGAAGACGAATTGAAGTGAGGACTGTAATATCTGCACTTACGACTGTGCCAATGTTATATCTGCAAGTCATACTGTGCGGTCAGCAAATAACGTTATACAATTCCCACGCTGTTCTCCTCAGCTATCGCAACGAATGCTTCTACTCTGCAATGAATGCTTCTACTCTGCAACTAATGCTCTGCTCTGCAACTAATGCTTCTAAATATCTCCGCTGCGGTCTCTTTCAGCTACACCCGTGAACTACATTTCCACTGGGCGCTGATCATTAACCGCCAGCACTGACGCGAGATATCTCTACTCAAATACTGCTTACTCAGTACTGCTTGACTGCTCTCTACTGCTGTCTATATTACACTGCCTAGTTATTACCCAGTGTTCTTATCGCTCTCTGACAACTGCAACAATCAATCAATGCACTGACCAATAGAGCAACGACTCTTATCTAGAAATATTTGTAATCAGCAAATATTTCTAGAAATTGTCGATCGCCATTACGTCAATGCACTAATTAAATTCCTCAGCTATCAGAGCGCGATCTAAAAACAGCCTTACGAATAAATTCTAGTTTTTCTGGAGTGCATAAAAATGTCTGCCATTTTTACAAACACTACACACCTCCCTCCACTCCAGAAAAACCCTTGTTGCTATTCCTTGGTGTTGTTTTTCTCTCGCTACTTTCCTGTTATTTCACTCAGAAATATGCGATTTAACAGCTGCTGAAACTTTTTTTTCCAATTATGTTAGCTTCCGATGTTAATTGCACAAACGTTTTATTTCCAAACTTTCACCGATGTTAACGTTACTAATTGGGATTGTCATTTTCGCCCGGTTTCTCCGCCTACGGCTGAACTTATAGTTCAACGTATTCGCTACTCCCAGGTTCCAAATGCGACTGCGCCATTGTAATATCCGCACTTACGACTGTGCCAATGTTATATCTGCAAGTCATACTGTGCGGTCAGCAAATAACGTTATACAATTCCCATGCTGTTCTCCTCAGCTATCGCAACGAATGCTTCTACTCTGCAACAAATGCTTCTACTCTGCTCTGCAACGAATGCTTCTACTCTGCAACTAATGCTCTACTCTGCAACTAATGCTTCTAAATATCTCCGCTGTGGTCTCTTTCAGCTACACCCGTGAACTACATTTCCACTGGGCGCTGATCATTAACCGCCAGCACTGACGCATTTCTACTCAAATACTGCTTACTCAGTACTGCTTGACTGCTCTCTACTGCTGTCTATATTACACTGCCTAGTTATTACCCAGTGTTCTTATCGCTCTCTGACAACTGCAACAATCAATCAATGCACTGACCAATAGAGCAACGACTCTTATCTAGAAATATTTGTAATCAGCAAATATTTTTAGGAATTGTCGATCGCCATTATGTCAATGCACTAATTAAATTCCTCAGCTATCAGAGCGCGATCTAAAAACAACCTTATGAATAAATTCTAGTTTTTCTGGAGTGCACAAAAATGTCTGCCATTTTTACAAACACTACAAGGACTTAGTTGATGAAGTAGCTATGAAATTTAATAATGAACTGCAAATGCAGAAAGCAGAATTAAGTATGAATCAGATATTTGTCTCTTCTTTGAAGAATAAATTTCTCTGGATGCTTTGGGCAGAAGAACTAGTTCCGTTTTTTGTGAGAACAATTCAATAACAATGTTTATATTTTTTGGATTATTTTATAAATTTTCATATTAGTAAAACATTTCAGATGCAATTTTTTATTATGTCAAAATGAATGCTTTTATTGAGAGAATTAATTGAGGATAGAATTTAAAGGAAAGTTACAATTAGAATAAATATTGAAATCTTTCAGGAAGATACATTTGGTCACAAGAAATTAAAAGATAACGTTATGAAGTGTTGAATAAACAGGTTAATAGATCAACATATGGAATATGAAGGTATATTTGTGTTTCATAGATTGGTTGTACAGCCATTCAAAAACAATCTTAAATTTACTTTTTTTTTATTCTGGAGTTAAAGTGGCCATACTCATTTACAAGTGTTTATTCATGAATGACTAAATCATTTGATTTCCTTGTAATTATGAATCAGTATAATTTCACATGACTTTTATGTGATTAATAAATCAATACTTTGATAAACATTCCTTTTTTTATCTAAAAGGTCCTTTAATTCTAATATATAAATTTTCAACGTAATGTTTCTTTATAAATCTTATTTTATTTTATAACTAGAGTACTTCATCTTTAGCAGACATTTCATGAAACAAATAATTTTTTTAATAAATCTGTGAATACACCAACCTTTAATCAGTGTCAATCAATTTCATCAGGTAAAAGATCTTTTTATGTGATCTTCAGTTTTTTATTGTTGTGTTTGGACTAAATTACAGACCCAAACTACCGAATAATATACTTTTATTGTGGTGTAATGTCTTTGCCCCTAAGTTTTTAAGAGGGGTAGAAAAGAACATGCAATCCGATAATTATAACTAAATATCTGGAACTTGGCTGAAATAATTCTTAAAACAGTTGTGCTGCAAATAGCTCTAACAGCTTGATACGTATCCAACTTCTTTAACAAGTGCACGATGTTTTCCTCTTGCAGTTTTTATATCCCCTGAGTTCTGCTACATCTCTCCGAAATCTTAATCGCATGTTTTCCAACTCCGTTTGATTATTTTTAACTTTAATTAGTTATTTTTATTTCAATTAAAAATAAATCCCCACAGCTTGTTTTTAATTCTAATTATTTCTATTATAATTATTTAACTTTCATTAATTATTTTTATTAAAATAAATCCCCACAGCTTGATTTCAATTATAATTATTTAACTTTAATTAGTTATTTTTACTTTCAACTAAAATAAGCGAAAACTTCTGGAGTAAATTGTCTCTTGTAAACTCGCTATTTATTTCTCAACAACAAATATAACATGTGGATTCTTGGATCAGAGTCTTAACAATGTACTGCTTCCAGCTATACCTGGTACCTTGACTCACAGATAGGGAGGATGACTCTTCCAGCTGTACCAGACAGTGTGCCGCAAGTTGGCAGTAGTCTTAGTATCATCTGGTCCTTATGTGGACTTGCCTATCTGCATGGACAAATAGCATATTGCTATCATAAAAATGTTTACTGCTGTTTAGGTTAGCAGGGCTTCTCCTGGAGAATGCGTACCATCTTTGTAGGTTAGACAGACATTCTCTAGCCTTTCCTCCAAAAAGGCTGACCATTTATAGCCAGATCCCTGATCTCACTGAAATATTTGGATTCAGCGATCATCACTGCTTATTGGCCTGAACTAATCATTGGCTATCTGTTTAGCTGTACATCAGCCTATTGGCCAGCAGCAAACAATGCTTAATCCGATCAGATAAAGAAGGAATCTGGAACGTGAGGGAAAGGAAAACTATAACAGTTATATTATAAATAAATTAAGCATTGACACTTGAACAGGCTGTTTATTCAAATTAGTGGTGATTTTTATTACTATATTAATCAAGCCAGCTTACCAATTCAAATGTTAATTTAAATATACCACTAATGATTTTAATCAATATGTAAATGATTTTATAATTGATCAGTCATAAAATCATTTACTTGTTATTACATCTTATTATACATGATAGAATATCAGATATTATGAATTTACAATTTTTATTTGTCAATTGTATGATTTTTTCTTACAAATCTTTATTGATTTTATTAATCTTTTTTTTTTCATATACATATATGCAATGTTTTATTACACCTCTTAACCTTCATTTCAACCATCTCATATGACCATTATCTTTTTGTTGTTAAATATTTTGAATTTGATAATATGAAGATAATGTAGATGGAGAGCTAAAATAAGGTACTATATATACAAATTTGATAAAGAAATGATTCATAAAAAATTATACAATTGATAATTAAAATTATAAAATGATGACATCCTATTATTGTACTAAAAAATTAGTTTAAGATGAAATATCTAATTTTCTTTTTATTGGCCCAAATTTCGAATAGTGATATGTTTTTTAAACTGTGCATACGAACACTAATTGCAGTTATAATCATACACTGTGCAATTATATCCCATATATTATGGTGAGAAGTATTGTTGATATTTACAATATTTTTATCCAGAAAGTATAAAATAATATTTCTTACAGATGTATTTTAAATTATTTGCAGGACCAAAGACAAGGGACAGTGAAGAATGTACAGTTCGAGCCCGTAGCAGTTCAGTTTTAGAAGGTCTTAAAAAAGCCACAGTTCTTGTTCGGCCTCGACCACGTAAGAATTATTCATATATCATTTTTTTTTTTTTATGCTTTAGTTTTTTTTTTAAAAAAATTATATTAACAAAAGAAATGGAAATAGTTTTTACTTTTAAAAATATTTATTTAAAATGAAGAATTTTATAAATAATGGTTTTGTTTTGAAAAAAAAAAAAAGCTTAATAACATGTAAAAAAAAAATTAAAGAAGGTAATATTGAGTTTAATGCTAATAATGTTGTATAGTGTATTTATAGAAATGAAAATTAGTTATATAATGTGTTATTATTATTTGTAATGGAACAATTTAGTAGTTGTTAATATAATGCCTTAACACTCAATGAAATAATCAATAGTAATATTGCATAAAGTAATTTTCACTGCCTAACTTATTAATTGCATAAGTCTGCATTGCTAAATTATAAATGGTCAAGACAACCGCTATTGGCTTTTCACATTTATGGAAATCAGGAAACCTCAAAGCTCCAATATAAAGTTTGTTACGTTGCATTATGCTTTCAAATATTCACTAGCATTCTAATTTTCTATATGAATTATAATCAAGAAGAAATAACACATCAAGAAAATTGGCAAAAAAAAATGTATTGTGTTTTATCTTATCTTTGAAACTTGTATTATGTTTGCATTGAAAATAAATGAATTAATCCAATCAAATTATCATTAATTAGGGCAGTATTCCAATATTCAGATCCTCTTAGCTTGAACTTTTTGGAATCAAAATGCTCTAAGATCCAGTTTGAAACAGCAAAAGCAATGAAAGAAAAATACAATACTGTTGTTTTGATTGATTGAGTGTTCCTGGAAACATTTCCATCACTGAACCAGCAGAAGAAATGGTGATCATGTGATGTTGATTGACAGAATTGATTTCCTAATTATAATTGATGTTCATTCAACTGAACCAGAATATACATTTCTGCCACTACCAGTAGCCAATCCATGTGGTTATCATGAAATTTTTATACATGATAATGGTTTATTTTTCAAGACTAGAACATATATTGAGTTAGTGATTATAAAATATATCTATTCTTTTTCTCATTTTCAATACCGACCAAATAGATGCATTTAGAAGCCTTTATATGCTTTTTTATTACGACTTCAATTATGAGAAAATCATCAGCTTTACTATTGATGATCTTGATAGTGAAGGTGATCGATGTTGGATTAAGAATATGGTCAGTGATTTATGAAAAGGCAAAATTATTTCTCGTCATGCATGTCAGATGATGTAATTAATATGAGCCAAAAGAGAAAACTTCAGAAAATATTTCAGCTGATATATCAATTGGAAGAATCTCCAAACTATCTCTTAAGTTTTATAATATTACCACAATTTTAAAAAAAAACATACTTTCTAAAATCAGAAAAAAATTATTACAACTTTGGCTTACTTTAGGAATTCCATGTTTGGTTGAGTTCAAAAATGCAGCATTTGGATAGTGGAGGCATCAAATAATAATTCTGTCAGATTTATATATAATCAATCTTCTATTGATCATTGGAAGATAGCACATCTATATTGCCTAGCATATCACTGATTGAAAAGACAACTCAGAATGCTGATTGGTTAAATGTTTTGCCCAACTGTGATCTCACAAACTCCCTTGTTAGAATCTGTTATAATACATTTAATATAAGCATTAATTTTTATTAAAAACAATTGAATTGTTGTTGATCAGAAGTTGATGATGTTTGAGCACTAACAGTGATCTAAGTTGAGTTGCAATTTGTGGATCGTTCACTCAGATCTGCTATTCTCCACTGCACTGAGCCATTTCCTAGATCTTGTTGTCGGATCAAAATTCTGTTCATTGACTTCATTATCTCCCATGTGAAAGTGCTAATAGTTATCATAATTAAAATTTTTATCATAATATAATCTAAATTACATACAAGATCCATAATACACAGCTAATAATTCTAAGCCAGTTCAAAACAAACATAACTTTATTGTAATGACCATAACATTAGAGTCTGAACAATCCCTAGTGACTATTGATGTAATTAGTAAACAGAAAGACACTTAGTGTGCAAAAAAAATCAAATAATTGATCAGAAGTTTATAAGAGCTTCAAGCACTGGAAGTAACAAAGCTGGAGCCCATGAACGTTAAGGTCCAGAGTCTGCCATTTTGCTACTCCCTAAATCATGCAAGGCAAAAAATAATTGACTCGTTTATTGTTGGGAAGTTTATAAGAAAGTCAAAGACTGAAAATAATGGAGCTGGTCCAATCCAAAGACCTTGATCTTCACAGTCTACCAATCGGCCACTGCATAAAAGTATACAAAGTAACTTATAAATGTGATATTCAGCTTACGTGTGTGTGCGTGTTGTATTTTCCAAAAGACACATTTTTGTTAATAGCAAAAAGAGGGAAAAAATTATAAATAGATTGCTTATTGATTTTTTTTTTCAAAAATTAGATTAAGAAGGCAACAAACTACTTCATCATCATCAATATTAATCACTCATTGCATCTTAATATTTAGAACATATTTATTAAGATCTTCTAATCACTTCTTTGCATTGCTTTGTACCAATTTACAAGCACTAAAACTTCAAAAATATGATTTCTACATACTTGAATTTAATACTGTTCCATATCTTGATTTTATTTTAGTAACGGTTTTGTCTTGTCCACATCAAAGCTTTTAAAATTTGTTGGTTAAAAAACTATCTCACACATTTTGGCACTATTAAGGTGCAAAATTATGTTACTGAAACTTTATTTAAATGTATACATATTTATTTAAATTATATCAGAAAGTGATTGTAAATTTTATTTCCTGCTAGTAATGTTAGAGTTTTTGAGGGATAACAGAAGTGATTTACATTATTTTTTTGGAAAACTTAACGACTAGTGAAATAAATAATTGATTGTAATAATGATATCTGGAATTTTTAAGATTTCCACAAATCTTTTGATTTTGCATTTGGTGTTACTTTACTACTAACCAAAGACAAAAGATTAAAATGTCTCCAACTTATTGTAAGATGAGAAGTCCACATTGTTCATAATTATACGTGGCATCTTTCTATTGAGGAAAAAATGCTGATCATCTTTATAAAACAAAATTCTTGAGAAAAGTAATTCAATGAGTATTATTGAAGCAGGGTTATTTTTCCAATGGAGTGATTTAGTTTAATCCAAAATGATTGATGCATGGATTCACTTTTCTAATTCACCAGTTTTTTAAAAATCAACATTTTGTTTTTAAATTCACCAGTAATAATAAACTTTAGAATTTATCATCTTGAAGTATTTACAGATAAAGATCAAATTTTGTTTTTATGAACTTAGAATCTATATAAATCTTTTTCATTACTTAACCTACTGTTGAAATAAAGCCATGATTATATGAAGACTCTCTCTAGGTTAATTACAATCAAATAATCTTAGAATTCGCTCTGCTAGAAAGAGCTCCTCAGAATCAGTTTTTAAATGTTATTAAATTATATGGCTGAACTTTATGAAAATTTTTACATTGGTTTGCTTTTGTTGGCTAAAATGAATGATTTGTTTTCTTATTATTTTCAATGTAAGCACTTTATTACAAACCACTGATAATGTGTGTGTGTTCTTGATAATTACTTTTATTTTTAAAGTAAGTAATTGTCTTAGTGGTGTAAGGAAGCCAAAATTTTTGATTCCGAATAAAGGCAAAAAATTTTGGCTTTCTTACACCACTAAGACAAAGTATGGAAACTATGTCTTAGCCACCAGAACAGACAGCTATGACCCTGATTAGCAGTACTGTTATTTACAAATTCTGAATTACAAATTTGGAGGGGGAAAATGGTTATTCCACTGCAGGTTGTTAGAGTATCACTGTTTTACAAGCAGATTGTTACCATGACATCAAAATTTTCAAGCATTAAAAATATTGTTTATGAGCTAAATAGTTTGAATACGGAGTTTCTCGTACATGAAATACAGTATTTAGTTTAGCATTTTAAAACTTTACTGCTTTTGACAATTTTTCTTATATTTGTAGCATCTTTGCTATAATGAATGAGTACTATATGCAATAATGAAAAAACAACAAAGTATTATTGGTGATAATAAATATTCTAAAACCGTTATAAATGCAAGAGTACTTTTAGTTAATTATTTGCTTAACAATTTTCAACTGGAAGTCCCAGCAAATTTAAAAGGTTTCCAGTTGAAAATGTTTATATAAATAATTGAAAGTATTTCGCATTTTATAATGCTATTAGTAATATTGTCACTGTTTGCATTGTTTAATCTATTTAACATCATTATTTAATTTTATCTTTTCTAATAATATAACAGTTAGAAAGTAAATATGTATCTTTGTTTATTAATTAATACTGTATTATGTTTCAGCATCTGCGACTTCAACACTTACTATTTCCCCTCGTAAGGTTCGGCAAATAAACGATCCCATTTTACACATGCTTCATCAACTTCATAAAATAATTTATATCACACAGGTAAATTATGGGTTTATAATACTTTTATGTAAAACTGCAAATATTGAAAATAGTTATAATTGCACTTTGATTTAATTTCAGCTTTTACCAACAGTTACTTTAAACAAAAAGTGCTGCCATCTGCATTTTCGAGTTTTTATAAACCAAAACATTTTATTTCATTAATAAATAGAGAAACTGAATTTTTTCAGAATTTTAAAAAATAATAAAATGGTTTCATTCAAGAATTTCTAAGATATTTGAGTACTAGAATTTGTTAGAATTAGTCCGAGATTCTTAGACCTAATAAGTGCAGAGTCAGCAAACTATGCAAATCAAGTATTCTACTGGACAAAGACAGTGTGGATTCAATAATGAATAATATTTCAGTAATGTAATTTTCACCTAATCACTCTCAAGAAAGGTAGGGACTGATTTCTAGCCACTTTTAACACCTTGTAGGGGGGTGTAATTATAATCATATGGCCAAAAATATGTGAAAAAGATCTATGATCCCAAGATGCACATTTCATGTGGAACCAGCAGTCATTAATTGATCCAGATCATCTTCTCTTACCCAAATCTTGATCAGCATTTAGTGCTACAGTTTATTTGATAAGTGTCAAATGTTCTACTGTCACAAATTTGACATAAAACACTTAATGAAAGTATCCATAAGGTGTTAAAAATGGATAGAAACCAGTCCCTACCTTCTGTGAAAGTGATGTGAAAATTAGATTATAGAAATATTATTTTTTATTGGATAATCTCTAGTCTAAAGAATGTCTACTAAAAATTAAAGTGTGAATTTTTTTTAAATCAGATATTTATCTTTACTTTTGGAGGGTAGAATGTTGAAAGAGGATCAGGGTAAGTTGGATAAATCTAAAAGTAAACAGATTAAAGTAGTACAGATTTTCTGACATTGTTTACATCTTTATAGTGGAATTAAATGAAGCAGTTTTTATTAAAATGGGATAAGAAGAAAAGAATTGAATGAAGGCTGAAAAAATAATTGGATAATAAGGAGTAAAAAATAGGCCAATTTATTATAGCATGTAATGGTTTTGGAGGAGGAAATGTGTCATATCTATCCTTGCCCTTAGAAGTAGACTATTCCAGATTCCTTGCCTGGTTGGCTGGCATCCAGTATCTATCCAATGGGGATAAATCCTTTGTTAGGGTTTGCACACATAATCCGAGTGTTTCCAGTAAGATAGAGGATCTGCTATTACAAAGACAGCCTTTTTGGAAGCAAGGCAGAGAGAATAATTACTTCTGTTAACCTCAATGACTGACTGTGCTCTCCAATAAACCCTCTGCCATCAGCAAAGGTATTTTCTCCAGTCATTATCATAATGTCCATGCAGTGAAGCAAGTCCACAAAGGAAACTTCTACATCTGACTCAAGGCAAGTTATCTAAGTGCAGCTGGAAGAATCTAAACTAGAGCCGACTCAAGGCAAGCTGCCTGGTATGGTCGGAAGAGTCTTACTTGAGCTCATGAGGCAGGCTACTTATATAGCTGGAAGGGAGTTCCATTACTCAGCATGACTACCTCAGCATTAACTTGTATAAACCATATTTATATGTTTGATTAACTAACATGCATGTATATTTTTCTAACTAATAAATTATACATATTAATTGTTGAGTAGTGACATCATTTGTCTGTTAGTTTGGAACCGAACCTCTAAGTTAAGCCAAACACAACAAAATGTTTTAACTTTTACTTAGCTAACACATTTCTAAGCATATGATCATTGCACAAAAAATTCTAATATCATTTATGAAAAAACCATTTTACATCATATCAGATAAAATAGAATTGATTAAAAATCTGGCACATTTCTCACACATATGATAAATATGACGTGTAAAGAAGAATTTGGAAAGGATGATTGTATCTGCTTTAATTTTGGAAATAAGCTTAGAGATTGCAAAAAATTTTAGATAGATTTTAGAAAAAATTACTTAGGCAGATATTGCATGAGGTAGACTTTCAATTAGAAATAAATTAAAAGTAAAGTAAATAGATCAGTAGAAATAGTATTTAGTTAGATCACTTTAAAAGAATAACAATTTTACAATATCAAAATAGATTAATTTATAATAAATGATCTTAGTGATAAATATTAGTGCTCTGACGCTATATTGCTTGACTGTGCTCCAAGGCAGCTGGTGAAGGAAGTTATTCTTGAAATGGATGTATTCTGCAATGTGATTAGTCAATTTTTCATGTATGGATCCAGCTATAATAAAAAATGTATTATGTACAATAATTTTTTTTCTTATTATTTTGCTAAATATTTATTACCTGAATAAGATTTGGATTTTTACAGGTATAATAATTTCTGCTTCAAATAGATTTATGCAATATTTGATTAAATTATTTCCTTAATTAAAAATTTGCTTTATAATTGTTTCATCCAGATGGGTAAATCTTTTATAACTTTCTAATCTTTGAAAGGACAATATTTTAAAGCTATCAGATGTACCAATCCCTATTTGAATATTCAATCTTCATGCGACTTCAAGACCGACTATCTCCTCTTAACTTGTTTAAATTGAATTCACCCTGTTTTAGAGCCACCTACTGTAAGATTGTGTAATTAATGGATACCAGATAGTATAGTTACTATATTTAGAGAGTTGACTAAATTTTAAAGTATTAGCTTGATACGATAAAGGAGTAACATATGGCTGCTAAATACATGAATGCATTAGTTCCACCTCTGAATCCTAATCTCCATTGACAATGGCAAAAGACAGAAACCAGGCTGTAAATGTAGATTTTATCACTCTATACCATATGAGGTCTAATGATTATTGAAGTTTATAATAGATGTGGTTCTAGAATAGTGTGAAGATAGATACTATTGGAAACAGATGAGTAAGCAAATTGAGAGGTCTGACTTCTTATTTAAATTTAATTGCACAACCTGCTCTTCCTTTGTGACTTTTCTGGTGAACCACTTCCCTTTTTTTCAGATTTTGAATAAATTAACAATCAGTTTTATTTTCAGACAAGTAATTCCATCACTCTGCTCCACTTCCTGTGAAATATATTGAATTTAGTTTTCAGTCAGTTTTTTGATGTCTTTTAAAATCAGACTTATCTTTGTTTTGCTTCATACAACATTGCTTATAATTAATAAAATATGTGCCAACGTTTAATAATCATTACTAAAATCAATGATTAGTAATAAGGCTTCATTAATAAGTAAATTAATTATTCCGGGTAATAATTTAAATAATTAACTTATTACATTGTGTTTGACATATAAATAACAATTTTTGTTCCTTCAGCTGCCGCCGCCACTGAATCACAATCCTCGTCGTAGAGTTGTTGAGCGTTTTAAGAGAGCACTGTTTTCCCCTCAGAGTTCATCCGTCAGTTTGAAGAGTGAATTAAAAAAGGTATTTTGAAATATTATTTATTTTAATTAATGCTAATAAAAAAAAGAAAATTAAAAATAGATCTTAACGTTTTAATATGCTATGATCAGTTACGATGTATTAGTTTAAAACATGTCATTTTATATTGTCGTTATTTTCGAGTATATTTTATATTAGAATAAAGGGACATATAAAATATTATAATTGAAAAATAGATAAAACATTATTACTAAAACTGAAATTTTTTATTTTATTAAAAATTATAATTTTAAAACATATAATTATATGTCACATATAGTAGGTTGTCAGAATGATTTATGCATGTGTACACATTAATTTATAAGATTTTAATATTAATGAAAAACTGAAATCTATCCTAAAATGTTAGATAATTTTAAAGATTCATAATTCATTTGAATATAGTCTGAATAACAGAACACTCATAGTTGAATGATAATCAGATAATTTTAAACTCTTGTAACTCATTTAAATGTAACCTGAGAAACAGAGCTCTTGTGGTTTGATGATATTAATTTATTGTGAAATAAAAAGAATGACATCCACATTTATCAAGATCCTGGAAGAAGGGAACTTTAGTAGAGAAAAAATATTTCTTGAAGAGTTCTATTCAGAATTATTTAAAAGATAGCTTACCTACTAAACATATATCTTTTTTGGGTTAGCAAATCTTTTCTCACAAATGTTTAAGAATGATTTCAGTATATCAGCAAATTATGACTTGGAAGATTTCCTTTATCAAGAAAGAAGTGGACATCTATATTTACCTTTAGATTCGTTTTCTTTTACAAATTTTAACATTCCATTTCCAAACTGTGTCTGGGATTCAAATGATTATGACATGAATATAGATTAAGTGCGAAATTAGTCTGTTTAACAATTATCTAATAATATATTACAATGCCTGGAAAGAATCATTAGGTTTCTAAATTAGAACATTTGAATTTTAAATGAAAATAATATAATGTTTTTTTTTTGGAAAATAACCTAAGATCACACATTTTGCCAGATTGTCATGGATAATCAATATTTTGGGAATTTTATAATTCAATTCTTTGGAAGATTAAGTAAGCACTGAAACCTAAGGTTTCTCATGTGATTATTAACAAAAGAACAATAATAGCAAGAAAAAAATGATTTGAAAACAAAACATGACGGCAAAAAAATAAAGTTGACTAAAAAAATATAATGAAAGTGTTAAAATATGTCCTACGTTAATCAATAATTATGATATCAAAATAATTATCATTTTCAACTATTATTAATCCTTCGCAGAATGAAGCCCTCTCTATGTTTAATCACCTCCTCTGATTCATAGTTTTTATTCTTTACATTAAATCACTTTATCTATCTCATATATATCTCTTTCTAGGTCTTTTACAATCTTTTCAGATTCAGTTTTTTAAGATTTCATATGTTGTCATCTCTTCTAGAAATATGCCTAGCCCAAATACCCTTCAATTTCTTATTTTTTCAATGAAGTCAATGACATATTGTTGTTTTCAGTTTCTTTTTATTACTCCCAACAGATGAAGTCACAATTATTAATAATTTTAAAAGAGTTTACCCAGAAGTAATTGAACCCTAAAATAATGCATAAAACTATAAGTGCAAAAAAGTGAGTAAATACTCAGGTACTATGCCGCATGTTTAAGGGCATTACCAAATGGGTTCCAGCCATGGTGGTTGGACATAAAGGGCTTCAAAGAGTAGGAGGTAGAACTGCTAATAGATAACAACATAATCATCACAAGAACCAACTAAAGCTAAATAAACCCACAGTTCTATGACCAGATAGATATCAGCAAAGCCTCACCATATGAAAATAAGTCGCAAGCCGACCAGCTGCATGAATTTACAGCTCCAATACTAATTATCAGCAAAACTTAATCAGATGGAATAGCTCCTATCTACCAGAGATAAATCACCAGTTAGCTGTAATGGACCTTCAAATCCCAAGAACTCCACACAATGAAAACAGTGAACCTGTTGTGAACATCACCAAGCCAGAAGAAGCACCAAAACAAAGAAGACATCTTCCAACAAACTTGCATGACTACATTCTCCAAGGTTAATTTTAGCTAGGGGTGTGTGTCATATCTTACTTTGCCTTCAAATAATGGACTAGTCCAGATTTCTTTCTTATTGCAATAGGATTGAGCATTCATTGCTGCTAAACAATGCATATATGTAAAATGGACACATAGCCAATGGGAACAGGCCAATAGGCAATGATGCTCATTGAATCTGAATGTTTCTGTTAAAGTTGAGGATTTGGCAATAAATAGTCAGTCTTTTTGAAGCCAGAGAACAACTATCAAACATGAAAGACCGTATGCATTTCCCAGAGAACAACTGTTAAACCTGAATAACAGTAGCATAGTTCTTCATAAACAGTCAAGGGCAACTCCTTTTAAACTGGACAGCATTCAGCATTCTCCAGAGTTTAGCTATTTAAGCCAATGGTTAACATAGTGAAGCAAGTTCTTATCTATGTCCAGAAGCTACCAGGATCATAGCCTTCTTGAGACAAGCTGTATATATAACCAGAAGACCTGTACCTATTCATAATGTAGGGTGTCAAGTACAGCTGGAAATGCATAGAGAAATCTATAACGGCACATGTACTTTCTTCTTCAACGGTTCACATTAGAACTGGTAGTTCTACCTGCTAGACTGTAGCAGGCAGAGTATAGGTATCATTATTTATATATATAAATATTGTAATCGAGTGTATGTTTGTATCTATATATTACTAATAAATATTAAGACATATCTATATTCATTTGTGTTTATATTAGTAGTCCAAACTAAACACTACAATTAGCCAGCATGGTGAATTTATTGGATTTAAGATCAACAAACGCCATGGTCACTCAGTTATCTGATAGCAAGACAGAATGAATGTGTGTGGGAATGAATTTTTCTTTTAAATAGATTTCAGCAGACAAAAATAAATTAGGGGTCTTATTCCCAAGAGGTTGTAAAATCATCAGCGAATGCAATGATTGGTGTCCAAAGTTGGAGTGTACTAGAAATCTTCTGATTGCACTCCCAGGCTGACAAATTGATAACATTCTTTTATTTGGGTACTTATAACTGCAGAGCCTTTTCAAGTGATATAGTAAATATTGCCCATAAGATCTTGATTACTTTTATTAAAAACAGCATCCATGACCCAAGTTGTTGCTCAGTGCAATTCCAAAGCAGTTAAGAATTCTAATAAATTGATGTTTTAGCAATTGAAAGTGATACTTCAATTTTTCCAGAACATATAATATATGACAAATGTTATACGTGATAATGAACAAGTCCATTATCAAGTATTTTAATTCAAAAAATGTAATAATTTCTTGACTGCTTTTGGATCTCAATAACTTGAGATCTTTCATATATGTAGTAACTTCCAAGTTTATAGGACATATTTTTGGCTTTTTCAATGAAAGATTTATAATGTTTAACAATTATTATCAATGGAGACTTACTGGCTAACCATTATTTGATGTTGATGTGATGCATTGTGATTTCCCCTTATACGGGGTCAGAAATCTCTCCGCAACTATGCCCATAGAAACCTGTTAGCCACTATACTCTCCTTTTCATTACTCACTCTAAGTTTTCCTATACCCTGCTCTATCCCATTTCCACATCATATGATCTTTGTCAACTCCATGGCCATTATATCTAAATTACCCTTATCTTTTCCCAAACCGAGCATAAAAAACCAATAACTCACTTTCTGTGTAATCACTTTGTTTATATTTATTCTTCCAGAAACTTCATTATTTGTACCCTTTCTGCTTTCAGGCATTTACATTTAATTAACAGATGCCTAATATTTTTAACTTTGCAGATTAAATCACCCATATTTTTCCATTTATGTGTGCATTCCATATTGCTAAAGATCTCGTCTGAGCCTTAAACAGTAAACTACTTTTCTAACTATTATCATAAATTAACTCACACCCAATATTCCATTACTTCTAAATATATATTAAACTCTTTTTATTCTCCATACTAGTTTTTCATCTTTCCAACTCTCTATTCTTTACTAATGCATCTATTTTTCTATCCCACTTCCTACCACTATAACATTCAACAATTCTCCCACTTTTTGTACAAGTATTCTGATGTAAATTCTTTATCCAAATTTTCTGCATACTACATTACCTTTCACACCCATCTTGTTTACCTATTTATTCATAACCCAATTAAATACTATTTTGGTTATTATTTTATCCATAAACTGCAATCTATCAAACATTTTCATTTTGCTTTTTGCATCTCATATATAAAAACTTGACCATACCATTTCTCCTTGAATTGCCTTTTTTGCCATCCACATATCCTCCCTTTGTACTTTTCCTAAGTAATTTAATACCCCTTTTCTAACACATAACGCATCATTGCCATATGTTAACCCTGCTACTGCAACCTTTTTCCTTACAATTCTAGCTACATCATATTTATTATATGAAAACACTGTTAATTTCTTTTTCAATCCTTTTCTTTTTTTTGCTTCATTTTTTTTCCCATTCATCCAAGCAATTTCTCTGATTACTTAAGACGATTTCCAATTAATTATATCTATTCAGCACACTTAACTTTATATCCCCCAATAAAAAATTTTTGTCTTCTATTTCCCCAGTATTAATCATTACTTTTGATTTTTCTTCATTAAATTTAATTCCCATCTCTTTATCCACCCTCGCACATATCCTCAGCATAATTTTCATATCTTCCCTTTTTTGTGTGTGCATAAAAAGACATCATCTGCAAATAAAAGACCCAGTAATGTATATACTCCCTTGCCACCTATTAATGGTATTTCTATCCCACTTCCTAGTCTTTCTATTGCTCTCTCCAATTCTCTAAAATTCAAAAAAAAAAATAAAAATAGGTGACATAGGGCATCCTTGCTTTAGACCCACCCCATTTTTACCTTTAACTGATTCTCTATTCCCTAATTGATAGGGTATAGTAATTATTTTTCATATAATTTCTTAATAATATCCACTAAAGCTCCATCCATTTCTCAAATTTACTAAATTTACTCATAATCTATTTCTATTTACTCTATCATATGCTGCCTTCTCATATCTATAAAAATCATAGATAACTGTCTACCTGTATTCCTATTCATATGCATAAGTTGTGTAACTACAAATAAACTATTTCCTTTATGCCTATATGATAGAAAACCTCCTTGCATTTCTCTCACCATATTATTTTCTTCCATCCATTTTGCAACACTTCTAGCCACCATATATGAGAAAACTTTATATAAAACTGACATTATCGCTATTGGTCCAAATCGTTTAACTTTCTACGATCCTTACCTTTCCTTTAAATAGTAGCCTTATTCTTATATTATTCCAAATATCTGGAAAATCTCTATTCTGTACCATCTTATTAAAACATGATAATAGTTTTAGTTTTTCGTATGCCTTAAATTCATTACCATCTTTTCTGCCTATCCATCTAAACCTCTTGCATTTCCACTTTTCCCAATTTCTTCCCTGCCTCATTCGTTTTCTGCAAATCTAATATTCCCATTACTATATGCTTTTATGTTTGCTATCACTCTGTCCATCAAGTCTAACATCTTTTCTATATCCATTACATACTTATTTAAGAGTATCTCTAATTCTTCTCTAAAGCTACACTCTATTCCCTCATCATCTAGTAATACTATTACTCTCTCCCCTACCTTCCTTCTTTTTATTGTAATATTTTTCAGACTGCTATCTAGTGGTCAATGTATGTACCAATTCAACTAGTAGGTTTCTAAAAATGAATCTTCTGTGGTTTTTAAAATTTGGTTCCTAATGCACATTTGATATAAAGAATCATTTTGAATTTCATGCATCGATTATATGCATATATATCAAAATTGCAGTATAATGGTCTTGCTTATAATGTCATTTTGCAAAGTAAAACAAACTTTTCATTGATATATATATATAATGTTTCTTTAAATTTTTTTCAGGTTGTGAATGGATCTCGAGAATTTGTTGATTTGGATTTTCGATTAAATGAACCCAAAAAGATATCCGAATATTCAACTCCAGGTAAGATTCTGTCTATGATGAATTACAAGGATTTTTTTGACATGCAGCCAGTGAATAGTTTTTTAAAGCTATTATTTTATTATTCTATATTAAGTAGCCCATCAAATTAATTCACGTTATTCCTGAATTCCATGATCGTCTTAGATTGACCTCTCTCAAAATGTATATATCATCTAGTAATGTTATTTGTTTGTTTTTTGTCTTCATCATCTGAACAGGAGATCAATTGAGACCATATCAATATGACAACTAGTTTTTATTTAACCTGCAATGTCTCCAATGCAGTTTTGTGACATTCCAACTGTAACTGGTATCTCATACTACTTCTGAAAAAAGTATTCCAAATTTGATTTTTTTTATTATAAATGTTATTTACAATACTTATTATAAAGTTGTAATTATGTATTAAGCACACAGGAAATATATGTAAATACTTTTAAGACAGGTTTTAACCTGAATCAAATGCGCCTTAAACTTTATAATAGCCAAGCAATATCTTTATTTTGTCGATAGAAGGACCTCTCAAACTATGACACAAGATTACGACTTTTATAAAGATAAGCCTATATTTCCACTTATTATAAGGTTTATATGAAAAAAACATTAATATGAATAAAAGAGAAGTAAAATTACTTTTGTTACACTGACTCTCAACTGAGGTAACATAATTAGCTTACTTTTTTTAATAAATGAGTGATCTTTTTTATAATAAATTAAATATTCATTGATGCTTGAATAAAAAAGAAGTAAAATTACATTCGTTTCTACCGCTATTAACTGAGATGAATTGATTGCTTTAAGTAAAAGAATAATCTTTTTTATAATATATACATTTGATTTTTATTAATTATAGGTATTAGTTACAATAAATAAGTGTAATATTTGTCTAAAGAAGTAGAGAAAAAATAATTTGCAAAAGTCTAAGAAAATTTATTTCCTAGTCTGCAAGTGGTATAAACCTGATGGGGAGGGGATATAAAATTTATGCAACGTAAGCTAAATTCAAACTACTTTGATTTTTGTTAATAGAAATATAACTAGGAAGGTACTGGGATGGACACCTGTTCAATTTAAAAACTTTTATATGAAATTAAGGGGCTGGTTGTAGCCATGAGGTTAAATAGGTTTGTAATACTCATTTTGATATTAATGCCTAAACATGAATTTCTATAGTAATTTAATTAAAGCTTCCTCTGTATCAACTTAATTTTTAACTCTTGTCTTCAAATAAACTTAATAATTAATTAAACACCCCATAGATATATAGTCTATTAATTCTGTTCGTTGAGTTAAATGCCAAAAACCAATCTGAGGATTAGAGATGTAATTGAATTACTATTTGGTAATCCCTGATCATAGAAAGTTAAATAATTATAGATCGAAAGAGGTAACATCAGTTTTATGTAAAGTTTTCTCATATATGGTAGTTGTAAAATGGATGGAAGGAATAATGTAGTGGGGGAAATGCAAGGTTTTAGGTCAGATAGGCGTATAGGAGATAGTTTGTAGTTACACAACTTATGGAGATGAGTAGGAATTCATATAGATCGTTATATATGAGTTTTATAGATATAGAGAAAGCATATGAGAAATAGATTATGGGTAAGGTTAGAAAATTTGGGAATGAATGAAGCTTTAGTAAATATTATTAAAAAATTTATATGAAAATAATTATTATACTTACCAATTAGGGGATATAGAATCAGTTAAAGTTAAAAATGGGGTGGTATTAAGGCAAGGATGCCCTATGTCACCTATTTTATTTTTGTTGTATTTGAGTGAAATGGAGAAAGCAATAGAAAGACTAGGAAGAGGGATAGAGTTACCGTTAATAGGTGGCAAGGGAGTATATACTTTGTCAGGTCTTTTTTTTTTGTGGATGATATCTTTTTGTGTGCAGAAAGAAGATATGGAAATTATGTTGAGGACATGTGCAAGGGTGGGTAAAGAGATGGGGATTAAATTTAGTGAAGAAAAATCAAATATAATGATGATTAATAATGGGGAAAGAGAAGATGTAGAATTTTCATTGGGGGGATATAAAGTTAAGTGTGGTGGATAGATATAGGTATTTGGGAATTATCTTATGTAATCAGGAAAATTGCTTGGATGAATGGGAGAAAAAATTGGTAAATGAAGCAAAGAAAAGAAAAGGTTTGGTAAAGAAATTAACAGTATTTTCATATAATAAATATGATGTAGCTAGAATTGTATCGAAGGGAGTTGCAGTAGCAGGGTAAACATATAGTAATGATGCATTATGTGTTAGTAAAGGGGGTTTAGATTATTTAGAGAAAGTATAAAGGGAAGTAGGAAGTCATGCATTAGATGCAGAGATGTGGACAGCAAAGGAGGCAATTCAAGGAGAAATGGGATGGTCAAGTTTTTTATATGAGAGATGCAAAAAGTAAAATGAAAATGTTTGGTAGGTTGCTGTTTATGGATAGTAAAAGAATAGCCAAAATAGTGTTTAATTGGGTTATGAGTAAAGGGCAGGTAACAAGATGGGTGAGAAAGATAATGCGTTATGCAGAAGATTTAAATAAAGAATTTATGTCAGTATACTTGTATAAAAGGTGGGATGATTGTGTTAGGAGGATTGTTGAGTGTTATAGTGGTAAGGAATGGGATAGAAGAATAAAAGCATTAATAAAAAATAGGGAGTTGGAGAGATGGAGAACTAGTATGGAGGGTAAGAAGAGTTTAAATATATATAGAAGTAAACGGAATATTGGATGTGAGTTAATTTATGATAATAGTAAGGAAAGTAGTTTATTGTTTAAGGCTCAAATGGGATCTTTAGCAACAAGAGAATATACATGTAAATGGAAAACTATGGGTGATTTAGTGTGCAAATTGTGTAAGGAAGGTATAGAAAATATTAGGCATCTGTTGATTGAATGTAAATGCTTGAAAGCAGAAAGGGTACAGATAATGAAGTTATGGGAGAATAGATATGAACAAAGTGATTATACAGAAAGTGAGTTATTGGTTTTTATGCTGGGTTTGTGGAAAGATAAGGGGGATTTAGATATAAAGGCCATAGAGTTGACAAAGATTATGTTGTGGAAATGGGATGGGGCAGAATATGGGAAGACTTAGAGTGGGGAATGGAAAATAAAGTGGCTAACAGGTTTATCTAGGCATAATTGCTGAGATATTCTTGACTTCATTTAAGGAGAAGCCAAAATACGTCACATCATGTTTTATCATATATTGTATAAGTTAAAGAATTAAGTGACTTATTATTTATTTATAATCTCTGATTATATTGGAAAATTTTTATTAGAAACTTTTTAATTTGACCTCTTCTTCATCTCCCACACTTTATTCTGGCATATTATCACATTATGTAAATATATTTTTCAAAACTGATTTTTTCTTCTCCAGCATTCGTGGAAAATGATTATCGAGATATTTGCATAACATATGAACAGCTTCAGAATATTATCGAAAGTGTTTTGATTGAAAGCGGATATTATGACATCACTAATAACAACAGGTAATTTTCACTCTTTTAATATTTATTTACAGTATGGCATAATGGCAACTCACTAATTCATTTATTATATTTTAGGAATGGTTTGACTCAGTGGCGACCTCTAACGAGAGCTTCTGATCATAACACATTGTGAAGTACCTCGTAATATTATAAAATTATTTTTAATAACCTAATTGGCTGTGCAAGTCTGTTGTTGATTGAAAAAGTTGATATTTATAAGAGCAGGTCAAAACTGCATAGAGAATGAAAAAAAATCTATTATTTGTTAAGTTTTACTGTTAAGTCTATTCCGTCCATTTTTGAAAAAGTTTTGCTTTGTAAACTTATTGTTATTTCAATAAAGAAGAACTATCAAATTTCATTTGCTTTAAAATCATTATTTCTTATCTTTATAATTTGTACTTATTTATCTGCTCCACATCATCTTAACTATTAATAGTTGAATGTATGGATAGGAAATCTTTCTGACTTTTTGGGTAAGATAAAGTCAAATTGGTCAATACTATGACCTTATGGTACAACTGCTAATGAGCGAGCATCTAATGTCAAGTGAATTTTTTTTTTTTTACCAACATACTTCTGGACTTAGATTCAGTATAAGAATATAATTTCTTTCACTTGTATCTCAAGCTTTCCTGAGAACCAGTGATTAATTTTAAAAATATTAATCTAGAGTAAATTTTTTCTATAGTCATGTATAAATTTCCTTTAACTAGACTAAATTTTTACTGTATCCAGTAGGTTGGTGCTTGAGATCGATAAATCGACATTCATAAATACACCAGGGACAATTGAATACAGTATATCTTAAAGGAGATACTTTATCAGGGAAATATAGCAAATAGTTTGTCGCAGTTATCTAGGGCGCTTATCGCAGTCCTACTCGTTCTGATAATTTTAGTTAAGACAACTCAGGGCAAATCCATTATCTGTATTGTTTCTCCCATTGAAAATTTTAATGATTAATAAAATGAGTTTTAAATTCATATCACTAAAGAATGTAGACCAGAAATTGTGTACACACAGGTTTGATGGTGACTATATGTCCATCGCTAGTGAGATTAAAAGATAAGAATAAATTTTATACATAAAATAGGGGATATGCCCATTACGACATATGTACATACATATATTTAATTTTAGGAAAAATGATATGTGTACGTAAAAAATATAAGTATTAAAAGTTTTATATAAATAATAGTAAATGTATTGATTTTTCACAATGAAATTATTAAACAGTAGTGCAATTCAATTGTACTTTTTAGCTCTGAAGAAGACTACAACACTGTCAAGTCTTTGAGACAATTGAATCAATAAAGTACTGTAATGAGTACAAAATAAGAAATAAAGATTTAATTAATAAAAGCAATGCAAGAAGAATGGAAAGTGTATAGTAATTATATATAATATATCTATGTATGAAACAGATAATTCTGTAAAGGAGATGAAAAACAAATTGATCAGTAAAATTCTTATCCTCGCATCACAGATATATGTATAAGCTGAATATTCATAAGCTAAATAGGATTACTATACAAAATTAGTCATAAATTATGTCTCCTCCATGAATACAATTTATGGAAATCATTAAAGTTCGTAATATTTTAAATACAGGTATATTTTATATGCCTGGAGTCTAGATGTAATATAGGGTATTTGAACATAGACTAATATCTTTTTCACATGTGTGTAGTCTTGTGTATTGGTTGTATAAGATAGAGTGGAAGTCATCAAGATTCATAACTTTCAAAGTTTATGTTTTTATACTATACGGAGAACTATCCTCCCATCACTACTGAGTTCAAACCTTGTAACTCAATTAGCAAATAAGGCAGAGTGAAATAATTAATTTCAGTAATTGTTATTATTAAAAAAGGGGATTACACTGACAGCTATTGTAATGGTATACATATATGCCGTTACATCACTTTCAAATGAAAATATATATAAAAAGACATATAAAATGCACAGATTGTAAACTGATTTAATAATTATTTAGTTAAAAGAAAATGATAAGGGAAAGTTAAAAATCCAAAAATAAAAGATTTGATTTTAAGGAATGTAAAAGACAATAATAAAAGCTGTTAATTTATTAAGTTATTTTTAAACTATAGTAGGATAGAAATGAATTTCTATTGAAATATAATGGCAAACAGGTTCTTAGGGCAGATTAATTTAACAGATTGTATGTCAGGTAAGAGTTTAAAAATTATTAGGGATAAGAATACATTGGTGTTTTCCATTCTAAAGCAAACTAACTAATAAAGATGCATATGAACACACAATCCAGGGAGAAAAATTATCATCACCAATGAGTGCTGTGCTAAGCCATGAGAGATCCATCCTGGAATTTGGTGGTAAGGGATGCAAATAGTGATTATTGATTAAAATATTTTTGTACCTGTATTATGGATCTCCACAATATAGGGGGCATGTAATAGATTTTGTTCATTCAATTGCACTGACTTACATGGCCTCCTGAGTAGCAGTTCCTGAAAAATAACAAAAATGGATTCATCTCCAATAGGAAAAATGTAATTGATGATGGACAAAGCTTTGAACTGGACATGTAGCACACCACAAAATGGCTTTCAATAAATCTGCAGCAGTCTGGAGGATTCATAGAAATACCATGGGAAATATGACCTTTTTTTAATGAGATTTGAACCTTTGACTATCTGTCGTAAAAAAATATGAACTTTGAATTATTAAACCTGAACATTATTTCTTATAAAGAAAATATCTTATCTGACAATTAAATTCTAAATTATTTCTTAAATATTTTATATATAACATGTTTGCCGCATGATGGGAGATTGTCTCCCTAATTTAAATCAATGTGCCACTTCTAATTATCATAATTTGAAAATAATGTAATGACGCAATTGGCCATATCCCAAGATCTCTTGTCACACAATAAAACATCTAAAGTTTGCCATTATCATATCCTTCCTCGTTAAATTAAATTAATAAATTTAAAGTTGGGTGAAAATAGCTATATCGATTTGTTAAGATTATGTTGAATTAGGTAGGATTAATTTTGGGCTAATTGTTTTGTAGTTGAGTTGATGCTGATGGAGAGATGTACAGGTATATTTGTTAATGCAGACTGGGGAGGCGCATCGGGTTCTCATTCCCTTGTGTCACATTAGCATACCAATTGAATGCATGGCCCAAAAAAGGAAGCCATCACATTGCAAGAGATATTTCCTATGCCATTGATTTCTCATCCTTTGGATGGGGACTCTAATTCAGCTCAGAACCGCTCTTTCCCTTGGTATTGAGCATTTTCTTTTTCCATGTATATTCAGGTGATTCCTTCACCAGACAGTTGTACATTCCTGTAATGGGTGAGGATCATTGTGTTTCTTTAATATCATCTTACAGATGTACATTCCTGTAATGGGTGAGGATCATTGTGTTTCTTTAATATCATCTTACAGATGTGAATTCCTGTAAACATGATTTTTCTTATGCTATCATTTTTTTTTTTTTGCATTGATCATATCGATATATCAATAAACTAGCATTGGCTTGGATGCGAACTTTTTGCCTGGAGTTAAAAGATTTGAATCTTTTACATGCGTGTTCTATGCAGTATATTTGTGTTAACAAAATATGAAAATAATATTAAAATATATAAAATTTAATCCACCAGTGCTTATTAGATAAATAACATGAATTAAATCTATTCAATAATAAATGTTAGATAAAGAATCAAATCCTCAAATTTGTTTTGATACTATATATGCATAATAAATGTTTTGTCTCTAGTTCTGGCAGTGATGTGTCTTTATTCTTTATTAAGTCTATCAATGATTAAATGTGTAAGTTTGTCATGTTATATTACAAAGCTCAGCTTCTTCATGAACTAGAAACTAGGGCTATCGGTCTAATAAATGTTGAACCTCACCTGTATATGTCTGCCTACTTTATAATTTTTTCTAGGTTCAAATAGCCTAGTGGCACACTGGTAAGGCAGATAAGGTAGAGAGAGCACTTACCATTATACTGTCATTTATATTTCCTAATCCTCTTATTTGGATAACCATCTCCATCAGGGTTGGCCAAGCTTAACCAAAATAGAGCATTTTATAAAGCCCAAAAGTTTTAAGCATCACTTTCCAAGAAAGATGCCCTATATGACCCTTATTGAAAGACATACTTAACATTTTCTTATGAGTTATCCCATATGTTAGCTTTCTTACTCTACTTCTCAAGTTCAATAGCCTAACTTACTATAAATACGCATATAATTCATTAACTATGGAGTGAGGTGAGTGAAATATTGAACATCAATCAGTTCTTGATCAAATACAACAAAAATCTATTTTCTTAATTAGAGATTTTTAAAAGAAACTAACAAAAAATAATAATAATTATAATAAAAATATAACACAAGAAGAAAAGAAATGATAATAAGAGAACATTCCCTTCCTTATAATTCATTACTGTGCAATAAGAAGATCCCCCTGCCCCTTATTCTATTAGTTTCTTACTGTATGCACTCCTATCATAATTTTGTGACCATATAATACACACATACAAAATAATAATAAACATAAAAAAATATAGATGTATGATACCGATGCTGATCGATGATATTACACCACAGACAAAAAAAATAGTGAGATATATTTCATGTTTTCTACACATTAACAAATAAATACAAAAATTTTTTATACATCTTTATTTAACTCTATATGCACACATACATTCGCATATGTATAGTTTGATTTTGCCAAGATATTAATTTCTTAAATAAATACATACAAAAATTATATACATCTTTACCTAATTCTATACATATACATACATTTGTATACGTATAGTTAATTTGGACAAAATGTTAATTTCTGAAATCTATATATTTAAAAGAAAAATAAACTTAAATGTTCTTTCCTTACTTATACCAATGAAGGGAGATTGTACACTTCGTTTCTTTTCTAAATATTTCAAAGACTCATTTGCAATATTCAGTCATAGGAGACATTACATAATGCTGTCTTCTATGCCAACCATTTCCTCCCTTGTTCTTAGCTAAAACAATTTTCTTGGCATGCTTTCATTTACAAAGCTCTATTTAAATGTGCAGAAGCGAACAGGAGAAACACGATTTTAATTCATCTACATTTTCTTGCTGAATAGGGTTCAGCATAATAGAACATTTCACATGGTGATTATTTGAACATTAGATCTGATGTACTTGGTGAATTTCTCCATTTTGTTTAGTTTACAAAACTTCTGGCTGCATTAACATCTTTTAAGTCTATCAAAAACATTCCAAGAGTTATCCAGTATTTTTTTCTCTGCACTCTCAATAACGGTGATGGCTGACTTTTTGATTGCTAACTGCTTTCTGATTGTAATTGCTCTGACTGATTACCATACACACGCCAAAGAACAAAAATGCTGTAATCTTTGATCTAAACTAATTAATTTTCTCAATCAGCTTACAGATGAGTTTCTAAACTTTACAAAAAAAATGCACCTGGGTTTCGTTTTATGCGGATTTTAATGCGATTTTGAAGTTATGCGATTCGTGTTTCTTCTTAATATCCTCTATATTTCACAATATTTATTAGATATCAAGAAATTTAAATTATTAATAACTTATTTTCACTTTACTTTTTTTTTTTTTTTTCCAAAAATATAACATTATATTAGCAGGTAATGTGAATATGGTCTGAAGCTGTATTTAGAATTTTAGCTTCTATGTAAATAACCTATTTATACTAATGAGTAAATAATAATAATATATTTATACTTACGTATAAAAATATCGCAATAAATATTCAAAAAATGTAAACTTTTAAAACATATTTTTTTTATATATAACAGAAATAAATAATCTTTTAGATTTTTAAAATAAAAAAACGAAGATTTTATAAACTGAAAATAATCTTTCTAATGATAATGTATAATTTTTTTGTTTTGATTTTGATCTCATTTTTTTAATACAGAAACAGAAAACCATTAACACAGCACAAGACTGAAAATGGTGCTAGTTGTACATCACGAATAAAAATAAAGTGGCTAACAGGTTTCTCTGGGAATAATTGCTGAGAGATACTTGACTTCGTTTAAGCAGAAGCCACAATACATCGCATCGAATCTGATTTCTTACCAGTTTACAAATGAACGCTAGTGGTAATGATTAAAATATGTATGAAAAATGTAAAATTAGATACTGTAGTTAATAAAAAATGTAAAAAAAGTTTGTCTTGTATTAATTTTTTTCAAATATTTGAAATTTTTTATTAGTCATACTTTATTTGCTTATTTTTTTAATGCAAATTTTAAAATAATTTTTTCTTTGTTGCTTTGCTTTTATGCGAATTCCAAAAATTACAGCACCTATCCCCCATTTTTCAAGGTAAATTAAGTCTATTTTTGTGTGATTTTTTTTTAATGAAGGTTTTCTAGGGAACCTATCTATCGCATAAAATGAGACCCAGGTGTAATTCAATAATTTTTTTATAAAACACTTTACCACTTAAATTTTGATAACATATCTTGGTACATTTAAAGAAAAAAAAATTATATCAGTGAGACAAATCCTTTAATTACCCACCAAAAGGAATTACAAGAATTTATATACAACAATGTCACTAATTAGACTCCAATATAATTATACACTGTTAAAAAAATGTCAACAAAATATTTGTACTATGGACAATTGATGCAATCTTTTTGATCTATTACCTATAAATTTGATTAAACAAACTAACATACATTTTAATTATTTCTTTCTTATCTTAGACAAAAGAAAAAGTAAAACACATTAAAGAAAATTAACAAAAATTAATACCACAAATAAAACAAATAGTTGCAGTATGCAAATATTTGACTACCTATCTGAAAATTTAAATATTGTCCACAAATGTCTCTTGGTTTTTAAATTATATTTCAACTTCTAAATTTTACGAGTCAACTAATACTTGAATAGTGCTAGTTGACAAAAACTTGTGATGGGGGCTTGAACATCATCAATTACCATCATATTATATATTATATCATGCTTTCGATCTATCTTAAAAACATCTCCTGTAAGGTTGAGTAAATAACTGGTTTCTGGCTTTTATATTCTTATACAATTAGCACCTTTTAATCATTTTTACTATTCATACTAGTGTTTTTCTATTATTCAAATTCTCAGTAGATGTCACTAAAGTAGAATAAGGATAATTGCTTTTGGAAGTATATAAAAAAGGATTGAGGCATCTCCAGCCTGTAGAACAACTTTGGCTCTTGAAAGCCCTCAATCTGGCCCACCAGACATTTTCAAAAACAAATACAATGGACCTGTATAAATATTGAATTAAGAGTTAAGTAAAATAAAATATTTATTTTTTCAACTACATTTTTTTTTCTCTTTAAATTAATCTGCATAATAGTTCTTCATTCGATTATAAATGCAATATTTCATCAAATTGTCTATATTGTGTGGTCAATCTGACTACAGACTTAATCTATGAGGTCAAAAGCATCTTGTTTGTTTTAATAGTGATTTTCTCAAATGAACATATAACTAGCAAAAATAAAACTCAAATTTTGTTTTATTAATTTGCATTAATTTTTATTTGGATGGCTACAGTAAGATAAGAAAAAATAATCAGGAAGTCATATATTTAAAAAGTAATGGATCAATATATATATATATATTCTTTTTATAGAAAGAAATAGTAAATCAATGGGTCTGATGTGTCTGGAAAGTATTTCATTTAATAAATAATACATTATTAAGAAGGAATAATATTTTAATTTGCGAAGCGCAGATAGTTGAAAATTGAAATAAATTGAGCCCTTTTCTCATAAAATCTTTGTTGTGTGTTTAGATTTGATTGTCGTTTAGATGGCTATCATGACATTCTGATTGGCTGTCGTATACGTATTTTAAGAGTGCAGTGAGGTTCTGCAGTATCTCAATTTATTTCAATAAGAAGGAATATCTATCAAAACATTCCGAGTACAATAAAATTATTGGAGAGGAAAAAGTATTAAAATAAAAAACTTGAAAAGGAACTTCATCAGGTACTAATATGTTTTATAAAAAGTACAAACAAGTCAGAAAATTCTGTGAATGCAAATTCTTTTTTTTTAAAAACAAAAAGACAAATTGAAACCATTTTCTGGAGGGAAGTTTAACTGCTGCAGAATTAACCCGTCCAGAACATAAAAAGAAATTTGAGAATATAAATATGTCAAGAAGATAGATACAAGGTGAATTGGAAAATTTTTTATTAAATGTGGATCAGTCATTAATAATAATGATATTTCTTTATTTTTAATTCAGAAAAAAAAAGACATTCGTTTAAAAGGGCAAGTTGGCATTGGTCTGCCAGTTGAAAAGATTGCTCACCCTTTGAACAAATATAACAGGTAATTCTTAAATCAGTAATTTTGTATGATCCATGAATATTATAAATGTCCAAATGGTCCATTTCCCTGATATTGAAGCAGTCAATATCTAATCATCATCGAGCTTCATGCTTCACCATCTATACTAACCTCCTGTGGAGCCTGCAATTTAGACCTCACCATAGATATATGCTGTTCACCCACACACTATGCATAATGATCCAAGAAATTAATAAAATTAAAAATATATAGGAAAGTAAAACAGTAGGGTGCGTGATGCATATATATATATATGAACGAAGCAATAATTTTATTAATTTATTGCTGAAAATTAGACATTTTCTTATATAATTGTAAATATCTTTTTATATATGTGTATTTTAATTAAAGTGTTGGAATTTAAAAACAAAGAAAAATGGGGAAGGCTCGAAATACTGAAATGATCGTTATCTAGATTAAGATTATTTTCACTAAGTAAAATTATAATTCTTAATTAAAATCATAAGAAATTCTTTTGTTAGTTCATTTGCAAATCTTTAAAAATATCTAAAATGGTATTTCAAGCCTTATCTGTTTTAAAAATTTTTGCTAATTAAATATTTTAGTAATTAAATATTTTTTTAATCAAGAGATTACATGGATAGCTGTGGGCAACTGAAATTGCATTCTTGGGGAGATTAAAAGGTATATAAAAAGGGTCCATAGAACAAAAGTCAGTACTTTGAGTGAGTTAGAAAATTCTTTGAGAACATCTTTCAGTAAAATAAATTTTCAGAACTGTTTTCAGACATTCAAATTTTAAGAAGTCAACAAAAGTTTAGTGCTATGAACTTTGAGTAGAAAAAGAAGCACTTTTCTCTGGGCCTCTCAGAAGACTATCTACCTGATGTTGTCATATTCCATCCATCTGACTGGCCATACAAGATGACCATCTGACTGCTTATACTGCATTCTGCTTGCTATGCTGAGATATCCTCTCCTAATGTAGAGCTGCCTTAATATGTAAATTCCTTTTGTAATTTCTAATAAGATGTAGTTATACCTTTGTATTTTAATTTGCATATTAATTTATAAGTTCCTGCTAATTTTGCTCTTAAACTCTCTGTAATCTCTTATGAGTATTATGTAGTTCTAACTATGCTCTTTCATGTTTAATTAGGTTAGATAGCTTTGTGCAGCTCCATTAATATTCAACATATTTTGTTTAAAGTATATATATATAATTTATTTCTTTAATATGACAATAATACCCAAACTCGCGAGTCTGAAAAAGGGGGGAAATAATCGTTTAATTTGGAAAGAAGTGGGGGTTTCAGTTAAAACCTATCAATTAAGGAGTTTTGCTATTAACTGAAAGGAGACCCTTTGATTCCTCTTGGAGGTCTTAAAGGAACCGAGCAGGGCAAATTCCTAATGTCCACTCCATACGTTCTTGTCGTTGCAGCTGTTATTACTATGTGATTATTCATATAGTATACGAACATGGATGGGCTGCTCACCAACACGCATTAGCCAGCGTGGTGAGTTTATTGGCTTTTTACCTCTGAGTTTAAGATCAAGAAACACCATGGTCTTTCTTCTCAGTGCCTGATAAGGCAGAATGAATGTTTGTGTAAATGATAAATATTTTCCCAATACATATATACAATTATGACAGACAAAAATAAAGCATGGCCCTTATTCCCAGGAGGCTGTAAAGTCACCAACCAAGGCAGTGGTTGGTGGCCAAAGGCGGAGGGTGCTAAGAATCTCCTGATTGCGGACCCAGGCTGCCATTTGATGACGACTTTTTATTTAGGTACTTACAACTGCAGATCACTTTCAAGTGAAGGAAGATTGCAAGAATTAGAAGAAGAACTTTCTTATATTAAATGGGACATTATTGGACTTTGTGAAGTTAGAAGAAAAGGTGAAGAGACAATTGATTTAAAAAGTGGACATATACTCTATTATAAAGGCACAAATATTGGAAATACAAGTGGAGTAGGATTCATTATAAATAAAAAGTGGAAGAACAATATTGTGGAGATTGATGGTGTATCGGACAGAGTGGCAAGATTAGTTATACAACTTAATAGCAGATACCAAATGCAGATAATTCAGGTTTATGCTCCAACAAGTTCTCATAGTGATGAAGTAGTAGAAGATTTTTATATGGATGTACAAAAGGCTTTTGATCAGAGTAAACACCATTTTAAAATTGTTATGGGAGACTTTAATGCTAGAATTGGTAAAAAAATGAAAGATGAAAGTGCTGTGGGTAATTTTGGTTATGGTAATAGAAATGAGAGAGGACATAGACTTGTGGAGTTTGCAGAAAAAGAAAAACTTTATATTATGAATTCTTTTTTTGAGAAAAATGTTAAAAGGAAATGGACATGGAAGCATCCAAATGAAGGTACAGCAGAATTGGATTATATTTTGACTAACAGGAAATACATATTTCAAGATTGTAATGTTCTTAATAAATTTAACACAGGAAGTGATCATCGATTAGTAAGGTGTAAGATACGTGTTAATGTAAAACTAGAGAGACAAAAATTATTAAGAAAAACAATATTTACAGTTGATATTCCTAATCTTCAGAAACATTCTAATGAATTTAAATTAGAACTTACAAATCGGTTTCAAGTATTAGTAGATTTTGAACATGATTCAGATTTGAATGAAATTAATATGAAAATAACTGATACACTTTTGAAAACTGCAACAAAGATAGTTGGTAGAAAGAAACAGCAATTGACCAATAAAATTTCTACTGAGACTAGAGAATTTATGAAGAAAAGAAGGAATATGAAGATATACAAAAATGATGCATTAAAAAGAATTGAATATCTCGAATTTTGTAAAATGGTGCGGAAAAGAGTTGAAAATGATATAAGAAAGTATAACTGTGAACTAGCAAGGAAAGCTGTAGAAGAAAATAAAAGTCTTAAGAATGTAAAACAACATTTTGGTATTGGTAGGAAATTTATATCTGCAATAAGAAAAAAAGATGGAATTATTACTAAAAGGAGAGATGACATCATGAAATTGGTAGAAGATTTTTATCAAGGATTATATAGTAATAAAGAACAAGTACCTCCTATATCTATTACATCTTCCAAATTGCCCAGAATTTTAAATGAAGAAGTGAGACATGCAATTAAATGTATGAAGAAAGGAAAGGCTCCAGGTAATGATGGAATTATAATTGATATATTAAAAGAAGCAGGTGAAGAAATAGAAAAAATTTTAGCAAAGTTATATACCAAATGTCTAAATGATAAAGATGTACTGAATGATTGGAAGAATGCAGTAATAATATTAATATTTAAAAAAGGTGATAAAGAAGATATTAGAAATTACAGACCTATCAGCCTTTTATCAGTTTTATATAAAATTTTTACCAAGATAATTACTACTCGTCTACAGAGAACATTGGATTTCCACCAACCAAGGAAACAAGCTGGATTTAAAAGTGGTTTTAGTACAGTAGATCATATCCAGGTATTGAGAGAAGTTATAGAAAGGACAAATGAAATATGAGTTGCCATTATGCTTAGGATTTGTAGATTATGAAAAGGCATTTGATTCTATAAACATTTCTTCAGTGATTAAAGCATTAGATCATCAAGGTATAGATCCAGGATATTGTCATATTTTAAAGAATATTTATAAAAATGCAACAGCAACAATTAGATTACATAATGACACTGGGAAAGTCAACATTGAGAAAGGTGTAAGACAAGGTGACTCCATATCTCCAAAACTTTTTACAGCAGTGCTGCATGAAGTATTTTGTGGATTAAAATGGGAAACTAAAGGAGTGAAAGTAAATGATGATTATTTAAGTCATTTAGATTTCGCAGATGATGTAGTTGTTTTTGCAAATAATGCTTCAGATCTGCAGGAAATGTTGCAGGAATTATCAGATGAAAGTAGGACTAAAGATAAATGTTAAAAAGACTAAAGTAATGTTTAATCGATTTGCTCAAAATATGAAAATAAAGATTGATTATGATGAATTAGAAGAAGTTAACAGTTACAAATACCTTGGTCAGATTATTAATACAGATGGAAACATAATGGAGGAAATTAATCATAGAATTAAACTTGGTTGGAGTGCTTTTGGTAGAAATAACTTGATACTAAAAGGAAATATGCCTATGTGTTTGAAAAGGAAGGTTTTTAACAAATGTGTTTTACCAGTTCTTACTTATGGATCTGAGACTTGGACACTTAATAGAAGAGCAATTCAGAGACTTCAGACCACTCAAAGAAGTATGGAGAGATGTATGTTGGGAGTAACAAGAAGAGATCGTAAACGCAATGTATGGGTAAGAGAACAAACAGGTGTTACTGACCTCATTGAAAAAATTAAAAGATTGAAGTGGAGTTGGGCTGGACATATTGTTAGAAGAGATGATAATAGATGGACAATTGAAATTTTAAACTGGATTCCAAGAGATTGTAAAAGACCCAGAAAGAGACCACATGTGAGATGGATGGATGAAATAAGAAAGTGTGCAGGGGTGATGTGGAGAAGAGAAGCTAAAGATCGAAGAAGATGGATTAAACTCGGAGAGACCTTCATCCTGCAGTGGATTGATAATGGTTGATGATGATATTAAATAGAAATTGCTCACAAGTTTGTTTTCATTTTAAATTCTTGGAGTAAAAACTTTTACTGTGGATGAATTCTGCTAAACTTACTGTTTTGAATTTGTCTTTGAAAATTTCATTTTTGAAAGACCGCTAACTTTATAATTAGGATCATCTCTTGCCGTTGCCTTGAGGGCTAATCCTAGCAATTAATGCATTGATGGGAATCAAAATTAAATATAAATTTTGCTAGTTTAATATTATAAATAAAAGTTTGTTTTTTTTTCCAAAAAAAAAAAGTTACTATTCATTATGAGACTCGGGATTGAAAACAGGTCATTGCACAAGAGGTTGGACCATTTCCAAGTTTTAAAATAATATATTATATTATAAAGATTATATTCATGTCCAATAACGTTGCTGGCATACATTTTCTTTTATAATGATATTTTATCTTTTTCATTTCTTGATTGCTTTGTCATTGGAGACTTCGGAAGCCTGAAGTTCCCATCCTACTTTCTCAAAATCATTCATAATCAGGGGTATACGCTACTCCCTGTGAAATGTGAGGTTTATGAGGTTGATGTGCTGTGGATGATCATACAGCCGGATCTGAGCCTTCAAACCCAACCTCTCAATCGGTACCATTCTCCAGAATGCGCGGATGTACCAAATCTAAATTTGTTTCGAGTATTCCTTTTAAAATGATAAAATATCCACAATCGTCATGAAGGCTGGATTTTTTTATTGTATGCTAATACCGTTACTCTGCTTCTTAATTTGATCACCGTCTGTCTAACCTTACTAAGTCACAGTGATGTGTTGAAAATAATGATTCATTTCATAAATACATTCTGTTCGTTGAGTTAAACTGCTTTCATTTAAAATCGTAATCGATTCCCATAGACATAACTCAATTTGTATTAATGATTGTATAACTTATTTATTCTCGTAAATGTAGCACATTGTTTGTTTCTTATGTATATGTTCCAAAGACGTCTTTTCCAAACAATGCCAATAAAACACATATAATGATTTCCATAAGGTAGATAAATGATTAAAATTGTATATTTTTACCTGCTTACAAAATCATTTACTACTAAATTGCAAACTATCCTTTATATCATTAATCATCTAAATTTGTCACGATCTTTTATATTTGTTTTATACATCCACAGCATTTTATTTGTAAATTGGCATATTAACACCGCACAAACTATAACACTCTCCATAAAATTATATTCACTAAATAATTAATAAAGAGGATTTTATAAAAACAAATCCCAAGTTTTGTAAATGTATAATGTCACCCCAAGCGTGAAACATTTTGTAACATATATATGCGTTTTCTTAATATTTTTATTAATATATATTTCATATAAATACTGGTTTGTTTTGAATTATTATTTTCTAATTAATATTTAGAATTATTTTCTTTAGCTAATAACTTAGCGTTAATAAATATGACTTTAATAAATTAATTCCTGGGCTACTCTTATCTCGATCATCATCATCAGTCTGATCTTATGCTTGACCACTTTGCTTATGGTTCTGGAATTAAAGTAATTGTGCTGTATCATCAGGATTGTTGTTCATTGGGTCAGAGACTCGAAGAATAGGCAAATAGGTTAGAATTCAGGATTGCTCCAGACCTGTGTATCTCGAGCATGATTGGATTTGAGGTACTTTTGCTTAGGATTTGAGTCATGTTGTGTGAGCAGACGGTTTTGACTGGTACAATATGAGATCATTTGAATTTGTTAGTTTTTCAGCTTTTATGAAATGAACTAAGTAACAGCTTGTTATTTTTAATAAATATATCCACCATTATCTTATTGTCCTTATTCTAGTCCAGAGCTTAAAAGTTCTCACGCTGTCAGGCATCTTTGTGCTTGCTATAATAGTGTAAATGTATTCTTGCAATCCATTTGTATATATCCATTAATTTAATCTCGTACACGGCAATTCTGTTTTTCTTTGTTTTGTAACTTTTTATTTATCCCGCCTTCCCCAATCTGAAATTCAAATAACTATATTCATTTACAAGGGGCTGTCAACAATCACATATTATGCATATTGTTGTGAATATACTATAGCATGGGCTGGAATAACATTCTTGGTTATTTAAACATAACCCACAATTCTGTACATGAATATACTATAGCATGGGCTGGAATAACATTCTTGGTTATTTAAACATAACCCACAATTCTGTACATAAATATAAATATATTTATTATATGTATTTACAATACAAAATATAAACAAATTTAAATACATACAATGATTTGCCTCCATTATGACTGAAGAATTACGCAAGGGTAAGCAGTAAAGCTAATTTTTAGGAAGGAATGCTGTAATGCTCTTTTTGAATCCTGATATTTCCAGTCTACTGGTGGCTTCCTTCTTGTGCAGATATAGGATTGTTATTAGCAGCTTCCTGTTCCAGACTTGAGCTTACTTTTTGTTGTCTAATGTCACATTTACCTCTCAAATGGATATAGCAAAATCCCCGTCCTTATTGGAAACAATCTGATTCGCTGACGTAGCATTCCAATTGGTCTGGTTCTGCCATTTGGCTATGTATTTCCTTTTATTGTTATTTCATTGGCTAGTTTTATTGCAAATTTAATACAAGCTTAATAATATTGTAATGACAAGTTCATTATTTGGGATACACTTAGATGACTTCATAACATTTATACAGATGTATTTAAATACCAAGAGAACTTGTGCAATATTTGTGTACTTCAAATAACTAAGATTTTTCATTCAGCTTTAAAAAATTTAATTTTTTAGTGTTTATGATGGAAAAATGTTTTAAATGTAATTTAAAATTTAACACAAAATCATAAAAATTTGCTGATGTGAAATTCATTAAAAAAAATCATGGTATACAATATTGTCTGTGACAGTTTCTTCATTATTAAATATTTGATGTGTGTTGGTATTTTTCGCTTCAATTTTTTAAAAAATTGAATTACAGTTCTGGAAAATTCTATTATTCCAATGTGTGCAACAATTTTTATTATTATTAACTTTTTGATCTGCATCGCACCAATTTTAAAATGATATCCACAGTAAGTAAACAATGTTAGCGTTCATATTCCAGTATTTTTAATTGCTATAATTTTTCAATAGCTAAATTTCTTTATTCAGCTTTAACAAATTTTAATATTTATAAGAGAAAAAAATGTCCCATTAAATAAATAACATTATCATCTACATTCCAATCAATAAATGAGATTGCATCTATATTCCAACTGAAGCCAAATTAATGTTTTTTTTATTAATTAAATAAATTTTGAATTAACATGTGTTGCAAAAATATTTTTTTTCTGCTTCAAATTATCTTCATGGTCTATATTTTGCAAAGTATACTGAAGTTCATTAGATGTGATATGTTGGAGTATTTCCATGATCTATGAGTGAATGTTGAATGTGTAGAAAATTGTAAACTTTATTTAAACTTTCCAAATACAAACAACTTGTTAGGAACAAATACAGGTTAGTAATAATATACCATCATCACAAACCTTCAGGCAAATGTATTGTAGATCATTTATCTTTTTCACATTGTGTGGTCAAGTATATTAAATGTATGAGATAGGGTAGATAGCTGAAGGGACCTTGAAAGTCTCTGTTCAAATCCCCTATAATTACATTTAAACTCCAAGTATATGAATTATGCTTGTATTTCAAATATTACAAATTAGGAAATGGATAACAACTGAAAAGTCAAAGCATACTCCTTTTCAAATTTCTTTAGTTTTAAAGATCTTTATATTAATTTTCAAAGTGCATGCATTTGGAAGTGATATTCCACAATGAATGAAAAGGTATTGATGGAGAAATTTTTGTAAATGGGACATATATATTTTATACATTCGACATATGAGCAATACAAAGATTTCAAATCAGTCAATGAATTATGGAGACATGTATGTTGAACTCTTAAACTGGTATTCAAGAGATTGTAAAAGACCTGGAAAGAGACCACATGAGAGATTAATGGATTCAATAAGGTAGTGTTGTGCAGATAAGGCTAGAAATCAGAGAAGCTGGATTAATCTTGGAAAGAAACCAACCTACAGTGGAAAATGTTATTAATTTTCATCCTTACAATTTAGAAACTATTATTGGGTCCAAATTGTGAAAGTGACCTTTAATTTTTATGAATGCTTAGCTTCATTATTTTAACATGAATTACGATGTAATTCATTTTCAATACACATATTTTTTTAAAAAAGATTAAAAACAATTTTGTTTCTCCAGTTTTTTTTTTTTTTTAAAAAAGAACTTCGCTAAATTACAACCCATTCTTCTTTTATCCTTGTAAAGAAAAGGTAATAAGACGGGTAATGGGGCTTATCTCCAAATCAGTTTATTAAAGTTTCTAAAAATAAATTTCTTTTAAATTCAAAAAGAAATGTCAGTATACAAAGCACACTTTACAATTAATGTCCATAGACTTTGGCACTAGCATAAAGTAGCCTAGGGAAAGTAATTAATAAAACACGAGAATCAAGGATAAGACACCTAACACAAAAGGGCTTAAAAATGAAATATAGTTCATCTAAATATATATATAAGCACTAAGATTCTAATTCAGTACTCTTTGATTCTTTAAATTAAGTCAAAAAGAGGGGATATATAATTATTATCGCTGCATATAGCATATGTTATTATACTGGTAAAGAAAATTGAATTAGCCATTTTGTAAACTGCTTATTTACTCTTTGTGAATAGATATAGCTTTAGTATATAGAATATAATTTAATTTATTAACAGTATAATTGACAAAAAATATAATGTAAAAAAACTACAACATTGGAAATAGAAAATCGCAGATGAATTTAATATATTAAAGGCACACTGCACAATTTATTATTTTTCATATGTCATAGCATCGGCCAGGACGCGAACCCACAACCGTCTGCAACCAACTACTTGCTTGCATGGCGGCTGCGATACCTCTCGGCTAACAACGCAAGACTACAATTTATTATTTGAATTTGTTAAAATCTAATACTGTAAGATTATATATCCCACGTTTATAAAAATTACTCTTGTAAGTTTTTAAAAAAAGATAAATATTATAAAATTTAATTTAGAAAATGTAATCAGAGAACAAGTTAATTGGATCCAAATCAAAGAAGAGAAACTCCTTAGCAGTTGGAAATATAAGCTATTGATTTATAAATATAAATGAACCAGCTGTATCACAAGTAAAAAGGCAGGATATGAAAAGACTGAAGGGCTAGCTTAATTATTCTCATTGGTCATTATTCCTAGAGATTCATCTACTTACAACCCTTTGTACTGCAAAGCACCATTAATTTGGCTTATCATGTTAAACACCAATCCAATATTGGGAATAAACCATCCTATGACCATAATTTCTTATACTACACAAGCTATTGAAACAATACAACTCTCTTCATACTGTAGTGTCATCCACTGCAAGCTATAGGAGTCGGGGAAAGCTAGAAAAATTGTGTATCAAAATCCCTATCTAGTGTTTCTTTGTCCAATATTCCTAGACTGGTTTCTAGCTTGTGATCATCAGCTTTGGATTTGAGAATACTGTGCCTAGATCCTTGGATCTAATGTAACATTTTAGCAGCCACCTTTTATTTTTTTTAGTTAACTATAAAACTATAATGATCAAGTGATGTTTTATTGAAGTAATACCAATCCTGGCCAAATAATGATTATGACTATGGTTATTAAAAAAACCAAAGATACCAAAACTGAACTGTTTTCAGATCTATATGACTATATAAGCAAATGAGCTTGGATTGAAAACATTATTATGCTAGTTAAGTAAAAAGGTAAAAGCTAGCTGCTGAAGGATTGCATTAGATCCAAATATCAATATGCAATGTTGCCAGATTCAAGGCTCTTCACTGATGAACTAAAAACTAGTCTGGGAATATTCAATGAGTAGGCATTAGTTAGGAATTTTGATGCACAAACTTTCTAGTATCCATTGATTACTATGGCTTGCACTGAATGGCACTACTATATAGAGAGAGTTGTCAATATAGGGAGATAGTAATATTCATTACACTTTTCTAGATTGAAAAACAAAACTTATTTGGGTTGGGATTTCCTATCTGAAATATAAAAGTGAATATATAGCTGGAATAGTCTATCCAAAAGCTGTGTTAAAAATGCCTATCATCTGGTTCAATTGCATAATCTATGAATCTTACCTGTAAAAGTGAAAATTGAAGAAAATATACTACCATGAAAAGCTGATAGACCATGTAAACTGGATTTATAGTGAATTAATTTGTGTCAAGAGCAATTATAAACTAAAGAATAGAAATATAGAGCTTAATGAATTGTAGGTGCACCAAAATGACTGAAAGGTAAATCAAATAAATATTTTGCTATGAAAATAAAGCTATAGCATATTATGAATTGTGTAATATATATATTCATCATAGATAATGGATACATTGATGTTTTGCTTATTCTAATGATTTATAAGTAATTAGAGGTATTTAATGACAATATTTACAAATGTTTTCTTTAAGAATTATGATATGATTTAGACTGTTATTTTTACAAAGTACTAATTTGGAATTTTAGTACTCACAATTATTCATTCTTGTAATGGGGGGGAATAATGTGGCCAAAAGTCCTTAGATGTATTTCAAAATCCATATTAATTTAATTATGAGTTTAATACTTCATATAAGCACTATGTTCTATATTTGAGCAATGATTAATAGATATGCCTATAATATGTTCGTTCATACATGTGCCATTATGGATTTTTATATTATCTTCTTATGGTATTATTATTAAACTTGAATTTTGATTACTTTGTAATCTGAGTCAGTATCATTTTTTATTTTATGCCATTTTGTACTTCGTCTTGAGCTATATAGTTCTCATATGTGTAATTGCATGTTTAACAATTCTCTGAATCCAATTTTTCAAACTGTGCCAAAATCCAATATTAAGACTAAAGAAAGGGCATTGCAGACAATAGTGCCATCTAGATCATTTCCAATTTATATATGTGCTTTCCTTATCTGTGATATTTTGTTTTAACTGACATCCTGCATAACCCAATATACATTACTTTCAAAGACATTGGAAATTTTTAATGAAGAGATATTAAACTTATTCTTTATTATATACAGCCAACATGGTCAAAGGCAACAAATCTAGCACTTGAAATATCCCAAGCTAGCTCATACTCTGTATCAGGGGTTCAGTGCATTTATTTAACACATAAAAATAACTATACTTTTAAATTAATGGTGATGCAGTGAGGAGAGAATAGACCAAATAACAATTAAGCAAACATTTATTTACACACACATATACATTTAACAGAATATCACAGAAGAAATTTTACATAAAATATAAATGATTACTTTCAGGCTAAAATTATGATAGTCCATTAGTGTTCATTTCATTTAAAATAAAGTGTGTAGACTGTCATTTAAAAGTATATTTACCCAGTTTTTCATTTGTATGTATTATCCATTGGTTTTGATTCCAACTGTCTGGCTTTTTGGATCTCCATCAATGATCTCATGGCTTTCCTTCCAGATTTCTGTTGAACAATGGAAGAGTATGTGGCATCTATTTCCAATCTAGACATTTGTTCCAGAGGACAGTTGATTTTTTTGCTGACTAGGGGCAAAAGCCCAGTTAAACATCCTATGGCTGTCTAGCAATGCATGTTGCTAACCCTGCAGCTTCTGTATTCCTTAGAATATGAATGGATCCAACTGTATAGCAAGAATCCAAACTGAATCTCAACTGCTACTATAATGGATGGCTGCAACTTTCCTCATTGTTTTAATTCCTTATCATAGTTTTTTAATTTTGATCAGAACTTGTCTGCTTTAATTACTTTTTACATTGCACGTTACCTAATCTTTCTTTATCACTTTTATAATTTACGTTTCTTTTAATTCATTTGTCAGTTTTTTTTTTATCAATCAGTAATCTTTTAAACTAATTACATTTTCGAAAGTTTTCTTTTACAAACTAATTTTTATTCTGATTTTTCATATTTACTTTTGTTTTATTCTTTTAATTTATAAAAAGAGGATGTTTTAAATATTTTTTAGATTTTTCCCCCCACCTGCTCTCAATACTAAAATGTTTTTATTTTTTTTAAAAAAAAAAAATGATGCAATGTTTTGCTAAATTACATTTCTTAAACAAAAATAACTCTAAAACATATATTTTTTAATTATAAATATGTAATGATAGTATGTTGTGTTTTATAACATATATCTCGCTAGCATTACAATGCCTACCCCAGCTCATCTCATTTTAATGTAACTAATACCATGTTTGTTCTATCAACCTCATATTTTGTTTTCAATCTTTTATTTATAATATACCTCTCTCTATACTGCATTGAGTAGTTTAAAATCTGTGTTGCCTCTCTGTCAAGTGTCTATAAGTCTTTCCTATTACAGTAAATAAAAAATTGGAAGTTTTCCATATTGAAAATACTTATTTATAGCAGTAAGTAATAATGCAAAGCCTATTTCAATTTACATGTTCATAATAAACTGTTTATTGAATATACTTTATTTCCTAGTTTTTACAGCACATAGCATTTTAATAGTAAATAATAATAGAAATGAGAATCTTATTTTTTTGTGTCTGTTCTTTGCTGGATATTTCATATACTGTTCAAGAGAAATTATAACTCAGACATTGGATTATATAGAATTCACAGAGTATATGAAGCTGTAGATTTAATTTATCTTATCAAATTAGATATTTATTTTAGAAATAAATATTATATTACCACTTTTTAATATAATTTACTGTATGTAAATCATTCAATTCTATGTAATTATATACAATTGAAGAAAACCTACTATTGAAGTGATTTATTTTAAAATGCTTTTTTACATAATCAGTTTTAATCTAAGTTTTAAAATATGCAGATGTTATTTACTAGCAATTATATAACTACTTCAGCATTAATAGCTAATATTCACTCCTACTTTTTCTTTTTTTGTAGACTGGTTTATTTTTTTAAAACATATGCAAGAATGGCAAAACTACAGTTAGATGTTTATATCAGCTTAAAAAAATATGTACTTAATGATACAAAATATAGAAATAATTGTGCCAAACAGGTCGAGTGGTTAACTATTAAAAAAATTTTTTTTATAAACGTTTTAATAGCAATCTAACTTCTAAATATAGATGCTGTAACATGGCAATATTTCATCAAAAGCTTTTTAACATCTGTCAAAGAGAAAGTTGCAGTTCTTGGAATTAATTCATTGGGGGGGGGGGGCCTCATAAATAATGTTAATTTCAACATCATTTTAATAAACCTGGAGAATTTAATGACATTTTTTTTAAAATTATGGCTTTAAAATATATCCTACTGTATTGGTTATTGATAAATGGCTTGTATAGATATCTTTTTGTTAAATTTCACTCTAATCAAAAATTTTAACAATTACAATTAGCTCTATTATATGAACTACAATCTCCCACTGAAAAAATGACTGGTTCTCTCTCCAAGGTAGTGCCTGTAGTACAATCTTTGAATCAGTGACATACTTTAGCTATTCCCCATAAACATTTTAGGGCATGTGTCTGGGTCACAACAGGAAATGTGCTTAATGTACCATCTCTTCGCTGCTATCACACAGCTTGGAATTCATGGCTTTAGTGCTGTACATAGTTTGAAAATAATGTTTCAGTAAGTTTTGCCCAATTTAAAGCAAAATTCATTATTAGTGAAACATTCTCATTTCATATGACTCACGATTTAAATATTCAAGCACTTAAAATTTGGGCCGTGAATAACTAAACTATCACTATGTAGCAGGCAGGAACTTGAAGAACTACCTTTTCAAGAATATCTATTAAAATGTCAAGACCTATCCAAAGCTGCTAATTTAACATTCTAGAACACACTGACACTTATCCTGCTACTTCAAGTTTCATTCCAGAATATATTTGAAACATTGTAAAAATGATTATTTATTAATCTACCTTCAAACAGCTTATCCTGGCTTGTTTAATGGAGTTTACTTAAAACTTCTAATGTTTCACACAATTAGTTATAGCACGCCAATAATTCTCAAATAAAATATATTTATTTTTTGCTTAGTACTTTCGAAGGGCATAATAAGCAAAAAATATTTTGAGAATTATTGGCTTGTTATAACAGTGTAAAATATTATTGTAAAATATTTGAGTATTACATATATATATCGACAGATTTGACAATTTTAATATTTAAAACTTCTAAGCAGTTTGAATTGCAATCTCAATAAATCAATCAGTCACTCAAGATCTGAGACCTTGATAATAAGTGCATTTCCATTCATTCCATGAGCAGTTTTGGTAAGATTATATTCTGTTGGTTCATTTTAAGGTGGTGTTGATATATAGTTAAAATGCCAGCATTGTGTGCATATATATATATAAACAAGCAAATATCCGATAATCTTTGTCAATGATACAATTTAAATGTTTCATATTTTCTTTCCATTTATAATAAGTTATTAAAAAAAATTACTTTTAATTCCTTTTATTTGTTTAAAATAAAGGAATGTTTTTTAAAAAATTGCTTAGTTTTATTAACTAATTTTGGTACTAATATAGCCTATGCTCTACCATGGGATGGAACATATCAACAAAATAAATGAAATAAAACCATTTTGTAAAAGTTTATATTCATGATTTTTAAATGTTATTCATCCATATTTTCTAAATGTATTGTTTTAAACATTAAATTTTTATGAAATGTATGAAACATCAATTATTCATTTTATTTTTTGTTGCTATGTGAATGATTCCATTCTGCATTATTACTCCCTTAAGTTTATCTTATATATAATTGTATAAACATGGGATAGCATTTTTTGTTTAAAATGCATATCATTGGTTCACTATTATCCATGAAATTCAGTATCCACACTAAGATTTGGATACAATATAATCGATACAGAAATTACTACAAACTTAAGTAAGTTATAATAATGGAGTTAGTGAAGGTTTACTAATTTTCGGTGGCAATACTTTTGGATAGTAAGAATGAGTTTAACAAAATGGCTTAATACAACTCGTAAACTTTGGATAAAAATTAGAATGAAGTGGATATTAACGCAAACATTATATAGAGCAGATAGTTTTTAAATAAGTGGGAAATTAAATTACAGAATGACGAGTTGCAATGACCTTTTAAGATGTAGTCCATAGAAATTGCTGATGTGAGCAATTTGGAAACAATGGTTTCCAAAGATGTACATTGGGAGAAATCTAAGAGTTATAAATTGAAAGAATAAGATCATTGAAATGAAAAAAAAATTGAAAAGGTGTGATTGCATTGTTCAAGAGGATTGTGAAAACAGGCAAACTCTTCATACAGCTTGAGCATAAGAAATGATCATGTAAGGAATATAAAAAACATTTCCAAAATAAGAATGCTAAGGTGAGCACATTTCTAAGATGACTAATGATTTTACATGTGGTAAAAAAAATTGCACATAGTAATAGCAGAATTATGAAGACAAATGCACTGTGATTTGTAATAGTGGTGGAAAACAGGTTCTGAAGTTTAAGATCCATGGATCACATCCATTGTCACTTCCAGTGCTTGAACTTAACTCCAGAGCAATAAAACCATTAGACATTTTATAAAGCTGTAAAAAAAATATTGGCAGATGATTAAGAGATTATAAATTTGTTATGGCAAATGCTCCAGATCAAATGCTTGAATGTCAAAGTAGCAGACAGGCCAAAGTAAAAATATTTGATCCAGGAATTTTAGCACTTGGGTCAACCAACCTTGCCATTAGACCAAGTGATCAAAGAATGGATAATTTAAAAGATATATTCTTGCATGACTGCTTCCAGATCAATATTTTAAAAAATACAAGACCATACTACAAAAATAAAACCCATTAAGTTTTATAAAATATACAGTAAATATTAGTTCAACTATTCATTTTTATCTCTGAACATAATCTCACATAGCTTTATGCCATTCTTTCACATCATCCAAAACCATCTATGATTCAGCATTATCCATTTTGTAATGTGTATCGTCCACCTATACTAACTTGTATTTGAACTCTCTTACAACTGACAACACTTATTCATCTAAGAAACTTTAACTCTGAATATAATTTATTTTGATATATTTAATGAGACCTTTATATATTCAATGGTCATTGCCATGGAAGTCAACTCATATTCAAGTAGCAGTGATGGGTCAAGCTGCATTCCTAAAATCTTTAATTCTTAAGCTATCACATTACCACTAGAAAACTAAATAGCATAAAATGAAGTAATTGAGTAGTTAATTAAGCACCATTCAAGCACAGGTAGCAATACAGAATACTTTGGCTCTTAATTCTGTGATTTTCATTGAGCTAAAGTGCATGTCTTTTATATTGTTAAAAACGTGTTTAATACTCTAAATACGCTGTTCTTTTTAAAGTTATATTTTCTATATTACAAAGACAATTCGAATATTATTTAAAACACATCGACTATGATAAAAATAAATTCTACCAGAGTTATAGATGATATACATTATATTTTATCATTGTTGGATCAGAGTTGATGCATCATATGTAACAAATTGGGATACACTTGTTTATGCAATGAATGCACTAACAAATTATTTTGATTACAGAAAATTATACCATAAAGACAATCATAGCTTGATATTTAAGCTTGATTAATTAAGGCAGCAGTGTTAAGCAAATCAGTTTCTGTCCATTGATCATTAGAGGGAAGCATTGGATTGTTAGAATCTGGATGGCAGTTATCTAGGGTTCACTGATTCCACATGCTTATATAGATAGCTCAAGTGAATAACTACTTACTAAGCAATCTACAAATAATGGAGAAAAGTTGTCAAAGAGATGAGTATTATATCACAAGCATTAAATATATGCAAAGACTTAACAAAAAACTCATGTAAACAAATGACATTAAACTAATTACTTCAAATAAGGGAGTCATGTAGAAATCAATAGGAACTTGCAAAAATGTCAAAGCACCACTCCTGATATCTGTATAAGCAATTGAATTAAAATTTAACTTTGCCTAAGCACCACACCATGTACTTTCATTACAAAAATATTGTTTTAATGAAAAAATGATGTTTAAACCCAGCTTTATTTCAGAATACAGGTCCACAGACAAATGTGTTCCTCTCTAAAATTATTTTGCTGTCTAATAAATTATATACGATACAACCAGGTTTAATATTGTCATAATGTCTCATAAGACCTTATTTTATTTCTCTTAAATTCTCATGTATAATTTTTAAATGAAATAACATAGGTACGAATAGTATTTCCCAATGAAAAGCTGATTGCTTCTTTCCAAGCTTCCTGCAGCAAATCTGAATCAATGCATGCTATGTAGCAAGTTTAAAACACTAGTTTGTCTAAAGCACAAATTACATGACTGTGTATTGTATCTTTATCATTTTTAATGCTCTCAACATTACAAAATCTTGTAATCCATTTGAAAACATTAAAGTCATATACAATTGGAATAATTTCAAACATTTTAATAGGAGTTTTATTCAATTTTAAATAGAATTTAATGTTAGTACATTGTCCAATCATGGGTTACGGTATGAAAGTTGCATTTCACGATCCAGATACGCTAGCAGATTAAAATTTGTTAGTCTATTATTTCTTACGTTCATTGATGCAAAGACAGCTTTGGAAAACCAATCAATATTTTAAAAATACACCATGTGTATGTATAGGGGTGTTAAAAACATAAGCATGCAAAAGATTTAAAAATCAAATGTTAAATCATTTCATGGTATTACTAATTCTTTGTAATACAGCAAATTAAATATCTACAGGAGAATCTGGACTCGACTGTTTTTATGTCTTTGTGATGTAAAGATTTATAATATAATTCTAATAGACTTAGGGCAATGGGAAGAAAACACAACCCACTGCTGGAAATGATCAAGTATTAACATTTGCTTATGGACTTTACTTACCTTAAGGTTGTGAAGTGTGCCACTCAGAAGTCAGGATATCAGATAGATCAGAGATTGATGAATCTTTGGATAATCTATTCTATTACTACTTTAAAGCATGTAGAACATTTGATTGACATAAACTTCTTTAGAAAAGTCTTCAAAATCAACTTTCATTAATAAAAAAATAATCTAGTTGAGCTTATCCTCATAACTTTTTAGGTTAAAAATTTCATATCAATTTGAAATAACAAAATGAAAATATCCATTTATTACCAAAAGTAGTGCTTATTTAAAGTGAAAAAAAAAAAATGTTTTTGGAAACAGTTCATTTTATTCTCGAGCAATCAATAAACACTAGATGATATTGGCTATTGTCAGTGATACGTTTTTTTTTTTTGAAAATTAAGATAAAATTTTAATTAATTAAATTGTTACCTCTAACAATAAATCATTCCTTAAAAATGAATATATTTTTAATATAAAATTTGGGACTATACTTTCAAAATTTTTCCTATATTCATAAATTTCTTTAATAATATATACTTTGATCATTATAAACAAGCATAGCGTAATATATATAAAATTTGAAATAAATTAGCAAAACGTTTGCAGCTGAAAAGGTTTTATTATTTACTTTTTTCTTTATTTACACACATCTGAATGCACTTTCAGTGAAACACTGCGATTCTGGTATCCCACATCAAAAACGTGCTGACCTGTACCTAAATAAAAAAAAACCCTTTGCTAATTTAAAAAGGAAAATAAAGAATATTATATGAAATTGTAACAATAACTTCCAGTTCAATCTCATATACATTAAGCCGTGAATTTACATTTACTAAAACTGACATTTCATTTAATATTTAGAAATTGTTAAAAATGAGGCACGGCCATGACCCCTGAATGTTTAATAATGATTTCAAAAGTTTATGCCGTATTTAAATCAGTCTGACACACATAGTTCATGTTCTGCATTATAACACATCAATGAATGCATGCTAAAATACCATCGTAGCTAAAATAGATGACTAATAGATCAGTCTTCATTTGTTATTGGATGAATATTAGTTTATACATAGCTCACAGAAGGCTACAGTCATTTCAGTTCCAATTTAATTTCCTAATTTGTGATAATTCCTTAGGTTCACCTGTTATTGCATTTGCAACTTATCTAGCTATTTCAGATAAATTTTGATGTAGAAAGGTAATAAAAATACTAAGATGAATGCAGTAAAGTCTACTTCCGTTTAAAGGGGTTTCGAAGACAATTTTTAATCAAGTTCTGGATAAAATTTTAAAAACCAGAATGACAAAATATTAAAGTACAGTGGATGTTAAAAATAAGAAACTAGTTAAAAAGCTCCCAAAATAATTCACATTGCAACACTAGGTATTACGATTATAAAACATCTTATTGGATCCACAGGTACATATAGCAACTGCTTTCTCAACAATAGGCAAACATAAATAACTGATCAGATATATTTTGTATTTCTTCACAAGAATGGTTAGTAATTTTAATTTTGCTTGATGTTACAATGTGTATACATAATTTTTAAAAAGACATATGTTAAAATGATGTCTCATTTTCTATATATTTTCTTTAAAAAATTTAAGTTTTTATAAGATAAAAACATTTAAAATGATGTATAAGTAAATGATTTTAAATACTGCATTATTGATCTGTATTTTACATTTAACATGTTACTGAATAGTACTTTATTTTTGATATATTAATGTGTACATTTTAAATTAATTTAAATCACAGATATTTATATATTGTGAATTATATATTTGGTGCTATCCATAAATTATAAAATATAGCAGTTCAGATATAATATTTCTAAATATATAAAATGTACTTTTAATTTCTTTGCTTTGAAATTTGAATATTTTTGCTAAACTAAAACGTTCTTTTGTTATAATTAAAAATGGGGTGAAAATGAGATTTTATTTTTAATTCATACTTTCATCTCAATATCTCTTGAATTGATTTTTGGTATTGGCCAATGAAGAATTATTCTAATAAATTTCTGAACATTAATTTGATGGCATTAACATATAAACAATTTAAAACATGCAATAACTTTCAACAATAACCAAGATACATGGACCCATAAATGAATCAATTGAATACCAATTTTTTTAAAGGCAATACTTTAACTGTAAAAACAAATGGATATCAAAACAGTTACTTTTTTCATAATATATATATTCTTCTTTACCTCACCATGCTAATTCATTGTGCAAATATTATGTGATAGTATATACATTTTAAATCCGTCATAAGAGTGCATATATATTATATACATAATTAAACTAGTATTTTATAAAAGGAAATAATTTTGATGGGATGTTTCATTGACACAACATTCGAAACAATTGACTCATGAGTTCATAAGAAGTTTGAAGGCCAGAGCAGGTATATGATCTGTGCACTTTAAGTAGCAGAATCTATTACTGTGACATGCTACGCAGACATTCACAACAATTACAATAAGAATCAAGTAAAAAAAAACTTCCAATTTGGTTTTCACATTATTTATAATACATCAATATAAAAATCTGAAGATGACTACGCAAAACAATTAGAACATACTAATAAAGTTTTTTGTATTTAGTAAATCTATGATCAATTTAATAAATTATGCATTGCAGACTAAACAATGAATTCAAATCTTCCCAATATTGGGTTATGCAGTCCAAAATAAAATAATATTTCATCACAAAACCTTCTTTAGCTAATGAAATCAAACATCTTCAGTCATTACTACAGAACATTCTTCATCACATTCCAACAAACTAAGCAGAGCTTCCAATTCCTCACACAGGAAATGTGTTTCACTTTCAGTCACTATACTCCATTTCCTTCCTGCTACTAATGACCGTCAACAATAGTGCTTACTATTCCTGCATTTTTCATATTATTTTTAATCTCTAAAATTTGAATACAAATATAATTTAGATACTTGGAGTTTAGATGTAATTATTTTTAATTTTGCATTTCAAAATATACACTCCAAACTCAAAGGCAATTAAAAGTCAAAATATTTTCATTTAAAATCCAATACTAATGAAGGCTATTTTTTATTCTAATAAATGTCTGATTATTTAAAAAATGGGACTTACAGGAAATCATTTTTGTTACAACAAATAAAATTAAATTAATTTTTTATTGCTTGCTTTATTTTTTTTAAGTGTACCTAATTTTTAAAAATGCATTATCAGATATAATTAAGTAAGCTTGAATTGGGGGTGGGGATTGTTTCCCACACTCTTGAAAATCAATGCTCTGCCCCAGAATTTTAAAAACTAGTGGGCATTTTCTTTGAGAACAATTCAGAGGCAAACTTGACAAAATCACTGCTAAAATATGAAATACTTTGACTATTAGTCCAATATTAGTGGTAATTTCATTTTGGAAATTTTAAATAAAATAAGCAAGATTTGAAACACTTCTCAATTAAATATTTCAACGTCTATTGATTTTGCAAATTAATTTTTCATAATTTTTCTAAACAAAACTTATTTCAAATATCAAAACATTTATTCTTTCATTCTAAGTAAAAAAATTATAACGATCTCTAGAATATATCCATAGCACAAACAGAAATAATGATACAACAAAATAATTTATTTTAAAAATATATGTAAGGAAACAAAACACCTTTGAAAAATATTTCAATCCACATACATTTGTGATAAATAAAATATATTTGTAGGAAAAAATATTTTCAGAGAAAATAAAACAAAACACACACTTTTTTTTTTACAACATAAAACTTTTTTATTCAATTTCTTTGATGTTTCAACAAAAACAATGCAGGTGGCGGCCCAGTCAGCATCACGCCCTTTCAAGGAATAAAAAAGAAATAATTTACAAGCGATTCCAACAGTTTGAAAAATAAAAACTGCTAAAATAGGTCTTTGACTCTCTCAAACTCAACAGTTGGACTGATAACAGTTTGGCTGTGGCGGAGTGGATTAACAAATAAAACACAAGGGGTCTCTGCCAGTCACACAATGCATTGGACATCATGTTTGGGAGATCAGTGACAGGGCATCATGTGACACATTATCTTGCAATACAGTTGCCCAATCAGGCTGACTTCAGTATTATTGCACTCTTAAAAATAAAGCGCCCTTAAGTCACAAAGTTCCCAAGGAAAACAATAGATGGCCTCACTGGTGCAGACCGGAAGTTAGCTCAACAAATATTCTTTTTTCTTTTTTTTTGTTTGTCGTTTTATTTTTTTAATTTTTTTTCTTTTTTTTTTTTTAAATTCATTATTTTTTTCTTTTTTCACGCTTTTTTCTTTTTTTTCATTTTTGTTTTTTTATTCTTTTTTTTATATTGTTTTTCAGTGTAGGTTTGTTTCTTTGTTTTTGTTTTTTTTTAGGCTTTTTTTCTTTTTATTATTCTTTTTCAGTTCTGGTAGTCTTCTCATGGAAGACTTTGGAATGACTGAAACAAATGACATTCAACATAAAATAAAAATTAAAAAATAAAATAAATTTTTTTCAAAAACACCAAGAGCTTTGATTCTATACTATGTACTGCTACACTCATTTAACATTTAGACTGGACATCAAGTGACAAGGTTTGGACGATGACAAAAAAAAAAAAGAAAGAGACATGAGGACACCAAACTACTGGAAGAAAAAAAAAGTGATCGGTGAACGTGACATTACTACGCCTAAACATATCTAGCATTGTAACAGTTTTTCAGAATTTCCTCCTCCAAAAAAAATAAAAAAGGATAAAACAAAATGCAAGGTGGTAATTTTCCAACTCGTAAACTTGATCCTATGTGTCTCAAAGACAGTCTTTAAATAAAAAAAAAAAAACTTCCAATTTTTAGCAAAATAAACTAAATTTTTGAGGCATCAACCTACAGTATAAAATAAGAATCTCTCAGTTGTCTTTTTTTTGTTGCTGATCAATGATAAGATTTAGAGTCAACAGCACAAAAGAAACGGAACATGAGCCCCAACGAGGGAATGGCGTTCACCAGATGGCTGCCATGTCTCTCTAAGATTGTCAGGCTGTGCCCTCTTGCAGAGACCATGGAAAGTCGGATCATTAGCCATCATAGAGTCAAGATTGTAGAAGTGCAAAATAGTTTATCTGAGACACAGCCCTAAAAAAAAAAAAAATTATTATTATACACAAAAAAAGACAATAACATATTAACAAATATATAATTTCAAAACATAAAAGTCAAATGTCCTTAAAGTCATTCTAAATTAGTGGACATAAGTTCAGGGAGCAAAGCTTTCCTAGTAGAATTTTGAGAAAATGAAACGAGACAAAAAAAAAAAAACAACAACATATATATCACAATAATTTGATTTAACTTTAAAACTTTTTCCTAAGCGGTTTCTGATTATTATTGCTTGATTGACAATTTCGTATTTATTGATTTATTTCATTAAATAATGCTGGCTCATGACAAAATGCAACTGCAAAATCTATGAGAGTATGATTTGAATAATTTTAATTTTCCTTTCACATTAGTTCCATCTGCTGCTGCTCTCTGTTTAGTAAATCCAGGCATTTGATCTCTCATCTTGTTTTTACTACATAATTTTATTAATCTATTTGCTCTGTCACTTTATGTGTTTGCATCACACCAATTATGAGAAAGACTTCCTCATACTTCTTCTTTATGCTTACCTGCACAACACTCCCATTATTAAATTCTATCCATTGGTTCACAATATTTTTTTCTATATAATTCCCCAACCTCTTAGTCATTGGAATCTGCATTGGATGAATCATCATGGATAATACTCATTCTTATTGCCTTGGTGTTACTTTTCTGATCGAATATATATATATCATATTGTGGTGACTTATTTTATGATAGGTAGACCTATTTAAATTACATGTACCAATTAAGCTTCTCTAATTTCATGTATGCATGTCAATTCCTATATCATTCACTTTGATGATAATTTTTTACATTCTTAATATGATTATAAATAATCCAAGTACCAATCTTGGTCTTTCCATAGATTAGAGCATAAATTAAGGCAGAAGCTATTTTAACAAAAATAATTTACAGTAATTAATAATAGGTTTTATAAAATTATTGTAGGTTGAAATTTACTTCTATACAAAACATTTCCTTTACGTTATTAGAATCAGCCAATAAACAACAAAATTTATTGTGAAGAAGCTCATTAAATATTCAAAAAATAATTTTACTTACTTTTTGTTAAACAAGAAAATAAAAGATTTTATTAGTGACATTGTCTCATAATGTTCATAAAAAAGAATCAACCATTTAAAAAAAAAAAAAAAAATTTTATGGATAAACAACCTGTCATTGCCCTCAGCACTTCTTTCCATTGTGCTCAAAATGTGACCGAATAGAGCTCTAACAGCAACACCACCTTTTCATGATTTATTATGCTCTTTAGAATATGCTAAGTATTGCTCTATCAGCCATAAACCTCTGCATATCCCTGTAGCATTATTGCAACTACATCTTCTGGAAATCAAAATCCATATCAGAAAGCCATTTACTATCTGTTAATGGTGATTTGGTCAAAAGTTAATATTTCGTAAAAGGTTTTGCTCACAAAAATAATTTAGATATATACTTGGTGTTATGGGCATGGAATTAATCATCACCAATGCAATAACAACAGAATCGTGATATGTTACACAACAATGAACAAAGTCTTTATGCAAAAATATATAAATCAAATCTGCAGAATATACGCTCACTCAGGGAATCCTCGCCATCCCCAACCAACCTCATTGGCTGCAGTTTCTATATTTTCAAAATCTTTTCAGTCACAAATTTAGTACTAGTGGCACACTATTCCTAGACCATAATTTTAATCACATTTGTTATTTAATCAATCATATATAATCCTCAGAATTTTTCTTAGATATGTTTTTTTTTTTAAATAATAAATAAATTGAATGATATACACTACTTTTTGCTTTGTGCCCTTTTCATTGGACTAAGATGAGAGTAGTAAACATTTCACCAAGAACATTTACTTTGAAATTCAATTTATGGTTAACAGTTTTAAATGTAGTTATGTGAGATTTTTATTATTTTATTTCTGATATAATTTTGATCCAGTGACAGTACAGTACTTATATTATGAAATAAAAAGAAAAAAAGATGATCAACTTTATAAAAAATTATCATGCACAAAGTTTTCATTAAAGTAATTCTGTTGCATTGCACAGTAGCACAATGTCAATAATACATAATAAAACTTCTAAACTAAATACATTTTTAAAATCTAACAAACAAATGAGCTTGATGTATTTCTGGCAGAACCAGCCTTTATCCATTGGCCTAGGACCATATCAACAACATCTAGTCTAAAATTTCTGTAACATATATATCAATCAAATACTTTTTTCAGTAATCAACTAAAATAATTTTTTTTAAGATTTAAGAAATTGTAAATCTTGATTTAAAAAATTTTCCCACTTATTTGTATAATTAAAATAATGATCATTACATAATGTAATTATAAAAAATATGCAAATATCTAAACACTATACAGTTATTTATATTAATCTGGCCTTTTAAATAATATATATATTATTTGTGGATAATGAAGTATAAGATATTTTGAATTATAAAATCTGAGTTATACTTAACATATATTTTAGTAAAAATAATTATTAAACTGTTCTTATCTCGAAATTTTTAAAGAACTTCTGTTACTGGTGTTGTCTCATATCTATTGTATATCATTGTTATTTTGATCTAACAAAGAATTCAAAAATGTTCATAATACAAAGTTCATCTGGATTGACTGAATCTTTATGATATGCAATCAGACGAGAGCATCACATGATCACCAATCTAAATAAAAAAAGGTGTGAAAGAATTCTATATCATTAATACTTTTTCATATCAGAAAAATACATCATCTTAATAATTAGAAAATAAAAACCGGTATGTGATGTGATGTATTATGGCTTCTCCTTAAACGAAGTCAAGAATATCTCAGCAATTATGTCCAGATAAATCTGTTAGCCACTTTATTTTACATTCCCCACTCTAAATTTACCCATAATCTGCTCTATCCCATTTCCACAACATAATCTTTGTCAACTCTATAACCTTTACATCTAAATCCCCCTTATCTTTTCCCAAACCCAACATATAAACCAATAATTCACTTTCTGTATAATCACTCTTTTCATATTTATTTTTCCACAACTTCATTATATGTACCCTTTCTGTTTTCAAACATTTACATTCAATTAACAAATGCCTAATATTTTCTATACCTTCCTTACATAATTTACAAAATAAATCACCCATATTTTTCCATTTACATGTATATTCTTTTGTAGCTAAAGATCCCGTTCGAGCCTTAAACAATAAACTACTTTCCTTACTATTATCATATATTAACTCACATCTAATATTCTGTTTATTTCTATATATATTTAAACTCTTTTTACTCTCCATATTAGTTCTCCATCTCTCTAACTACCTATTCTTTATTAATAAATTTATTCTTTTATCCCATTCCTTACTACTATAACACTCAATAATCCTCTTAACACAATCATCCCATCTTTTGTACAAATATACTGATATAAATTCTTTATCCAAATCTTTTGCATACTGCATTACCTTTCTCACCCATCTTGTTACCTGCTCTTTACTCATAACCCAATTAAATACTATTTTAGCTATTCTTTTATTATCCATAAACTGCAATCTACCAAACATTTTCATTTTACTTTTTGCATCTCTCATATGAAAACTTGACCATCCCATTTCTCCTTGAATTGCCTCCCTTGCTGTCCATACCTCTGCATCCAATGCATGTCTTTCTACTTCCCTTTGAGCTTTTTCTAAGCAATTTAATATCTTTTTACTAACATATAATGCATCATTAGCATATGTTAACCCTGCTACTGCAACTCCTTTCCATATAATTCTAGCTACATCATATTTATTATATGAAAATACTGTTAATTTCTTTATCAATCCCTTTCTTTTCTTTGTTTCATTTATCAATTTTTTCTCTTATTCATCCAAATAATTTTTCTGATTACTTAAAATAATTCCCAAATAACTATATCTATTCACCACACTTAATTTAATATTTCCCAATAAAAATTCTACATCTTCTCTTTCCCCAGTATTAACCATCATTATATTTGATTTTTCTTCACTAAATTTAATCCCCATCTCTTTACCCACCCTTGCACATGTCCTCAACATAATTTCCATATCTTCTCTTCTTTCTGCACATAAAAATATATCATCCGCAAAAAAAAGATCTGACAAAATATATACTCCCTTACTACCTATTAACGGTATCTCTATCCCTCTTCCTAATCTTTCTATTGCTCTTTCCATTTCACTCAAATACAACACAAACAAAATAGGTGACATAGGGCATCCTTGCCTTAGTCCCACACCATTTTTAACTTTAATTGATTCTATATTCTCTAATTGATATATATATAATAATTATTTTCATATAATTTCTTAATAATATCTATTAAAGCTTCATCCATTCCCAAATTTGCTAAACTTATCCATAATCTATTTCTATTTACTCTATCATATGCCTTCTCTATATCTATAAAACTCATATATAACTGTTTACCTGAATTCCTACTCATATCCATAAGTTGTATAACTACAAATAAACTATCTCCTATACGCCTATCTAATCTAAAACTTCCTTGCATTTCCCCCACTACATTATTCCCTTCCATCCATTTTACAACTTTACTAGCCACCATATACGAGAAAACTTTATATAAAACTGATGTTACCGCTATCTAGTGCAAGCCTTAGTAATCAATGGATGCAAGAAGGTTTGTGCTTAAAATTCCTATTTAGTACCTATTCATCAAGGAGGAGCCTTGGAGAGCGCTGCAGTAAGATCTTAGGATCTAATGCAAGCCTCTAGCAGCCATCTTTTATCTTTTCACCGAAATGTACAAATACTGAAAGCGAATGAGCTTAGATTAAAAACATTATTGGGTTTTCATTTTGGACTCATAGATAACTGAGATGGTAAAAGGTGACTATAGAGGGTTGCGTTAGATCTTAAGATGTAGATGCAGTGCTCTCAGATACAAGACTATTCACAGATGAAAGTCACAAACTAGAAACAAGTCTGGGGGTATTGGGTGAGTAGACAGGGATTTTATGCACAAACTTTTTCCAATTTACACTAAAAAGACGCCAATCTAATTGCTTTAGTGATTTAATCTTCAACTAATATTTCATAATTATATAGTGAGTCTGCTGTCAAGCAATTAGTTCAGCGTATGATAGTTTTCTAGTGAGCAGTTAGCCGAGTTGTAGATCAGCTTCCTAATGAGCAGTTGTTTCAACAGGATAATAGTTTTCTAATGTGCAGTTAGCTGAAATATCTCACTGGTGAAAAAATTCTCAGTAACAAACTCTAGATGGCATTGCAGTCAATGACAGCTTGAATGACAACCAATTATTTAGAGATCAGTGGTGAAAATTTGATGGTATTATTATTCAATATTGACGTAATATGATAGAGGTCACTGAAGTCAAAGAACAGTCCATTGCTAAATTAATTATAATTTCTCATGAACAAAAAAATATCTGTATTTGTTACAGCAAATGATTCTTTTCTTCATATATATTTGATTCTAAAAACATTTTCTGTCATCATTATTAGAAATTTTATGCTAAACTGGGTCAGTTATTCATAAATACACTATAATAGTTGTAAGTTGCCAGAAACCAAAAAAAAAATTTTGGCTTCCTTGTCATAATTACATCAAACAACTTATTTTGATAAATGATATCTATTGAATCCATAAAAAAGCAACATTACAAAAATTTATATTCTTTACTTAATACAGATTTTCCAAATACATTCATTTCTTTACATCAACAGCAATGTTCTTATATTTCTGCATTTATATTATAAACTAATAATCTACAATTCGTTTACAAGTGATTGCTCTTGATGATGATGAGAATTAATGGTGTTACAAGAGGGAAAAAAAATATCATTCCATACTTCCTGTTACCCTAGAAATTTAGCTAACTTACTTTCCAAGACAATAAAGACACTTTCAATCTGATTGGCTTCTTACCTTCACTTAGCTTGTGTGTAAGCCTGATAATGGTGAACGGTTTGCTCGTCTCCTGCTACGGGACCGGAAGCTGTCACAGGATTACCATCCTAAAAGTAAAAAAAATTAAACTTATTTGGTTTATGCAAAACATAATCCTTCTCTTCTTATTCATGCAAAATAATCTGCAAGCATGTAGACTATGTTATATATCATGTGATTTGTCACAGTCCAATTTTTGCATACTTCTGTACATTCAAGAGTAATTAAGCATGCTTTTCTACTTTACATGTTTGTATTTCTCTACCTTTTTCTTAGTATTAGCCCTATCTAATCTAAATGATATTCTCCATATTTCAAGATGATTCTGATCACTTTTCCTCCCTCTTTTTAGAATTCTTCTTACATATAAGTTTCAATAAATTTAATTTCAATAACACCAAAACAACCAGATTTTCTTATTTAAGAAAGGCTAGTCCAGCCAAAATGAGTTATTGCAACCATAATGATTTAACACGTAAGCCTTTACAACTTATTCATACAGTTTTTCCGCATCACATCTGAGCTCTCTCTCTTAAATAGATAAATAATGGTCCCAATTTTTCTTCACAAAACGGAAACCTGGCTAGGCAATTATCTTAGCCCTTCATTTTCCAGTTCTAAAAACATATCTCTCCTTTTCCAAATTTCACACACAAAAAAAATAATTTCTAATAATAATATAATTTATTTTTTCAAAAGCAATGGAAAAAAAAATTTTTTTGACAAATTTTTTATTTCTACTATTTGAAAATCCAAATCACGAACATCCATAAAGAATCCTTGAAATAATTAACAGTGCATCAAGAACCCTTATTTAGGATTCATATTTATTGAAATCTATTAGTCAATAACTTTACAACATCCCAGATATTCATCTACTCTTCTAGAAGAACATTAACAATATCCTTAATTCTCTGTTTTTCCATTCTATATTTCTTATTGAATTACCTTATTTCCTCTGCTTTCTACTTTGCCTAACATTAATGAGGAATTGCTGTTTCTCATTTCTATATTCTTGCCATCTATTCAGAACTTTTCTTTTCACAAACATCTTTCCTAGTTTATTCTTTTACTTTTAAAATATTCAAAATGTTTACTATTAAATCTCTAAAAAAAAAAAAAAAAATCAATCCCATATTCTTTTCTTAAAGCAATTTTCACATGGATTTATTTACTTTCTTATAATAGTTTTCACTGCCTAGCAGACTTCTTCAGATATTTTTAAAATATCTCTCAACAAACCTTTCAATCCGAAGAAGATTTCTAAACAATTAAAATTATCACAAAAAATTAAATAAATCCATATGAAAAGAACATTAAAAGAAGCACTTTTTTAAATTCTTCATTTACACTATTTTTTTAATTTTATAAATCAATTTCATCAGTTCACATTCTCCATCCAATCAAAATGTCCTTATTTATGTTTTGATATTCACAGTAAAATCTTTCCTATATATATCTCTCTCTTTCAAAAGGTGCATCTTATACGCCTCCATTTTTTATGATCTCACTTATAATTCACAGCCCCCCCCCCCCCATATTACATTTCTGATAATCCATTGCATTTAGTTGCTTCTTTTAAGTTAGATTACAATATTTAACTTCATTCTTAAAACAATAATGATATCTCTTTCCCATTCAAAAACTATGTAGAGATATGCCTTGTCTTCAAAAAAAAATCTTTAATACTAAACTATAGTTAGAAATTTTAAGAAATTTGGGACAATTATAATCAAATATTTCTACATCCACTTTATGTTAATACACAATCTTTAAAAAAAAAATTATTTTTTTTTAACTTAGAGCTATTCAAAATTTATTTTTCCGTGTTTTAAAATCTAATTTTCATTACAAAATTTTTCAGTCTTATTTCTCTATTCTTAACACCAAAAATGTTCCTACAATGTTTTCTTCCCTATTTCTCCTACAACTATTTCTTATTAGCATATAATTTAATCCTTCCAATATATCTGCTCCTAACATCATTCAACTTTTATTTTCAAAGAATTGAATAGAAATAAAAAACATAAGATGAATCAATAATAATAAAAATCTAAAAGGATATCAGAAAATACAAAAAATTGAAGGAAAAAAAAAGTAATGCAATGAAAAACAGTAAAAAAAAAAATAAAATGTCGGCATTTATTTTTGAATTTATATTTTACAATAAAAATAATTTTTTACTAAAACAAATATCAATTATTAACAAAAATAAATATATATTGATAATGAATAAAATATTTGTAGAAATGAAAATTTAAAATAAATGCTGCAGTCTCAATTTATGGCTACAAGTATATCTAAAATAAAGCTTCTTTTTAAACCCCACACCTACTTTTTTGATGATATGGATGGATGAAAAGTTGGAGTGGATTGAAACCTGTCCATTAAAGTGGGGAAAAGTTGCTATCTTAATATAAACTGACCACTGACTATATATATATATGTGTGGGAGATGATAATCTGGACCAACTGATGAGTGCTGGTTTAGCATGAAATATGGATATTGGTGATTATTTATATTTTCTGCACGTGTGTGGTCATGTATACATTTGTAACAATAAGTTCAAGAATCAATGCAGACAATTTACTTTTAGTTTTTCTTTTGCTTCATCACGTATACATACTATATCAACATAAAATCTTTTGAAAGAACTAAATTAAGTAATTCCAAAGTGTGATCAATAAACAGAGACCAATGTTATACTATAACAAAAATTTACAAAACATTAAAAATAAAAAGAAGATCAAAAATAAAAGTATACTTTCAAAAAATTTGTGACATCAAAAGAAAATTTCAACTACAAGTGGATCTGCCATGGAAAAACCAAAAAAACAGACAAAGATAATATATATAAAATAAAGTCATCTATAAGGAAAATTTTCTAGATAAAATTATATAATAGAAGATTATATCGTCAAATGACATGGTCATAAGAATTACAAGCATTTCATCAGAACAGAAAAAACATTCACAAAGTATGGGCTAAATTAAGCCCATTGGTTATTAAAAAACACACAATAACTTAAGAAATTTATATTAATATACTTTTGTTATACTTAAATTCACATTACACAGCTGAAATATCTGAACTAAAATAAAGACACAGCATCAGCCATATAAAGATCGCAATCAGTATAACATCAGAACAGCTTTCCAGAGCCATACCACACTATGAGGAATTAACATCTATAGAGCCTAAACTTGAAATGCTGAAAAGAAAAAATTGCATCTATGAAATAACATGTGAATGTGGAAGAACATATATTGGTGAGACCAGTTGTCCCATTGAAAAGCGCTTGCAAGAACACAAACTGATGATTAGAAGAGAGAAAGCCGATGTGTCTAAGGCAGCAGACCATGTACGTGCTAATGAACATATGTTCAATTGGGAAAACATAAAAAATATTGGATAGAGAAGAAAAGATACAAAAAGAAAATTTAAAGAAGCTTCTCACATGACAATGGCAAAAAATCCCATAAGCCAACCTAGTGTGACTACACATAATATATGGAAATCACTAATCAACTTTGCCCTTAGAAAAAAATGAAGAAATCAGGAGGGCAGGATGGTTCAGTTGGTTAGAGCGTTACCTTAAAAGTCAATACTCAAGAATCTAAGGGTCCAGGTTCAAATCTGCTAGCACTGTCACTAGTCAGATCAACAACACCTGAAGAAGAGAGGAGAATAATGCCTCGAAAAAACATTGTGCATATACTAACCTGTTTGATGTGCTATTACTAACAGTTGAATATCATTCAATATTCATATTAGATGATGGAAATAGACCAATGTAAAAATACAACTAGAACATCATCATCACAAACCTTCAGGAAAACTTTAACGTAGTATAGTTTCAAGAATGATGACTATGTATAACAAAAATAGAAAAAAAAACAAGTTTCTGGAATCCGCAATGGTTGGAAATCAGTGCTTGGTGAAATAGACTGACGAGCACTAACACAAACCACAATAGAATTCATCACAAAGGTTAGTCTATATACTGAACAATTTTCCATGTGTACTTAGACACACAAAATCATTTATGATTGAATTGTCATTTTAAAACTACAAGTTCCTTCCTATTGTAACTTCTGATCTCACAAGCAAAAGACATTGGTCATCTGGAAGCATCCCAAATGATCGATTTAAATTTTAAATGCATTGAAACATATTTGCATGGCAATTAAAAGAGACTATTAACTAAACTGCTTTCTCCCAGCTGATTTGTTTACTTAATCCGTTGCTAAATAGAACATCTCATAATTACTCTAATTTAGTTATCTATTTGATTTTAATCATTTTCATTTATGAAAAAAAACAGTGAAGTTAATTAAATTCCCATATTACTTCCTCTATAATGAAAACAGACTCTGGTTTGGTATTACATAAGTGTCTATTGGTTACAGTAAAAAGCTTTAATATAGAATGGATGACTGCAGAATGTATCCCAATTGCAAACTAATAAAACAATGGGGTAGGGGGCTGAGTTCAACCATGGTGCAAAAACTTTCATCTTTCAAAATTTCAAATCTATACAAATTATCTTCCGATTGTTATTGATTTGAGAAATGGGATATACATCACCCCCATAGTCTTTTCAATCACGTAATTCAAATACTATTGAGCAAATACGTAGGCATTTCTGAAAATGAATTCACTTTCCCTCCACCGATTCTCAAAGAACTTGCTGCTTCGCTGTGAAAAATTACTCAATATTCTGATAGATAGTATTCAAATTTTAAACAATTTCAACCCATTGCCTCTAATTCATATTACAGATATTTCTGTTAATGCAGCCAGCTATTGTAAATACACACATACCTAACAATATTATAATGGGATAAATACCCTCCAATCATGTGCTTTAATAATAACTAGAAAAAAGAGTGGTGTAAGCATTATGCATAGCAGAGGAAAAGTAAAAAAAAAAACCACTATGTAAATTTAAGATGATGAAATGAAATTATTATGCACATTTTATTACATTGGTGTTTGAATATCATGTCATCTTCAGATCAATTGACAATAACACTGTACAGCTAACTAAATTTAAAAAAAAAAAATTGCTTATATTTTAATCGTTCATTTTAAAAGGAAATAACACAATTTGTGAAGAAATTTCCAGAAGTTAACAAGTTTTTTTTCTGAAATGAAATTTTGCTCTATTGGGAAATATACTGAATTCTTCATGAAACATTGTGATTTGCCTTTGGTGTAAACATAACCATAATTATATAATAATAATGGTAGTTGATCTTAACAGATAATATAAAAGGTGACTTAGTAATAAATAATTTCCTTAAAAATTTCTTAATAAAAAATAATTCCTAAATTCACTGACCTCTGTTCCAGCTACAGGTATGGGCTGCATAAGAGCGCCCCCTGGGTGCTGATAATGAACTGGCGCATAGTGTGGACCTGTTAAATACTGAAGAAAAATATATACATAAGACTAAAATATACAAAAACAAAATATATTTACACATACACACATGTAAAAGCATTCTACATTTAAAAATAAAAAAATTGAAAATGCAAATATAAAATACAAGAAAAAGTAGTCATAAAATGATAAATTATATTTTGTGTGAATCACAAGTGATTTCTCAAATTCCCAATCAAGAACTGAAAAATGTATTTATTTATTTTGACAATATCTATCTAGATGATAATAATTTGAAGGCAGTTAAAGGCAAATTTAATATCTTATCATCAGCATAAACAATAAGACTTTTTCTATAGTAATTTGAAATCTACATGATCTCATATCAATTATTTTGAATTATGTATTATTCAGATTATTCTTTTTTCTATCGGGAAGAGAAATAATGCCAGAAAAAGATATATTAGTTATTCAAAAATTTCCCAGCAACATAACATTAAAAGGTATATCAATGGAAATGAAAAAACTAGAACTGTTATATCGGAAATTAATCAGCAACACTATTCTTAATATAATTTACGTGATTGAGATCTCTAGGATCAACCTGTTGATTTGGTTGATAGACTAAAATAAAAGTATGCAAAAATGATAGAACATTAACAATGAAGACTGTGATTAATGAAAAGAAATAGGTGCAGAACATTAAAGCAGATATTTTAAATATATGGGAAAATGATTCCATAATAGAATAAAAGAGACAACAATCTGAGAAATGTTACAATCCAGTATTAGAGCATATGATACAACAAGCATTCAGCTGTAAAAATTACATGTAGAAATAAAAAGAAATTTACAAGATATAATTAGAGGGGATTTGAACTGAGATTTTCAAGCTCCCTTTATTCATCTACTCCATCTTATAGAACTGATACACATGTTCACATATAAGCAAAAAAGATAAATGATCTCCAATATATGTATTTCATGCTGAACCAGTACTCATCAGTTGGTCCAGATCATCTTCCACACACATATATAATCAGTGCTCAGGTTATATTAAAATAACAAATCTTCAAACTTTAATGGATAAGCTTCAATCTTCTCCACTCGCCCACTTTTCGGCCTTTCATATCATTGAAAATCTGATGACATATTCAAAGCTCCTATTTGCCAATTTTGTTATCATTCTCATGTTCAACGTAAGTCATTCTGATCTCTCATATGCAGGACCTTAAGCCCATTTGAATGGATAGAAGAGGGATGGACAGAATATAGACTGAATATAATTATAAAAATCAGTCTAAAAGATGACACAAAAGAAAAGTAGAAAAAATGGCATATGTTCTGTGATGGATGAAGATAAACATAACAAAAGTATCTAAAATGTAAATGAAATATAGTGATCACCAAGAAAGCTGCATTTGTAACGATTGATTGTATGTTCTAGTAGAAATGAATAGTTTACAAAAAATAAGATAACAATGACAGACAATAAATATGCAAGATGTGAAAACGTGATAAGCAGGAATGAAAAATTAGTAAGAAATATATCTAAAATCAATTATTCAGCAAAAGTGTCTATTTGTGAAGTCCTCAAACAATTATTTAAATGGATCTGAAATACTGTGTTTTAAATGCTCATATTAATATGGCAGTAATCTTATATACAAAATTCCCATTTTCTCTGTTGTTTGATTGGTTAATGTATGAATGTTTGTCCGATGTCATTTGTTAAATTCACAACCACTACATTTATGCAAAGGAAATAATTCCGCTTGGGAAAAAACCAATACATATGTTTTTAACTACAGAGGTATAGTACTTAAATTGTGAAAAAAAATGTCATTACAGGACATGAATTCATGTTTAAAATGTGATATTTAGTAAGGGAGAAAGAATAAAAGCTATCGTACCATATTTACATTTATTTTTAATTAGCGTATAATTGAAGTTAGAATAGTGTACAATTCTCACATTTAAAATTTTTAGTTTAATTTACATTAAATCTTTAAAAAAAATTGTTACAGCAACCAATTAAAAAAAAAAAAAAACCTTTTACAAGGTTGTCAGATATTATCTGTGAAAATGGCAGAAGCTGTTCATCGCAGCAGTAATTTGACAGTAATAGTGTCTGTTTGCTTGAACAATTTCTACTTAATAAACACTTGGGTACAGAAAATGCTCCCATCTCAGAACGTTATAAGTTGATGATGAAAAGCAAATCAAATGTAATAAAAAATTCGTAATAAACAATAAATAAGAAATTTTATGAGAAAACTAAAATTTACAACTGAAATGTCCAAAATAATCATCTAAAAAAATAGATAAACTGCAAGATCAAAATGAAAACCAATGAACAAAATGAAAGTCCGACCTGTAACCAAACAAAGCTGAATAGTAAATCTTACGGAAATTGTGAAACCAAGCAGGAAAAAAAATTGAAAAAGGAAAGTTTATTTGTATAGTGACCTAAACTGAAAAGTAATGGAAACATCTTTTATTCATTTATTGTTTCTAATGAATATTTTGGGGAAACTACAAAATTATACATTCATAACGGGCTTTACTATTTTATAATGCAGCTGTGAATATAAGATTGCAGAAGAATATAGATTAAAGAAGCATCAAACAATCAACTATCAATGGTTGCACTAATTTGATATCTTCAGTTTTTATATTGCCGAGTGATCAACCACCATTACTGAAGAAAGTCAATGTAGTAGCATAATATTATTATAACATTAAATATTTACTGATATAGTTTTAAATTATATTTTCACCATTAAAATGCTGTATTTAATCTATAAGAATTTGCATGAGTTTGAATACACTTTTGAATTCTCTTGTGCAAATGGTTACTTATTTTTAATTACAGCACAAGAATTTAACTGGATCTCACCTGCCAAATTTCCATACTCAGCTTGAATAGTATTCATAAGAGCCTTTCATAGCCGCCATCATGATAAAATGACGCTGTATTCTTTTATCTTTAAGCACACCTTTGATTGCAAAGATATCTTTTGTTCATTTGCAGTAGATTTGGTGATAAAACTTAGTGCTGAATGCAATTTTCATAACTAATAAGTATGATTAGCATACAAACATAATAAAATGTGAATTAGTGCAAGGCAGTAATCATTAAATAGATCAATGGAAACTCTGCAAAACAGACATATTTCATACTAAAAGTTTATACCTTATGCGAACTTGGTCTCTAATCTCTATTGTTATGATTTATTATCAGTTTAAACTGTGGGATAAATGAACAAGCTTTACAGTTCAGAAGCAATAGGAAGTTTCACAACAAATCGTCAGCTTATAAAATATCAGGGGTAGGGAGGAATAAAATTACTTTTAAATGCATTTAAGAAATAGAGAAACAGAAGCTTCTTTAACTTTAATAAACATTAAGTTATTAAAAAAGGAAACAATGCATAAGAATCATATAATAAAAGAATTTCAAGTTGTCAATATAGACAAGGAGATTCAGGGGTTTTATAACTTTAATTTATTTGTCAAGTGAAGATTGTTCATGTAATGAATATAAAGATGGTTCAACTATGGTAGTAGCTGTATTATTATAGAGTTGAGGCGAGGAATATACTGAGAAAAACCAAAAAAACTTCAAATATCTCTGCAGTGCAATAATTATTCACGCATCCACAAGGTATTAAAAGTGAACAGAAACTATTCCCTACTTTACATGAGAATGATATGTGGATATCAAACTGACAAAATAGGCACAGGTGTTGTGATACCGCTAGCTTTCTTAAAAAGTGAAAGTTCCTCATGAAATGCATCCATATTAATAGAGGGTGGTTTGAATTTCTGTGCTGGCGGATGATTGTAATTGATAAAAACCAAAAATTCTGAAATTACTTCAGTTGTTCTTGAAAATAAATGTCAAAATAAAATTTCTAATCTGACTTAGGTATGGTTGAAATACAGTTTGTTAAATAGATCTTTCTGCAGTTTTTGATTAGCAGGAGTATAAATTCATGTAAGAATTTTAATTAGGACTATTGAATCTAATTTTTTAGTTAATAATTCACATATTTAATCCTAGATTGGTCAGAATATCAAATTTATTAATATTCTGATCATAAGACAGATAAGAAAGACACGGTAACTTACTACTGAAAACTCAATAGTGGATGAATTAAGCAAATGCCAAACATGCGAGAATTTATCTGTCTACAAAATCTATGCACTACTGAAGCAATTGGATGTTTTTGGAGGACCAAATTCTGGATGAGGCCTGTGATAGAAGTAACAGGACATACATTATAAAAATGTACAAACAACAATCATGAGTAACAGACTTGTAATCAGTGAAGTGCACATGGATTGGAAGTAATTGTTTTAAATTATATGATTATAAAATTTACTAATTCTTAAAATGATAATAGTAAAAAAATATCTAATTTATAAAAACAAGAAAATCACAAAATCAATAGTGAGTTACAAACCACAGATGAAAAAATAATGACCATCCAAATATAATTATATATTAAATGACATAAGAAGTTCAAAAAACCATTAAAAACAACACACATACAAAAAACCAAAATATTATGAGATCTTTTAAAACTTAAATGTGAAAGTAAATAAGAGAAAAGAACAGAAGTCATAAACAGAATTATGGTAGAAATGAAAAATAAGGCAGGACATTGTCAATGTGCCGAATATCAATAAAGAATTAAACAGTCATGAATATCTCTAAATTGTTTCTATCATAGATCAATTATATAGGGAGCAGTCAAACATAAAAAAAAAAAAAAACTAGAATAATCAACTAGTACTGGTTTAAATCAGATTCAAACTCACCACTCTCAAATAAATAATGGCTAGACTGAATTTTTTTGATTTGATAAAATTTCCCCTTTCTGTGCAATAAAGTAACAAGTTTTATTTGCATAATTGGTGTTTTATAGTTCATGAATCAAATTTAAATTACCATTAATTAATTATTCAAACAGATAAACAATTACTATACGTTTGAGTAATCAATCAACATCAGACGATATAACAGTATAAAATTCCTATCTCCAGATTGCCTACTTTTCTCTTTTGCCTTGTTGGTGAAGAGTAGGATAAAGATAATTGTTCATAGAAACCTATCAATTAGAATATGAGATCATATGGTATTGGTGGTACTATTAATATTAATGAAATTAGTCACACAAACAAGATCTGGTAAGGATCGATAAGAAAAAAAAAATTTGAACAGATTTTAAGAAAAATCAGAAAGTAATTATAAAACACAGTAGAATGGAATGGGGCAAACAATAACAACAAAAAAGAAATCATAAAAACGTCCCTCCCAAATCAAGAAAATTCAAACATACCTTTCAGTCATAAAAGAACAATGATAAACTTGGAGCTCTGAGATTCATTGATAAAAGTAAAAGGAGTGTTTATATATTAAGGATAGAAATTTTACGTAAATCTACTAATGACTGATTACTCAGATTGACAATAGATGGTGCTAGAGTTAGAAATTTGGTGATTTGTTATTATTAACATTCCTGGTTAGAGAAATAAGATGCTTACACAATTAATGAACTGATAGTAGAAAAATATATAGTTACTGGACTTGATCCATATATATGTATAACTTTCAAGTAACTTAATTTGGAGTCAAAATATTACGCTAGTTTAAATTTGAGATAGTAAAATCATTTTAAAAATGGTTGCCGGTGGCATTCTTTCCAACTTTGATTTCCAAGTCTCCTTGATAAAGGCAAAAGCCCGAAACTGGTCTAAAAATAGGTGTTTTTAACAAGATTATATCTGGTGATCACTGATTACTCAAAATACACCACTAAACCCAGATTAAAAATGATAAGCGCAAATAAAACCAGACAGAGGATGAAATATTAACAGACCAACAAAGAAAAATCCCCTGAAAATTTAATCTTTTTGAGATCAAGGGATATGAATATCTAGATCTGAAATTAAATTCAGTTCTTAACCACAAAAGAAGGACTTCAAAAATATGGGAGAAAAACAAGATCACAATGGGCAATATTTTCTCACAGGAATGCAAAATAGGGCTGATTAAAAAAAAACACAAGATGTTTGCGAATAATGGAAGTATAACCTAATTGTGTGTTCATTAATTTGAATACATAAATAATAAAATAAAGTCATCAAAGAAAAAAAGGCTAATAAAGTTAACTAGTCAATATTAAAAATAACACTGGACTAAACACAAACGAAGCATCTATCAAAATACACAAAGCTGGTACACAAAATTAAGACACCAACCATAAAAAGTTAATCCCAGATTGGAAGTTTCGTGATAGAGTATCCTCTATTGCTTAGATTACTGTTAGACAATAGTTCATGTAGATTCATCGTGTACAGTTATTTCTGCAAGAAATGTTTTAAATGATTTCTTAGTGGCTGCTGTGGAAGAAGAATACAATATAAGTATAAAAAAATTGTGCCGTGCAAAAGAAGTAGCAAAGCAACATGTAAATTACTAATAGATAAGATATACAAATACATAAAGTCTGATGAAAAAATATGAGATCAAAAAAATAGTAAGAAAATTATTGAGTAGATAGTGTTTTGCTTTAAATCTACAGATGTAGCTGAGAGTGATGTCATTTTTGTAAGTTTAAAAAGCTTCATTACCAACCAGGATATATTTCAGGGCTGATGTTTGGCTTATTTGCAACAAGTAATCTGTACTTCAAATAATAATGAATTTATTTGGCAGCAGATGAACAGAAAGACTAATAGTAGAGGGAAAAACAAAAGCTCAAATAGATGGCAATTAAAAAAAACAACAATGATTTGTCGCTCAGCAAGTCATGTAATATTCAAGTAGCAGAAGTGACTGATTGAACTATAATCTGAATCTTTAGTGCTCCAACCTGCCATTCTTTGATAATAGCAAATACATATTACTAGGCAATAGTAAGCCACAACCTATTACAGTCAATTGCTAAAGATAATGACAACGGGCAAGTCAATAAACTGAAGATTTCTGGAAGCAGATTCTGATCACAAGGCTTCATCAAGAGTGAAGGAGTTGCAAAATATGTTCTGTGACAAGTCTATGCATTAATGGTTATCAAAAGTGTTCCTGCTGATACTCTTATCATTTACCAATTTATAATTTCTTCCTCTACTGAATGCTTTTGCACAAAATCCATTTTTACAAACCTATTATCAGTAGTTACATGTAATTTAAATCTTTTACAGCTTACAGTAGATATCACTTGAGTGAGGTGAAGCTTACGAGTCAAGTGACAAAGTTGGTGGCAATAATAATCTCACAATATAATTAAAATATGCTATGATGATTTATATTAACCAGACAGGTTTTCAAATTGTACAATTTCTCAACAACTCCCTCTTCGACCACTATCAAGCAAGTATTGCAGTTTATTCTCAAACAATCATAATGCTGTACAAGATGCATGACACACTTAGTGATCAGCTATACGACATGCTGTGGTGCAAGGAAGCATAAATCAATATGACTCATTTAAATCATGTAGTTGACGAGTTTTGTCTCAGAATAAGTGTAATAAATGAAATACATTCCCTAACATCCAAGGAACACTACCATAGTTCAAGTGACCATTGAATAACTATAGAAAAATTTTGAAGATTTCTCCTAGAACTTAGGATTTTCATCCAATAAATGCTACTCTGCTATGTGAAGAGCTTATATATTGGATAACTATATATGTCTGCATCATTATATATTACACAATATTTTACATCTGATCAAAAAATTAGGTTGTCAAATTTAAAATTTAACATACCAATTTCTATTAGCATCTATAAAGTCAATTTAACGTAAACTTATATGCTTAGTTTTAATTTAAAAAATGGCTTGGGTATTAGTTGGATCTGTCTTAAAAATACTTATGTGGCTATGTTGCAAACAGTTGTAAGATCTTAATATTATAAATTGTGTAAAAAAAATGAATAGATGAAAATTTTGAAAAATAGGAAGGACAGAATTTGTGCCAAGTTGAAGAAAAATTATTTACCAAAAAAATTATAAAGGGAATACAGATTAAAGATATACTTATAGAAAGAAGAAAAAAACCACTGATAGAACTAAAAATAACTAATTAAAAAAAAAAAAGATTTGGAGAGAGAGCACAAACTGGCTTTTAGATAGATGACAAATGATGGTGAATTAAGCAATAAAGTAGTCTTGTGCAGGAATTAAATGCAGAGATCACAAAATTGGTTTGTTAAAAAAACAGGTAAATAAAACATCATTCACTAACAAAAGGATAACGAATATTGGAGTACATCTTATTATAATATAAGTTGTCTTAATAGCATAGTTCTCATATTCATTCACCACTTTTTTTAAACTAAAAAAAATAATCAAACTAAGACTAATATTTTGACAGGTGTCTGTAAACATCCTAGTATGTTCAACATTTTCCTACATATACACACGTTCAAGAATTTAAATATGTGCCAAAATATTCTCTTCTATTTAAAACTAAATTATATATGGCAATTAATTCAATGATTTCAGTATAGTGCATTCAATTCGAAAATAGATAATAAAATTCATAATAGATGAAGATGATTTCAAAATTAAGATATACAGATCATTAGAATATTTTTAAAACTATTTTTGTTCAGAAGAAAATATTTAAGTTCCTTAATTTAATTTTGAATGCCACTTTAGAAAGTTGAATTTCTAGCTGTGTTTTATTCACAACTAAATCCATACATTGTTTGATGGATATACAAACATTTATACATTATAATATCCAAGTAATGTAAAAAAAAAAAAAAAACATGATAACTCTATCTCTAAAATGTAATCAATTAAATTTTAAATATTCAAAAACCTTTCTTGCTTGAGAGTTCATAAGAAATTTTGAGAACTACAGTATCAGAACTGGAATCGACCCGAAGACCAAACTCCAGAATCTAAACTTCTACAACTACACTAAATTACGCTGACAAAAATAATGAAATAGCTTTACAGTTCAGGAATTTGTAATAAGTCTGAGCACAAAGTGCCATCACTGAACCGATCCAAGAACCTTACGATCCAGAGTCTAAATAATATACTGCAGCAATAAACCACATAAGTAATCATTTAAAGGCGATACTACTACAATTTCATACTTATAAAAATAATCTTAATGCATTTTTAGAGATTGTCCAAAATATATTTCATTTGCAATATTTTCTTCAAATATGAAGGGTAATTAATATTGCCAATAATTTAATCCACATAAGGTAATATAGTCTCAACTAATGATGAATGAGAAAGTCTTGAAATTAGTTATTATTTTAATTTTGTAATTTTTCTCAGATATTTGTCTTTCATAAATTATGTAACAAACATCTTTGTAGTCATATTTTCATAGTCTTCTACCTCACTAACACTTACTTTACATCATCTGGACTACACTTTCTAGGATTATGACCAATTCAATTCGCACCTCCCCTCTTTATATCATGCTTAAATTTAAAAAGAATATTACACAAATCTTTCATATGATCTATATTTTATTTTAGCAATGTTTCACCAACCCCAGTCTCTAGCTATGTTCCGTGAATCAATTCTAGGCATGTTTCTAAAATATATAAAGATGTTTAAAATTGAAGAAATTAAATATGTGGAGTGCTCAGAAATTAATGAATCCAGATCAAAATTTACAAAATTACGCATAACCAATTATAAAATAACGTTGTTCAAATGTTGGGCTCTAGAATACAAATATTTGAACTTTATCATTAATATAAACCTGGATGCCATGCCTACATTGTGGTTCCTGTACTTTAAACAGCATATCATCAAAGTTGACCTAGTTATGCCCAAACTGCAGAAGAGAAGACAAAACATACTATCATATCATTAATTCATGCAAGGAACAATAAAATCTATTATTTATCGGAACATAAAGGTAGACTACTACCTCATTATATCATTACAAGACTGCATTAAAAAAAACAATTTCCATTCATTAGAATGTCAATTTTCACCACATATTCAATGTGGTACGCGAGGTGCAAAAAAATGTATTCACAGCCTCCCCCTGACGAAAGATTGTGTTTTATATAATCACTGCAAAAGATAAAACAAAGAGATAAACTTCTATCATCAAAATTCATTTATGAGGAAACATGGAAGCTATTCCATACACCTATGAACTTTATATCACAAGGATTATCTCAATATCAATCAGCTTCAAACCATATGGACTAATAAGAGAATCATCTAATACATAATTGTAATGCATGGTGATCTATTTATGTTTTGAGATAATGCAACTTTGTTTAGCCTAAATAAAAATTATTTAAACTAAAAATAGCATGTTTTAATTTTAAGAGTTATTACTTCCTAATTTGCAAGATAGAACCCGTGAGAACTTTAAAATGATAAAATATTTTGTACTACATATTAATTCACAACATTATTTAATTCATTTAAAGCTGTAATATTTTACAGACTGGAAATAGATGTTGATATCATTTCCCTACTGTGGATTCATAAAAATACTTTTCAAGAGATCGTTATAGAGATATTTACTCAAATTCCACAACACAGGAAAACTAGATAATAAAGAAATTGTCATGTGTAATGTGACATTTTTAAAATCTATTGCTTATCTTTAAATTTTTATTATTTAAAATATTTTTTCCTCTTAGATATTATTAAATAATTAAATTTTTTAAAGCCAAGTTAAACAAATTCATTTATTTGTAGGCCTACATCAATTAAAAGCACAGCACAAGAAAGCTCTAAAGATCAAGTATCCGGGGGGAGGGGGGATTTGATGCTGTTATTTATCGAACATTTTAAAAATTATTCCACACTGTTAAATTTTTAAAATTATATTTAAACCACATTATTTTCCTCTTATAAATATTAAATAATTAATTTTTTAAAACTGGAATAAAGAAATTAAGCTATTTATAGGGATCCTAGGTTATTTTATTTTTAAAAATAACTTATTTACAATTAAAAAAAATTGAATGGCAAGGAAACATATGGCATAGGAATAAAATCTTTATTCATTAACATATGCACATGTTTTGGATCGCAGGCCAGTAGGAATTTTTAGATCTATAGCATTCTAATAGATTTAAAATGAGAGAAACAATGAGTTGTAAAATACATCTTAATAGACAAAGTTTGATTTAAAAAAAAACAATACAGCAGAATATGTTTGGATAAAGACTCGTTCATTGTAGATCTATTAATACTGTCTTCTATCTTGTGACCAAAAAATGCAAACATAATTTCTCTTTTAGGCCCTCATTAGAGTTCTGACAATCTTAACCAAGTACTCCCTAACTCCATGCGTACAGCCTTGACTCCCTTGGACTAGTATCGAATTGATAAATTTTTCTCAGACAGAAACTGCAATCTTAACATAAGTCAATGTTCTTCCTCAAAAAAGCTGGGTAGGTGTCCAATAGTATTTACATGATGATTATCTCTGCTCAAAGATGACTATTATCAGATTGATATTCATTTCCACCTTACTTTTATAAAGTTTTTGATGAAACTCACATTTTAAAGAAGTCTCCCCAACATTGACAGCCAGAAGGTACAATTTGATTCTATATTACACCTTTCAAAGATAAAAATTAGTCGTACTATTACAAACTAAACATTAATTATTAATCTCTAATAAATCAATGATTTTAAGATCTTGTAACAAATTATTGAATTATTGCTTGTACTCCAAATTAATTTGGATTATTGCTGACCAGATGTCCAACAGCATATCAGTAAAAGTAGTATTTTATTAAATATATATATCGTATTAAATACTATACTAGTACTATGGAAAAAATAATTCTTACTATAGGTGTTTACTATTTTAGCTCTACCAAATTGAATATATTATCAGTGCAAAGAAACATAATTTTGTTTTAATTGCTGCTAAGACTTGATTACAATATTGTAATTAGTTATAGAGGCTGTCTCATTAGTATTCAAATTTAAATACTCAACTGAAAATTTCATGGATGCTATCAGATCTTTTATTGGTTATATTTTCATTATCAAAAATGTGCAACACCTCTTCCTTTTTCAGGTGTCAGTTACGTCAACATAAAATCAAATAGCATCTTATCAAGCACTTATTGAAACATTCAAATTTGAATTCTAGTAAAACAGCCTCTATAAATAAATAAGACATTCAAATTAATCCTGACAGCAACTAAAAGTCACGATTATGTATAATACATTAGATTTGAAAGGGCTTAAATAATAAGCACATATTTTCTTTGTCCACATTCTCCTTTTTCTTTCATCATAGCTATCCTACCTAATTAAAGCATTAGTAATCAATACATCCCAGATGATAGTGCTGAATAAATCTATATCCAGAGTTGCTATCCAATATTCTAAACTAGATTCTAATCTAAAGCTTTCATCAGTAAGAAGCTTTGTATCTTAGAACAATGCATCTGAAGATTTCGGACACAATGCACTTTCTAGCAATCATTATTTACTTCTCTGCTTTATTATTAAGAAAGGTGCATTGGATCCTACAGATTTCCAAGCTTCTCACTGAAGCCATAACCCAGAAACTAGTCATCTATAAAGTACTAAAGTTTCAATAGGTGAAAAAAAAATTATGCTGCTGAAAAAACAGTGAGTGTAGCTGTGATATTTTATTGGTCTTAACACTCATTATTACAAGTGCACCATATTATGTATAAAGACAATGAAATATCATAAATTACTATATATATATATTGTACATTTGATTTCTAAAAACTAGGAACAGTCCAGAAACAACTTTTGCAAACTCGATTAATCAATAGAAGCAGAATGGCACCATATCTCAATCTCTCAGATTAGTTTTGGCAAAGTTGGCCTTTTCCTACTAATGCAGATAGATACTAATAGTAATAGTGAGTTATTGCCATGCTTTGTTACTTATACAATCTTCACAATCTTGCCTTCCTAAGGAATTCATGTTCTATTTAAATCAAAGCCAAATCGTATTAAGTGTTTATAACAGATTGCATATATTTTACCTTAGAAAATCTACTTCACCTGAAATTTGTTTAGGAATTTTATTCTAATATAAGAATATAGTTTTCATTTTTAGAAAAAGCTGCAGTCTTTAGCAATTACATAAGACAACTTACTCACATAGTGTTTACGCAGAGTGTGTTTTTTTTAATGGAGGAAGTTTCTTTTTGTGATCCATTTCATAGTCTGTGATATTAACCAATAATGGATACAACAGCAATCCATCACTTTGTTTTGAACTTCTGAGACAAAACTAATATCCATATATTACAATATTAATTTTATTAGCATTGCGAAATGAATTGAGCAAATATTAAGAACATTATATGAAGCAGGAAACCCCAAATCCAAGCTCAGAAGTCATCCATACTTGAGCAATTAATGGTTGAAATTACTGTTAACTCATTAGGTGTGGATAGAAATTTAACTTCTTGGCAAAAATTATTTTATTCCAATGATAAAAAAGGCATGGCTAAATACGATAATCAGTTCTAAATAATAGTAATATCAAAATGACCAATGAAAGTTATGTTTAATCATTATATTAAAGTAGTTTTCTATAAAATTTTCTTTGCTATATAATAACTACCAGAGCCTCTGAGCTAACTGAGATTTATGTTTGTTGAGGGAACCAAGAAGTGTATCTAAAAATAGTATTAAAAAGCCAAAAAAAGTTTTCTTCAGCCACAATTGGATTTTTTATATTTAACTTGAAATAAAAGTGTGTGGTGTCCTGAAATTAATTATTTTAATCATTAGTTGTAAAAATTAAGTGAATGAATCAATTTCTGGATACTCTGTGATTTTATTTCCAGTTAAATATAAAAATCTCCAATTGTAATTGAAGAAAACATTTATTTGGGCTTTTTAGTGCATAGTCAATAAAAGTATTTATTATAAAATATTTTTTATACATATTATTTTTTAAAGTTTTTACTATTTAGATCACTTTTGTAATTATTCCAATTTTAAATAAACTAAAGAATAAAAACAAAATCGCAATCTGAGTAATATTTTCAATATTATTTGTTTATGAAAAAGGCTGGTTTTTTTTAAGAAAAAGAACACTTTTACAATCGAGGAAATTAGATTTGTTTTTATTTCTACTTGAATTTATAAAAAAAAAAATCATATACCACCTTCACATTGAAAACATACTAAAACAATATCAATTTGTTTGAAATTCAATCCAACAACACCAATTTTCTCATACTGCATTATCATCGGTTTCTAATACCTGCACAAAATTTGAAGGAAATCAATTTGATAAAAGTATAATAAAAATACACCCAAAAATTTATCCTAAACAAACAGAATTTCTAAGTTAAAAAAGTCTATTGCTTCAAATGATTTGTTTTTTAATTACAAAAAAATCAAGAAAAGTTTTTGATAACTTGTAACAACATTAATAGTTAATCCCATACACACAGTCAGCAATTCAAAGAACATTTATATTCATTTTCTTTGCCTAAACCACACTTCCTTAAAAAAATAATTTAATAAGATGAAAACTTTTGTGGAATGTACAAATTGCTATTTAGATAAATTAGACTATACAAATTGGAAAACAAAGATTGGGTCTATTTGGCCCATACTATCTTTGATATAGAAGCCTCCCAAGATAATTTTTTATCAAAACTGCACCAAGGTAATCCAGTTTGAAAGATTAAAAATTATACTACCATTCTAGGCATATATAGGAGACATTTCAGAATTTAAAAGGCATTTCCATAAATATACATGAAAGGAGTTATTTAATGAGTGCAGAAATAAAACTCAATAAGCTTATCATCCCTTTCTCTGTAATTTGTCATGTCCATTGCCTGCATGATTTATCCTAACAAGTGAGGTGAAATTTAACAGAAAACTGTGTTTCAAACAAAGATGAGGATGTGGGAAGTCGTGTATAATTGCATGAGTTATGGAAAATATATACCTTCTGAATTTTTCCATTAACATACAGCAATTCCTTTTACTGTAATTAAAAATTTGTGATTCTAGATGTGAAAACTGTTTTGCCAATAAGTATTTAATAATAAAATACGAACCTCCACATATACGCCATACTATAATATTCAATTTGTGATGTTAAATACAAGTAAACTCTTTAGAATTATTGCTTGACAGTGAGCTAGTAAAAATTTCTTGATTACATCCATTAAGTATAACAATCTAATATTAACACATAGTAAATTTCAATATTTCACAAGTGTTAATAGAATATAAAAAAAGAAATTTAAGTGAATAATTTTATATATTCAAGTGCTTATTTCAAGATGCTCAAGAGTTGCCTACATAATTGCATTTAGGTATGAAGATAAGACAGCTGCTCTTATCTTTTCAATGTGACTTGAATCAAGAGTTTTCTCGTATTTAACATTGAAAATATTATAATACGGCACATGTGTGGAGGTTTGATTACCTCCACTTTAGAATAGAAAACTGTGAATTATAAATAATAAAAAAATTACATATGGAAGTTAAAAAGATATAGAGCATTAAAGTATCACTGGTGTAATTAAATATTAAACTAAGATTTGTTACATATTATATACCTACAATCTCAAAAAAAAAAAAAAACACCAAAGTAATGTCCAAAAATCTTTTTAACTAATATATATACCACCTTCTTCGATGCTATTTTCTAAATGTGCAGCCCTTTAGTGTTAACAAACACATATCTTAATAAATTAATTTCTAATTTTTTTCACATATAAACCTATCAGAGGGTGTATACATATACATAGAAAGCATCAAATGTTATGATATATTCAAGATGTAAATATACTACATCAATTTTACCAATATAAAAAAACAAAGGCACAAACAAATCTAAACACAAGCACAGCTCACATTTAATCAATTTCAAGTTTATCAACTTTACCAATTGAATTAATATAATTCGGCTGCAGAAAGGAGTTAGCTATTAACTAAAAGACTCTGATTCTTTTTTGAGGCTTTAAAAGGGACTGAGCAGGGTAAATTCTTAATGTCCACTCAGTAAGTTTTTGTCATTGCAGCTTTTCATATCATTAAATGCCATTTTGAAACAAGTATGATACTTCTAACTAGAGGCAAAAGAGAGAACAGAGAACCAAAACTTAAAGGCAAACTTATTGATACTCAAACCAATTCATGAACCACAAAATATATTTGTATTTACTACATGCTGTATTTTTGGTCTATTTGGTGCTTTAAAATACTGTACAGTAACTTGTTTAGCAGCAGACTTCCTCTTTAAAATATCTTTATTTAATTGTAGCTCTCCATTGTTGTCTCTCCTCTCACAAAAAACTGTCAATAGATTACATTACAGTATCTTTGAGAAAAGCTTTAAAATGTAAATGATATCTGCCTCTTCCATAAAAATCTAATTCAAATCAACTATAAAATACTTTTTTAGAGAAAAAGGTGTCACATTTCATTTGTTTTGCAAGACAATCCAACAAAGATTTGCTTTTACCATAATAGATTTGATAGCATCAATAAGTTTTAAAACATACTGTCTAGTTTTACGATCTTTATAATTTTATGGAGCATCCTGAAATGATATGTGCCAGTGCATAATGTCAAGTGTCCATTATTCACTTCCATGCTACAATTTGGCAGAATAACTTTATATGCAATTAATTTACTCTGCCTTTCTATCTAAAAATGTTAGATATTCAAAAGGACATGATCACATGAATAACCATCCAAACCAAAAAAGTTATTAAAGACTTTACTTCCATCACTGGTTTTTAAAATACTTCCATTTATTGTATATTACTTTTAAAAACTTTGTAAATGATGTCACTCCAATCATTATGTTTTTTAATATTACTGCCACACTATATGAAAAAGTGACAAAATGCTCTGCAAGATACATGCATTTCAGAAATAACTTCATTAGCTGCTTTAAAAACTACAGTTCATTCAAATATTCCAACTGGATAACATATTAATATTGAAATGGCAGCTGACTTGAAATCAAAGTGCAAATGTTTAACATTACAACAGTTTACTATAAATTACAGGATTTCTGAAATAAATTCTACAAAACATTAAGAAACCTGTAGAACACCCTTTCAATCAGCAAGGATAGCATAATCAACAGCATAATGTAAATCTACAAGCCAAGAAAATTCTTGTTTTTGATTTTAATCAGTTCATCGGAAAAACTCTACTATCAAACCTATATTACATCTTGACATTTGCTTCAAGGAACCACTTATAAACTATTCAAAAAGCCACTGCCACAAACCATGAACACCAATGTTGGATACCTGTTTAACACCAATTTTCATTTCAAATGCCTTTGATTTTCCACATATATCTCTATAATAAGAAAAAATTTAGAGGCAACCAGCATTTTCAAGCATTACATAAACTTTTTCAATCAAATCAAATACTTCTACCAAACCAACAAAAGGAATATATTATAAATCATGTCAGTACATATGGACTTTTCTTATATTTATCATGCTTCAGCTCTATCCCTTCTGATGATCAACCAAACTTCTTATGAACTCCCCATACAATAATTTTTTCTCTCTTTGTGATCCATATTATTTTCAATATATCAAAAGATTTAAAATAACCAAAATTTTAATGTCACTATCATTTCTAACTTTGGAAAACCCAAATCTATAATAACTCATAAAATTGTCCACTTACTTTGTTCATTTTAAATCTTGTTTTATTACATGTAACATTTGTTTTCCCTCCTACATTTCAATCATCTTTAATGGCCATTTTCAAGGTTTATTTCTATTTTTCATACCAACCCATTCTTTTTCTACTTATGCAGTATATATTTTCATTTCCATGAATATTATTTATATATTCTTATAACATTTTTTTTTTTTCTATTCTAAATTTTTCTGAATAGTTTATTTTTACATTATCAAATAATTCGTTTAAAATATCTACTGTCTTTATATACTGAACTTTATCTTTAATTACTTATAAGTATTCAGATATTAAATTCTTACTATTATTCTGTTTAAGACTGTTTGTTTTTTTTCTTTCAAAATATAGATGTTCTTTAATTATCCATTTTTTTGAATATCTTTATACATTTTCTATCATTTTTATTCCAAGTTTTAAATGTTTATTTTCTTTCATATGCAAATATATATTGGAATTTATCCCTTAAGTGATATTTTAACTTAGTTTTTAATTTATTTTTGTTGTTCCTACATATTAAATATTTTTATTATCATTTTGTAATGCAAGTAATTCACTATATAAATTCCCTCTTTTCATAGATCCAATATATAATATTTGCACATAAAAGAATATAAGCATTTACAATAAAATTGATGGAAACTGTTAAAGCATATGAAGAAACATTAATTAAACAACATATATACACGGGGGGGGGGGGCAATAAATAATTATAAATACAGTAATTAAAAATAAAGGTCAATATATAAAGAAAGTAGAGATTTTAAGTTATTTGATAGTTTAAAATTACAATGGAGAGATGATTATGCAAATATATATTAAAAGATAAAAAAAAAAAAACAGATGAAAATAGAATGTAAATAATTATAAGAGTTATTGAATATATGTTATAAAATGTAAAATTTGAATATGAAAAGAATTTTTACGAAAAAATAAAAGATCTTAGTATGGGAAATAATCTAATTAGATTTTTCTAACATCTTTATATATATGTAATTTTGAAAATATTTTTCTTCTAACAAGTAAAAACAATATTTTATGCAAGATATGTTGATTATTTTTTAATATTTAATGGTAATAAAAGAATATCTGATTATTTTATAAAATACATTGTAGGATTCAATTGACTATGGAAAAGGAAATGAATAATATCATTGATTATATGGGAATCAGATCTACATTGTATACATAAAATAAATATTATTAAATAGAGGAATATGATTGTGGTCTATTATGAAAAATGGAGTAAAGATAAATTATTAAATAAATTATGTAAAAGGAAAAATATAGAAATAAAAAAAAAAGATAAAAAATTTTAAAATACAGAAATTTATATTAGTTTTAAGTAAATCATACAATATATCTTTATATAACAGCAATAATTGTATATAATAAAATAATCAAAATTACCCCAAATTCATAACTCAACCAGAGCTAGCCAAAGAAAATAAACTCTAAAACACAACCAATAGTTTTATTGCTACAAGCAGATGTCTCAAATGTAAAGGACTATAAGATAACAACAAGGATAGCTGCTACAAAAAAGCAACAATAAAAAATAATACGAGAAAAGCTTTTTCAGGCAAATATTTATTTTTGTCCTTTTCAATGTGATGGAACTATTTTTAAAGCTTCAATTTACATTGCATACATAGCGACATCTATCTTTTTTATATATAAAATTAACTAGAACCAATTATAAAAATAATACAATGTGTACACTAGACAATTATTGGTTATATTAATCGAGATTTTATATATATTCATAGTTATGTTTATTGTTATTAATATAATTTGTTTCATATATTTTCCTTCTATTATGTTCTTGAATATAGTTTAATGGTTTTATTTTTTACACAATCTAGTTTATGCCTGTATTTTAAATAATGAATATCATTTCTTCTGTTAATTGCATTATTATGTTCTTTAACTTTTTCATTTAATTGTTTTCCTGTATGTCCATAATAAATTATAAATAAATAATCAATCAAAATAAGATTGAAATAAACAACTATTAATAACTATATTATATTTATCGAACCGGTTTTCATCTCCATTAAGACCTTCTCAAATTGGAACTTAGTATAGTAATTAAGTAATGTAGTATAGGAAATCATATTGCAAATTCCACAAAAAATCTTATGTACCATCTCTTATTTTATAATTATCTATTAATTTGTCTAGATTTTTACTATTTAACCATCTTATATTGATGTTTTTGTCTATATAATTTTTATTTTTTAGTAATGTATTATAAATTTTAAGGAAGTTATGAAAGTTTTATCCACATTTTATTAAAACTGCTAATTTTTTAATGTTCTTTTTTTTATATAATTCAATAAAATGTATCTTTTATAAAGTAGCTATATTTTTATCCATATTATATTTATTTTTTATGTTATAAAATTTTAAAATAACTGTCATCTTTTCTATACAAAAAAAGTATCAGAAAGTACATTTTGTAAAATAAATCAAATAATAAAGGATACAGACAGAAAGTATAAAAATAAATTTGTAATTAAACCAGTATATAAAAAACCCATAAATTTAGATAAATTGATAACCATTAGAAAAAAGGAGGGAGTAAAAATAGGAATGGCATTTTTATGTTATAAATTGCTTAGACTGTAAGGGAGATAATAAAAATGTTTCATACACAGGAACAAAAAAAAATTGTAAACTAGATTAAAACAGCAATTGATAGTTAAAAATTCTAATATATACCTACATATGAACTAATGTAATCCTTTAAATTTTGAAATGATGATGCTGGAAAATGTGAGATCATATAAGGAAAGACTAATTAAAGAAAGTTTATACTGTATATAAAAATGAGAAATCCAGTTTCAAATACAAAGTATTAAGTGTAAGGAGGGATGCTTTATATAAAAATTTAAATTAAAGAAAAAAATTTAAATATAAAAGGATGTATGACTCACAGGAAAGTAAGCAAGAAGTTAAAAAAAAATTAATTTGTCATAATGATATTTTTGATTATGTATTTGATGGAAATTCTTTAACATATATTTGTATATATATATAAATAATCAATCCTTGATTTGATTATGATTATATACTAAAGTTGAAACATTGGAAGAAATCTGAAGTATGAAAAAATGGTTCATTAAAAAACCAAGATAGGAAAAACAAAAATGTATTAAGAAATTTGTTTTTTTGTAATTTTTAATTTAAAAAAAGAATATAAAGATAAAATAATTTTTATTACGTTATGCTATTTATCTATCATTAGAAATATTATATCTCAATTATCATAAACTAATATTTAGGAACAAGATAAAGAGAGAATTCTATGTATTAAAATTAATAGACCATTTTGTAAAGAAAAAATAGAAATACATATTAATAAAATATTTATTTAAATGCGAAATCTATAATCTGTCCGACAATCTAGTTTATAATCACTCATGTAATATTCATGTTTTACATTCCATTTTCTAAATGCCAATCACTCATATAATATTCATGTTTTACATTCCATTCCCTAAATGCAATCAACAGAGGTCATTATTTTGAAAGCACTCGTGTTCCTTTTATAGTTATTATTTTAAAAAAGTGTTTGCAATATTCAAATCATGTATTATACAAAAATTCAAAAGCAACAGATCATTTAAGTTCAAGTATCATTAATTCTCATGAATTTGAGCTATAATTCACCATTCCTACAAGATAAAAAAAATTAGTCCTTTAGAAGTAATGCTCATTGGAAAGCTAGCTGGTGTTATTTGGGATTGTGTTGCAATCATTTTATGAATACTGAACCCGTTTGAAAAAAAAAGTGTTCGTCTTAGATACTCAATTAAATATTCACTTTCAGAAGCTATTCGCAAAGAGTATGGTCATTTAAACTCCAAGAGAAAAAATAAAACAATATATAATACTACACTAGAGACAAGTTTTACCATGACCGATCAAGTCAATCTGTAAACCAAAAATACATCAACATACTGATTCATTATTCTGTTTGACGATTTGCGACATCTTATCTTCTATAGAAAAGATTTCCATCTGAAATATGTAAATACCATGTAACAATGCAGTCTATTTTCCAATGAAAACAATAACATTGCACTTCTTAGAATATCTGAGATAATCCTTATAATATAAACAAGATTCACCATGTCTTCCATGAAACCACAGTCAAAATTTTACCATAAAATACTCTTTCAAGAAACCTTGTATTGTTCACTGATTTTATATTAGTGGACATCCAGAAAATTGAAGAACATAATGACTGGTTTCATGATCTTGTGGATTGCATGTTTGAAATTTTATAAGCATACTTAAAACATTTCTATGCTCTATGCTGCACTGATAAGATATCCAAATCTTATTTCTATACAATAAATGAGATAAAATAACAGTTTAACAATATATAGCTAACTTTGTTACAGTTGTTTTGTTGTGATGAAATTACCTTTTAACCTATTACAAACAATAGCAGAACATGGAAGAATCTGTGATGTATATAAATATTTAAGCCCACTTTTCTACTAATAGTTCATTTTCAAGTGATAATCATCCAATTTACAATGTTTTACATCATTGAATGATAAATAACGAGTTTTTTTTCTTTGTATTCAAAAATTAAGTATATTCTATAAACTGTCTTTTAAATTGGCAAAAATAGCACAACCAAAAAGCTGAAGTTCTAGTTTTCACTTTTAATCAGTTTGAATTAAATACTATCATGAAAAATATTGTAGTGACATTATGTTCTTTCATATGTTCCTCCTCAGGCATCAAACAAAAAGTTGCCTCACAGAAAATGTACAAAAGCTGTTAAGTGGATTGAACTTGCCAATAAATCTGGATATGGTTTCTCCATCTAAGAATCATCTCAAATCAAAATTCCCTTTTGTGGATATTCAGTCAAAAATTTATAGCTGAAGAATTATAGTATTTAAAAAACAAAATTCTTACAAAGTTCTAAACACAATCACCTACTTCCAAATAATCTTACTGGAAGTGTCATCAACAGATTCAGGTCAATTCAGTCAACACAATCACCTACTTCATAAATGAAATTTAATAGTCAATGACCTATGTAGATGTGTTGAATTATAGTTAAAACAGTCGAATCTATAGCTACAGTGGCAGAACTTAATAAAGCAATTCAGATTCCTTTATGATATTTTTTTAATGGTTAAACTGTCCAAAAAAGAAAAAAAAGATGAAATACTATCAAACAAAGAATTAAACTTTCTTAAAGTAAACATTAATGCAAAATCACTTTATGGATACTAATGCGCAACGATACTTCAAAAAATTTCAAAAACAGAAAGTCATCAAATTAGAATTGATAGCAAATTCAACACCAAGAAGTTTCTTTCATTAGCCCTTATGTGAAAAAATAAAAATTATAGCTAACTAACTGCTCACCATTTAAAATAATCTTCATTTTCTCTAAAAGCCATCATAGCAATGCTTAGCTACAAGTAAGGTCCTCCCAATTAGTCTTTCTTACTAAACAATATGCTAATTAAAATCTGATATGTGGATGTATATATTACTTAATGAGTAATATTGCTAGAAAAGATGACACTAGATGGACAATCAAAATCTTAAACTGGATTCCAAGAGATTGTAAAAGACCCAGAAAGAGACCACATGTGAGATGGATGGATGAAATAATAAAGTGTACAGGGGTGTTGTGGAGAAGAGAAGCTAAAGATCGGAGATGGATTGAACTTGGAGAGACCTTCATCCTGCAGTGGATTGATAATAGTTGATGATGATGATTACTTAATGAGCATGTAAATAATTTTACGACTTATTAAATATTAATCCTAGGAATATAAATCTATTTCATAGAACAGACAAATCAGAATATATTATTAACACAATTTAGAAGCAAGATTCCCATAGAATGATTTAAATAAACCTGCAAATAACGCCCACCTCTTGTTATATCAATGCCAATAGATTGGCATACAAGTTTATTTAAATGATTCTATGAGAATCTTGTTTGTAAATTGTCTTAGTAATGTATTCAAACTTGTTTTGTGAAATAGGTTTATATATATGTGTGCACAATATTGCAGACTGCAGTAATGACAATACAATCTCTTTCTAGAATAAATCCCTGTTTATTTATAATCAAACACATCTAATTCTTCATATGATTTTAAACAATTATACTTTGTTTTGTCACAGTATAAGTTTTTCAATAACATTCCACACAAAATTTACTTTTATTTATTAAATTAAAGAGAAATCTAAAAGAAATTGCATGATATATATATATATATCATTTTTCAAATTATAAAACTAGATTCCCTTTCTGTATTAATTGTGAACAATTAAACGTTTTAATTATCAAAATTTTGTCAAATACTATTGTATGTGTTGGCAGTAAGATCACATCTGAAAATATTCAATCATTAATTAAAGGGGGTCTTTAATTTCCATTCTCCTTATCTTTAAAGTCCTTTGTATAAAGTTCAAAGTTCCTTCTTTTTCTGAGCAAAAATAATATACTTCTGACTGTCTTATTTATAAGAAATCTTGTTTTTGTGATATCACTTTATCTTAAAAATTATTATTTAGTTCTTTTACTTACAACACAGTATACCTGTTGATTCAGATTTCTAAGATCACACAGCTGTTTATTGGAGAATTCAACATTTCTTAATAAGATGCCCATATAAGGAGAGGAATAAAAAATGATTATCCAATTAAGATTATTAATAAATTATGTGGAAAAAAGAATATAGACAAAATTGAGAGGAAATTGAGAAAAAAGAAAGAAAAAAAGAAGGAATTTATGTATAGTGGGTATAAAGTGTCAAAAAGTACTTTTTTTAAGATTAAAAAGATAATGAGGGATATGAATAAGAAATATGGTAAGGAATGTGGTTTATTGTTGAAACCAGTATATAAAAGGAAATGTAATTTAGGTAATATGATAAGAAATAGGAATGTTGAAAACATGAATGGTATTTATAAAATAGAATGTTTGGATTGTAAAAAAGAGAATAAAGATGTATCATATATTGGTACAACAAAGAACAAATTAGAGACAAGATTGAAACAGCATTTGAGAGATAGGAATTCTAATGTAAATATACATAGTAAGGAAGTTGGACATATAGATTTTAAGATTAAAATGTTGGAGGGGGTTAGATTGTATAAAGAAAGAATGGTAAAAGAGAGTTTATATATAAAAAGATATAAACCTGTTTTAAATAGAATTGGATAAGACATGAATAAAGAATTATTTTTGGAAATAAATTCATTTTTGAAGTATATAAGAAAGAAAAAGGAAATAAGTTTTTTTATTGTAACAATTGGTTTTTTGGATAAAAAATGTAAAAAGGGAAAGTTTTTTGAGAAGGGAGTCAAGTAAGTGTGGTGTATGTTTTGTGTTTTTAATTTAATTGATTTTAATGTATTTTATTTATTTTTAAATTTTATGGGGTTTATATGCTTTATATTGTTTTTGATTATTTTTGTTTTTATTATGTGAAGTTTGTTTATAATGTAATGTTTTTTCTAGATCCTTGAAAATGACTATAGAGTAAAGATAGTCGAAACGTTGGAAATAAGTGGATATATATATATACATCAAATAAAGTTTTTGAAAAGAAAAGAAGTGATTTTTAATTATAGAATTATATGACTATTAATTCATACATGCAAATTCTTCAGCTTGATGTTAGTGAATAAATCCATTCCACATATCCAGTGTTGGTGCATAGAGAACTTAAATAGTCCACTGTAGGGCAAACATTCCCCAAAGAGTAAAAATGAATGAATGACATTAGTCACAAAATTAATCAACTTCTAGTCCATGGCTATCCATGTTAAATTTTACAATCATATAGTTCCTATTTTTCTGATTCCTTTATATATTTCATTTTTTTTAGATACTAAATGCATTCAGCAAATTCAATATTGTGAAAATTTACCCAGGCAAAATTTAAATATTTTTCAATTACTTCAACAGAATAGTAGTTAGATAATCTGAAATTAAATTTCAATTTTTCTAAAATCCATGCAATATCTAATAAGCAGAACTGATATTCTCATTGAAACATATTTCAAATGCAAGACTCATCTTGAAATCCTTTTTATTCAATCCTCTAGATTTATGTCTATTTTTTTAAGCTTTCTACTTTTATGATATTTCTATTTATCTATAACTTAAATTATTTTAATTACTATTTATTTTAGAAAAATTTATTACAGGAGCTTTACGAATGGAATATGATATGCAATGCCTTTACTTCTCAATATGCATAAAGCTTTGGTCACTTGTATACGTCACTGCCCATCTTACATGTGATAGATTATTTATTTTCTTGTGTCTCAATATTAAATAATTAAGTTTATAGACCTATATATAGTGCTGCAATGTAGCATATACCACACCACAATTGAAAATCACCAATCGGTAGGTTGTTTATTTTAAACATAATACAGTAATTTGAAATTAATTTGATTAAAAATGGCTCACCAGAGGAAATTATATTTCCAAACTCTTATCATTTATAAAATTAATTTTATCTAGAAATTTTTATTCACTTAACAGTTGCAGAACTTTTATCATATTTAAACTGAGCAGTACTCTGTTTTTTGAATGGATTAATACAAATGTAAAATCGATTTAAATAAATACCGCAGTAACACAAAAAAGCAGAATTTTTTTTTATTAAAAAAATAATGCTTTACATAATAAATGTTTTAAATCCAATACGACGAAAAATATAAAATTTGTTCCATACCAGCAAAATTTTAACACTTATCTAATAGATTTTCAATCATCAAAGCATAAGTATATATGTACATCAGTGCAAAGAGGGAGGTTATTACTAATTGTAATAGCGACAGACTTATTGATTTTTCTCTAAGTCTTAAAAGAATCAAGCAGAGCAAATGCTATTTCCTTATTCCTTCTAACACATTATTATATGATTGTTGATATAGTGGACTAAATCAGATGCATTGTTCATTAACCCGCACAAGCCAATGATGAAATTATTGATTTCACTTCAGAATTTGAGACAAAAAACATAATACAACTAGATCATTAATTTTAGAGATATTGGTTTGAGTTTCTAAAGAGCAGCACATCTTTGTAAATAATTTTTCTTTATATATCCATTTATATCATAAATGGTAATAAATAGTGAGTAACTGTTAAGTCAGAGATTTCATTCTAGGATGCATATGCCAATTGTAATATTAATTCACTTTAATTACAAAAATAAAAAGGTTAGATCTTGTAAAATAATATTACTCAAAACAAAAATTTTTATTGATATTCAGAAAAAAATTTATAACAAAAATTCAAATTCAGTAAGCTAAAATTAAAAAAAAAAGTTTGCTGCTCTTTATTATGTTTGAATAGACATTTGTCTAATTTTAATGACTAATTCAGTACAAGCCTGTGATTGATTTTTATGAAAATTATATAAATCAATAAAATTGATAGAAAACAAAATGAGATAGAGCCTGCACGATTCAAAGTTGAAAAGATATTCTGCTTATTTATAATTTAAATGCTAAATATTATTTATCTATAACATACTGTATTTCATACAAAAATGATAAAAAAATAAACAATTGTAAAAAATAAGACATATTTAGAATGTTAGTAAAATATAAAAACACATATACTAGAAGCATGTGTGTGCGTGAATTGTCTTAAGAATAATAATAATGTGTAAAAAAAAAAATTCTGTGAATGATATAGAAATAAGCAGTATGGAAAAATAAAGACAATCTTAAGCTTACATGATTTAATCGGGCATCAGCAATCGATAAATAGTATGTTTAGAAACTTTTTTCACCGTTAAATTTCATATTGTATTTTGCTTTTTGAATTTACATTTAATCTTATTTTTAAAAATCTTGTTGGAAATCTAAAAATGAAATAACTGTATTCCTTTTTCTACGATTCAAAAAATACTAAGTAATGAGACCAAATGGACATTAATTCAACCAATGATTTTACAGTCAATTAAATATGGCTACACCATGGCTTTAGCTTATTTAATATGTATATTTTTGATTATGTCATTTGATTTTGATTTTTAAATTATTCATGAATATTATCTATGATAGCTGTGATTTTCTAGAACATTTGTATTAGAAATGAACATGGTTTCATTAATTTGCACAATTAGATCTATAAAGTCAAATTTGAAATGGATACAATGGCATTCTGTGGTCTATTGCTAAAGTTTTTAAGATTTGGAATTTTGCCCATATCATTGATCACTAAAAACAGTCAACACTTAGACAATCTCAATATCAATAACAATCAACAATCTCAAACTGTTGTCAAGGCAACCTCTTTTTAACAATATCTGATATATAAATGAATACTTAAATTTGGTAAAATTTAAACGAATTCTAAAATGTGAAATCTATAATAATAATAATAATTCCATTTAACTAATACTTCAAGTTTAAAAAACACTAAAACAATGGCTACTTTTGCGCAATCTGTCTTAGGTTTGAGATATTATTTTGATGAAAAATTGTGGTAACCTATCCCCATAGATAATATAAATAATTTTTAGTACTCATCCAACACAATTGTGAATTCAATTTAATCTCAGTCTTACTATATTCTCCATGTCCATTTATTTCAGAATTAAATATCTATTTGCTCAACTCTTAATGTGAATAAATTCATTGGCAGTAGCAAACATCTGACAGATTATCCGGCAAAAAATTTTAAAATTGAACTTTTAATTTTTTATCCATTAGATGAGGCTTTTACTTATCTTAAATTTTTCTTACTTTTTTTTTTTTTAAAAAAGATGGAATCCTAATAATAAAATAAAAAAAAAAAAAAAAGAAATTTCATAGTTATATACATTTAAGCATGATCAGATTCTTTTAGAACTGCTTTAAAAATAAATGATTGTATAAATACACAGAACACTAAGACATATCTAAATAAAAAATCGAAGGTATTATTAATTACTTCAATGATTAATTGCTCATTTTGAAGCACATATATCTGTTAAAACATCATAAGCTGCGTAATAATTGACATTTGCTTAAACATGCATCAGTAAAGTTTTGGATAAAAGTATCAATTTTTTTAGCATATAAAAATAAAATATAAATTCAATAACAATTGTTTCAATATTCAATAATAGTGACTAACCTTAGCTAACACATATATCTGTCAAGGCCATGACTTGGAAGTTTTCAGATCAGATAAATTGGGAAATTTTGTAGGATCTCAAAAATGATCAAAATTTTTCTTCCAGTTTGACCATAACCAAATTTGCAGTTATTGAATAGTAAATAATGATTTGCCATTTTCTGCTAGATGGTAGATCATATCCCCCTATGGATACCTTTAGAAAACTTTTACCCTACATGTAGGCTGTTCAAGGTTATTTATTTTTATTTTACAAAAATAAAAACTAAGCCCTGTAAAAATGGTTCTTTCTTTACTGCCATCCACTTAAAAATTCTGCAACCTGTTTTTTTTTGTTGTTGTTGTTTCCAAAACAATAGCAAATCTACTTACTATTATCTCTAAAATTCGGAGTCCGTAGATTTGCTTAATACAGGATCTTGGTTATCGTGTTTCATCATGAAATGGACCTAATCCTGCTTTCTTTCTATATCTTGAAAAATTGACTCCACAATAGAAAACAAGTCAAAGTCTGCTGGTATTTGATTTCATTGATGACTATATATTCAAGTCTTTAACACAGACTCAAATTATAACTACTTTAACTACAATCCCTATCTTACATACATACTTCCACTATTGAAACAAGTTTTATAACAGAAAAATAAAAAACTTACAGAATAGTAATTTTTAAGAATATATCAAACACTTAGAAACAATAATATAGTAAATATGGTTCATTCTAGTTCTAGGTCCAAAAAAAAAAAAAAATGTCTGAAACCAATTATCCAAAAAAATTATTTAATCCAAAATAAAATGACACTTTAAAAAAAAAAAAATGAATAAAACAATATCAAAATACATCATATTAACTTGTGGTTTTACGTATATATATCTGTCATTATCAAATATAAAATGTCACACCCCCCCCAGACATTATTTCTAAACTTTGCAATCTCCCAACAATTTATATTTGACTTTTCAGTTAGTGATATGCACTGAGTCTATTTATTATATATTTATTTTTGAGGGATTGCAAAATTTAAAACAGACTAATGTATTGTCTTTTTTGTATACGTAAATTAAATGTTTGTTTACTAGCATTAAGATCATTTCCAAATTAAATTTCACGCTCCTTGTTTAAGTAAGTCTGTATTTCAAAACTTAACAACATTGCAGCATACAATTCAAGAGGTTCTTGACGTACTATTTGAAATTTAGACTAACTTCATTCACAAAGTAGCATTGCTGAAAAAACATAACATGTTGGGGGGAGGGGAATTCATAAATATGTATTAAATTACAAGATTTGTCGAGCAATTTTTTTAATAATAAAAAATTAGTAAAAAATTAATTAATGAATTTTGAGAATAATTTTAAAAATTAGTATATAGAATTTTACGAAAACAAATTGTCATAAACATAAAAGTCTCAATGATATTTTTGTTGCTTTACATGCTTTATATCAGCGTCATATATGGTCACTTTTAATAGTACGCATGCGAAACTAGCATTCATCAATCATTCTATTTTTTAATCAGTCTTTTATAAAATTAATTTCTGAAAATAATGATCCACTTGCATTAATAGAGGAGGGAAATGATAAAATAGCTGTTGCTAGTTTTTAAACAATTGATGTTTTCGGGAATGGCATAATCAATCATTTCCAAGGCATTTCATTTCTCAAACCAATAACCTTTTGCCTTTATATAGAAGTGGATTAAAAATATCAATTGCAATTCTCTATATCATCAAATTTAACCACTCGAAAATTTTCACATTTATCCATTGTTTTAACAGATATATAAATTTTGGATGTTTCTTCAAATTGTCTGAACTATGATAAAATCTTTAAATTTTGTTGATCATTGACTGAATTATAAAAGAAAACTTTGGTGCCAATTTATCTCAATTTGGCTTCTTGTGATATTATATAATCCCCAATTTTTTTTTTGTATTTATAAATATTTAAAATAATGTCACCATTAAAAATTTATAATTTAGCTTTGAATGCTTTAATTAAATCAAATACAGCAATGTCTGTTTTATTAACAGCTTGCAATGTGATATTTAATTCACTTAAGTGGAAGAACAAATCAGTAAAACCATTTCAAAAGCCATTCGCTGTCTCTTGACTGCCTTGTTCAATGACAATGATATTATGTAAAGAAGTCTAATTTCTTCTAAACACTCAAAAAATCTTTGAAGAACTTTTCTACCACTTAACCATCAGACATTACTATACATAAAAAAATTATTGTATAACGACTTTTATCTCATTTAACAGTTCCAAGAATTTTCATTTATTTAAAGCATGTGCAGATATAAAATTGACTAATTTTGTTATAAAGCTTATCTTCCAATACCTTGAAACTAGCCTTGCCACATAAAACCTATTGACGTGTAATACAGTAAAAATCCAGACTACATTTCCAATATGTTTGATAAACGAAATGATAAAATCATTTTATTGTCTGATACCAAATGTTACTTGACATAATTTTAGAAAAGTTTGTTTCTTTTTCAGCAAATATCTATTCCTTTTGTCGTGTTGCTAAAGATGCTAAACTGATTAATTTTTCCTCAATATTTTTCCCAAAACAATAATGAATAAAATGAACTAAACAAGTTGAATCAGTTGTCAGTAGTGTAATCAAGAGAAAGAGAAATGAATTGGAAGATTTTATATTTACTTTTTTGTTGAAGGGTTACATTTTAACCATTTCTAAGACAGTCAAAGATGCACATTTTAATTGTGCTTCTTCTAGATATTCACGATCACCAGATTTTCCATATTTGACAATACCATTTAAAGCAATGTAATCAGCAGCAGTTATATTTGACTGATGGCCAATATATTGATATGAGCGTTGACTGAGTATTTCTATTTTTAATAAGCCATACAATAAATTCTGTTGAAAAGATTCCGCATACTATTACTGTCCAGGAACACAAAATATTTTATTGTCCTTATTAATCATGATATATTCTTCTGATTATCAAGTTGGAATTCTCTACTTGATTCCAAAATTTTATTTTATTTTTTACTTATGATAGCCACATTAATAAGAACAGCAAAAAAATAAAAATAATGTGTAATGTCTCTTTCTATAATATGTTTGAAATGAATAATGCAACTGCAACGATTTTTGCACCCTGTCAGTGCACGCATAGAATATGCTATCACATAAACACAAAAGATGGACGGAAAGACATATCTACACTATAAAATAGTGCTATGACCAGAAAAATCAAATTTTATTAATTTCTCACACAAAACAATATTTCATAATAATTATTAGCAAATAATTTAATAGATTATAAGCTATATTATTATTTACACATGCCACTTCGGATAAGTGTACCACAGATTCAACATAGCAGAACTAGATATATGTTAAAGATAATTTATTAATCAAGTTACTAAGCGGAAGGCCGGTTCTATTGTAAAAACATCTTGGAGATCATCTGCTTTTTACATATGTCATTATCCATAGTTTTAAGAGATGTATTGGGTTCAAACACTTTATTAGTAATTAAATTAAAAATCTATTTTACAAGTGCTAAAAAACTTTGTCTTACCATTTAATTTGTAATAAGTTCCAGTCAGAGCGAATGTATCAATAAAAACTGCTTTCTATCTTCATTATATGAGTGGCATTAGAAACAAAAAGATTTTGTATAGATTGATTTCCCATGTATTTTATAAAATTGCACATTTTTTTTTACTTCATAAAATAAGTCTACTTACTAATTCTCATAAATATTGCAGTGAACTTTCAAACCTTAGATTCAAGTTTCGCTTTTGTATATTAAACTGTGAGAATGTTTATTTTAAAATATGTTGACAACATATATGTTGGATTGTTATAATTTTTATATTTACCCTCTTTTGTCGCTCCTTCTTCATTTGACAAATATAATAATCACAAAATTTTATGTAAAGACTTACTTACCAAAGGATAAACCCAAAGTTTTTTTTAAAAAAACTATAAAAATTTATAAATACATCAGAACAAAAGCAGTATGAAAGGCAAATGCTGCTCTGTATGGTTTAGTGCACTGGGGGAAAGATAAATGAGAGAGTCCCCAGATAGAAGCCCAATCTGTCACTTTAGATTTGGAATATCACGCCTTTCCAAGAAGTTAATCATTCGATTGTATTAATACAAAAATAATCTTGCATACAATTCAATTGAATAAATTAATCACATTAAAGCAAGGAATCTTGGCTTTTCCAAGATTCCTTAAATTACAGATTACATATATATATATATCTGGTGTGTAACGCTACATATACGACATTTGATAATTTGTTTGCAGTTTTAAAACGAGTAGAAATAGTTCTGTCTGTAAATATAAATTTAAAAACCATTTGAATAGCTCGAATTAAAATTCAATTTCTAACATTTCTCATATTACATCTTCAACAAATGACTGAATTGGTAGATAGTACAATTATTTTTATTAAGAAAGTACTATGAATTGTCATTCCAAATGTTTTACATTTTTCAGCACTAATATTATATCTTCAACTTTACATTAAATTTCAAATTTAAACGACAGCTTTAGAATTTTATTAAATTTTAAATGATTCTTATTCAAATTAAAAATCTTGTAATATATTAGAAAAAAAAAACACTATGAAATAATTCTTAAGAATGTAATCTAAATCTTTGAAAAAATAATTATAATAAAGAAGTATATAACAGTTATCAATTTAATGTTCAATATATTAGCATCATTGTGTAATCAATAACAGTTAAATTATATAAAGAATGAAGTAACTAATATTTATATTTATTGCTGATCAAATATATAATGTTTAGGAATGTATGTCCAAATCAATTACTACGGAAAATTAGAAGCAGATTCTAAAGTTGCTACTACATTTCCTCTTTTGTATATCAATGCCAATCACTGATAAAAGGAGATATCCTCCTTCATCTGATCATCGACTCTATTGTAAATAAATAAAGCATTGATAGCCAAAAAACCTGAAACCTTATATTAGTGGCAATCTTAATTTAGAAATCAATCAAGCCAGTTTATTGTTCAAAATACTAATTTAAATTAAATAATGATAATTTTAATAACACGTAAATGATTTTTACTGCTCACAATTATGCAAATTTATGAATATAAATATTTCACACAACAATCATATCTAAACACGTTCTGTGAAGTATAAAATTTATATACCTAAATATTACATATTTGATCAGTAGTAAAAATAAGTTATGTGCAAAGAAAATTATTAGTATTTAATTTAAATTAATATTAGAAATGGTAAGCTGGCTTGACTGATTTGTAAACTAAGATCACAACTAATATAAAGTTTCAGGTTTTTTGGCTATCAAGGCTTGATTTATTTACAATATATACAGTTAAAGATCAGATGAGGAGGATATCTCCTTTTATCAGATAAAATAGATTGGCACTGATATACGAAAGGGTAAATGTATTTGCAACATTATTTTAAAAAAATTCTTTAGAATATGCTTCCAATTTGTCTTAGTACATATTTTGATGTGATTGTTCAGGGAAGAATTTATTTGAATCTATATTTATATATCAGTCAAATTAAAATAAAACATTTGTTTTGCTAAAATATTTATTCCTAACTACTAATTCAATATACATCAAATTAAAAAATTGGTATAATTATAATGTTATATAATAATATATTAAACGGAAAATTATTTAAAATTAGCATTTATAAAATACTAGTTTTCGACTTCACCTTTGAGTAGTAAGTAATTTAAACTGCGCTTTACACAAAAAAAAGTGAAGCTTGTCTAAACCACTATTAAAGAGTTATATGGCTAAGCGCTTTCAGAGAACTTAAGTCTCCATATTCATAGCCTACTTTAATTGAAGTTTAGCGGTGATTTATGCAAATTTCCATAACGACAATTTTCTGGAGATTGCAAAGCACGATTCATTTGCAATAAAGCATGCCTCCTCAATTCTTGGGTGGCTCACTCTAATTAAAAATCCCTTACAATACACTACACGATGTATATTTTTATGTGTTGAAAAATATTTTAAATTCTGCTCACAACTATTTGTAAACATCATCTGAAGGACAAATGCAGACTTAGAAAATTTCAAGTCATAGAATGGTAATTTATGTAAGAAGAGAGCAACCCATATATTTATAATCGGATATATATGTTTTCAAGTTTTTTGTTTTTATAAGTGCATCTTTCCACTTTAGCCCAATCCTATCCCAACCATCTATCAACACAGAAGTCAGACCAACTTCTCTCACTATGGATGCATTCTGAAACATCCACTTCCCTTTTTACATGTATCATTTAAGTTCATATACACATTTATTTAGCCATATATCTATTTAACTTCATATATTAATATTTCAAAATTCTATTCCATCACATATTCCTTAAACATAAAACCAAAAATATGTGAAAAAGATAAATGACTCCAAAGATATGCATTTCGCGCTAAATCAGCACTCATCATTTGGCTCAGATTCCAATCTCTTACCATTTGTTTAGTATTATGTAGATAACCAATTACTATAGTTTGCTTGCAAGTGCCAAACTTTCTAGACTCACAATTTAATGATTATTACTAACCATTAATTAGAGATGATCCCTAGTCCAAATATACAGTTATACTGCAATGCATAGTTTCATTTGTTAAAAAATATTTTGAATTTTGCTTCATGTCTAATGAAAAATGTACCTCAAGAAAAAATGCAAACTTACAAAAAAATTCAATTTATGCAAAAAAAAAAGTCATTAAACATAATTTTATTACGGAGTTCTTTAGGATTTTTCATACACTATTTTAATGGCCAATCATTAGTGACATTTTTGTATATTTCTAAGATTATTAGAGTAGTTTCATGTATTTTCCTTTTGCGCAATCTTTAGTGCAGTAATTAAACTAGTGATCATGTTAGCATAAAATAAATTTATGAATACCCCCCCCCCCCAATGCTATCCCCATTAAACTGAAGATTCTACCACATAAAATCAAAACTATTCACATCTTAACAATGCACACAATTAGTTAAAAGTTTACAATGTCAAAAAGCAGCAACCAAATCTCAACCCAGCTGTTAGTGATTACATGAGATTGCTTGGATGTAACATTATTCAGATTCATTTTAACATACATTAAATAAATACATGAAAGATGTCAAACAATTTAATGATTGGCTATTCAAATATTAGAATATATATGCTAAATAACTCTACAATAAATTTGAATGCGGATTTCAAATAGTTAAATTTCAATCATAAAAAATTGGCGCATAATATTGTCTCCTCTATAAAACTATCAATTTTAAACAAAATTGAAATAGACAAATAAAAATTTATTTAATACAGCAAACCAGTCTTCATTTCTTATTCAAAAAAAAAAAGAGATTGTAATAAGTTTCTCAATTTTATGTGCACATAATAAGTTAACCGTGACAATGGAGGAAGCTATTTAGTCGAAATGTTGTGAAAACATTAAATAGAATATATAAGTTATTGTAGTATAATATAAAAAAATGTCCATTGAGTGGGGTTGCTATGGAACAAGTTAGTCATATGATTATAATAAAAGAAAGCATCTTGATAAGGTTCCAACAAGGAATGAAAACCTGTTTGATGTATTAAATGAATCGTCTATTTCAATTTTGTTTGTGATTGATTATTTTAAATTTGTACATGTGTATGCATCTACTACTTGTATACATTTAAATTCATGTACAGATATATCAAAATATTATAAATATAAGGATTAAATATTTATTTATTTATAGAATTAAAATTGAGAGTAAATCAGTTAAATCCATATAGGATGAATCAGCCGATTAAAGGTTATAGTACAGTTCTAAAATTGGGACGTGAGAAGAAATTGTGTTAAGAGAAGTGGAAAACCATCAGATAATCAGCAGTCATGACTTGATTTGACCACGATAAATGAGAATATATATAAAATCCATGTGAATGTATGTTTGTCCATAAGGTTGTCACATGCCAAATTCATAACCAATTAAAAAAACTATTACATTTGTCCGTTATGCTGTTAAATTCATAACTGGAAAAAAAAAAAACAACTTTAATATCTAACTAAACCTTAATTTATATTATGACCATTTCATACAAAGAAAGTGATTCTATCCTTTATATTTAATAATCCAAGCATATTTTATGTTAAGAAGTAATTCCGCCATTAATAAACCGTAATTTTTATAGTTGTCCGTAACTCTGTCAAACTCACATAAGTAAATGTAAAATTAATTTAATAATACTTCGCTGGGTATATTTCTAAAGTGTACCAAACAGGTTGGGTTGTTTCAACCCCCCCCCCCCCAATTTTTCAATAGTAAACTTCTCTCATTTACTTATATAATATTAAAATCTTGTTTAATTTACAATAAATCTTTAAAAAAATTTGTTAAAGCAACCAATTTAAAAAACCAACAGCCTTTCTATAGGCTAGATACGGTCTGATAATACAAAAAGCATTAATTTACATTTTGTCACATATATATTTTTTAAAAAAACTAATTCAAAAACAATATCTATAATGTTGCCGTTGTATTGAGTTTTATGAAAATCTATTTACTCTACTTTCCTAAAAAGATAAACTATAAACGTTTGTAAAAAGCTTTTCATTTTAATATACAATAAAATTATCTGTTGCTATCTATCCTAATTTCCATTTGCCGGTATAGTATAAAATGTTTAATAAATACCAGAAAAAAGTTATGATATATATATGAAATATATGACAATTGTAAAAATATATATGCAGGGTATATGTATATAATTAAAAAGATATATATTTGTTAAAAGCAATTTTATGCAATATTCCAATTTAATTCCTGTTACTGTGAAGCGGCTGTCAAATAAAATAGAAAATAATGCTTAAGTATTACATAATCAAAGTTTTAACTTAACATGTGTGTGTGGGTGTTATAAACGGAAATAGCAGAAAGTTCTCAATGTTGACTCAGTTGACTGCAACAGGAGTACAAAACAACTTATTCCAAACGTTTTCTTACGATCAATCTGGCAGTTGAAATAAAATAAATTAATGTGATGTTTTGTTGTCAAATATTATTTTCCCCCCAAAATGACTTGACATTTTCAAAACGTGTGGAATAAAATTTTTGTGTGAAGTGTATATTTGTTATCACCTACATATAAGTAAATGGCTCCATACATATTATCTTTTTAAATGTTAGTATTAACTATAACTGTAAAGCTATAAAGTGGGTTAACGGCACCACCTCCACCATCAGTTACACACCACCACCACCAGGCCGCAGTTCATGCTGGGAGATATTTTAAATTGAGATAAGGGATTTCTATCACTGATAATGAGTGCTTTGTTGAATTATTGTTTACTCTAATCTGTTGGATTAAAAACACAGAAAACAAATTATACCAACAAGAAGTTGATTTTATTGACGACCCTTTTTATCTAAAATGACAAAACTTTTTGATTAATATCACAGACCAAAACATGCAAGTTAAAAAAAAAAATAACAAATTAATAAACCCATAACACCCCAAAATCTACTGGTGGGTTAAACGCCTAAGAGACATTTTGTCGGGACACTCAGTGTCTTTAAAAAAAATAAAATAATAATAATAAAAACAAAGAGAAAAAAGAATCACAAGTTATCTCACTGAAAAATAATTTAAATAAAGTTCTTATTAACAATTCATTCATTTTTATAAATAATTAAGAAGAAAAGTCGATCCAGCTTCGTACAATACGGTAAAATGGAAGCTTTTACCATCCTTTCTTGTCAAACGACTGATTTACAAAGTGTATTTCTTTCAACACAAACAATCAACATGAATGAGATAATAATTCTGATTTAAGATGGATTTCACAGACTGCAATTTTCTTTTCATTTAAAAAATGGAGTGAGAAGAAACCTCTGTTTAATGAATACGATTTCGCTAAAAGATGAGAAATGAACCACTCAACTTCCTGGATAGACCTGCCATCTGGTGGTCAATTGGATTTAAAAATATGACAAAAAAATTTTTCAAACAGCGGCCCAAATATAAAAGTCTTTCTGAAAAATCATCTTAGCAAAATTTTGATTTCTAATGTATGGTGGCAATAGAGGGGAGGTGGTGTTACAAGGTGGAAGAAGACTCATCGCCTACCGATCCGCCAGATAGCTGGAGTTGGCCCATTTGTGCTGTAAGCTGTGGTAACATGCTAGTATGATACGATGACAAACTATTTGGATCCATCGCAGTTTGAATCATCTACAAAAAAAAAGAGAAAATTACGTAAATACTAAAATGATCAAAAAAATAAATCAATTATGTTATTAATATATAAAATATCGTAATTAGAAAAAAAATGCATGTACTAAGAAACTTTATATTAAAAATTTTTAATATATAATAAGACAAATTCCATTGGATTTTCATTTAAGAAATAAATATATATCACACAATTTTGAAACCATGAAAACATAATGTTTTAAATGTATACTCATTTATTTTATTCAAAACTTTTTCTTTGATAAATTCATATAAAGATTATTCAAGTAAATCTTTCTGTTTCACTTACGCTACACTGCATAGTATATTACGAATTATATGGAATTTTTGTTTCAAAGGCTTGACAATGCCTCTTCCCCATACAAAATATTTGTTTTTCCTAATTTTTTTTAAAATAAAAAAAACAGTTTGCCTAACCTGAAACTTTTTCAATGATTTAAAAAGATAAAAATGAACATCACATTATCAAAGATTTCTATTGCATAAATCAAGTTTTTCAGTGGCCAATGGAAAACGCTTTAACTGCTCAAAACTAAGAAATGATACTAAGAAATGATTCAATCATTTACTGACAAATCACAAGAAAGTTAATCAAAAATGTTAAAATACAAATAAATTAATTTAACGGAGTTAAGGTTTTATGTGAACACAAAATTAAAACTTCTCCCTTATAACAATTTGTTTTCTAAAGTAGTATGGTCTTAAATTAATTACTCTAATCCAATAAAAGCAAAGTGCAATTCTTTCACAATGTTGATACTAGAATGTAATGCCATATATAAACTAGTTAGGAAATAAGATATTATTCTCTCATAAAGATATTTTCTCTCTTTTTTAAAAAAAAAACACAAAATAGTATCTTCTAAAAAGGTAGCAGCTACTCTGATAAACAATAACTTTGAATTATTCTCATTCAGGTGCTAAGACAAATGTTGTATAGTTTACCAGCTTACATTAATAAGACAATACTGAGATATTTCTTCCCACATCTAATATCATTGTGTAAACAATGAATAATATCAAAGAATACTAAATGGTAATGAAACCAAATTCTAGCCAATTAGCATCCAGAAAATACAGTGCCGTTAACCAAAACGCTAATTAATTAAAACGACCATAAAACCCTGGTTGTATAAGCATTAAAACATCAATAAAGTGACTGTCAAATACAATCAATGAAAGCTTCATGGAATATATTTTTAAAAAAAATTTAAATAACTCATATGTAACATGGTGTGTTTAGTTAAGCAAATTGAGAGCCAATGATTGTGAATAAACCATTTTTGTATTAAGCAGATGTGACCAGTAATAAATATCTAATCTTACTTGAGAATCCATCTTTAGCTCCTAAAAATAATGTTTAGCATAATAATATTAGTTGAATAAACAATATAAAATCATTTTTTTCTTTTGAACACATGCCTGAATCAGCTTTTGGAAAAATATTACCCTTCTCTAATCAGTCTATCAAAAAAAAAAAATTGCTTAGTTTAAAATCTAGATATTAATTTGGACTGTAAAAAAAAATATCTTGTTTAAATAGAACTTTTCAGGATGATAACTATTCATGGTATTGCATCAGAATTATATTTTCAGATTATAAAAACTTAATACAATTTTTTAGTGTAGAAAATTTATTTTTCCTGAGTAGTGTCATATCTGTTTTCCACACAGATATTTGATAAAAGAAGTAATGTGCGATAATCTTAACATATTTAGTAAAAATTGTATTCATTAATTCTCAGTCTTCAACTTTTTTTTAATTCATTTTAAGAAATCCGAGTTAACATTGTTGACCTGACTACAATATTCATATAAAAAGAAAAGTAAATATCACTAATGTTGTACAAATATTGCTTAAGTCAATATTATCAAAGTACAACTGAACTAACAGACAACAAGTTTCATAATTTAAATAATTTTACGTATTTATTTCTAATAATCAATATTTGTGCAATTTCACAAGAGACATGATTTTAACTATTGTTTCAATCTTCAAACGATCATAATTAAATCTTATTTTTTTTCTAGAAATAGAGCAAGAAAATAATTCTTCAATGACCAAAGGTGAATGAAATACCTTTTTTACATAATTTAAGGATAAAGCAATTTGTGTTGCGAAGAAAGTATATTCTAATTTAAACAATATAAAATAAAGAGGCATTTTGATACAAGACATTCAAATTAGAGCTCCAGTTAACAATTGAGGATAACTCAAAAGATAAAATTACTTGCGTAAAATTTTATTAGCAGAACAAAGTATTTATTAAAAGTTCTTTCGAAATCAAGTATTGTTATTCCTCAAAAAAATAGCCACTATCTATTTGCAAATGATGAATTTAATCAAAAATGTTTGGTGGAAAAAATGGAGTTCATCTCCAAAAAGACAAAATAAATTCCAACACATTAATTAGCTTATCTTGAAAATCAATCACAAGGCATGAGGACAAGCTCGTTAATGAAAATTTTAAGTTATTTAATGGCTGATCTACAAAATGAACTAATATGATATGCCATTGCACTTCATAAAAAGATAATAAAAAACATAGTTTAAATTGCTTACATTTACAAAAACTAGCAATGGAAAATTTGAAATTATCCACTTTTGGTATAACAACCAATGAAGTTGCAAATAAATGATGCTGATATTTTTGAAAAATTAAAAAAATTATTAGGAAAAGTATAAGTTTACACTTAATAAATTCATAAGTGTAAGAAGTAATAAGAGTTCCAAATATGAGAGGTGTAAAAATTGGATGATTTTTAAAAAAAACTACCATATTATGTTTCTAAAAAAATTTCAGAACATATTTTAATATTCATATATTGCAAATATTATGCAAAAATATTTAACAAGTTAAGTCATGTACATCAATAATAATCAAAAAAGTTAATTCTATACTATCAAAAAGGTTATATCACCAACAATTTATCACATTTCCCAAAAAATTGGATCTACAACATATTGACACATTGTATTATAGTTAAAGTATAGAAGAAATCACATTATTATTAACAATTAAGCAATGATGATTTTGCAGACTTCTCTGACTTTGAATGGACGTGTGCTTTTGCCTTCATACTTGCTAAAATTAATCACTTGGATATTTTAAATTTAATCTAAATAAACCCAATCTAAATAAGTTTTCCAAAACTCAAGTCATTATTAGAAAATTTTGTGAAGTCTTCTAAAACAAATTAATTAAGGGTAATTTGTTCAGGCCACAAACTTAAAGTTATCATCCAAACCAATTATCTATGCAGAAATGTAAAAACACACATATATACTGTACAGTTGAATTTTAATAAAAACCAAATTGCAACTTTTAAAAACATAGTAAATTATAAACAAATTTATATATCCTAATAAAAATTCAAATTGTCGATTTCCGAATTTTTGCTTTCTTGTAAAAAAAATATTCAGCAAACATTCCATTATTACAGCCTCACCATACTTTATGACACTATTCAATCCACTTTTTTCCTTGAATCCAATGAATCAAACTTTACTAGCAATAAACTTCTTTACAGAAATCACATTTCTACTAGATATTTTGATTCATATTGTATTGTTGTTTTAATCTTTGTAGAACTCCACATTAGACACAGTTTCAATTTGTTCCATGATGTCATAATATAAGCTAATCAATGTGGAAATCCCTTCCCTATGTACACTTTTTAATCCATCATTTTTTTTAAAATGATGTATATCATTGATTTAGTCACACCATATTAAAACTGTTTACCATTTTACAACTTTTTAAAAATGATCTTTGTCCATCCATCCCCTTAATATTCATCAATTTTTTGACTATTTTTTAAGTTCATGAATAATATTAGTATTGTATTTAGGTACAAAAATAATTTTTAATAAATTTAGCGAAGACTAATAAATTCCAAAAAAAAACTAAACACAAATAAGCTCAAAAAACATAACAATGACATCATCACTAATTTAATTTATGTAATCTTTGTACTCATTATATTCATTGAAAATATTTGTTTTAATTCACGAAATATATTGTTCTCTGGGTTGTTTTCTAAATAAATTGTTTTCAAACATTACTTTCATGGTTTTTTGTTTCGCCTTCATTCAAGTCATTTACCATGGTTGCTAATAAAATTTCTCACTGAATATTTGCATTGATCATATTTATTGAAGATATTTGTTTTTCAATTATTATTTGTTCAATAAATATATATTTGTCCTCATTGCTAATTTAATTTATTCCCAATCATTGAAGATATTTATTTCAAACGCATATTATTTTTAAGTTTTTGAAGCTTGTTGATTACATTACTCTTATCTATTTTAGCAAGAGGTTAATGGCCCCACAAATGGGTAATACATACATGCAACTAGCACGAATGGTTTATCTATTCCAGTAGCAACTTAACCCATACAATAGTATGGTAGTCATATGACATTTCAAATTGTTTTATTGGACAGCTAAGTGCAACATTATATAGTTTCTTCATGATCAAAAAATTATCTTCTTTTGTTATAAAATATTTCCACCTATTCTCAATCTAGTGATGGAAATATTTAAGCTAACACATCAGTAACTAAAAAGAACAAGTAACAGCGATACTATACACAAAGAGCAAGACTTTTTTTATTAATGATTATTTACCAATCCTCGTAGGAATTTTCTGAACCTAAAGTATATTTTATAATTAACTTTCGTCTATTAACAGACAACATATAAATAAATTAACTATAAGAATTTTGAATTCTTGGAACAAATGCTTGTAACAAAGAATTCCTTTACATGGACTATTCACCAATGGAATCAAATATTTAAAAAATCATATTTAAAAACAAAAATTTGGGATTTAAAAAACTACATTGTTTGATGATTAATTTATTGGATAAACTGTTATTATTAATGAATATCATTTTAAAACTATGACCTATAACCTGAGAATTTTTATTAATATAGTTTTATTATCCTCTTTCAATGATTCAACTATCAAAAGACTTCAGAACGTCAGACAAAATAAGAAGCCATGAAAAGAATATTATTTTATTTTATTGGTTTTTTGATAATAATAACTTAAAAATTAATTGAAGAACATGAGTGAGGAAAGAAAAAAAAAAAAAAAAAAAAAAAAAATAATAAAAAAAAAAAAAAAAAAAAAAATAAAAAAAAAAAAAAAACAGAACAAAAAGAAAAAAAAAAATGAAATAATAATAATTTTTAAAATATAAATCATGTAAATATTTTCAAAATATTATTAATATTTTATAAATATCTAAATTTATCTTATTTATAAATATTTAATATTAATGAAAAAAAAAATATCTTTACACTCTTAAATTTTTATTTTATGAATCAAAATTAATTTCTAAAACTATAAACTTTATATATTTATAATTAAAATAACAAAAATGAAAAAAAAGAAAAAAGAATTATTTATTATTTAAAAATCTAAAACAAATAATAATTTTTTAAATTATTTTTTGTCAGTAAAGTTTTTATTTTAATTTTCATAATTTTATGATTTATATTAATTTTTTATCTTTATTTTAATTTTATTCTTTATTTTTATTATATTAACTTTTATATTAAAATCTCTCAACAAATCATTGTCATTTTGGTTTAATATTTATATAAATAGTAATTTTCTTTCTACTTCTGTAAAATGAACACAAAATCTTAAAAATTGAATCTGTGAATATATTGGTGAATTTATCATATATGCTATCATCTATAAATTGAGTCTGTCTCAACATAATCTCTCTTTATTTAATTTAAATTCAATAATTTCATAAATAATTATATATTTGTTTATTTAAATATATTATTTCTAAATTCTATTATATTTTTCTTTTTATTAATATTTTTAGTTTTAATACTTCAAAATTTTATTAATTTTGTTTATAATTCTATTAATTCTTAACATATAATTATTTCTGTTTTAAATATATAAGTGTTCTTTTTTAGTTATCTCTTCTCTATCTCTTTCTTTATATTTCCTTCATCTTTTTCTATCTTTAATATATTCAAATTCTGGATATTCATAATCCTTAATTCTTCTTTAATTAATTTTTTGTTATTATATTCTCTTCATCTGAACAATAATTTATTGTCTATAAATTCAGAATATATTGTTTTATATTTATATCTATATTTGAAAAAATTAGAATATTATATTTATTATCTCTTATATATTGAGTTCCCTTACAATTTCTTAAATTATAAAATATGATAAAAGTTAAAGGTTAAGTTTAGAAAAGAGAATATATAGGGAAACAAGAAAAATAAAAATTTAAAATGAAAAAGATTATTAACTGGATGTACTTTTTAACAGTCATAATCCGGTCATTCATTGTTAAATAAAACTTTTATTGATATTGAAAATAAAACAATATCGTGTTTTGTATGAAAAATTACGTAAAGTATTTTACTTTTCCAAATCAAAAAAAAAATAAAGTAATAATTTTTGTTATAAAGAGCTTTCCTCTTACTCATTCCCACCCCCAATGTTGAAATATTTATTACCAACACATTTTAACGTGATATGATTCTTTCTACATAAATGATATGAATCTTAAAATTTTGATTATATTTTAAATGTTCTAAATTATTAATATTCTACAATTGATTTTTTAATAATTTTTTTTTTAGCGTACTACCCAAAATCTACATTCCACCATCTCTTGTAGATCACATCCAAAATTTCTAGCCATTCACAAGTTAATCTTATTTTAAATACATTGTATGCAAAATCATAATTAAGCTTTATGAACCCAACAAACTGCATCTAAAAATCACAATAATTATTCATTCTTCTATACCCCACCCCCACCCCAAAGATTCCATCAGCACACTATGAAAACAGCAGCTTTACTTAAAAAAAGCCTGATCTAAATAATCTTAAGATTTCATCTATTTTCATTGCAAGCCAACCTCCCCCCCCCCCCCCACATAAACTAATTGTCTAACAAATGCACTATTTAGCATAACAACTCCAATAACATGTGCCTCTGGTTAACTACTCTTGCTAGTGTCCTTGATAATTAATAGAAAGAACTTGATTAAATGATGAAGTCTTCATGTAAAAGAATGAAAAAACAATCTTGCAAGAGTTGATGCCCAAATCGCCAGAGATAACCTTTTATTTAGTTGAAAAAAATCTCAATTTGAGCACTAATTCAAGTGTTTTTATATGATATTATGTTCCAATTATTGCTTTACTATTATTTTTCTCATTGATAAAAAATTAGAATGAAAAGAGCTGAAATTTATTTTAGCGCTTTAGAAAATTTTTAGATTTTAGTTCCATTCATATGCTCTAGCACAAAGAACATTCTTTAAATAGTCCAAAAATTCAGTTAAGATTGAATGCCATCACGTACTTATTATCATTATTTTGTAATATTATTAACAATTCATTTCTTAATAGAATTTAACGTTTACTATTACAAGAGCTAACAGAAGAAATTATCCAACTGCATACTTTCATGATGTCAAATCAAAACCATCTCCAACATAAAAACTTTTGATCGTTTTTTTATACTTTACTAACTGAAAGTTGGTTTTTAATATTTTGAAGATAATTTTCTTTATTTGAATCTATGTTTTACACAAAAGGTATAATAAAAATGCAAATGTAATGGAAAATAATTTTCATCCACAGTGTGCAACAACAGTAAAAATGTGACAGCTGTTAACAGCATAATTTTGTTTATATCACTGAGAATTCAAAATAGTCTTTATGTGATTCAGTACATCACTGGAAATGATTGTTAAAACAAATTGAAGCAATTAGTCTTAAAATTCTCCATCTGAATCATCTCCAGAAACTTTATTGTAAACCTCTGGATAACCTGAATTTAATTTCATACCATAAGTAATTTTTGATTTAGCCAAAAGTCAGTAGGAACTAAATGAGAAGCTCGTGAATATGTCACTTTCACAAAAGTTAAAACATTCAAATAGTAGTTTATATTTACTATCTAATCTTTAGGAATGCATTCAGGGGAAATAAAGCCTTTAGAATGAAAAAAACAGTAAGCAATATTTGGATTGAACTCTCTTTGTATTCATATTTTTTTCTGCCGCTTTCTGATGACCTGCATTTCACACTGTGGCATTGGGTTGATAGTTCGTATTGGAAACAGCACATTTCTTCACTCATTAGGATATTTGAAAAGACCCCCAAACCCGTAGTTACAGGTTTTTTTTTTTTTGTAAATCTCTACAATGCTCCACGGTAGCACCTTTTTGATCAATTGTCAAGAAGTGTATGTATGTATGCCTCCTAGTTTTTCAAATCCTCAGTTAAAATGTGGACAGTGTGTTTGGGAATGGAAATAAATTCCTCAAGGAACCTGACAGACATATAGCAATTAGGTCAAAGAAATTTAGCATCTTTTTTCACATTTTCTTAGTTGTCAGTTGTTTTTGAAATGCTGAGCTTTGAATACTCATCAACGAAATCTTGCAAACCATTTGAAAACACTCTTGTGACTCATGACTTCACTGCCAATACACAGTTTTAAACGTTTCTACTATTTCAAAAGCAGTTTTGCCCAAACAAAACGTAATGTTAGCATATTGTTCCATTATGACATTATATATATTGGCTCACATTTTGTTGGTAAACTTTGGTTATAATAAAATATATATTATTTATTTAAACACAACACACACATATAAATTAAGATATATAAATAAAATTAAAAAAGAAATAATGTAGTTAGTAATAATAAACTGAAGAGAGGCGCACTTTCATATAATTTATTTCATTTAAACTACTCTATCATGTTTTTACTTTTAAATAAAATAAAAAGCTAAATGTCTAACTTAAATCACAATTAAATATGCTCTGGATGATATCAGTAACTTTTTTTTTCTATTGAAGCACAGTTTTCAGCAGACTAATCTCTTTCTAGTTATTTTAATGCTTTAAATCTGTTATCGACTTTTTATTACATGAAACAATGAAAACATTAAATTTGGAAAGGATAATAAAAGAACAATAAAATGTATTTGTTTTCAACATAAATTGAAGAAATTTATTAACAAATGTGACCATGCACGGTACTCTGAATAAAAAAAAAAGGGCTGCTGCTGAATTGTAAAATTTATTAAATAGATGAATTTTAAAGTTTAATTTTTAAAATTGCAATCATGGATAGAGTCCAAAATAGAAAAATGACTATTAATGTTTCGTAAAAGGCACTAAACTTAAAAAACTTTTTCTTTTTTTGTTTAATTGCATGTCTTTTGGATAGTGTATAACTGAAGTAGTGTATATTTGATGTAGCGCCATTCTTCTACATGACTTTTATAAAACAAAGTGCAAATAATTACATTTTCAAAAAAGCAATAAGTAGCTTTCTCTAACATACCATTCCTGTTTTAGTCAATCCATGGGACAAACAAACTTTCACAAAGACTTATTTCAAGCATTTTATTTATATATATAAGAATCCTTTTTATTTTATTCATGTCCACTTACATATTGTTATTCTGAAATTATTTACAAGGTAAACAAATATCAATGGGCTGTTTATCAATACAAATCTACCTATTAGAGTTGTGAATTTATTTATTTTCATTTCTGAATTTAAGATTAAAAACCACTGTGGGTTTCTTTTCATAGATACTTAAGACATCACTAGACTTTGCTTAATTGCAGGTTAAATGAGTACTTGTGAGTGTGAATGCGGATTTCCTTTTATATTGATAGTCAAAATATAAATAGTGTTCATTCCCATGAAATAATGGTCAACAACCACAGCAGAAATTGGCAACAAAAGGCAGGCACACAACGATAATCTTTTATTTAGTTATCTATAATTACAATTCCCTTAAAGTGAAAAAACTACATCAAACTCTAACAATTTAGGAGAAAATTGATTTTAAAACAAACGGATGTGTATAGTTTACTATTAATCAAAAAATACTGAAGGTATAATTGAAATAGGGTCTTATAAATGAAATAATGTTATTAAACTTAACAGAAGATATCACATGTATACACTACAAGTTTATCACTTAACAAAGTTATTGTTGTGATGAATAAGTAAATGAGTTTTATTTTAAAAACTTTGTGTAAGATTTTAATGATAGAAATGAAAAATAACTGAAACTTCAGTTCTATAGACAGAAATGAAAAAATAAACAGAAAAATGCTAAGGAAAAACCGACATGTAAGCATGCAAATGAAGACACAGGGATTCGGATATACATTATCAAAAAGAAAATATAGATTTTAAATTAGTGTTTAACAAATTCAATACAGATCATATTACCCTTGATCAGTGAAATAGTAATGCAATGTGAAAGATAAAAACTATTAAAAAGAATAGCACTAGCAAGCAATATCCTCCAACTTTTAGAAAGACTCCCAATGAAGAAATGGCAAATCGTTATAAAATATTAACAGATTTCGAAGGTGGCTCAGCCTCAAATGAGATAAAAAAGAAGACAATTACTACTCTATTAAGAATAGCCACACAGTAAATTTGCAATTGACAAGGTATGGGGGAAAAATATAAAAGTAGACTTTGAAGTGGGGTCTAATAGGAATTTGCATATTTTTATTTGGCACATGGTAATGTACTAAGAAAAAAAAGAAATATAAAAATAAAAGCAACCCTTTTGAATTGAACTACTAAAAATCTTGTAAAATGTTATGGGAAAAAAAAAACCTAAATAAATATAAAACTGTGAACAACCAGGAAAACTATAGCAGAAAAAAAAGGTCATTTTAATAATAAGAGAATATGGTATTATAGTATAACATGGAACTATAATCTTTTTCAATATCTTAAAAATGCTTGGTCTTTCATTCACTTCTCAAACCTCATTAACAAAAAAGCTCAACAACAAATGCATAGCAATTTGGGCTTTTTACTCGGGTCATTCAAAATTAGAGAAAAATGCTTTATTAGTATCTTTTTGTTTTTAAAAAATAAAATAATAAAAAATGAAAATACGAAGTTTATAAAATATATGGACACACATTTCCAATTTCAAAATATATATATTGTACCGTTATTTTTGATACAATACACACGTTTGCCATTCTACCATGAAAGAAAATTGCTGAATAAAAAGTATATTTTATAAAATATAATATAATATATTAAAAAAATATACATTTTTATTTAATAAACAAGCTTTTTTTTTGTAAGCACCATGATAATCAAAATAAATGTACACGTAGATTTTTTTTAATGCAATTAACTGTAATTAGAGAGGGAGGTGTGGTATTTTTTCTCCTTAATTAAATATGGCAGATCGGAATGTCGATCATCAATATAAACTTAGTAAATGAAAAAAGTAAAAAAATTAGAGATTGTATATAATTAAACATTGTTTAAATTTTGTAAAGTATTCATTTATTTTGGTTGATAAAATTATGTTAGTTCACAAACCAAAAATGGTATATTAAAGATAATATAAAACCATATATTGTATGTAAGTAATGATTAATATTGTAAATTAATTGTGATAAAAATAAGCTTTGCAGGCGAATTAAATTCCTGAAGAGATAAAGAAAAGTGTGAATAGGTATTTGCATGATAGAATCAAACCAATGGCATAAAAAGGTGACCTCGAGAACTTTGCTTTTTTTCTTCATTAAGATTGTTTGTGACTTCTGCACATTAAAGTGCTGAATTGTTCATTGAGTGGTGCATCACAGAGAAAGATCCAGAAAGCTAGAGAAAAATGTTTGGCCATGTGGGTGTTTTTCACCTGTGGGGATAATTGAAATCAGATGCAATGTTAAGTAGATATGCTCGCTGATGCATTCTTCTTAGCCTAAAGTTGAGATGATGCCTTGATTCAAAATGCCACGCCTAAGCAGTCCCACACTGCAACTGGACATAATAAATTCCAGTTTGTCAAAATAAGAAACATATAGCATGATATACACCTATTATATCAGTCATTAAACCCATTCAAATAAATAATAGAAAAGATTAATGAGAGCTCTATATTTAACTTTAATAGTTATCATAAACTAATATTATAAACTTTAAACGAACCAATAACACAGATGAACTAAACTTTATTATTGCTAACAGAATACCTAATTAAATTTGTAAATAAGAATGTATTATATATATATCTATTCTATGTAATGTTACGTTTAATAACATTCAATAGAATAGTATTAATAAATAATTTTGTAATTATGGTATGTACTTACTTGTTTATTAAATTTATATAGCAATTTAAAATAAGCAATATTCATTATTTAGATTCTACCATGTATGAATGCTAATACACGTAATTAATTTACTAAATCTCTATAAATAGAAATCCAATAACCAAAAAATATTATAATTAGAAAGAAGAGAGAAAATGTCAATCTTAATTAATTAACCATGTGATGATGTGTTCAGCTAATATGGCCCACTGAACACTGATACCTAAAACAAATAAATAAAAGCTATCACAAGTTATAGTTCCTAGTATTTTTAATCTAATGCTTGAATATTCTAGCACCTCACTGAGAACGCCAGTAGCAGAAACAAGTCTGGGGTTGGGAATATTCTGCAAAGCTTGTTAAGAGCTTATTTGCGAGCTCTATATATAATAAATAGTTCTCTTTTATATCACATCATATAATATGACTTGGGGTTAGATTGACCAGAAAATATAATTGCCTTTTACCTAATATTTATTTATTAAATTAAAGAGGAGAGAAATTTGATATCACAAACACTACACTGTTATACCCATACATAGGGTAAATAGTTTAAAACTCTTTCAGTAATCAGGGTCTATATAAATATAGTATAAAAAAAATAACAGAAATCTTCGACCCGGTACAATAATACTTAAATAAATTAATTGTATACATAAAACTCTATAAAGTCTACTTGTACAAATTAATTGTACATGATTTTATTTCTAATAATTAAACTATAAGTATAAACATTCATTTTATATATTAAATATTTTTCCTTTTTCTTTTACATCTCTTAGAACACTTCATTATTATTTTTGTTTTAAAAAGAAAAATCTTACCGAAGTCATGGGTGGCTGCATGACGTATTGTGTAGGATGTACCCAGGCGGCACTATGCTGTAATGGGTAGCTGGAAACAGGGGTGGTTGTCATGGGATAGCGTGGATAGGTCCCAACCGATTGAAGCATTTGAGGAGTAACCCTATAAAGAAACCTTTTAGTAATAAGAGATATTTACAAATAAGCTTAACCATTGCAAAATTAATAATCAATTGTAATTAAGAGAAACCTCATTAGCTATAACATTAGTAAAAAGTTAACTCAAACCTGTTTTAAATATTTTAGCCCACCAACCCTCCTTGAATACTAAATATATATATATAACATACAAAAAAAATTTCAAAAATAATAGGTAGACCAAATAAACCAATTTAAATAAAAGGTGCAAATTCAAGTTTAATATATATTTAAAAAAAAGCAATAAAAATACACACCTATAATTCTTTCCATATGGAAAAATAAAATACAAAAAAAAAATAAAACAAATGGAAATTAGAAGAACTAAAACTGATAATAAATTCTCAAAGCGCATACCAAAATGTAAAGTGAAGATACTTTAATGATAAAAAAAAGCATTAAATGGGGAAAATAAGCAATATTAACAAACAAATAAAAAAAAGCACTATAGGATAATCAAATATAAGATTAGTTAAGAACTATGATTGTTTTATACTAAGATATTTCTTATAAAATCAAAGGTAGGGTGATTAAAAAATAACAATTTATAATTCGTAAAAAGCATATAAAAGAATAAGTCTTCTATTACAGCATATGCTTAAATTGATCTAAACACAGACCTCGTAATATCCTCCTCTCCTCTGCCCCCCACCTCAAAAGAAACCATATCACAATTAATATTCAATGTATTTGACAGTTGATGCTCAAATGTTTACACAAGACAACCCTGTATCATAAGAATACTGTACTCAACATTATCTGATGTAACAAATTAACTCCTTCAACTAACAATGTTCAAGTAGAAAGATTAGCTAATCCAATGCCGAAAGAATATTGTACAACAACTTTCCATTTTTACAAAGTAATCGTTCAATTATTACTGCACAAATAAGGACATATAATTCAATAATAATAAAAAAATATTGTTCAGCAGCCTTTGGTCACAACAAATTTTTGACTTGTATTGGACATATTCACAAGAAAGATCCTTCAATTTTCTTATTTTTACAAGATCAGTAATCCCAAGGATCAGAAGGAATGGCTTTATTTTCATTAAGTGGAAGTAAAAATTGTTATTCCATATACCATTTAATAGTTATATAAATAAATAAATTTTATTTGCATGGTTTGGTGCGATAATAGAAGAGCAGCTCTGGATCAAAATCCACGAACTGCATCCCAATTCTGTCACTTCCTGTATTCTGACTTCTTATGAATATCCAAATAAATCTTTGATAAGTTGTAATCTTTAGTGTGGTGATACTACCTTGAGATTATTGGTAGATTAATGGTTGATTGTCATCACCTACATTAAAGAGATGCTATGTTTGTATTTCTCTTGTATATTAAGAATTCTATTCTTCTTTCACTTTATAATGCATTGATTAATTTTTTAAAACAAATAAATAAATCCTCTTTCCTTTAATCACTTTTACAACACTCCATTTTATTTTTACAATCTTGCAGTTTCGATTGACCAGCAATCTTCTTTAGAACTAAAATATAACTGTACATAAATATATAAACATAGATTATCTAATAAAATAATCAAATATACAATGAATTCTTCTTTTTATATATCTGCTATATTTTTAATCTCAATATAAATTTAATACCTTAATGTGTTAAATACAGTAAATCTTTACCAATTTATATAATTTATTTTTTCACATACTAATTAATATTATTATAACAATAATAATATACCTAACTTAAAAAATTTATAATTTCTTATTAATCTTTTAACATTTTATTCTTATTTATTTGATTTTTACTTATTAAACGTCTATTAAATTTACCTATATATTAATGCATAAAATTTAATTTCGTAAGCTTTAAATTTAACTTTAATATTTTATCGATTTTAATCTTTTGATTAACAATTTTTATATATTATTATAATAAAATGTTTTTTTAATAAAATATTTATCGAATTCTTAATTAACTTATATTAAAAATTTACCTTCTTTTACTTGACTACTTCAGTAACAGCTAGTTTTTAAATAACTTCCGTTATATTATATAATATCTCCTTTTTACATTTTCTATAACTTATTTTTTTATTGTAGTTTTATAATTTGAATTTATTACAATTTTTAAATCTAAATACGTATTTAATGTAAGTTTAATATTATTTACAAGGATAGCTTCTTTAATTTTTCTTTCTCTTTTATTATTCTAATACTATTTTTTTTTTTCAACTACATCTTATTTCTATTTAATGAAAACAAATGACTTTTTAAACTTATATTTAGGTCGAATTAAACCCATACTAAATAAAGATTTTGGTTTAAAAACTGTGATAATATAAATATGATTAAGATAAATTCAAAAAATAAAATTACAAAAAAATTATAGAAAATATAAAAAGAAAGATACTAATATAATAAAAAGGAAATTAATTAAAAATTAAGAAACTGGCAGTTACTGTCACAAACAGATAAAAGAGATGTTAAGATTTTAACATGTTAAATAAAAATTCAAAAAATGTTTTATAAAAAATATATTTTATTATAATAATAATAATATATATAAACAGTAAATAAAAGGTTTAAAATTGGTAAAACAATAAACTTTATACGTTAGTATATAAATTTAATAGAAGTAAAAATAAAATAAAATGTTAATAGATTTATAAAAAAAATTATAAGTTTATTTAATTAAATATATTATTGCTGTTATAATAATATTAATTAATATTTGAAAAAAGAAATTACATAAATTAGTGAAGACTTACTGCATTTAAATAAGAATTCAATGTAATCTGTTTATATATTCATGTATACATATAAATTTTAATTCTGCAAAAGATTGCTAGTAAGTTGAAATTGATCAAATAAAATATAGCACAGTAAAAATGATTTTAAAGAAAGGACCTATTACATTTTTTTAAAAAAAAATTATTATCACTAAATTGGATTTTTGGGAAAGAACATTTAAGCAACTGCATGATTTAAGTTCAATAAGCTTAAAAAACAAAGGAATCTTTTATAATTCAAAACTCCATAAGAAATTCAAACAAGAAGTGAGGGTTGAGAGCAAACCATGGACCTTGAGCTCAGTCTGCTAATCTACCATTGAATCAAGCAACACATTTATTGTTCGATAATTAGGTATGCAATTCTATTTTTAATTTTCAAAATTATTATGACAATAATCTTATATTTACTTATAACTGATTTATTCTGTTTCTTTTTTTTTTTTTTTTTTGAAAAAGAGGATTTTTATTTGGTTATGGTTAAGCATTTACACAAATGTGGTGAGATTTTTTCCCCATACATTGTTGCAATTATTTTAGAAACTTCCTAAAATAACTTGTATTTTCTACCAAATGAAATCCATTCAACTCAGGGGCGAGGATGTGAGAAGGAGACAACAAGTAATAACTTTTACAAATGAGAAATAAGGGGAAAAAAATTTAAAAGCAAACACTTCAAAATAAAATAATAGCCACTTGATGTTTAAAAATAAAATCTCCGAAGTAATAACGCTGAATGCATGTTATTTGCTTGAAGATTAGTAATGATGATATATTAGATGAAATAGTATATTGTTATTTAAACTTATCAAGTACAAACAACTTGTTAGTAATAACAAGCAAATAGATAACACAAGTTAGTAATTACACAATGTTTTGAGCAATATTATTCTCCACTCTGATCAGTGACAATATTAGCATAGGAGTTAAACTCACAGCTTTAGATTCTTGAATTTTAAGGTAATGCTCTAATCAATTGAGTTATTCTGTCAAAGGCAACAATCACTCAGCCAGCAACATGTGAAGAAGAGTGGAGAATAACACAAATTGTTTGTATTTAAGAAGTTTAAATAAAGTTTAAAATTTTCTATACACTCACTATTTACTAATAGATGACAGAAATAGTCCAACATATTATTACATAAATGAATATTGTAATCACATTCATATCGGCTTTTTCAAACCAAATTGTGCAAACGCTTTTTGTGAGTGTTAAATAATAAATGAATAACCTCTGACCCATACAAGATATAGAATTTATGCAGCAATAAAAGGAATCCAAAGGAATCCTCTCATTACTACGACTCAAATATTTATATATGAGCAAATCTGAAGTACTGGCACAGAAGGTGTGACTATAGAACAGTCACTTTGAATTACTGTATATAACTTATGAATGAATGACGCCGATGAAATTTACTAGAATTTACTGAACGTCATTCTGTGCCAGTACTTCAGATTTGCTCATATATAAATATTTGAGTCGTAGTAATGAGAGGATTCCTTTGGATTCCTTTTATTGCTGCATAAATTCTATATCTTGTATGGGTCAGAGGTTATTCATTTATTATTTAACACTTGCAAAAAGCGTTTGCACAATTTGGTTTGAAAAAGCCGATATGAATGTGATTACAATTGTATACAGACGCTATAAAAAATAAATGCTGATTTATATATATGATTAATTTCAGTTGGAATGACGTTCAGTAAATTCTAGTAAATTTCATCGGCGTCATTCATTCATAAGTTATATACAGTAATTCAAAGTGACTGTTCTATAGTCACACCTTCTGTGCCAGTACTTCAGATTTGCTCATATATAAATATTTGAGTCGTAGTAATGAGAGGATTCCTTTGGATTCCTTTTATTGGTGCATAAATTTATATCTTGTATGGGTCAGAGGTTATTCATTTATTATTTAACACTCGCAAAAAGCCTTTGCACAATTTGGTTTGAAAAAGCCGATATGAATGTGATTACAATTGTATACAGACGCTATAAAAAATAAATGCTGATTTATAAATGAATATTGTTTTTATTTTCACTTAGAATTTAAATTAAATATCATTCCCAATATTTTTGGATAATATATTTTGGCTTTTGGCTCCATAAATTATTATGTAACTAGCTTTAAGATTCAAGGAATAATACATTTGTACAATATAATTTTTACTAATAGGTCTAAATCCAATTAGCACTTGGGAAGGGGGGCTAGTAATAAGCTGGTTTTTCATACACAGTGAGACTAGCAAACTGAAGAATAATATAATCTGTAGAAAGTTGGGCAAAAATTTATACATTACCTTAGTATCAATGGTAAATCGATTTAAAATAGCTCTTTTAAATACTGTAATGGCAACACCAGGCTTTTAATAGAAAAGTTATTTCATACACCTTTGAAATTATTTTTGTGAAGCTTGTTAGATATTGTTTGAAATGAAAATTACAGTCTTTGATATATAGAAAAAATGAGGAGAAAAGATTGAAACAGATATTTGATTTAGAGATAACATATTTAAATGTTATTAATATAGAAGTATTAAATATATATATATACATTATGAGGGAGAAAAATTAAGAAAAGATTATAAAAGATGAGAGTTAAAGAAAAAGGAGTTGATCAAGGAATGGAAGAGATGGTAGTTTGATCTGATCTGCCTCGTAGCAGCTAAATTATATATAAGTCTACAATAAAAATGCAATGTTTAAAATTCAAATAAGATTAAGTATATAGATTAATTAAATCACATAATAGATACAAGAAAAACTTAAAGGAATTGGATGAACATTTTAGGATATTCCAGTTAAAAGATCAATATTCCTAATCAAACTAATGATTTCCAAAAATCATCCTCATGAAAAGAATTACTATTATATGCCTTTAGCCAAGACTGTGAAATCTATATTATAATAGCTGTATTTTTTCCTATTTAGAATCTAATAATAAATAACTGATTATATTTATTGAATTGGACTGTCAGTCATCAAATGATTTCATATTTACAAAATAATCAAAAACAATGGGACTGTAACTGATACAACTACAACACACAAATTAATAACTTTAAAAATTGTACATCTACGAAGATCTTCATTAGCTATCTCCTTCCTCTTCTCAAAGTTGCATTAAAAAAATAAGAGAAGATATCAAATAATAAAAACTTTGTGTTTTTCGATCAATGCTACATCACCTCTGACATACATTATTTGATGCTAGTAGGTAAAATTCGAAACTGATCTCTCATACCAAACCATAACTCTGGATATCAACTAGTTTGCAATTAAGCTGATCAAAGATATTAATTTATTAGAAGATAAATACTGTTTCTGATACAAAACATTCTTTGACTGCTTATATTGACTTGATTCAATAAATCAAATGAAATTGTCCACTAAAGCGTCTACAGGATGGGATGAGCGGAAATGTTATTTCGATAGAAGAAGAAACTGAGCTGTTTGAAATAAAAACTGGCAATGAGCAATAATGTATGTCAGTTCCAACTTTGGTTCCGAAATTTTATGATAATCATTTTTGGACCTGTTTACAGTGGCTTCACGAATCAGATTAATATACAGATAATACAAGTATTATAGGTGGAATTTTTAATTTAAACAGACTGAAAGCAAAAACCAAAAATTCCATTTTCTTGCTTTTCACATTTGGCTTATGAAGATTGGGCTATCTTTGGTAATTCAAGAGAACATTTACAGAATATTCTTATTATGTTGAATGCAAACCTATAAAAACTGATTTAGTAATTATTATTCAAAAAGGCTTCTTAATCAGCCAATGATGAGGAAAAAAATCTTCAATTTTTAGACTGGACTAATATCAACTTGAGAATCTTTAGCCAATTTAAATATGTAGATAGCTTTTAAGTAGAAAGATGAACTTAGATGTTAAGTCCAGCATCCCATTTCAGCAGCATTAAAAGAAAAGTAATATTGATTGCTTTCATTGGGAAAATACTGATGAAGGTGGAATACATGAGGAGTTACAATGTTACAAGATTACATCAAATATTCAGACCAAAAGATCAGCATATGACATGTGGATGTATCTGTGACATATAAATTAGTTTGCACAACGGTTTTTTTTTTTCTTCGTTAATGCTGCAGTAGCTAATGAATTTGACAAGTTTTATTGACTGATATTAATAAAATCATACTTCCTTGGTCCACCTCCACCCCCCAATCCCTTCAATAATCCTTATTCAAAAATTTATTATGAATAATTATCAGCTGATAAATGTTGTTTCTAGCCAACCAAACAGTATCTCACAATAAAAATATTTTTAACCATGTCTTTGCTGATTCTGAGTACTGACTTAAGTGATACTGTTTGTTTTAATTTGCTCACTCTAGCATTAACATGAAGTAATACATCACTTACTCCACTTTTCTCCTGTTAAAGTTTATTTTTAAAAAAAATAAATTTATATTTTAGATTTTCACTTTTGTATATAGATGTCAGGACTAATCAGCGAAGCAGCAAAATTCTGAATTTACTTGCTTGGAACCACTGTAATTTTTCAGATTATGCTTTTCAAAAAAAAAAAAGTGGAAGAAAAAAATTAACACAAATTGGAAGCTCAGACATAAGTTTTTTATTCTAAATATAAATTAAGTTTAATAAATTTCAAAATATTTCTTAGGTACTTACATAGTATGTATGCCAGAAGCCTTATCAGCAGTTTTATTTATATAATCCATTTTCAGGGACTTCCAACACATGGTATAAACAATTTGACTGAGTCTAAATTATCGTATTCAATATTTATCTTTTTTTTTTATTCATTAAAATGATAAATAAAAGAAACACAAAAGGCCAAAGAGTGATAATTAATTGTTGTTTTCTTCAATGTAAATTCACTACACCAGCTGTAAAACTAATCTTAGTGCACTCACAAATGATATTTTGGAGTTTTTTAACCATACTCCTTTCCAAACACATAGGTGCTTAGAACATGTTTGCCCCTGATACTGTGCCCATTATCACACATTTTCAGACAGTACTACCATGTGATTTTGAAAATATTTCACAGCATCTTGTTCTGTCGATGCAAGATTCCAAATTTTAATCATGTTTCCAAAAATAATAAGGCAAAAAAAAAAAAAATTTAGCCATGTGCGTTCACCTCGTGCTAAGTGCATACCACATGTTAACATTATTGTGAATGGAATTTATTTTAAAATTTATTTGAATTTTTTATAATTAAAAATCCAATTTAGAATACATTTGTTAATATTTCTCTACAGTAAGCAAGCTATATATGTTCAAAAAATAAACAATTTTCAGAGTCAAAGTATTTGTTTACTTTTTTTTTTCCTCGAAATTATTTTCTCAAGTATGAATAGCATGTTATCTTTAACAAATGTATTCTAAAATGAATGTTCATTTTAAAAAATTGAAATACATTTTTTAATAAATTCCATTTGCAATATAACATCTAAATGTTAACACATTGGGAACAGATAACACATGGCTAAAATTGTCATTATTTTTTAAACATTCATTAACACGTGATTTTTTTTTAATATTTCTTTTTGACATATCATGTTTGAAAATGGGATTAAAATTCGGAATTTTTCATTGACAGAATAAAATGCAGTGAAATATTTTCAAAATTATAGGATAGAGCCTGCCTGAAAGTAAGTGACTATAGGCACAAAATAACACTTTATGTGGAAACGGAGACACAACGGCAATATTAGGTGCAAATATGTTCTAAGCACCTATCTGTTTGAAAAGGAACATAGTTAGAAGACTACAAAATATCATTTGTGAGTACAACGAGATTAGTTTACAGCTAGTGTAGTGAATTTACATAATACTGAATACTATAACTTAGACTCAACCATATTGTTAATACCATGTGTTGGAAGCCCCTGACAATGGATTATTTAAAATAAAATGGCTGGCAAACTTCAGCAGGCATACTATGTATTTCTTATTATAAAAAATAATTTAATTTCCTTAGAAATTAAATTCAAACTAATGATTATATAATCATATATAAACAAAATTAAAACTGACATTTTGAACCTCATAGTAAATAAGATTAATCTTCATTGAAAAGATTAATTATAATTTTCAAACTAATTTATTTACCATATATCCAAAAATCAGATCTATGACAGCAAAGGAAATGAATATAGATAGAAATAATGAAATTCTATTCTAACAAGTTCCACCATAAGCATCACAAGAAAGATAGCATTTCCTCAGGCAAAGCATAGTTAAGTGACTTAAATAAATACAATTGGCAAAAAAAAAAAAATTTGGTTAACAATAAAACCACAGACATTCAGCATAAACAGATTAAAGAACATTATTTAATCACCAGAAAAGCAATACCAATGAAACATAAGTATATGCAGTTTTAACAAATTAAATCTGATAAGTAATAAGCATCTTATTTAAAATATCAAAATTATTATATATAAGATTCTGATCAGATTCTGATCAGTCTTTGGCCTATCTATCTTCCATAATCATCCAAATTCATCAACATTGCATAATTATTGCACTTTGAATAAAAATTTTCAATATTGGATCAAAGGCCAAAAAACTTGGATTTCATCATTAATCGCCACTGCTTGGTTTTTAGCTCCTATCTTAAACATATTTTTAAAAATGGTTCACATGTTTGAAAGCTTTATATATTGTTCCATCTATACACCATTTATATGAAAAGTTTTATCTTTAATTTGGTAACTCTTGTTTCAAATTTTTTTAAAAACCCAATGATGTAAAATTATTTCTTCTTGGACAAAATCAGAAGTTTCTATATGCTATACATCCCATCCCATCAAAAAGAAAAACAGCATCAGCTGGTCTATTTTTCCCTTTCATAATGATTGATATATGTTTAGGAAAAGTTAAGTAACTTATAAATTTAATTGAACAGTGTTCCCTTAATCTTAAAGTAGAGACTATAATCCTTCCCTTAATCCTGAGATAATTCTTTTTTCTTTTTGAACTTAATCATGGAGAACAAAAATTGCAAATGAAAAAAGTCTATAAAATTATTCTTTATAAACAAAATAACTGATTTATATTTAGGCTGATGTAGAAAGATCTTAATTATAAAAAATATAAATCTCATTGATAATAATAAAGTTTTGCAAGATTTCAGGGATGGTATAATCATCATAAATTTTGGTTCTAAAATAAAGATTAAAAATATCACCCAAGTACTAATATTTTGCACGAAAGTTTAATTTTATTTCCCATTAATTTTAATTACAATTTCAAAAAATTAAAAAAAAAATAATTATGTAAATAAAAATCCTACTGAGGTGCTTAAAATCTTTCCATATGTATTGCATTACTTCTATTTAAATCTTAAAAAAAAAGCTATGCCCCCCGCACTAGTTTCCGCAAAGTTTTATTTCTAATTTCTTATGACAGTTTCAACATTCAGATCTATAAAATAATTACTTTTTTATATATATATAAACAATAACATCAATATATTTTTTAATATAATATCTTCAGGAGCAAATCTATTGTCACACATGCATTGTTTTAACAAACTGACGAGCACTCACCCATAAGAAAAGATTTAAAAGATAAGTAAATTCATTTGTCCTTCAAACTTATCTATATATAACCCAACATTTTGCTTACCAAGCATATTCAAAGCTTGAGTCTATTATAGGCCTGATTGTTTAAATGATATTCAGATTGTACAAACATAAATCAAATATTACAGGAGTATCCAATTTTTTGCTTACTGTGCATGTATAGAGATAAGCTTGAACAACAAGTAAATTCACTTTTCATTTAAATCTTTCCTTATAGGTGAGTGTACATCAATTTGTTAAAACAAAGCAATGTGTGGAGATTGATTTGCTCCCAAAGATATTATATTAAATACTGTGCTATATTATAAAACATACAATATTTTAATCTATGTTATTTCAAATTAGGTTTTCATATCCTATAACATAATTATAAATATAGGGGATTTGAACTCAGACTTTCAAGCACTCAACAACTACCCACACTAACTCATACAACTGATACCCATGACCAAACACATGTAAAAAAAATAAATAATCACCAATATACATATTTCATGCTAAAACAGCACTCATCAGTTGGCCAAGATTATCATCTCCCACACATATATATAATCAGTGCTCAGTTTATATTAAGATAACAAATCTTCACACTTTAAAGGATAGCCTTTACTCCAACCTCCAACTTTTCAGCCATCCATATCATTAAAAATCTGATGATGAAAAGCCAAATCCCATGCTGATGTCCACATTATTGCCAAGCCCATGCTGACCTGAAGTCACTCTGATCCCTCATGTATAGGACCTTATCCATTTAAATACATAGAAGAGAGATGGATAGGATACAAACTTATATGTAAATATTTGAAAACCAGGCACTCTTCACAAACCTGGAGCTTAATGGTAAATATAAGGGATTTGAACTCAGATTTTCAATCAATCATCAACTATCCACACTTATCTCTTACAACTGATACACATGACCACACGCATGTAGAAAAGATAAATAATCACCAATAGAGTTATTTCATGCTAAACCAGTACTCATCAGTTGGTCCAATTATCACCTCCCACACATATATATAATCAGTGCTCAGTTTATATTAAGACAGCAAATCTTCACACTGTAATGGACAGGCTTCAATCTACTCCAACCTCCAACTTTTCAGCCATCCATATCATTGAAAATCTGATGATGGAAAGCCAAATCCCAACCTCTAGGTTTGCGAAGAGTGCCTGGTTTTCAAATATTTACATATAAGATTGTATCCTGTCCATCCCTCTTCTATGTAATTAAATGGATAAGGTCCTATACATGAGGGGTCAGAGTAACTTCAGGTCAACATGGGCTTGGCAATAATGTTGGCATCAGCATGGGATTTGACTTCCATCATCAGATTTTCAATGACATGGATGGCTGAAAAGTTGGAGGTTGGAATAGATTGAAGCCTGTCCATTAAAGTGTGAAGATTTGCTATCTTAATATAAACTGAGCACTGATTATATATGTGTGTGGGAGATGATAATCTGGACCAACTGATGAGTGTTGGTTTAGCATGAAATACGTATATTGGTGATTATTTATATTTTCTACATGTGTATGGTCATGTTTATCAATTGTATGAGATAGTGTGGATAGTGAGTGAGTGTTGAAAATCTGAGTTCAAATCACATATATTTACAATTAAGCTCCAGGTTTGTGAAGAGTGCCTGGTTTTCAAATATTTATAACATAATTACTAAAGCCTATATTCTGAAATGATTTACAAAAATCGCCTTTCAAATTGCAAACTAATAATTTTTTTTTATTAATATTATTAAGTAAATAATACAAAAACTCTGTCAGATAATGAAAATATTCTTCACGTATAAAGTGCGGTAGACAGAGTAGCTAAAATTCAAAACTCATTAATCACAAAAAACTATTTGCCAAGTGCTTTCAGTACCGTGTACCAGAATCAGTTCCAATATGTCACCATGATTCTGGTACATGGTACCAAAAGCGCTTGGCAAATAGTTTTTTGTGATTAATGTTTTTTGAATTTTAGCTACTCTGTTTACCACACTTTATACGTGAAGAATAAAATAATTAATATTAAGTTAATTTAATATTTTATAATTATTATCAACAGAAATAAATTTAAAACAAATATTTATATTTTATTATTTTTTCATTATTTTCTATATATATATTTCTACTCTTTTTCATATATAAACATCTATATACATACACAATAAACTTATACAAATAGCTAATTATCCATAAACAATTTAGTCCCAAAATCAATTTTATAGTTTTGGATGTCATTTAATTAAGAATAGATCTTTTATTTTCCTTTTTTATTTATAGTAAAACATATTTTAATACATTTTCATTGAATACTGACAATGTTTGGTTTTTATATTGCTTAAAATCTAGTTATAATTAAATTCTTTGTTTCTCCTATGTATCATATTTTTATTTGCATTCATAGTATTTTATTTCATATCTTTTCTTTATTTTTCAGTAAATTTGTCCTATTAATTCTGTCTTTATTAATTAATTTTGTTTGTATTCTTATCTAATTTATTAATAATTTATTTTTCTATTGTTATTCTTATATCATTTTTTTTTTTAGATTATGAATCAAAATCTTTTAGTTATAATTTTATTTAAAATACTTTTTTCATTTTTGAAATTTCTTTACAGATTTTTCTTCCAAATAGTAAATTAACTATATAATTTTCAGGATTTCAACTATTTATTTTATATTTCAGATCTGTATTTAAATTCCAATTTGTAATACTATTTTTATTTATGTATTTGTTTCTAAATATCGCAATGTGTAAGTTTGTTTTCCCATTATTAACTTCTTTTTTAATACAAATGTCCAAAAATTGTTATTTATTTCTTCATCTACTGTAAATTTAATCTTTTTATCAATTTATTAATATCATTGGTAAATTTTTTTATTTGTTTCTCCTTTGTATTCAAAATTAATACATAATAAATCTATATATATGAATACAATTTATACACCATACTTCATATACACTTTATAGCAATTTTTTATATATATATATATACACACACACACAATCTAATGTTTCAAGTGTCCTGCAATCTTCCTCAGAGCTATGATATAATATTATCTATAGAAACAGATTATCTTATATTTTTAACAGCACAAGTTATCTCATCATGTGATATCTCTGCTATCCAAATAATATCTGTAAACGTACGATTTGCAACAGAAGTTATAGTTTCATCACATGTAATACAAATTTATTAATTTGACTATATTTAATAGGTTATTTGTAACATTAGTCACCGATTTAAATTTGGTGCCAGTAAAACCTCTAACTTATGATTAAAAGTACTTTGGATCATTTCTCTGCATATTATCACATCGAAACATTTTTCTAAAATTAGCAAAATTGTTCCAATAAAATACTGATTTTTGTTTTTTACATAATTTACGATACTTATTTCTTTCCTTATAATTAATATAAATTTATTAGAAAAAAAAGTAGGATATTTGCTTGTACTACTTTTAGTGTGAGACAGATATATCCATGATATTTAATATGGCATCATTAAAGATTCCTACTGCTTTATCAATATCATTTAAAAAACAAATATCGCTTCATCCAAATTTTGAGATATCGTAATAAAAACTCAAATAATTATCTTTTTTATAATTTCTGTTTGTCTAACACTAGCTGTTTAAACAAAATTTACATCTATAGAAAATTCTAAACATAAATGATACAAATCCTCAATATCTAATGGTGTTCACTTTTTACAATCCAAATAGCTAAAATTAGACAAACTAAATCAAGTACTGTGTTTTATTAAAATCATTACAACATCCAAAATTAAGTAGTTAACCCAAATACACTAAAATTCTAAAACTCTTTTCGATAAACAATAATCTGAATAAACATTCCTATTTGCTAAAAACATAGAGGGAATCTTAAATCCTCCACTAATAATACATACTTTGATTAACTTACTCTCCAAAGCTTATAATACCAAATGGAATTAACTTAATACAATATTTGGTTATGCTCAGGCTACCGATGGACTCCACAGGTAGCAGCAATTAATGAGATGGATTTTTACAAAAGCAACTGTGAATATCAAACAAAAAGTCTCCAACCAAGAACTCCTACTGCCTTGTAGGTTAGGATGTTGGTTTACCAAACATCACAAGTCTTTTCTGTCTCCCTCTTTTCTCTCTCCAGTCACTTAAGTTATTGTGGGAGCTGGTTGTCATGAGTCTTTCATGCTAGTGCACAACACCATTAATAACTGTGATGATGGAGTTGTGTGTTTGGGAAACATTTCCATCCTTTAACTACACACACTGCATTTCTGACTCATTCATATTTTCTTCCTTTTTTATAGCTCAAGCTCTTGAGAAATAACAAAACAACAATGAGGACTGGCTTATTAATCTGGTAGTCATTTGTAATCTTTGCTTTAAGCAATACAATCACTATTGAGTCTGTTTGGGACTAGATTTAAGTGAAACAGTAATTTGGGCTAACAAAAATTGAGTATTTAAACAGCTCTATTTAGCGATTCTCCTTCTTACCATTGAAGTGGAAGAGCTTAGAAAATGTAATATAAAATGGCCTGTCTCTCACAGTCTGGCTAGATTGTCTGGGGATTACTCATTTCAACAGTAGAAATAATAAGTAAGAATAATATCAGAAGTAATGATTTAGTAAGTAAAAGAGGTAGGACTAAAGTTAAGTATCACAAATATAAATCTTTTTTCTAAATTTTAGATACATGGAATGTGAGAACTCTAATACAAATTTATCAAGACCAGAATGGATGACTGCACTTATGGCTGAAGAACTGTCAAGATTTAAGACTGGTAAAGCTGCTCTTAGTGAAACTAGATTCTTAGAGAGAGAAGTATAGCAGAACAGATGGATGGATACAAATTTTGTCTTCGAAAGCCAAGTCAGTCAATGAAAGAATGCATAGTGTTGGATTTGCTATAAAATCTAATTTGTATATTTTCTTATTGGAATTCTCAATCTATCAATGAAAGATTAATTATCTTAAAATATGCCTTGCCTAATGGTACTAGAGCTCATTTTATCAGTGCTTATGCTCCAACCTTAGATTCACAGAAGAAAAGCTTTTATTCCTTCCTAGCTGAATAGCTTTATCATAATAATATCATTAAAAGATCTAATATTTCTTCTTGGAGACTTTAATGCACTTGTTGCTATAAATCAGATATGGCCAAGATGTTGACCGCAAGATCTGTGAAAGTAGATCGTGAAGCTGTCATGAACATTGACAAATTATAGTGATAAATTCAGAGCTGATTTGAATATAACAAATAAAAAAAGGTAGAAGTTCAAAATTATTCTCATTTAAAAATAGTTAAATTTAAAATAACACGTTGTTATTGTCGATTTCAAAAATAAATCCAGATTGTAAGTAAGAAGCTGAAAACAATTAAATTATTTTTGTGTAACGTTACAGCTTTAGTAAAATTCTTAGAAATATTTAATTGCTGTTTTCCCAAGAAATGAAAATAACTTGTTCAGGAGAAACAAGGATTTTAATGAACTGATTTTAAAACAAAGAAGTTCTGAACATTTTAAAATTCTTAGTCTAGCTAGAAAATAGTCCCCAATGAGACTTAAAAAGAAAACAGGACTTTTTCTTATCTATGAAAGAAAAGAAGTGTCAAAGCAAGAAACAAACTTTATGTCTAAATATTTTAAAGACTGTTATCAGAGAAAATGTGGGGATTTTCCTAGGCAAAGAAATAGAACTTTTGTAAAATATTATTTTTATTGTTTTTTTTTTTTCTCTCTAGTAAATTTTTGATGGTATGCTAGGATTTCTTTATTTGTATTTACTTATTAATTATACAAGTGAATCAAAAAATACAAAAAACAAAAATTTTAAACACGATAATAATCAGGACGCTTTATATTCAAAAGTATTAAAATTTAATCATGTCAAGAGTGTTGCCATCAAAATTGTTAATAAAATAAGATCAAAAAGCTTGTTATGTCGTCAATTCTGGGATTTGCTAAAGGACTGTGAGAGGGAACATAGTGAATTGCTATTACATAGTAATGTAAGGTAGTTAAGTCAAGCAAAATTTTTAAATTAGATTCAGAGAACTTCTACCACAAATAAGATCATTTTCGAAAACTAAAGGCGATTCATATTCAGAACTGAATGACAAAAAATGGCTTATTGACCTCGCCCTTTTCTGTGATATTACAAAAAAAACTAAGTAACTTAAATATAGAACCACAAGGAAAAAATAAAACAATAATAGTTATGGTAAGCACTTTGAAGTCATTCAAGGAAAAATTAAATAAGTTTATAATACAAGGGAAGCGTCATGAATTGAAACATTTCAAAAATATGGTTGACGAGTCTAAAGATAGAAAGAATCTAATCTACAACAAATATGTTGAAAAGATAATACTCTTCATAAAAGAATTTGAAGAAAGATTTGTGGGATTTGACAAACTTGAAGACGTCGCTAGTTTTTAGTTTTATCCATTTAATGTTAACATCAATATTGAAGATATTGCTATGCAATTAAATGATTTTGTACTTATAGATTCAGCAGGCCCCGAAGAAAAAATAATAAATATTAAATGTGATATACATTTAAAATGAATGGCTTCAAATGAGAGCTTCCAGACATTAATAAGCAAGGAAAAATATCCAAATATTTGGAGAGTTGCTGCATATTTCAATGTATTTTTTGGTTCAACATATTTGTGCAAATCAGCATTTTCCTGCATGAATACAATAAAAACTAAACATAGGTCCTAGTTATTGGATTTACATTTGGAATCATGTTTAAGAATTAATTTATGTCCATACAAGCCAAATTTTGACAAACTAGCTGAAACTATGCAATAACAAGTGTCATCAAAAAAATAATAAAAAAAATTTGTTTTTACTTTGTAATTTTTTTTGTTTGTAAAATTTACATCTAATTTATTTTAATAAAATTTTAAAACAATATTTTTCTTTTTTCTCTATATTTTCTTGAACCTTTTTTAAAATTTAGTATCAGCTCTAAAAAATAATTATTTATAGATAATTTAATAAATATTTTATAAAGTGACATGGACAAATTGTAATATTAAAGGGAACTGAGGTAATGACAGTTCGTATCTTATAGAAAAAAAAATTACTCAGTTTGTATCTTCTAAAAACGTCACCAAAATTTGCGAATACCTAAAAAACCCTAACAAAAGAAAAAAAAACAATTTGGAAGTATTGTGATGAGGCAACCTACCTTTTGGTTATTTTTAAGCTAGCTTAACGTATATCATGTTTCAATTAAGTTGTTGGGATGGCTGTCTAGTTGCCATTGACCTGCGGATAATTTATTTTAAATATTATTTACCATTAAAAAATATATAACTTGGATTATTTTGTTCTTGCAGTAATACCTAATTAAGGAATCAATTTTGGAGACATCCAAGCATCTATTTGATCTATTAAATCTAGAAATATTATCATGCAGTGAAAGATTTTAATCTAATAACTCAATCAATTTGCTCTATTTGCCTGATAATATTAACTATTTATCCTGTACTCATATGTATCTAGCAGTATATTTCTGGTTGTCGAACTTAGCCGACCCTAGCTAGCTCAATAACAGGGCGGGGGTAAATATACCGCTGGAGATATGTTAAATTAGAGTACTGTATATGTTTATTTGTATAATTGCATAGGTATATTAATAAGGTAATGAAACGCATCACTCTCATGAAATTACATAAATAACATCTTTAACAGTTAATGGCCATCATTAGAAAAATTAAAATACATTTTCACAAGAAACAAAAATATAGTGTACCTATGCACGCTAAATTATATGATATATATTTAAATGAAAGCACAATAATTACCTTAGTCCCTGGGAAATCATGTTATTCAGATAGATATAAGTGTAAGTTTACTATATTTCCAAAAAAATATGGCCATATGAACTGTCTGGATAATGTCTTTATTTTCAGCTTCCTGTGGAATTAGTTGGAGAAGTGGTTTTCTCTTAATTCGTGGGAAGTCTTGGTTGGATGCAGATTTCTGGATGTACATAGATAGCTGGATCAGTAGCACATTTCCATACGTGGGCGGTAGAGTAAAGCCAAGCATATTTATGACTTCTTATCCAATAATCATCATCTTTATGCTTGAATATTCGGTCAGCTGCATTTTAGTTATATTTCTCGGTTGTAATTTTTAACAATTCGATGAAATATCTATTTTTTACAGGCAATTATTTTAATTGCCAAAATAATTACTTATATCAGCATTTCTCCTATGTGTTGAAAGCGAGAGTTCTTTTTTCGTTCTGATACCAAAGGCCAACTAACCGCCCACAATTTTTCTTCTTTTTAAATAATAAAAAAATGTTTTGTTTCTTTAATTTGATGCAATATCTCCAGTTATTGCCTTAATACTTGGAAATTTTTATTTTTTTTCTTTGGGATCCTCCAAGTTTGATAGCAAAAATATGTGCGATACCTATCTCATTTAATTTCGAGTCTTTTGTTACCGTTCCAAATCCGGCTTTCCCTGTTAAGTTCTACATATTTGACAAAAGAAAACCTTTTAGCATGTTCAAGCTAAAAGCAATTTTTTTTTATAATTTGGAAAATAAACTTACAATATAAACAACAAAAATTAAAATACATAAAATAATAATAGATTTCTACCCAAACATGTAGAATATTTTTCATAGATAAACATCTTTTCTTTTCTTTAACAGCAAATCTTTTTTTTTTTTAATCAATGAGAAAAAGTAAAATTGAACATATAATTTCTATTTCTAATTTTCTCTCACTTTTTTACATATCATAAAAAAAAAAAAATCAAATACAAAATAAATACATTTGCTTATTTCACATTTAGCCATTTAACCATTATATATATATGCATATCTCATGAAAAGATAATATAATAGCTCACATGAAAACATATGATAGGTAAAATGTATACTTACGATATGATTTCTTTAAAATATATATATATACCTGACTACTCTTGCACGTACGTGTGAATATCTAACTTTTCTTATGACAGGGTTCAAACTCGGTTTTTGTTACAGTACCTTGTACATTCTTAAAAAACCAGGACTTCAAACCATTTTCTTTTTTGTTCTGGCAAAATGTTTTCCCCGCTTTCCAGGTTCAAAGTCCAGAAAAAAAAAACGTAGCCGCCTTCAGATACATTTTCACCAAAAAAGTAGCCCCCAATGTCTAAAAGTTTCGCCACCCTTGGTATAAATAGTAGACTTTACAAAATATATAAAAATAACTTTTTGAGAGGGGGGAACTCTCCCCGCGTGTTTTATTTTTTATCCCCACAAAGATATTGATACCGCGAACAATTTATTAAAAAAGAGGGGGAAGCTTCCTTTCTTTTACTTTTTGTCTTTTTTACCCCAACCCAAAATATTTTATTTTTAAATTATTCAACCCCCCCCACTCCAAAAAATAAAAATAAAATTAAAAATTAATTCTATTTTATATTATAATTTTTATATTATATATTATGATAATTATTTTTTTTAATTTTTTTTTTTGTGTTTAAATGGATTTTTATTTATATTATTTATTTTTTTTTTGTGGTTCAAAAGTTATATAGAAATAATAATATTGGGACTATAAATTCAAATGGTTTATTATTGAATTTGTGCGCAACATATGAATTGACTATCACAAACACTTTAACCAGAAAAACCGCTATAAAGAAACACGGACACATTCACACTCAAGATAATGGAATTTAATACATTGTATTATTTTTAGGAATCAGAGTACAAGAGAAGTTCACATTACATGCTCAGATTGTTCGACAAATCACAGATTAATATAATCCAAGATTAAAATGATAATTGCATTAAAAAATAGATATTATTCCAATCATATTCACAAGAAAAGTGATGTTCATTCTTTAGAAGAAACACTAAAATTGCTAATTTGGATCTTCAACACTGTCATATTACTGGAGCATGGACTTCTCTTAAGGAATACGTTATGGATGCAAGTAAATATTTTTGGGTTTACTAAAAAGAAGAATCATGAATGGTTTTCGGGAAAAAGGAAGAATCACGAGTGTTTTTCGAGAATGATTGTTTTCTCTGCTTGGCAAAATAATAGTGTAATGTTTTATGTTTTGCATTTAGACCTTATATGATGCACTATAGAGTGCTAGTTAATCAAATTATTTCAACAAGAATATTCTGACCATGTAGGAATTCAGATATTTCATGAACATAGTTATATTTTCTAGACCTAATATTTATCACAATTTGAATTGCTGATAGAGTTAGCTTTTTATTTATTTATGAGACGCTCTACAGTCTGTAGACTCACTAATGTTCATCAAGTAGACTCACAGTAAATAACTAAATTTAATATTTTTTGAAGAAATTTTCCCAGGCTTAACTATTTATTAAACAAGCATATTGGCAAAGGTATTTTCTACAATTTTCTAAACTTAATAATAAAATCTAAATAACTAAAGAAAAAAGTTGATATTAATGTTAAATATTTTATTACAATCAATTAAAATATTTAAACGGTAAATTATTAACAAAAGAACATACAAACGCCCATCCAAATAGTTAGGTTAAATAATTAAACAATTCAATAATTAATGTTCATTTCTTTTATAAGTTTCTTCTAGAAGGCTGTAAATGAAAGTTCCATGAATAATACATAGTGAATATCTCTATCGGTAGTATATTATAAGCTTATAGTTTAGGTTTAGTTGGCAAACATTTTTAATTAGACAGAAATTAGGGTATGAATTTCAATTAACTTACCGGTAAATTATGCGGAGTTATGTAGATCATACCATACATGGTTTTTTGGGATGAAGGAGCTAATGTACTTTGATTTCTTCTACAGTCAGTTTCCCGTACCTGGTCCTTTAATGTTGGACTCGAAAGCTTTTTCAAGTGACCTCTTTATAATGAAAGGTGTCCTGCAAACACTCCATTTTTCATTCTTGCACAAAGACTTAGTTCGCCATAGAGTTGTCCTGACATTTTGTCATCCAGGACCAACCAAAAGAACAGACAAGAGAGGACTGCTCAAAGTTATTTGGTTTTTATATCTTGGTCAGTTTTAGATTTTTACGCATATATATTTTTCTCTTTTGTTTTTGTTATCAGAATACAAGTTGATAATCTTATACATTTTTCTTTTCTTTTGAGATACAAAGTATTTTTTATAAAATTCTTTCAGCCATATTTAATTATCTCGTAAAAGGTTTTTACGCTGATTGTAATCTCTTGCATTTATAATTTCTTTTTGTTTATCTGGATAAACCATCTGTATGCATTTGTAGTCTTTTCACTTTTAACTTTAATTAAATAAATCATATCAAACACAAATAACTTTCATTGTACGTATCTAAAAATAAAATTATATTTAAAAAAAAAACTAACTAAATTGTATCCATTGACGATTTTTTAATTTTACTTATGTTTTTAAATATTACAAATGCCAAAATACTCATGAACTATATGTATTTTAATACGGTTTAATAGATTGAATGTGGAATTTTATAATAAATATAAGTTCAACAACTGACAAACAGGCTTACAAATGAATGGTGAATTAAAACTACAAAGATAATATAGACATTTACTGATTGGTGTCAATCTAGATCTTTATATATATTGAAAGCAATATCACATACGATGATGATGATATTTTAAACAAGTGGAAAGAGTATTTTGATCATCTTTTAAATAATGATACAAGAACTGACACGACTTTTAATGACACATATATTCATTTAGATTTGGACAAAGATATCCAGCTTAAGAAAATCAAAACAATTCTTCACAACCTTAAAAATGGAAAGGCTGCAGGTTCCAATGAATTACCTGAAGAAGTTTTAAAATATGATCATGTTAGCTTCAAAAACATTGGAATTTTTTTAGGAATATTTGAACCCATGAATGGATCGTTTCTAGTTATAGATGAATGGTTAACAGACTGAATATGGTTGTGATAAAATGTTAGCTTCAAAAATATTGAAGTTTATTAGGATATACAGACACATGAAGTTGTGTTACCCGATCTTAAGGATGCTTTAATTATTCCAATTTTTAAAAACAAAGCAAATAGTGAAGATTGCAGTAACTATCGTGAAATAGCATTATTATCCACTACAGAAAAAGTACTTTCCAAGAATTTTGTCAAATATATTGCTTCTGGTCATAAATGAATAGCTATCAGAGACTCAATGTAGTTTTAGGGAATCAAGAAGCACCATAGATATAATTTTTGTTGACAAGCAAATGCAAGAAAAATGTCAGGACCAAAATGTTTTTTATATTGTTTTGGTCAAAGCATTTGATTCAATTAATATGGCATTGTTTGAAATTAGTTGCTTGACCATTAAAATTTATTTATATTATACAGCTTCTAAATGATAAAATGAGAGGAAGTGTTATTACTACAGATGCAACATCTGAGACATTTGAAACGGAAACTGATGTTAAACAAGATGTGTATTTGTTCTAATTTTGTTTTCAATTTTATAATGGTGGTTTTTGGAATTGTTTATAGGCAATTTAATTAGAAAGGGATCCAGAAACGATACAGGTTTGATGGTGACATTTTTCTTTGAATCAGTTAAAAGCAAAAACAAGAACACCTTGGATTCTGAATTTACAATATGCTGAATGCTTGTACTAATTGTGCCAGTTCAAAAGACAATTTATAAAATGTTCTTAAATGCAGCTTATTAATAATTAATGTACAGAAACACTAGAAAAAAATCCTCAGCAACTCTCAGTTTTTTTTTTAAAATATTACCAAATGCCAATATACTCATGAACCCTATGTATTTTAATCACTAGTTTAAATGTATTGGTAGTTTTATAAGTAGAAGGATGGACTTAGATATTGAGATCCAACACAGACTCCAATGTACTACAGCTGCGTTTAGTAAAAGGGTATTTCATGATGGGAAATAACTACTGAAATTAAAAGTTAGCTGTATATGAAGCTGCTACTTTATCTGATTTATTGTATGATGTTGATATAATGTAATGGCATTAAAAATGTTTCATTTAAGAACATTCCATAAAAATTTTAAAATATAATAGTGATGATCATTATTCAGCTTGCAGGATGTGATCTACTGAGTCCATTATTGCAAAATCACACTGTTGGATTGGATATGTAAAATGAATGATTAACGGAAGACTGCCTAAAAGGATGTTTAATGGTGCTTGAACATGGGTTTTGTAGAAGAGATAGATCCCGTTGCATTATAAGGATCATCTCAAAGATATTCTAAAAAAGTGTCATTGGGCAGATATGGCAGAGAACAGACTATGTTGGAGAGCTACCATTAGACATGGTATTAAAATATTTCAGAACGACATATTTTCTGCCGAGGAAACTAAAGAACAACATTGTAAAATAACAAGTAAACAGAAAATTGGATTACCATGTTCTATATGTGAACAGATTTGTGTTTCAGAGATATGGTTTGTATAATCATTGCAAAGCTCTTTTTTAAAGCAGTTTTTTTTTCACTTTTTTTTCTTTTTACAATACTTCCACCCTTTGATCAAAGATCAAGTGAGCAATCTTTTCTGAAAACCTGATACCTCCTATCAATACACTGACTATCCAAAATAAGAACTATTTAACTACATTTGTGTTAACATAATTTTTTCAATTAAGATTGTATGATAAAGATCACTAAACTTGGAAGTCTCCTGGTTTTCTGGTTTATGCAATTTATACAATTATTATTTTGATCAATATCTTCTGATTCAGTAAAATATAAGTTTAATGGTCCATAGAATTGATATAATCAAACACTCTCTGGCTAGGTCTCACAGTTCAGTAGACTATTAAAATATTTTTGCTTAACATATATAAACTGAATAATTTTTAGTTTATCAATGATAGTCCTGATTTCTAGATTATATATTTTTTATTCTTTTTTAAGTGTCAACTAAAATAAATAGTATCATTTTCACAAATTTCAGTATTTTTTAAATATATAAATAAAACACATGTTCTTCTTTATAAATCTTGTTTTATTATATGTTTTACATATGAAGATTAATTTGCATATATTAGCATACATCAAAAATACCACAACGTTTCTAAGTCTTTGGCTATGAATATGAGGTTAAAAGACCTCGAAAGCGCTAAACCTGATATTTAATTTTGACAATTCTAACTTCATCAACAAGCGTTCGAAGCGCAGTATAATTACTATATGAATTTTTACAAAAAAAATCAAGTCAAATGTCACATGACCTAATTTAATAAGCTTGTATTTGTGAATGTTATATATAGAGAGCTCGCAAAACAAGTTCTTAACAAGCTTTGTAGAAAATCTCCAACCTCAGACTGGTTTCTGCTACTGGCGTCCTCAGCGAGATGCTAGAATATTCCATCATTAGATTAAAAATATCAGGACACACCCAGCTCTTTATCTAATGTATAACTATTAAGTAGAAAATCAGTTAGATAGCTGGATTGGAAAACATGAATGTCTGAAAAATTCAAATTTTCTACTTAATAGTTATACATTAGATAAAGTGCTGGGCTTGTCCTAGTATTTTTAATCTAATGATGGAATATCCCAACACCTCACTGAGGATGCCAAAAGCAGAAACCGGTCTGAGGTTGGGAATATTCTACAAAGCTTGTTAAGAGCTTGTTTTGTGAGCTCTATATATAACATATGACCTATTATAAAATAAATAAATAAATAACACCAACAATTTGACTACATTCTTTTATAGTTTTTATCAAGGCACGAACTAAAAAATACATTAAGAACAATAAATATAAATACAAGTATTCCACAATAATCCAAATATATATAACAAGTACAAATAATTCTTACCTTAAAACTCTCTAACAAATAATCTTAAATTACCATTATATTCATTTCTTAAATACCTTTCTTAAAACAATCCCCTATAATTATTCAATTAAATCAATCTATTATTCTTTTTTTTTTTTCTAAATTAATTATTTATTCATTACAGATTACATTTCAGTAATATAAATTCCTTCTTTATAATTCTTTCATAATACAATCTAATATAAAAGTTCTAATTTAAAATCCTTATGTTTAAATTTACTCCTATGACCATAAACTAGAATTTTTATCATTTAAATACTGTTTTAATCATGTTGCCAATTTATTCTTTGTAGTTTCAATATATACATTTCTTTAAAACAATCTAAACATGAATTCATAATTTAAATTGTTTTAAAGATAATAAAAAAATATCATATATTGGAAACTACAAAGAATAAATTGGAAACAAGATTAAAACAGCGTTTAAATGATAAACATTCTAGTTTATGGTCATAGGAGTAAATTTAAACATAAAGATTTTAAATTATAACCTTTAGAGTATATTAGATCATATTATGAAAGAATTATAAAAGAAGGAATTTATATTACTGAAATGAAACCTGTAATAAATAAGTAATTAACTGAGGGGAAAAAACCCAATAATAAGTTGGTTCAATTAAATAATTATAGGGGATTGTTTTAAGAAAGGTATTTAAGAAATGAATTATTTGTTAGAAGAGTTTTAAGGTAAGAATTATTTGTACTTGTTATATAAATTTGGATTATTGTGGAAAATTTGTATTTATATTTATTGTTTTTTATGTATTTTTTAGTTTGTGCCTTGACAATGGCTATAAAAGAACGTAGTTGAAACAATGGAGTATTATTTATTTATTTTATAAAGTTCATAAAATAAAACAAGATTTATAAAGAATAAATTAATGAGCTAGTTTTAAAATAGAAGACTGTGTTTGTTGATTATTGATTTAATTTATTTTTAAAATCCATATTAGCCCTATAATTATTATCAAAGAATGTTGCAATTTTATCTTTATTTAAATTTTCAATATTTTGCTTATTTGTGTCCATATGAGAAATAGATTTTGGTCTTTTAATATCTTTATTTATGTTATCATTTAATATATTATTTCCTGAAATATCACTCTTAATTATTTTCATCAGTCATTATAAAATCCCATGGATGAGCTAAAGATTTCACTATATCTGACCTTGCCTTCAGAAGTGAACTAGGATTGAGCAGTCATTGCTGCTAACAAATGTGTACACGTGTGTAACCAATGTATAAACATATCCAAAGGGTAAAACATAAGTATGGTTAATGTGTAACCATGTGTATAAAATCCTACCGTTGGTTAGTACAGGTCAATAGGCAATGATGCTCTCTGAATATTGCTGCCAGTAAGGTAGGGGATCTGGCAATAAATAGTCAGCCTTTTAGAGGCAAGCCAAAAAGAAAGAAAGAGAGAGAGCATGTTCAAATTGCCAACCAAGAGACATCTACAGACTAATCTGTCAGCCCTGAAACCTAATTCCAAATAAGTACAAAAAGACAATAGCAAAATAAAAAGGCAAAAAGCCAATCAGATGCGATGCAGAATGTACTATGGATCCACAAAATTGATACCAGCAGTGGTTACACAACTAAAAGGACTCTATACTGCAGTAGCTCAAACAGCAGATGGGTATCAACATCTTCGCCACCTAAAAGGACTGAATCACATAGAAACAAATACATCAAGCAAAAATGAAGACCACCAAACCGAAGACAGCAACAACCCAGGCGAACACTTACAAACAAAACCATCAAACAAGGGATAAAAATGACAAGAACAGCAATAAACCTGAGAAACCAACAAAGCAGACAAAACATCATCCAACTCATCTTGATGACAACGTTCTCCAAGGCTAAATTTAGCTAGGGAAAAGGATGTCATATCAGACCCTGCCTTCAGAAGTAGACTAATCCAGATTCCTTCCTTATCTGACTGGATTGAGTGCTCATTGCCGCTAATCAATGTGTAAATATGTGGATAACACCAATGTGTAAATATGTGTATAACCAATGTATAAGAGTAGCCTAAGGGTAAAACATAAATATGGCCAATGTGTATAAAATCCTACCATTGGTTACTACAGGCCAATAGGCAATGATGCTCTCTGAATCCGATTGCTGTCAGTAAGGAAGAGGATCTGGCAATAAATAGTCAGCCTTTTGGAGGCAAGCCAAAAAGAAAGAGAATGTCGATCTAACTTGAACAACAGAACATGTTCTCAATTGAAACCACTTTCAATTGCAAAGGTGTTTCTACTATAGTCATGACTGACATATCTACGCAGTGAGGCAAGTTCACAATAGGACTGGAAGCTATTAAGATTATGGCCGACTTGAGGCAAGCTATCAAGTAGAGTTGGAAGAGTCTTGACTAGAACTGAGGAAGCAAGCTAATATATACAGCTGGCACAACCAACACAATATTAACTATGTTTATCTTCATACAACTGTATTTATTGAGTGTTCATATTTTTCTTGATATCACTATTGGTCTGAGCCTGAAACTTGCAATTCAGATCAAATACAACACTATCACTACCTCTATTCAAAAAAAAAAAAAATGAAATGATTAATCTCATTCATTTCTGAATTAGCCTGTAGAGTAGTTAACAAATCGTCCTTATTTTGTTGGCCCAAAGAACAAGTGACTTCATCTGTTCATAAAAGTATTTATACACTTTTCTTTATAAATAATACATTTTAGTATATTTTCTTTGAGTTAATCCTTCCATTTTCTATGTCACCTGATCAACTTTTAAAATTAAATTATTTTAGGCAGAAAACATTTTATCACAATCACTCTGACAATTACTATTGCCTAAGAGGTATTTAAAAATTGATACAGAGTTAATAGTAGTATCGGACATTTTGTCTACTTTTGAAAAATTACACATATAGCAAGTATTACAAGTATTTTCAGCCAATATCTGTAAATCAATTTTTTCAAATTTAACACATTCCATGTGAAAAATATTTTTACATGATGCACTGGAAGCAACAAGCAATTGACAACTGGGTTTTTATTTTCCATATTTAATTTTTGATAAAGATGGTCTCCATTAAGTTTTTCATACAAAATGTGGCAATCGACACATTTTAAGATAGTTGATCTATTAAAAACTTAAAAAGATGTCTTTATCATTTCCAATACAATTTAAATGAAATTTATTATTACAATTTCCACCTCAAAGAATAAACTGCTGTTTTGTAGGAAATAATTAATTAACTACCTCCCTCCCCAATCAATAAACCATTATGCTGTATATCATGTTTATTAAATTCAAATGTAACTTCCTTACAATATAATTCTGTTAATTTATAATTCTAAACATCTATTTACAGTGTCATTCATTGCTTCTATATACATTGAAACTATACCATTAAGTCATTACATGGATGACATACTTGTGATTCTTCCATCCCGTAAATATCTGAAGACACTTCACTCCACCATTACCAATTATACCAAAAATTATGTTATCCATCAATCCTCCTGGTGCATCAACACAGGTAGGAAAATACTATCTAACTTTTTAGCGGAATCTCAGTGTTTTCTGGGGTTCCCTATCTTCAAGTCACAGACTGCTATGTCGGTCTGCCTATAAAAATCCATCATAAACAATGCTACTAAGGTGTTTCAATCGCTGTCAAGGACATACCTGTCCCTACAAGGGAAGATTGCTCTGATTAATATGAAGATCATGGCGAGCATAAATTACTATCTGCCAATAATGACAGTTACCAAATCATTCAGCTTACAAATTCAGAGGCTCTGAAATCAGCTCTTATGGAGAGGACAGACCACTGCAATTAGCATCCGCAGACTTCAGTTTCACAGGAGACAGAACGGTATGGGTCTCCATTCAATACAGGCAATCAATTTCCAAAAAGGGCATTCACTTTTAGTAAACTTCTACTCTCTATCAGATATCATAGAGACAGTAATACCTACTGACAGACCTCCTCCCAGTAAAGACACATGGCTTGACACCATTATTAAGCAACAATTTCTATACATCGGGCACTCAACAGCAGAGTTTAATAATAAAATCAGCATCTGGCAGGCACATCGCCTGCCGAATCCTGATAATACAGCTACGTATTCTCACCTAGGGTGCAGCAATCCTAAAATCACAATATTTAAATATCTGCTACTGGAGCCCAAACTTTTGGATTATCTGATCAAGGTGAATATGGGCTCCATGCCAACTAATACATTCTTACACTTCAAGTGGTTTCTAAATAAAATAGACAAAATTTGTCATGCCTGCTCTTGAGGAGAGGAGAGCCTTTAATCATCTCTAAAAAAAAAAAAATATGTCCAGGCTATAACAGTATTAGAAGTATCATCTCTCAACACTGCATTATAGCAGTGGATAAAATCCTAGACATCAGGGGATCAGGTTATCTATCTTCCTGACATACGCTTTTTGGTACACAAGATGCAGGACAAAGTTCACACAACCAACACCAGACCCCAACACTATATTTTTCGATAAGCTCAAAGTTCTTCAAAACAAGGACAAGATATTATCCTCTAGATTTTTATTTATTAATACATGGAGCCTACTAGTATGGCCCACAGACTCTACATGAATATTGGACCCAATATATCCACACTGTAGTGTATCATAAATGAAGTAGTCTATGATGCAACATGCCGGATTCTACTAGAGAGGCATTGATTTCACACTACATGTATCACAGCTGATAAATTAGAATTATTGGCCAACCTCAAAAGGGGTGGTCAATACCAACAAAATGGAATGTATTTACTCATACATCAACCTTCTAGGGCAGAGAATGGCTCTGGCATACATCTACCAGACCAATGCCAGCAATGGATAAGCCAACATTAACAAAGTGTATTTATTATTCATCTGTACAATTTTATTATGTCAATAAATATATTTTATAAAAAAAAAATAAGTCTTTATTTGTTACTAAAGATTCTTTGTTCTCATTCATACATTTTCCATATAAATTAAACATAAAAAATAGTTAATAAAAAAGAATAATTTGATAAATACATTGAATAATACAAATTCAAGAAATAAAAAGAAAATGATCACACGATCATCATTTCATATGCTTACACATTCTGTTAATAAGAGTATATGATGCGATGTACTATGGCTTCTCCTTCATCGAAGTCAGGAAGCTCTCAGCAACTATGCCCAGAGAAATCTGTTACCCACCTTACCTTTCCATCCCCCACTTTTAAATTTTTCCAGTGTTCATCTTTATCCTCTTCCATCCCATTTCCACATCATCTTTATCAATTAATTATATGCCTTTATATGTAAATGCCCCTTTTTTTTTTTTCCAAACTCAGCATAAAAACCAAGAACCCACTTTTTGTATAATCACTTTGTTTATATTTATTCTCCCACAACTTCATCACATGTATCCTTTCTGCTTGTAAGCATTTACAATTCATTTAGCAGATGCCTAATATTTCCTATGCCCTCCTTACATAACCTGCAGACTAAATCACCCACATTTCTCCTTTTATGTGTATATTCCCTTGTTGTTCATGATTCTGTTCGAGTCTTAAACAGTAAATTAACTCATACCCAATGCTCAGGCTACTTCATAAATACAATATGATGCACTGTGACCTCCTGATTCAGATTAGCAAATCGCTACTATGCCCAATACCAAACTCTCCATACAGTAGTACCACCAAGTGCAAGCTTTTGTAAGCAAAATAGGTAAAGGGTGATTGCTGGAGGGTTGCATTAGATCTTAAGATCTAGGTGCAGTGCTCTCAAATCCAAGGCTTCTCACTGATGAAAGCCACAAGCTAGAAACTAGTCTGGAGATGTTGAATGAATAGGCATTAGATAGGGATTTAAGCACAAATCTTCCTGCACCCATTAATTATGAAAGCTTGCACAAGGTGGCATTACTGTATGGAGAGTTTGGTAATCATTAAAAAGAAAATGCATATATAGGAGAAATAAAGTAATATTTAAGCACCATAAAAATGGCAAAAAATAAAAAAAAAATCTATCAAAACACATACAAAAATAGAACTTTATTTTTTGTAAAAATGTTTTACTAAAATAAACACACACAAAAAAAAGTTCTGTATGTAAGAAAACTATATCCAAAAATAAATCTTGATTCTGGAACAAAATGTTCCTAGTTAATTAATATTTTTTATAGTTGAAATGTGTACGCATATATTACATATAGTAAATAATTATAAAATATATATACAATAAAAGTATTACTGAATTTATAATTAGCTTAATAAAAAAATGTTTGCTAAAAATACTGTAATTGGGATTACAGAGCAAGTTTTAAATTCTTTTAGAGCAAGTTTTAAATTCTTTTTTTAAAAATCTTTGAAATTTGAAAGGTTTATTGTAAAGTATTTCAAAATATAGGATTTATTAATTGCTTTAGATTTAAAAAGAAAATAAAAACATTGTAAACTGAAAGAACATAAGGGAGCACATTGAGGGAAAAAAAATGTAAATGGTTTTATTGCTAGAGAATTCGTAATACAATCAAATTTCAGAAGTGCCAGCAGTAGAATTGATCCTAGGATCCCACATTCCAGCGCCGTGACATTCTACACTTCATTAAACAAGACAGCAATATATTGAATGTTTTAATATTAATAATAAAACAAATTATAGCACATGTATATATAAGGAATAGAACTGGGGAGATAATAACCATGTAAACAGAAATAACCTTTATCCTTTGATATTATCAATAAATTATCGATTAGTAGATTAGTAGTAATTGGTCAATTTATTAGTAACATCAAAAAGTAACATTTCTATTGTACAGGTCACTTCTTCACTTCTTTTAATCACAGTCGGTGCCACTAGGTCATTAACTATCCTGAAAATTTAATTTACCGTGATCAAGAGTTAATGATCATAAATGCTACCAGCTAAACCCAGGGAAAGGAGGAAATCTTCAACATTGTTCACACAATTGGGAAAAGAACAGAGATAAATGCTAGCCAAAAATAATTATGAATAAATTTTAAAGATTACTAAATCTAATATATTAGTGAAACAAAATATGCAAGTTTGATCTAGAATTCTACAGCGGATATATCTGAAAGTGTACAAGTGTTGTAACATTAAATACCCTGGCAGATAAGTTTGTTTTCTCACCTAAGAATTAAAAGGGATTTATGTCTTCCTGCCAGCAAACAATTTATATAAACAAATTTCCAGTTTTCCTTTGTTTAGAGATTTCAATAAGAGAACGATCTTGCACGGAAGTCGATGAACAGCACAAGTGAGCTTTCCTTAGCTCAGAAAAGAAACACTGGGACATAAGAATGTTAAACACCTGCAAACACTGCAGACAAGGGCCACATTCAAGACTCTCATGGCTGACTCTGGCAACAAAACAAGAAAAGATTACAATTTTTTCGTAATCTTAAATAGAAGACAACAAAATCTCCACAATTTAGGAAAAACAAAACAATACACTCGATAAATCGCTAGCCAAAAGATTTACGGTCTGCAGGAAATGCAAACCAAGTTTATCTAAATTAATTATAAAGAAAAAGACAGGTGAGTAAAAAGAAAATTACTAATATCTGCCCAAGCACTCATCGTTACTAATATAAAAAAAAAACACTCTATGCATACAAAATATAAACTCACAAAACACTCTCAGACAAATAAATTTAAAATATGAAATCTTAAAACTAAGACTACAATACATACAATAATTAAAATACATAATAAAATAGAGATATGTATAAAAGTATGTATAATTTATTATAGAGACAGGTTTCTTTTAGATTAAGCGGAGACATTAACATAAAGATTTAAGCGAGAGATGCGAGACCTGGTTATAATATGAAAACATTCATTTACCTTGAGGCATAATGTTCTCTCTGGCTGATTTCTTCCACTACCTAGAATTCATTTTGAAGATTTTTGATTTCCATTTATTTATCTATTCGGGAGTCTGAAGGCAATCATTAGGATCAGTAATGGACTAAGCTCTTAGGTCATGTTCTTGAAGGCACAATTATGGAGCTCTGGCATTTCGTCTTTGAATTGATTTAGCACTACATATTGTTAAGATTTCTCATGGTATATATTTTTGGTATGGCAAATGAATGGTCGCTACTAGCACAGCAAATAGTAAATACTATTAGTAGTCGCAGATTCCCAACATTGGCGATCTGCGTTGAGCAATTAGCAAATATAAAAATTAGAACAGCAAGCTGAATAAGAGTCACAATAAGAAGCAGAAGAATCATCCATTCGAAAGCCTGGAGCTATTTATGTGAGTTGTTAACTCCCACCTAATCTTATTCGAAAGCCTGGAGCTATTTATGTGAATTGTTAACTCCCACCTAATCTTTAATTAAAAGTTTTGACCAGGGTAAATTTCTATCTCCTGTTAAATCTTAATTTAAAAAAACAAACTCCAACCAAGGCTCTTATCTATTTTCAAACATTATTTAATAATACTTTGCAAGCTTCACTTTTTTGCATAAAGTGCAGGTAAATTAATTACTACTCAAAGGTGAAGTATAAAACTAGTATTTTATTTTAATTAAATTTAAGTAAATGACAAAATAAGATTCTGCTTTTAAAATAAATTACAGTCAACAAAATAAAAAGAAACTTGATCACAATTAAAACTTTTTTTTTTTTAAAATTAAAATGCTTTTACAAATAAATTAAAACTGCTTGCTATTTAATTACTGTAATGAAAAAAAAAAAAACAAGTGTCAAAAGAAAATTATTCTCAACTAAAATCTATTGAAAAAGTAAAATCACAGAATTTTAAAATATAAACGAGTATGTGCGTACTCTTAATACATAAAAAATAACCTACAAAACTTTTAAATACAGTTTTCTTTTAAAAACTTTATAAATATAAATGTTAAGTTTTAATTTCGCAAATAATGTCCACTATTTCTTATGTCAATGCCAATTTATTTATGGGCTTGTTAAAATTTTGTATGTAAATATAAAATATGCCATTCTATGTTTATATAAAAAATAATGTAATAACAACTATTTTTTTAGATCTGAAAAACTTTTAAACAGATGGAACTGTCATAAATTAAAGTATTGCAAAAAGTACATTAGAAGAATAATAAATAAAATGTGAATTGAAATTAGTGTATTTTATACTTGAGTAAAATGTTTATAATTTAAATTGTTACATTACTTTATAATAAGGTCAATACTATTCTTTCTATTTTTATTTTATATAGATCTATAAGAGAAATTATATAAACAGAATTGCACTTCCTACTACATTCCGTTAATTTGCTTTATATATTACATACAAAAAAAAAAACAATGTGACAGATCTCATGACGATTAAAAGTTAATGCAAGTATTATTGCTAAACCTAGAAATGTAGAAATATTTTAACAGATATGTTTTCTGAAGATTTTGCCAAATTACATTAACGTAAACCAAACAAGAAAAATAAGCATTGTAGAAAATAAATTTTGACCAAAAATGTAATTTTTGCTACTACTAAATGGCAGATTTTTTTTTATTATTCTAAAAATTATCTTTATAGAGAATATTTATCACTCACCATTAAATTCTTTTTCACATCTTATTCCTTTATGTATTGAGCTATATAATATCATTTAAACATCTTTAATCACTTTTTACAATGCAATGAAATAAAAATTTATTCTTCGATAAATTTCTTATGATTTCGACAGACCAGCAGTCTTCATCAAATCCCTCCTTCAACAATTAACAATTTTAACTCAAAACAATTATAATATATACTATTAAGAGAATGAAAATATTAATTGCATTATCAATGTTAAAGATAAAATAAAAAAAGTTAAAAGTTGGTAAGTGTTAAAAGAGAATTCTTATGTAAGACTTCTTTCTGGTTAGTCGAAACCCTAATCAAGGAATAAATTATTTTGACTGCATTGAAAAATTGATTACTCATCATAGTTACATAACAATTTTTGTTCACCATCACGATAAAACAAACAAAAAAAAAAGACAATATTAGTTAAGCTTCTGAAAACGAAACACATTAGCGTAATATTTGCATTATTTCAAAAAAACCTTTATTTACTGATAAAATATTCCCCGACAAAATCTAATGATTGAATAATTAGTACCCAATTCCTATAAATGTATCATTTAAAATGATAAAGAGATTTACTAAGAGTTAGAACTAGATTAACGTAAACTATAAATCAGACTTATAAAGACATTTTCAAAAACCTGCCCATAACAGCCCTTCAATTGCCCATCAGCTTAATTCCATTTTAATCACATAATATTTTCATAGATGTCAATGATATCTGTTTGTTCTCTCACTTGAGAAGTGAATTTTCATTAATTGCTTGTTGTTATTCCCAATATGTATCTCCATATATTTGTGAGTCTCTGTATTCTTTTTCTGTTAAGTGTCCAAGTCTCAGATTAATAAAAACTGACAAAATTCATCTACTGAAAAACCTTTCAAAGGCATAAAAGTATTTCCTTTTAAAATATTTCTAACAAAAGCAACCCCATCCAAGTTGAATTCTATGACTAATTTCGTACATGATGCTTCCATGTGCATTAATAATCTGACCAAGATATTTATAGGTATTAAATTCTAATTCATGACTATCAATATTTATTTTCTTCTTCAGATAATAATGCACATATATAAATTCTATTAATTATAACAATTTTGTAAATAAAAAATGGTTATAAAATATATCGTATTGAAAATTATATGTATGAAATAATAATCTTTAAATATATCGACCATAATAATCCTTTACAAATCAAAACCATCTATCATTTTAATAAACTTATAAATAATATGCTCTCTCATGTCCATGTAATTTACATATTTAAAGATTATTATTCATAAATATTATTATATACTACCAGTGCTATATATATTTTATAGTCATTTATTTATAAAAAGTTTTTAAAATTAATGTCATTTTATATCAATTGTTTTAGCCACACTTTTATTCGAACTAAAAATGAATTCAAAAGCTATATAAATTTTGAGATTAAATTAAAACATAAGTTACAGTAAACCCCAAACTTAGCTATATGTAAACTCATACAAATTCTTCAATAATGGGCCATCTGTTACTTTGGTTAGGATCAATTTATTGACATTACAATGCAGAAAGTGAAATCTGTAAATGAATATGATTTCAATACAACCACAAATCATTCTTAGATCACTAAAAACATATCAGATGATAAGATGAAGACTCATTTTTAATAACATCGGTTAGTAAATATAATAGCATAAATGAAATTAAATGCTGTGATAGTTTGTAGTGATTCTACTGAAATCACAGATCTCACAATCTACATTGTAACACATCAGATAAATTGAATGCTTAAAGAACATCAAAGCACAAGAATAAATGTTTCCATTCTGTTCTTTATAGTTTATTAACAGTTTTGTATTAGTTTATATGTAACTTGCTTGGTGCTTATATTAAATTCTGCTTTATTTCATTTACATTAAGCTATGATTATTTAAAATTTTGAGACTTAATCTTCAAGAGTCTTATCACATCCAACATTATTAAAATTAGGAAGCCAGTTTCAGCATATCTTAAAAGCTTTAATTCTTTAACATACTTGTCTATCTCTTAACAAACCTCTTTCACAGATGTTACTAGTTTCCAAATCATAGTTCTCCATTGAATTTGCTTCCACGTCACTAGATCAAGCTTTTACTTAATGCAGCCTATTTGAAATATGAACCCATAATCTACTATTATCTTTTTACCCTTGTGTTTCCATGAATTCTTTAATAAATTTTTATTCCAACCTACCTAGTGCCTAGTCATAAGATTTGTTTGAAATGTATGTGTATATAATTTTTATACACATACAAATCTTTTATATATAAAAGTCAATACAAGATGCACTTTTTTTTAAAAAAAAAAAAAGAGAGAGAGCTTATTCTTCAATGTAATAATATCCAATAATTATGGGTTACAATATATATACATCAATTTTAAATATATATACCATACTTGAAATTTTTTTTATATATACTATCAGCTAATAATTTAATTACTGGTTTAGCATCTATAAATTGTTCACTTATTCCCAGTCTTGTTATTTAAACTATTAATATCTATTAAGAGGTAATCATAAAATGAAGATTGCATATATATATATAAATCCCACTATAATTAAAAAATAATTGTAAATCTCACCCGTTGTGAGGTCCCACCGATTGGTCATAAATTGGAATGCCCTGTAATAAAATGAAAAGAATACTAAAAAAAAATCTATTAAAATATTATGCAACACCAATTAAAAAAAAAAAAATACTATTTAATGACTTCAAATGTTTTACCCCAGAAGGGTGGGACCACAATGAATCATTTCCTGTCACAATGCATTTTTTCCATTTAAAGTAAAAACTTGGAAATTGAAGTCAAAACATAACAACAATAAAAAATAAAAAAAAGAATTAAAAAATATATATTTTAGAAAACAACATAATGAAAGGAAACCATGCCAGTGACGGTACGAACAGAGAGACTTTAACTGGGAAAAATGCATTCAGATCAGCAGGAAAACTTTCCGCTTGACCACGCCATAGTAATTACTACACACTCCTGAACCCTTTATTTCAGAGTTTGAAGTTGAAATAAAAATGGCTGTGACCAGAAAAATGAATAAAGGCTGGGCCCGTGTGAAATAAAGGGTCTCTGTGGTTTTCTTCTGGAGGAAAAAAAAACACACATAAAAATATCTTTTAAGATGAAAAAAAAAAAAAAATAATGAATATAATAAAAAAAGGAAAGTAAGTGTTAAGAAAACCACAACAGCCAAGTGCAATACACTGCCACTCCTAGTGGCTGTTTGAAATTGTTCTTTTTTTTTTTGATTAACGTTAACATGCACAGAGTGACGTAAAAAAATACAAAGAAAAAAATCTGAAAACATAACAACATCCAAGCAATCTAGTTTGGTAATTTAGACATGCAGGTCGGGAAGATCTGTGCACACATGAACCAACACCAAACAAGCCGCGAGGGATATACTCACCCCTCTGTCCCAGACAGGTTAGTCAGGTTCCTGAGGTTCAATTACTAGAGAATATGATCACATGCGCTTATGTTTTAAAATGGTCTTTAATTTTGAAATTTTGAAAAAAAAAAAAAAAAATTAAAAAAAAAAAAATAATAATGAAGTGAAAAGCTCCAATGATTAAAAGTTATAATTAAATGACAGCAGCAGTCACATGATCCAAGTGCATTATGGGCATGCTCAATGTGCTGCTAAAGCAAAAGGATGAGAAAAAAAAGTGCTGCAGAAGAGGATCATGGGAAGTGTTTACTTGTTACCATGGTGATTAAACAATGTATCAACTTCTTTAAATTAATGAAAAAGTTCTTTTTTTTTTTTTTAAATATTTTATTTTCAAAATTTTACTACTTTTAGCGTCGTCTACATCTAGAAAAAAAACAAATTATCTCTGTGCAAATCAAAAAGCTAATTAATCGTAAATGCAAATAATTATTTTTCTTGTTTCTCAAAATTACATTAGTTAATGTTTTTAAAAATAATATTTAAATAAACAACCAAATAATATTTTGATACTCAAATTATAAATTTTGAGAAACAAAAATATATAAAAAAGATGCAACAAACTATATATGATATTCATAAACACATCAACAGCATAAAATTACCTTGATAGTAAATAGCAAAAAGAATCAAAAATCAAATTGTAACTATTGAAAAAGTGTAACAAAGCTTACAGTGCATTCGCCTTCCCTCCACATCCTTGGCTCTTTGTACGGATTTCTCTTCTTAGATCCACCATCAGCAAATTTAACCAACAAAGCTTCTTTAGAACCTTAAAAAAATAATCAGAATTAATAATTAATGCTGAGAAATAATTGAAGAAACACATCTGACAGTATCTAATAAAAAAATTATACTGGACTGTAAAATTGATTATCCAAAGTCCATAAATATGAATCTTTGTTCACAATTATTGTTTTACTTCATTTTATTTATGTTAAAATAAGTTTAGAAATGTCAGTAGTAGTATTTATGCTAACTTGACAAATAAGCTTTTATTTAAAAATAATTTATTTTTAAAGAATACTATTTTAATTTCATAATTAATTCATTAACGGGGGGAAAATTCAAGAGCTTAAAAGCAATAGAAAAAAGTAAATTGCATCTTAGATTATAAATGATACGATTTCCTCGTGATATAATCCAAGATTTATATTGATAATACACTGATTTTGTCCACATCAGTTAATGCCCATAACTGTCCATACTGTGTCAGACTAAGTGCACCCATTTATCTATATTAGACTACACTAACATCTTGATGTGTCAGACTAAATGCACACATGCATCCATATCTGACTAAGCAAGCATCTTAGTAAGTCAGGTTAAGTGCATATATCCGTTCACACTAAAATAAGCAGGGTGTCAGACTAGTGCACCATCCACCCATATTGGATTAAGCAATCATTTTTGTAAGCACAAGGGCATATATCCATCCATATTAGATTAAGCAAACACATGTGTTAGATGACGTGCGTACATTTGTCCATGGCTAAACAAATGTCATAATGTATCAGACTAAAGGGCACATTCATCCATACCATATTAAATAATCATTTTAAGGCGTCGGACTAAAAGCATACATCTGTCTATGTCAGATTAACCAAACACATGTACCATGTTACATATGAGCAATATATAAGCGTTCAATTATATATGCATATTATGATGCAAAAATCATTTATAACCAAATGAAATTTCATTTTTAACAGACAATAAATATAACCCTTATTAATATTGTCTATTAAACAAAGATCATTGGTGTCTATTCATTTTAGTCAATAAAAAACATGATTATGTTTACAAAATTCATAAGAGCACTTTTCCAATTTATCTAGATACCCTGAAATTGTTCAAATATCAATCTAATTCTATTTCTTGAAAATCTTTTTTCTACTATGGTCTTCAACTTTCTTCATCTTTAATTCACATCCCTGTTCTGAAATTTTTAAATCCAATAAGAACAAGTTCAGATTTGTTTGCTGGAAGAAGAAAAAAAAACTAATCCAAATCACAATTTAAAAGAGAAATACTATACTACAGCAGACTAAAAAAAAACAACAGATATATGTAGCATGGGGCCATCCAAGATGGTCTAATTTTTTATATACTATGGAACAAAATGGATGACATTTATAGAATAGCAAATATATATATAAATAAGAAGGTAAATATAATTTGAAAAAAATTTAATAAGATGGCAAAGAATGATGTTAGTCTTGAACTGAATACATCAAATATGGATAATTTAAATATTAAGTCTTCAAAATACATACACAGAGAAATAAACCAGCTAAAATTTGAAACCCAGATAATAAAAAAATTGTGAAACAGTTATCAATTGCGCACACACACACAAAAGAGACATTGTCTGGGTTAAGTTCTTGAAAAATGAAACGATCTGCTGAGAAGTTTGAATCTTATCTCAGGGTAGATGTTATGGGAGCTTCCAAATCAAGAATATAGAGAGAGATGACAATTTCATAAAAAATTATGACTTCATTATTAAATTAAAATGTTTTTAATAAAATATTTAGTTACTAATATTTTGATTATCAATTCAAAGATATGCATTATATATAATAAGTTATGTCAACATTAATCAGATGTCTGCGTTTGATAATACCATCTCAGGGGTATGTCTTATAAATAACAATTTAAAGTAACTATTAACAGAAATACAGTATTTACAATACTCTTACATAACAAGTACTATACTAGACAGTATCTGTATTTAATAAACAAGATGTTTGAGGATACTCACCAGGTAAGTATTTGCCATTGAACATTGAGATTATATGCTCGCATTTTTCTTTTGTTTCCATGCTAAAAATGAAAAATTCTGAATCAGAAAATCAAAATCTGACTTTTCTAAATTAATGAACACATTTTAAAGCATACAATATACAAATAAGCACAATGCATTTCTGCTCTATAACTATCATACGAGTTAAACTCAAATAAGAAATACAGCAGAATTATATTTAGAGCTGCATTTTGAAGTGGTGTTACTGTAATGTGCAACTTTTAATCTGTAAATGCTTATTATTTTGGCGATTTATACTAAGTACCTTTTGAAATACTATTCGGTTTGTGGTATTCATATGGTATTTCTAGCCATTTCCCAAACTTTACATACTGTAGATTGTATATATAATATTTTAGCATTAATCAAACTAGATGTCACTTACATCTAGTGTTTGTGATAATAAATCATAAATATAGTATTAATTAAACTAAATGTCACATGTTTGTGATAATAAGTCATAAATACATTAGTTTTTTTTTTTAAATAAATAATCTAATATTTTCTTATGATATTTAATATTTTCACAGAAACTACCTAAGTTTCCTTCATTTACTTGCAGAAAAATAACTTTGAATTACACCTTCAAAATCTTTTTTTTTTCCAATGTCACTTATTTCTCCTGCCACTTGTGGGATGGCGGCAAAACTCTAATTTTTGACAAAAAAAAAAGAGGGTAATTTGCTTATTATAAAATTGTTAATTATAAAGCATCCATGATTTTAGATACTACTATAATAATAATTGAATCGTTTATAGCTTAGGAGTTGATATGAAATTTAATCAGCAATCCATGGAGCTCGATCATCAGAATCCACCACCCAACAAGGATATTTCAATAATATACATGTTTATGTTTTAGATAATAAATAATAATGGATTTGGTAAAAATGTTTTCAATATCTATAAATATGATCGTTCAATACATTTTTCAAACTGTCAAATTTTTTTTTTTTTACACATATGATATCACTATTGGGCAAGTTCATCAGCATATAGATATCAGTCATGCAAATTCATTCTTTAATTAAATAAAAACAATATATAAAAAGAGACATGCATGATCTGTATATGCACTATTATGCTCTTTTTTATCTCAATTTTCAAAATGGCAATAGAAATTATAAATTTTTTAAATGAATTTTACCATGAAGTTATATTTTAAAAACAAAATGGCTACAAAAAAAAAAAAAACATGGAGAATTCATGTACAAGGATTTTAAAATGAATTGATAAATACTTTCAATATTAATAATTACATGTTTACATTATAGAAATAAATTCTTTCAAATTTATTTTTGAGATAACAAAAATTTAATTATAAAAATTAATATATAAATAGAATATTTCATAATTTAGTTTCTGAACACCCCACAATTTTATTTCAAGTTAAATATTAAAATGCCAATTGTGATTACAGAAACGTAATTCGGCTTTTGATAATCGACAATAAAAAAAAAAAAAAGCATTTATTATAAATTATTTTATATATATATGATTTTAGAGTTTTTAGCATTTGGATATTTTTTGCAATTATTTCAAACATTAACATGTGTAATATTTAAAAATAAAATCATGCATATTAAAGATCATTTACAATATAGTTTTGTTTATTTGGGAAGCATTTTTTATATAATAAAAAAAAACGTTTACAATAAAGAGAAAAAATTTCATACAGTTTTTAAAAATTAAACTTGTACAATCAAGATTGTTTAATTTAAATTTTAAATGATTGCTAATCTATAATAATTCTGTAGTGTAATTTTTCCTACACCACTCTCACCCAAGATAGGGACTAGTTTTTATCTGCTTTTCACACTCTGTGGAGGGATTTAATCATAAACATTTAATCAAAGATATGAAAGATATATGATCCCCAAAATGCACATTTCATGCTGAACCAGCACTCATCAGTTGGCCCAGAGCATATTTTTATCAGTGTTCAGTACACATACAGATAACAAATTACTACAGTTTAATTGATGCGTCAAATGTGCATTCCTCACAACTTTGATACAAATCACTTAATTTTTACTAGTCATTCATTAGACTAGAGAATATCCAATAATAAATATTTTGTAGTGTAATTTTCATTATACCACTGTCAAGCAAGATAGGAATTGATGTCTATCTGCTTTTAACATCTTAAGGAGCAGTAACCACAAACATATGGCCAAAGACATGAAAAACATGTATGATCCCTAACATCATGTCCTTCACAAAAATTTTAAAAGCGGAGAAAAAACCGGTCTCTGCCTTGCGTGAAAGTGGTGTAGCTAATTACCTTGTTCATTAGGTAGATAATTTCTAGACTAATGAATGACTAATGATAATTATTATATACATTTTAATCTAAGCTTTTTTAAAATATATATATACCCCTTTTTTCATGTGCATAACTAAAAACTTATTAAATTGATATCAACTTATTTGAAATTCCTCCACCAACTCCTCCAAAGTAAAAAAAAGCCATGGGGCGAGTCTGGAATATTGCCAGTGATTTATAACAAATGCGTAAAATCTGGGCAAATCCATTTGATAAAAATATGTTAAATCTCAATTTCAAAATTTATTTAAACCAACAAACAAAGTTTCTAATTTAAATAAAAGTGTTGTAATAAAATTAAGTTTATCAACACAATTAGGTTTGAGGAAAAAAAACCATACATAATGTATACATAATGTATATGTAATTATCAATAAAGCAAGTCATATATAACATGACATTGCTTTTATAAGCTTGTATTTACAAAAATGTAATACAGAGAGCGTACCAATAGCTCAAACAAGCTCTTAACTGATAAATGCGGTAAGAGAAAATATTTAAAATCTTTATCCGAAAAACTCTTATCCCCAGACCAATTGGTTTTAAATTTATGGCTCACCTCAGTGAGGAGCTAGAATTTTCAGACCCTAGATTTAAAATATCAACTCAAAACCCAGCATTTATTTCATACGTAATATTTAAGTAGAAACTCTGAAATTTTCAGACATGAAAATGTCTTTTACTCCAGCTATCTAAGTTAAATATATGTATATGTGAATATAAATCAGACAAATTTAGTTAGTAAGTTTATATGTCCATCCATTCTTACCAGTTACTTGAAAAAAATCTCGTTATAATAATCAAAGCGCTAAAATATGTCATTTTAATGGAAATTATGTAGAATTAATTTAAAATTAATAATAATAAAAAAACCTCCTATTTTAAAAACGGATTAGCAAATCTTCATCAGAGCTCGCTCCAACTCTTAAATTTAACTGGCGATAGCTTTGACAAAGATTGCTGATCAGTTGAAATTGTATGAAAATACAAAAAAATAACATTTTAAATTTATATTTGATTGCATTATAAAAATGATTAATGAAGGTATACAAATAGTATTATCCATATATACAAATTACTGTATAAAAAAATAAATGGAAAGAAATTGGAATCTTAAAAACTTAACAAAATTTACAATTTGTGAACATATTTAAAATTAATAACTTTAAAAATGTTTGTTCTTTATTTTATAATTTTTTCTTTCAGCTTTATTTTTTTATGATAGTTTAATATTACAGAGCATTTAACATTTTATTTCTATGATTATATCTTCAATCAAGTGCACAAAAAGTTAATATAGCATATGAAATAGTTAGCAGTTTAACACTCATTAAAATATAAAATTTATATAGTAAAGAAATTTAATATATGCACATTTAAAAATAGTCAAATGAAAAAATTAAAAAGCTTGATTGATGTAATCACTATATTATATTTTTCATTTTTATCAAGACATTCATTCGCAGTAGTCAGATTATATTTGTGAAGTGAAGATTTCGCTTTTACCGCGAAAACTTGACCAGTAGAAAAATATGAAGCAGATCATAAGTTATTCAAGTATAAATTTCAAGTAGAATTTTTTTAAAAAAAAAAAACAACATAAAAAACGATAATTTTTTTTTTTTTTTTAAAACAATGTGATGCAAAACTTACCGTGCAAAACCAACTCCCCTACTATGGCTATTGTTATCTCGTAATATACGTGTAGAAATAACTGTTCCATATGGAGCTAACATTGTTTCTAAATCTGTTTCTGTCATGTTCAAAGGCAGATTGGCGAGGTATAAGTTTGTTGGGTCTTGCTCTTGTTGCTGGAAAAAAAAAGAAAAATTATATAATCATTACAAATATTTTATTTCGGCAATATAATTACACCCTATAACAATAGTAGTAGTGTAGTATACAGAGATATCTAACAAACATTCTTTAGAGATTCACTGTGTTGTTCATACTACTACAACACACACATATAAATATAATTGACAATCTAGATTTTACTCTTTAGACTGATGTTTTTCTTTCCTTTTATTTCAAACATTTTTTTTTATATAGCTTCAAAGAAAGTTTATTTGTTATAAAAAATGAGAGCAGCAGCATTATCACAGTTGAAACTTCACACTCTTAAACAAAACATATGTGAAGTTATTGCAAAAAGAAATACGTGCTTTATAATAAAAACAAATTCAATTGGCTTTTAAGATAACAATGTAATTTTACATATATGCAATCAATAGGTACATAGCAATTATTACAGAAAAAAATCTATAAAATCCCATCAACTATTTAGTAAATAATAAATAGATAAAAAGTAATCAGGTGCAGAATGTCTATATTTGTAAGAATTTTATATTCAAGCTGCCCATTTTAAAGTTCGGGGTTTAATATCAGGCTGGTGCAGCTCAATAATAGTAGCACACTTGAAAACTAACAAGTCCAGGAACAAGGCTTTAACTGTTATTTCTGGTGCCTGATAGCCATTTAATAATTTTTTCATAATCTGACCTACAAAATGAGAGTCTGATTGCCCCCAGGGTTGTAATGATTATTTTGAATACTTACTTAAATTCTCTATAAAAGCACCCATTACTATTAATCATATAAAATGTAAAGACATGTATATTGTCTATACTAAACTTAATGGAGAGTGGAGAAGATTGAAGCTTGTCCAGCAGTGATTGTATATATGTGTGGGAGGTGATCTGGACCAACTAATGAGTGCTGATTCAGCACAAAATATGCATATTGGAGATCATTTATCTTTTTCACAAATATCGGTTGCATAAAATGGGGAGTTTGAAAGTCTGAGTTCAAGCCCCTTATAATTACATTAATCATATATAATTTTGACATAATAGTGATATATATTATATACCTTGGAAATAAAATGGAAATATGTCAATAAAATGAAGCACACACACAAAAAGACTTGTGATTTGATTTAGAGACTAAAGGGTAATTTGAAAACCCAGCAGAAATTTTGGCTTGAAAAGGATGACACATTTCTTAATCCTATAGAAAGGTGCACTGCTAAGTATTTTGCGATTTTCCTCTTTCCTGTGCAGTCTGTATATACGCCTATTACATCACCTAAACTTTTAATCATTAAAGAAAAATTATTGTTATAAAGTATCTGCAAAATAAAACATTATTCCTGTATAGATTGAATAATAATCCCAAGTTTCTATGGAAGACTTCACCTTTATAATAAAAAAAAATGTTTGGTTTATTACTCTGACTGCTAAAAAAAATTATAACAGCATTGAAAATGCCAGGATACTTTAATTAAACAAATGTATCATTAATTCATATTCTTTCAGTCCAAATAAGATGTGGATTACGCAAGATCTTACAAAGAAATAACTTTACATTTATGGTAGAACTTCCCTTTTAAGTAGGAACAACATATTAGAATACCTAAAATGAAATACACAATCCTCACAAGATGATACTCTCTAGTTGATATTCGCAATCAGATCATTTTCTAAGGAAAACTACTGTTCTTGAGAATTTCTGTTATGATAATTATTACATTGCAACAACGGCTTCACTTCTGGAGAAATCAATAAATGCATAAAAGGCTGCAGATAATGAAAAATGTTAAGCATGACGATTTGAAACACTAAAGAAAGTTCAGAGTAGATTCATGTTAAATGATTTTTGATCTAATTAATTAATGCACATACAAAATTGTTTTGATGCTGAATACGAGTCTGGACTTTGTACACTAATCTTTGAAGACCTGCGTCGTTAAATGCTGTTCCTATGGCAATTAAGCCACACAGATTTATTGTCTTTTGCATGCTAATCATTTGATGTACGTGACAGTCCAGCAACGATAAGTCACAAGTACTGGATAGATCTTTTACAAAATGCACACAAATTTTCTCCATGAAAGTTAGGGGATGAAGTCTAAAAGAAAAGATTGGCTACAATGGAATCATTTGAGATGCAATAGTAATTGAACTGCAGGTGATTTGCATATATTCACTAAATAAGATGTAAGTTCAACTTCTTGATTTGCATCACAAATTCTACTGGAGTAATTGGGGTAGAATTGGGCAGCTGCAATTGTTCATAATCACCAGACAGACAGGTCAGCAAAATTTAGTCCCACTAACCAAAGACTATATTTTGCAAGATCTATTGAAAAATCTTTTTGCAACATTCAATGTTTTCTAATAATATTCTTTGCCTTTGGTTGAGTAAAAGATGGATAGATTGTGTATAATATATCATCATCAAACTAGGAAGATATATTTTTCATCATTTCTTTAATATTTTTAAATAAAACTAGCTTAAAGTATCTCACAAACACACAAGCTAAGATATGAGGCTTTTACATCCGACTCATGGATGTGCTATTTGTAGCAGTAATACTTCATGGAAGAAATGGAAATGATATGTTATTAATAAACAAGAAGTATAATATGGCAAAAATTTACTATAAAAGTTTTTTTAAGCAATCAGAGAGGCTATGAAGATGGTCTTATTAGCTACATATAAGATTGTATAATTTGATGATAGCAATAATACTAGTGAGAAATAAATAAAGTATACATATAGGTTTGTAAAGTTTCAAAATTGCTTAAAGTTAAGAACTTTCAAGGAACAATCTATTATTTAGATGATAAAAGCAGTTGCATCTGTAGATAAGCATTTTAATACAGTACAATTAGTGTCTTTAAAAATCACACATTCTTCCTAATGCACTTTTTACAATGTTTTAATTTCCTAAGATAGTTTTAACAGCTTAGCAGTATTTCTTAAATAGTTTTAATTCTTGTAACTTATTTTTCTTAAATCTTTTTTAAAAAAAAAAAATCACATCTAACTTTTCATAATATTTTATTTAATTTGCTATAACAATTTCAACTCTCTAGAAGTCTTCTTCAGAGTATTAAATAAGTATTGTAGAAAGTACATAAAAAGTGATTTTTCTTTTGTGATTTAAAAAGAAATTGCAGAAATAACTCCTTGTTTAAGAAAATTTTAGATAGTTGAAAATGTTAAAGGAAATTAAAAGTGCATTAGCAATAATGGAAGAGATTTTGATTTCTTAAAATTTATGATATGTTGCTTTTTCTTCCAAATATAGCTTTTACATTAAACACTGAAAAAGACATTATCTATTACCCAATTGAATATAAATATATTAAATAACCTCCACACTATCAACATTCCTTTAAAATCATAGGAATAAAAATATAATAAATGACAAATCCCTCCTAAGATGCATTTTCTGCTGAACTAACACCCAGATCATGACTTCGCATATATATCTCTATTCTATGCAGAGTACTCATCAATAGTAAATTGTTACAAGTTCCCAATTGTGTTCTTTAAAACCTTTTGTGCTGTCTAAAAAAGCAATTGTTTTGTTCTTAATAGTTGGGCTTTGCTTACATGAAAATACAAAGTATTCATTTTAGCCAAAATTGTTTTCATCAACATCAGACTGCAGAGATATTGAAACATTTTCTTTGATATCAGAATACTTGCAAGTTTGTGACTACTATGTTAAGAAAGTAGAAAGCATTTCAAAAATTATGCCTTCTTTAGTTTAAAGTTAAATCTTCATTAGCGTGTCATTTTCACAACTTCCATTGTCTTCAATATTCATATCACTTACTTGTAAACTTTTGCGATATGTTAATTTGTAATTATTGAGACTGCAAAAAATTTCTTAATTCGCACACATATGCTTTAGAAGATTTACCAAATCATACTGATTATATTTCTTATGTATTTCTTCCAAACGGTAAGAAATTATGCTTATCTACTGATTGACAATGCTGAAAATAGGAATTATAATTTTTTTTTTCCCAAAAAAACCTCTACTTTACCTACACTGAAGTTATTATTTTTTTGTGTATATGATCATATATTTCAGTTAGCAGTTACAAGATCAAAAAGCATTCTTTTTATTACATAATAACAAAAAAAAAATCAAAATTTCTAATAAATAAATTTCCTAATATAATAATTTTAAAATGCTTTTCCTGACCCAACTGACCTTGGCCATCTGGGCCTGCACCCCTTGCTCCTGCAGGGTCTTCACGGCATTTTCTGCTGCAATTGGCGACTCAAAGTCAACAAACCCATAACCTAAAAAGAATTGCATTAATTATATATTATTAAAAATATTACAATAAATTATATTTTTTAGAAATAATAATAAGGATAAGAAAAGCCTCCTCAATTCAAGCTTGCATTAACCAATCAAAAACGCATTAAACATTAGTAAAATTTATCGTATGGGATGAGATTTATATACCATGAGAATGATTATAATAAGAATTTATTTATTCATATGATTTAACTATAAATTATTTCCTTCTTTTCTGCACTAACGTAATAAATGACTGTTAATGAACACATAAACAGAAACGGTAGATTTTTAAAAAATATTCAGTTTTATTATTGCCTAGCCTACTTTCGATATATTACTATAAGCTATAAATATGTTATATATAAAAGCATGCTACACAGTAAAAAAAGCAGAATATTATTTAAAAATCTACCTTTTCTGTGTAAATGTTCATTAACAGTAGCTTATTATTCATATGATCTATCTCTATATATGTCCTACAATATAAATTTGTTTCTCATTTGCACAGGATAGCAGAAATAAAATTATGAAATAATTGTCATAATTTTGTTTCTATATCTTATTAAAAGTCATATAAATTAGTATGACTACTTTAACGTAAAAATAAAAATAATAAAAAGATATGACCATACAAATAAATCTGAAAAATCATAAATGAACCTATATATATATATATTGCAATGTAGCAATATATTTACTTAACTTCATAAGTGTTGCTTCTCTATGGTATTACAATTTCATGAAATCAATATTATCCTTTTTTTTTTTTTTTGAGATAATTTTCATAATGTAAATGGAGTTTGCTTTATTTCACAAACTATAAAAATGTGCCTTTTGTAATAGGAAATTCAACAACATTCCCATTCAGCAAGACCATAAATGATCATTAATTTTAAAATACATCTTTACCCTGTTTAGTGGTGAATCTTTATGCCAAGGACTTGCCATAGTAACCATCATCAATCTGTACCCACTATCTTGATTTCCAATTAATTATTTGCCACAACAATCTTTAACAAATTAATTATTTAAAACTTAGGTTTTGCTTGGAAAAGTGCCGTTTGTAGGATTCATTTTTTTGCCCATTCTCCTATGGCTAACTATAGTTATATTTAGCTAGGGTTTTTGGTAAAAAAAACAAAAAAACAGAAGAACTGCTAACTAACAAATATTGATATATTAATTATATTTTTTTCAAAATCTGAAAAAGTATTATTTTTTAATAACCAATAACCTCAAATGATTTACTCCAGCCTTTATGTATATGCTAATTTATCTTTTTATTTCCTGTTTCCAAATCATTTGCAAGATACAATATTGCTGGAATAGCAAAAAAAGTTGATTTTTAATGCATGATTATTTTTATACAATAATCATATAAGTATTTAAAAACAGAAGTATACATAATTACATTTTATATGTTATATATAGAACAAGCTGGATTTAAAAGTGGTTTTAGCACAGTAGATCATAGCCAGGTATTGAGAGAAGTTATAAAAAGAACAAATGAATATGAATTGTCATTAAGCTTAGGATTTATAGATTATGAAAAGGCATTTGATTCTATAAACATTTCTTCAGTGATTAAAGCATTGGATCATCAAGTTATAGATCCAGAATATTGTCATATTTTAAAGAATATTTTTAAAATGCAACAGCAACAATTAGATTACAGAATGATACTGAGAAAATCAACATTGAGAAAGGTGTAAGACAAGGTGACTTCACATCTCCAAAACTTTTTACAGCAGTACTGCAAGAATTATTTTGTGGATTAAAATGGGAAACTAAAGGAGTGGAAGTAAATGGAGATTATTTAAGTCCTTTAGATTTTTCAGATGATGTAGTTGTTTTTGCAAATAATGCTTCAGAGCTGCAGGAAATGTTGCAAGAGTTACCAGAAGAAAGTAGGACTAAAGATAAATGTCAAAAAGACTAAAGTAATGTTTAATGGATTTTCTCAAAATATGAAAATAAAGATTGATTATGATGAGTTAGAAGAAGTTAACAGCTACAAATACTTTGGTCACATTATTAATATAGATGGAAACATAATGGATGAAATTAATCATAGAATTAAACTTGTTTGAGTGCTTTTGGTAGAAATAACTTTATACTAAAAGGAAATATGCCTATGTGTTTGAAAAGGAAGGTTTTTAATAAATGTGTTTACCAGTTCTTACTTATGGATCTGAGACTTGGACACTTAATAGAAGAGCAATACAGAACCTTCAGACCACTCAAAGAAGTATGGAGAGATGCATGTTGGGAGTAACAAGAAAAGATCGAAAACGCAATATATGGGTAAGAAAACAAACAAGGGTTACTGACCTGATTGAAAAAATTAAAGACTGAAGTGGAGTTGGGCTGGACATATTTGCTAGAAGAGATGATAATAGATGGACAATTGAAATCTTAAATGGGATTCCAAGAGATTGTAAAAGACCCAGAAAGATACCACATGTGAGATGGATGGATGAAATAAGAAAGTGTGCAGGGGTGATGTGGAGAAGAGAAGCTAAAGATCGGAGAAGATGAATTGAACTTGGAGAGACCTTCATCCTGCAGTGTATTGATAATGTTTGATGATGATGGTGATATATAACATTTGTAAATGCAAGCTTATTAAATTAGGTCATGTGACATCTGACTTGATTTTTTTTTTTTTATAATTTTGTATGTATATGTTTCATTTTAAAAAATAAAAGTTAAATTCATTTGCAATGCTAATAAAGAAAATTACAGCCAGTACAATGACCATGGCCATACCTTTACCAACATCATTAAAAATTATAAAGGCATTTTTAAATTGTAAAACAAAATTTTATAGAATTATGAGGGATTCATATTTATTCATTTCAGCCAAAATAAAAATGTATTTTATTTTTATGGAGTCCAATGAGTATTCACTTTATTGTTATTACAAAGTCCAAATATAATTTTTTTTCTAATAAATCAAGTCCAATTTATTGAATTCTAATATTAAGGTTTTATGATCTACAATCAAAGGTTGAAGGTAAAAAAAAAAAAAATGAAACTTTTTTCTTAAAGACAATTAGTGATGTTATAAGATAAAGCTACAGCAGACAAAAATAAAATGGCAATCTTGATACTGAAATAGCACACCATTGACAATATGGTTCTGATTATAGAATTAAAAGTACGATTACTGTATTTTTTCTGATTTCCATCCAGTGTTTCTTGTAAAACAATCAGTGCATTTGTGTGTGATATACTGAAAATAAATAACTTTTCAATGTTCAAGTCCACAAAAAAAAAATTCTACTTTCATTCAGTAAAGTTCATAATCAAAAATATACTTTGACTATGCACAGCAAAGTGTAATAATATTGAATATTAAAATATGCAAATTAGGTAAAATATATATAATTTTTATGGATTAAAATTATTATGAATGTTATTTTGCATGCAGCAAAATTTAAGTCAATTATACTTGCAAAATACAAACATGGGAACGACAATAATGTTGTCATAACCAAGGAATATAAGTGTTCCGTCATCAGATGTTCAATGGTATGGATGGCTGAAGAGTTGGAGGTGGAGTAGATTGAAGGTGAGCCCTGATGGTATATGTGTAAGAGATGATGATCTGGACCAACGGATTAGTGCTGGTTCAGCATGAAATACATATACTGGACATCATTTATCTTTTTCGCATGTGTATAATCATATGTATTGATTGTATGAGATGGAGTAAATGGCTGTATTAAGCTTAAAAATCTGTGATCAAATCCCCTATATTAAATCATTGTAATTGTAAATTATTTTGAGGAAAAATAAATGATTTTGTGCATTATGCAGCTAAAGATCAACTTTATATGATCAAAAGTTACTAAACGTAAGTTAAAAATAGCATTTACTTAATTTTAAATCAATAATTTTGTTTTTGTTTCCACTTAACGGTATTATTCTAAATATAAAAAAATACACCTTTACAGTAATAGCAAAAAAAAATTCAATCATTTATATTATTAAAACTTTAGCACAATCAACTGTACTTTTAAGTTTTATTCTTTTTAATCAAATTTTATATATATATTGAATTTCAAGCAACAAATTAATCTTTTACCCCATACAAAATCATTATAATCGTTAATTTTTTATGCGAGATCTTTCATTTATGACGCATTTTGGGGGATCAATAGACTTTGCTAGCCAGGGTAAAGATATATTACTAAGCATTCCATAAATAAAATTTTTCAATTTACCTTTTATATTATGTCATTTGAGAACCCATGTCTCACAACTAGACAATAAATTGGGCAAATAAGAATAAATTAGATGCAACGGTTATATTACTATGATGAAATAACTATATTCTAATTTGTCAAATGTAACAACTGCATATTACTTCTCAACACCCAAGTCCACCTTTTTAAATAAAAAGCTTTTACAATACTTAAATTATTCACATTCTAAAACTGATAATTATCTAAAGTTTAAGCTTGCAAAAGATTTTTTTACTATCATTGTTTGAGTACATACATTTCATCATGTACAATCACTGGCTTACTATTTGTAATATTATATATCTTTGCATTTTTGATGAAAATTTTTTTCTTTCTTTCTTGCAGAGAACATTGTTACCATGTTGACATACCAATTCTTCATTTCCATGCTTCATGTATGGTTTGCTTAACCAACTTTAGTAAATCAAAGTCTGTATAGACTACATTCAAAAATATTAAAATCATTAGCAAGAGTATCATAATCATTAGTGTACCATAGATCTAAAAGCTAGGTAGATGAAGTCAATATTTCAAATTAAATCCCATAATAAACCTGTGTTTCATCTTGCTTCTAGCTTTACGAAGCTACTAATAAACTGCACCAAAAACTTCTGTAATAAAAATGAAACTTCTACACACTTTTATTCAGACCAATTTGTATTTCGAATTTCCATTAGCAATAATGAATACTTCATCTCATTCCATTATGTAGAAACTATATGATGTAAGCTTCTATCAATAATAAGAAGCGATTTCAACATTGCCACAATTTTTTTGATTAAGTGAACAGTCAAATGCCTTCACTAAATTGATAAAAGTGATAAGTAAACCACTTTTTTGCTAACGACATTTTTCTTGCATCTTCTTGACAATAATAATTATATGTGCCATGTTTCTTGATTCTCTAAAACCAGTCTGGATGCAACTTCAATAAAATCTTTGAAAATATTTTTGGTGTAGTGAATAACAATTTTTAATGAGCATGTAAATAATTTTACGACTAATCGAATATGTAAGGAATATAAACGTACTTACAGAATAAACAAATCCGAATACATCACAGAGATAAATTGAGTGTAATTTACAAGTTCATTTAAATAATACTTTAGCAATCTAGCTTATGAATTATTCCAATAAATTTGTTTTTTCTGTAAATAAGTTTTAAGTGAATAACATTAATATTCCACAATAACTGTTTTCTATCCTTTTTATTTTTATAAATTCAAACACTAGCAGAATATTTAAGTCCAGGTACCCCAACTTCATAAATTTCTAAAAAAATTCCAATAATTTTGAAACTAGCGAAAAAATAAAATAAAATAAATGTTTTTCCTCTAAGTGTATCATCTACAAGAGATTTGCCTTTCATAGATTTGAATTGCTTTGCAGATTTTATATTATTCTATTTATGCAATAATAATATTTCTTAGCACTATCACTCATTAAATAATTTTAAATAAATTTATTTATAAAACAACAATATCTTCAAATATAAATTGGAATGTTATAAATATTATAAAGTCATGAAGAAATTTAGAACATACAGCATTCACATAAAAAATGGCACAAAATTGTAATAAGATCAAAGCAAACATATATCACTTCTATAAATACAATTTATCCACTACTTTGAACACTTTTTAGCAAAAACCTTTTATTGATCTATATATTCATGCACAATCTTATGTTTCGACTGTCTTGCACTCTTCTTCAGAGCCATTTTTATTTTGAATTTTTTTAGAAGTAAAAAAATGGGGGGGAAAAAAAACAAACGTTTTTTTACTTATAAAAAAATTCAAAATGAAATGGCTCTGAAGAAGTCTGTAGGGACAGTCAAAATGTAAGATTGTGCATGAATATAGATCAATAAAAGGTTTTGCTAAAAAGTGTTCAAATTTACGGATAAATTGTATTTACATAAGATAATACAGTAAAATCCTTGATTATACATCACTTCTATAAAAATTTTATGAAAGATACATAAATAATGAACATTTATTATCTTGTACAAACATCAAGCATTTACAAGATTCAAGAAGTTCACTAAATTACCATATCCAAGAAGTCAAGTATTACTTGCTATTAATCAAGGTCATAGTTCAAAGTAGATGACCAGAAATATCTATGATTACTTACATTTATATGAATTAGTATTCATATGTGATTTATAAACCAGAAATGGAATAACTGAATGAAGCAAAAAGGGCAGTATATAGTAAATTTTGCTTAGATACTCTCCTTAGGCTTCTGTTATCTAATAATAAACCAGTACACCTGGGTCTCGTTTTACGCGATAGATAGGTTCTCCTCAGAAAACACGCGCAAACGAAATCGCGCAAAAATAGACGTAACTTACATTGAAAAGGGGTGTGTGTGTGCGGTCTGTGATTTTTCAAAATTCGCGTAAAAGCAAAGCACCAATATAAAATTACTTTAAAATTCGTGCAAAAAAAAAATAAGGAAATAAAATATGATTAATAAAAAATTTCAAATTTGAAAAAAATTGATACAAGACAAACTTTTTTTAACTATAATATTTAATTTTATTCAAAATAATATATTTTTATGCATAATTTACAGTACAATAATTTACATTTTTTTATACACGTTTTAATTATTATCGCTATTTGCCTAAAAACACGTTCATTTGCCAACTGGTAAAAAATCAGATTCTCACAAGAGGAAATACAACTAGCACCAAGTTCACTCTCATGTTGTGTTAATGGTTTTCTGTTGACAACGTAATTAGTAATTAATCTTTGAGACAATGATTTTATTAATTGTTTATGAACTTAGACTTATGATAATAAAAAGACATTTATTCACCACTGCTGGGAAAAATTTAATTAAAACTAACAATTAAAAATTAAATTCTTATTTTTGTCTTTAATTTTCAATTCCGTTTAAAAATCAAATTTCGTTCACTGCTATTACTCATCTTTTAAAAATAAACTTGCGGACACTAAATGATTAATATTTGATTACGTTCTTTTTTAAAAAGCAAAAACAGAATGTGATTTAATGTTGCAAAATTAACACGCACAATGTTTGAACAAATTTACATTATAATCTTGTAAAATTTAATGTGGGTATACATAAAATGTGGAAATCATGATTTTAATTTCATTATTGCATAAAATTTTACTATTATAAAGCACTGAAAATAATGAAATTACTAAGATAAAAGTCGAATTCCAATAATGTGATATTACTTTCAATATAACGTAAGTGCGAGAAATTTTTTATTTAAAGTAATAGCGCATTATCGGAGTTAGACTTCCGGTGAAACATAAATCGCATAACTTCAAAATCGTGTTAAATAAGTCCGCGTAAAAAGAGACCCAGGTGTAATTCCTTTTTCTACTATTTGAAAATCACCAGCAAGACAGTAGGAAAGTAGCTATCTAGTGATATCAGGCTTATTACAGGTAGAATTTCCCACAGAATAAAGTGGTCATGTTGTCATACCTTTCCCAAATCTTTTACAGCATATCTTAAATCATAGAGTTATACATACGATCAATAACTGCAGTTATGCCAGTGTTGCCATAGAATTAAAGGATAGGGGAATGGGTACAATCTGATGTATTTCTTAATTTCTATAGCATATAAGGATGCGACTATTTTTTTCTTAAATGAAACCAGAGTAGATTTATGTTAAAAAAAAGAAAGAAAAACCTCTATAATATGGATGGTCTTTATTGCATTATCTGTAGCTGTAAATAGCCAGTATAATGATCACTGAAAAAAGTCACTGTAGAAAACGATGCAAAAATAAACTTAATATCTGTAGTAACCAAGGGAAAAAAAAGTTGACGCACTCCATAATTTGACAGTTTTCTAAGGTGGAATAACACTCTTTAGTGAATAAAATATTATTAGAGAAAATATTTCACATTTTTAAAAAGTAATTATCTGAGTTATATATATATCTTTTTGAATAAAAACTAGCATTTTAAAGTGTTAATGGCAGACAGCTTCTTAGTAATATTTGAAATTACAATCTAGGCAAATCCTTTTAAAAGTTGTAGATTTATAAATAAAATTAAAACATTTTATATCAATTAATCAAGCAGCATTACACTGACAAGGGAGCTCTTAATGTACAAAATAAGAATAGATGATTTGCTTTACATGATTTTCAGTAGAAGACTATTTTATGAAAATATAAATCCATATTAAGAGTCACCGGAATAAATGATCTCAAAGGTTTAAAATAACAAAATTAAAAACTTCCTCAGAAAAAGCAGTCTTTCAAATGTACTAGAAATATTTTTTCCAATCTGATTTTGACATTTGATTTCATTCTCTGCATCAACTATAATTCCATTTTCAGCATTGTAAAAAAAATAAAACCTTTCATTTAACTTAGGAATTCTGTTTCTTTGGACTTCCTTCTACTGAATGAATTTTCTTCAAACTTCAATGATAATATTTCAGGTTTATCGAACCAAACGTTTTGCCGTATTGAAATCAGTTCACTTTTGAAACATGCACAATATGTTTTAAGCAAACATACAGTTAGTTAAAAACGAAATAAAATAAATAAATAATGAAATCTTAATTTGCCATTGGATTGTTTAAATAAACTTGCTTTTTTTAAGTCGCCTTTATAAAAACAAAAACCTTATAATTGATTTTTAAATTACTTCTATCAAATGAACAATTTTTTAGATTCACTTAAGACTTTCTTTTTTCATTTTTTACATTTAAACAGGAATATATTTCTTGTTTATGTGAAAAAATTAATTTGAAAAAAAAAAAAAAAGATTTTAAAAAACTGAAGTGCTGCAGTATATGCAATATTTCAGGGCTATCCAACCTAACGGTGTTAGCAGGCCACATTTCAAACTGCTTTTAAAATGGTTTGTTAAGTTTTAAATGATGTGCAATAGATAGCAGTATATATTTTTTAAATTTAATTTGATAACTATTGACTGCAGTTAATAAAAATAGATAGAAAAAATGATGGTTGAAATCTTATATTTCTCAATTGTTTATCTAAAACTTGCTTTTTCAAATGGCAAAACTGGAATCAAGTTTTAATGCAGACGAATTTAATTTCAAATACTGTGATGCAGTAACATTGTCTTATATTCTCAGTTTTTAAATTTGAATATGAATAGCAAACAAAAAATTTTTTTTTCGTTAACTATATTTTTGTTATGTGTAACTTCAAATACAATGTTGGCAAATTAAATTTAGTAATTCAATCAATAAGCGAACAATTAGAGAAGGGAAGACTATAAAATAAGAGGCTTTGAAAATAAAGATATGGAAAACAGAAACTTGGAAAAATTGTTAAGCAATATTCAAAAAGATTAAGTAAAAATTTTATTACTTTTTGAAGAAATTATAAAGAGAAAGGAAAAAAAATAGAAAAAATATTTTATTTGGCATGTGGAAGTTAATTAACGAGAGTCAACAATAAGAAATAATAAACTTATTAAAATGTCTAAATCAATTTGTTTTCTTACCTTTACATTGATTGGTGTTCTTATCAAGTATTGCTTTTGTGGAAGTTATAGTCCCAAACCTGCAAAACACACACAGACAGTATTTAAAACATTTTCAAAAGTAAGCATGTTTTTAAAATTCTAATATTTCAGTTCAAATCAAAAAAAAAAGAATCAATTTCTTTCTCTACCTAATTTAAAAACATAAAAACATTCCATAAAAGCTTTACTTTTAATGAAATTAAAACATTAATTATTTTTTTAAAATATACAAATAACCAACATATAAATTATATCAATGCACATTATGAATTACTTAAATCTACCCCCCCCCCTTCTCCCACCTTTCCCAAGAAAGGAAGTGTCAAAATAAATATAAATCCGATCATATTTTCATTTAAAAAAAGCCTAATCAAATGTTGAATAATCATTATAGTGAGAAAATTTGGAATGTTTATCTAGCACAACCATAAATAAAAATAACCATTCAATCTTGGGTACTAATATTGTAGCACAATATGCATTTGACAATTTGAAATAGTAGATGATAGGAAAGTTTTATTAATATCTGGTTTACACTAATAGAATTTAAAACAAATTAAATAATAGAACAATGTGAACTTTATTTATTCCATTCAAAGTTAAATCTTGGACTAAAACAAGTTAGAGGATGACAGAAAAGGGGGAGAGGGATATATTGCTAAAAATAAAAATTACAGATAGACTAAGACTGTTGTATCTGTGTTTTCAAAACTTGCAGAATCCATAATTTGGAAAAAAAAAAATACGTAAAATAAAAATTGATAAATTTCACACACATTGCACAAATCATTTTCTTCTTTCCTACATTCAAAAATGCATGCTGGGAAATGCCATTTGCATTAGTTCTGTTGCTGCTGAGAATTTATACCTGCAATGAAGAGTGAAAAAGTTTTAAATTTATGAATGAACGATAAAAATAGGATCAACATTCTAGTAAATGTGATGTATCATCATAATGTTCTGATACATAATGACATTAAAAAACAAATTAATGTGTCAAAAAGCAACAAATCATGGAGACTTTAAAAAAGTGTCACAAAGTCATTTACTGATAAAATATGATACAATGCTATTTTTTTTTAAACCTCATCATCATTAATCTTTATCACAAGAAGAATGAAGGTAACATTTATTTCTTGAAAAGAGATGGTGGCTGAAGGAACATAATCATATACACAATTGCCAAGCTTTGAGTCCAGTACATACATGTATGAATTTATTTTCTCTAATATATTAATTCACTATTTTTTAAATATTATTTCTGATGACTTAATAAGCTATAATTTTAAATTAAGTATGCGATCAAACCTATATATATTTATGCTAAACATGTATGTACAGTTACGGTTATCAATAACAGAGCGAAGGCTTAAAAATCACATACTATGGAAATTTTAATGTAATATTTTCAAAAAAAAAAAAAGAAAATGACTGAATAAAACTTTGCCATGTTTATATATATTTCTATTTTCATCCACTATATTTTGGCCAAAGTTTAAAAAAATCAATTTACAGTTGTTTTCGTAATACATCTTGAATTTTAATTAATGAAGATATGGAGTATATCAGTGAAAACAAATACTTATGATGAAATGCAGAAAAACAAAAAAGATTAAAAAATACTTTTATCAGCCATGTTGTATGATTTTTTAAAAAAATTGTGAGTTTGATATTTTTAAAAATCTATTTAGAATTTATAAAAAAATAAAAAAATGTAAAAAGTCCTAATAAGTAAACAAACTTTGGAGTTCTGGATTGTCAAGAGATAGTAAGTTTATGGAAACGAAGACCTTGAAACAGTTATCTCAGGGATCTAAAATTTGAGCTCAATAATGCCTTTGGTACTTTGCTATTCTATGAATGTCCAAGCAATTAGCTATATAAACAAAAACCACTGACTACAATTAGTATTCAAAATAGTTCAAAAAGGAAACAAAAAAAGCTGAAAGCGAGAAAAAAAATAGCGCTGGTGAGATAATAAATAAAATAATCCAATGATTTATTACTACTAAGGAGCTAATAAGAAGTTCAAATACTCGAATGATAGAACTATAGATCAGTGGTGTGCAACCTTTTTACAATTGTGACCCCCATACTCAGACTGAAATTTTCTGTGACCCATTATATGTTGTTACCATCCTATTATGAAACCATTCTTCTTATTTTTTCTGACCTTTGCCCATCTTCTTCCTTGCTACTATCTCTATCATTTTCGAAATGGTTGGTTTTTATTACCCATTCATCCATTAAAAAATTTAATTTCTATCATGTACATAAAAATGAAAAACTGAATTTAAAAATATTTAATTATAAACCTTGTGACAAAAAATAAAGATGATAAATATATAATAATTGGTTCTTAGTAGATCTGTTGATTTGTATGTAGTAATTACAACTTTGTTAGCCAGTTTTAGAAAATGTCTTGATGTGCTATTTATACAAAGTGGATTGGAATATAAAAATTGTTTCACACAAGTAGTCAGACACATAATAATGAGTTGGGCAGTTTTCACGTATTTTTAAATAGTATTTAGATTTTTGTTTTTCAATTAAAAATTTATTATCTAACATGAGAACTTAGCGATATTTATCCTTTGTTTAAAATATAAATTGTGATTTAATATTATTCAGAAAATGATTTGAATTACTATCTTCTGATAATTTATCACAATCGAAACATTTAAATGACACCTCTTTTAAATATTCCAACCTTTTTCTTAGGATGAATAAATAATTATCTTATATATATATGCACCCACATACACAACAACAACAAAAAAATAATACTACCACTAACTATTATCTACTTAATGTTAAATATCTTTTTGAAAATTAATAATTTTTTTTAAATGACTGTAATTTGTTTTAACACAATCTCTACTTTATAATCAGGTGACAATCTTTTGTTTTAAACAACCTACATAAGAGCCATTCAATACTTCAAGAAATCTGATTCAAATCAGTCATTAGTAATTTACTTACTGTGCGCACAAACTGACTAAATCTTTGTCGGTCGTGTTTTGATTCAGGCCACGAATGTAAAGGTTGGTTTTGCTGAGCTGCTCACCTCCAGTGCTTGCGTTACTGCTAGATGTCGAAGGACTAGCAGTTGGCACGCGGGCAGGGGGATACGTCTAGAGAGGAAATAAACAAATATTATATATGAACTGATTATTAAAGCAATGTAACAAAACTAGTTAGCATATACATATATATGTTAAAGTATTGATGTCAAATAAAACAATGACTAACGATTCTTAATTTTAAAATAATATAAGATAATCATGATAAAAAATATTTATTGTAAAAATACTGAAAAATATTTTCAAATAGCACGTTAGTTTTATTTTTAAACCAATCACTACTGTGGTTTCAATACTGTATTAATTATTTTCCATTGAAAGAGCAGATGGTCAATTGGAAATAAAAGATTTTCCAATGTTGCAGTATTAACATAGAGAATTTGACTAATATATCAAAAGTAATCCCAGATCATGTTATTTAAATACATTTCAATGTAAACGTAACCTTAATTTAAGATGTGGCCTTTATAAAAAGAAAATAACAAAGACCTATTGTAAGTGTGGGAATATTGAAAATACTTCATTTATTAAGATAATTAATTATATGATAATGACATACTGAGTAATAACAGCTGACAGATAAGTAATTAAAAAGATTAATATAGAACATTGTCAGACCAAAAGATGCTAAAATGATAGTGCAAATTAGACTAGTTCGCAAATCTAATGACATCTGTAAATCAAAATCAATTGGATAACTACTATTTTTTTTACAATCTACTATCTCAATCTCTGTTTATTTTTTTAAAAAAATTTAAATAAAGATTTTGGTGTCAAGTAATGAAAACGATAAAAATTAAACCGTTCTTTCATTAAAACAGTGTCCTTATTTATTAATCCTTTTGTTATAAAAAATGATTTAAACTAAAATCTCATTCATCACACTTAATTATACAATTAGATGTAATTGGTGTTATTTATTCACCCAATTCTAATAATTTTAAAAAGACCACAAATAAGTTATAGCTATTAAATAATGTTAATAATATAATTTGATTATTTGAATAATTAAGTTTGTTATCTGTAACAATTCATAAATCTGGTTATTGTAACAAGGTATTCGGATTTAAGTACTCCATAAATCAGTTTACATTTTCAGTGTTAGATATTTAAATTGCTAACTTATCTAGATTTATTAAGATTATTGGCATTTTCATTTTGATTATTATTTGAAATTTTTCCTGATTAATAATTGTAAATATTACTGCTAATATTATCAATGATTGATTTATTTACTATGTAATAAATAAAACAGAGGTCACATATCAACCACCTTTTGTCTAACCAATATATTTGCAATATGAGAAAATGGGTGATGTTTCCAAGCTGGTCAAAAAATTATTTATTCTTCAGGAATTTAACTTGTGAATTATTGTAGTAGCATATTTGAATGTAGTTGCTTTGTGAATATTTTCTAGAGAGGAACTTGTGGGCCAACAACAAGTTTAAAACCAGTGATCTAAAACAATTTTTGAAGCTAGTGTAATTCTTATATACTAATAATATGATATTTATTTTATATTCATTTCCAAGAAATTATTATAATTTAGCAATTAGATTGTATCATGACCATTTGAAAATGTTCAAATAGTTTGCAAATTACTATTATATTTTATACAATAAATTTAAAACCCGAAGCAAAGTAATTTGGATGAAATAATTAGTATCATCTTTTACTAAAACAGAATTAAAAATTTTGAGAAAGTAACGATTTGAATATCAAAAAAAAAAAATTAAAAATTTTGAGAAAGTAGAATTACTTTTGATTTGAATATCATAAAAAATAAATAACTATAAACCATTAAAATATTTCTTTGTTAAATTAATGGCAATCTGATTCCAAACTATATATAAAATTTTTGATACTCACAGCAGGTTGTGCATAGGTTCCATAGGAGCAGGTCGGCGCAGAGTAACGTGTCCGACTTGGATTAGGATATGACCACCCACTCCCTTGTGTCAAGTATGCTGTAGTACTCGGTGTTGTTGGGGACACAGTGTTCCTTTTTGTACTGTATAGAGTCCGTGTTTGCTTAAAATAAAAGAAAAAAAAAATTAATACCTTAAATTAATAAACATGACTTATTATTGTTCATACTGATCCTATTTCAACTAATAAGACTGTCACATTGATACTAGCATTGATGCATTTTTTATTTTTTGTTCTATTTATATTCTTAATGTCATCTAATCAATTTTAACTTCAGTTTTCCTCAATCATCATTTATCTGGTTTTTTCTATAATTTTTTTTTTCTTTAGATTTTGCCATTCAAATTTCTGTATTCAGCCATATTTGAAATATTAAAAAAGATCCTTAACTCCATTTCAAATATTCATACTATAACTTTCTATTAAAACTGATAGCTAGTTTCCATCATTTGTACTATCTACTCATCCATCTTTGCAATCTACAACTATTCAGTTTTATTAACTTTATCAAGATAGCTAGTTTCCATCATTTGTACTATCTACTCATCCATCTTTGCAATCTACAACTATTCAGTTTTATTAACTTTATCAAGATTGTCTAATAAATCGAACTCTTGTTTTAGAAGCATGCTTTCCCACATTCTCCATGCCACTTTCGGTCTTTAGTAAGTAATGATAGAATTCAGTGCTTAAAAAATCTCTATTCTGTGCTATCCCATTGAAAATCACCAGATTGGTTTCATGCTTATGGCTTTCATTGGTGAAGAGCTTTGGATCTTGGATCTGCATGTGACCTTTAGGAACTAATACATCTTTCTTCCACCTACTATCGTTTATCTCTGTTATACTATCAAATTATCAGCCAAACTGAAAAACGTGCCTTTAATCTATGCCAATTTGCTTGTATAGCCATACAGAGCCAAAATTAGTTCTCTTTCTGTATATTATGGTGTCATTAGTTTAATTTTTTAATAATTATAGGAATCTTTATCCTGTAGCCAGGATTTGGTATAAACAAATAAAATATCTCATGACCTATCAAATGTCTCCAGCTTATATATTGCTGTTTTAGCAGCATACTTTTCTATTTTTTCTACGTCACTTGCTGTAAGCTTTAGTAAGTAATGTTAGATGTCAGATGATAGTTTGGATCTTGGAACAATGCAAAAATATGCTACTAAATGTTATATGTAAGCTAAAATCATGCGATAGATCGTGATATTGGTTTATCCCAAATGCTGGCCACAGGCAGGATAGAAGTGCCTATAATTATTAAAAAACCAAGTACAACATAGAGAAAATGAGAGTAGCTAGGAGGAAAGTACATTAGATACTAGAGATAGAGGTGCACAGTTCCACTAATGACAACCATAAGCTTTTGCATAGGGCAGCACAAGATACATCTACCATTAAAACTGGCATTGAGAAGGTGGAAAACATGCTACCAAAACAGTCAAATGTAAGCTGGAATTATGTGGTATAACATTTGGTATTGTCTTGGTTTAAATCTAATTCCATTTAAACTCCACCAATACCAAATTGATCCTTTCCTAAGCAATCCTTAAAAAATTCCTTCTGTCTTTTGTCTTATGTAAATCTGTAGGATACATTCTAAAAAAAGGTAATTTTTTCTTACAATTCTCATTGAAAAAGATTCAAAGGGAATCCGAAATATTTCTAATAGATTTTGCAATTCCTTGAGTCTACAAAAAATGTCTGTTCAAAACAATAACTGTTGTAAAAACTAATGTAAATATTATAAAAATAACTGAACAAAACAATGTATACCTAATATAAAATACATCTCTGGGTAAAAAAAAGTCAAAAAAATAGTATATGCACTATTTACTAGCCACGAGAATATAGTTAATTTTCTATATACATATTAAGCAATTGAAGACAAAGCCTAAACTATAACAGGGTAAATGTCTCTTCAATAGGAACCTATAAATGACCAGTGGAAGAGAAAATACTGGTAACGAAGACTTACCAGTTATCTGATCAGAATTGGCATTTCTTTCTTTTTATCTTCTACTTAAGAATAGCTAGATACCCATTTTTCAAGCACTATTGGATATCAGCTACGAATTGTATGTGTGGGGGGGGGGTATCTTAATTGTAATGATTTCTCTAGTTCTGATATGGAACTGATTCATAGAAAAGTACTACTATAACACCAAGAACCCTGATATAATACAAATAAGAGGTGTTAAGACTGAAAAGTTTTCCTCCAAAATTCTGAGCAAGTTAAATCTAACACTTTTATTAGGGGTAAATTCCAATTCTTAACTTTGAGTCACTGACTTTTTTGGCTTTAAAAGTCCTATTTTTTTTCAAATACTTTATATATTTTCATCACTGATAAATGTTTACAACTTTTTTATATTTAGAAATTTTCAATGCTTTTCACTTAACACATTGTGCAACTTTTTAGTTTCTATAATAATTATCGCCAATATTTCCCACTAAACATACTTCCCAATCCTTCTCTAGAATTTCTACCTAATATTAGCAACTTCTAATTATTGGCAATAATTTCTCCTTAAAGTATCCTCCAACCCATACCTAAAACTTATGCACTAAATATTGTAAATAATTTCTATTTTGTCCATTAAAGTATAAAGATTTTCTATCCTGATATAAACTGAGCACTGATTACATGTATGTGTGGGAAATGATGACCTGGACCAAATGCTGAGTGCTGTTTCAGCATGAAATATGTATATTGGAGATAATTTATCTGTTTCACATGTGGTCATGTGTATCAGTTGTATAAGATGAAATGGATAACTGTAGGAATCTTCATAGTCTGAGTTCAAATCCCTTCTAAATTATAATTTCTATTTAACATACTCTCTAACGCTTCTCTAAAACTATTAAACAAACTATTATCAATAATTTTTATATTATCACTCTCTTCAATTCTTCTCTAGAACTTCTATAAAAACTGGAGCATTATCTGACAAATGCACAAGTCAAAGTTACATTTATTAAAGTTTAAAATATATATTATATATATACAGCTTAATCAAGGATTAAACAATCAGTTATAAGAAAAATTGCTCCATAGTTTGTTTATAAGAATATCTTTAGATTGATAATTCTATATTTCTATCATAGAATTAAAGAATTTTTTTATTTTTTATTACAAATCACAGGGGTGCAAAACATAGCAAATTTAATAATTCATAATGTTAAAATTCTGACACTAATTTTAGGATAAAATGATTTTATCATTTTAATTATATGCACAGATTATTAGAAAATGCTTCTAATGAATACAAATAATTTTTATATCTTATCTAATATGTAATACAAGTGGTTCTCAACTTTCGTACATTCTACTTTTGTACTATCTCACACACAAAAGGCAATAGAAAAAGACACAGTGTGCTATCGAACTTTTTATCAAGAAAAGAAAAGTACAATTCAACTATTTATTGATAAATTTATAAAGAAAATACCAGATATAATACATCTCATTTTTTTTAAAAAAAAAATTTTCAAAAAATTTTTTTTTATGTTTTTTTTAATATTGCTCTACTTTCGTACATTTCAACTTTCGTAAACATTTCAGTCGAGGACTGCCTTATTTTGATAGAATAAACAAATCCAAATATGTTATTAAGATAATTCACAAACCAATTCCCAAAGAATCATTTAAATGAATTTGCAATAAATGCCCGCCCTTTGATATTTCACTACCAATCTATAATTGATGAACATTTTATCTGACAATATAGGTTAGCATTGATTGCAACTTCATTTAAGTGATTTTTTGGGAATCTTGCTTATGAAAATTATCTTGGCAATATATTCACTTCTTTGTTCCATGAATGAAAGATTTATTCATTTTTTGTTTTTTAAAAAGTATAGAGCCTACTAAGCTAAACAACATTTTGAAACTCATTTCCCAAAACAATCTACTAAAATATCAACTGTTATTGTGGCAACAAATGTACATATCAACATTTTCAACGATTATCAATCCACTACAGGAAAATGTCCTCTTTAAATTTAATCCAGTTTCTTCAATCCATATATATTCTTCATAATAGCCCGGTTAAGAATTCGCCAGTCATCTAGTCATTTTGATATGTATTGCTTAACTCCACTAGTAGGTTCTTAATTCCTTCAATAATGCCATTATCTGTTAGTCTTCTCATATAGATCATTTCCAATCTCTCCTTGTTACTCTCAACATATAACTCTTGAGTGATTTGAAGTTGCTAATATTGCTCTATTACTAAACATTTAAATGTCAGATCCATATATAAAAACTAGTTTAAAAAAACACGAATCCAAAACTTTCCTTTTCAAACACATAATTATATTTCTTTTTAATATAAATTAATTTTCACAAAAAGCACTCTATCTGAATTTAATTCTAAAAACTAATTCCATCATGTACTTCTATCTGCATTAAAAATCTGACAAACATATTTGTCACCAATACCTTTCAATTCCTGATTAATGAACTTGTAATTTCTTCTGTGAAAAACTACTAAACATTATTTTATTTTTGTGAACGAGTTCTACTTCCTACTGATAGCTTCTCTGACATTTTCTGAAGCACTATTTGCAAAAACAACCTCCTCTGTTGCAAAATTAAGAAGCCTTACATAATCACATCACTATTGTATTTTCATTTTTTTAGCTTTTTATTTTAATCTGCATAACATTTTGGAAATAATGCACTCACTCGGTCATACAATCTTATCTACAATCTTTTTAGTGGCAACCGTGTAATATTATTTCTGCTGCTAATGTTGACTGTAATATCTAATCCACCTTAATAGCATTCAGGACTCAATTATCACATGACATATACTTTACCAATTGTGGAGGCACTACATGGTTATTGATGCCAAGCTCATCTGTTGTTATATTTAATCCAGATTCTATAACACAACCTATCTTTGAATAATCGATCTGAAATCATTTTGCAGTCGCTATACAAAATTAACATTTATTAGAGAAAAATAAAAGTGTAGTTGCAATTCAAGTCTGAATGAATTTTTTATTCTCTGTTATCATCTTCAGAATAATAAAGCTAAATACTTAAGAACATGCAGTTCATAGACTAAGCAATAAATGATATATAGATTTTCTTAGAATTTATACAGTAGCAATTTGTATGCTAGGTAAATAATTAATGATTTGCTACTTGGAAGATTGTACAATATTGGAACACTAAAAATGATATACCAAATCCATAATTATAGCTTTCAAATTCACCACTCTGATACTACACTAAATCAGTAGGGCATTAGTTTAAAAACAACTGTACAGAGAGGCTCCCAGAAGTTTTAAAAGACAAGATAAATAAAATGGATGTCAGAACAAAAACAATGCTAATTTGAAAGTAAATTCAGAACTTATAATCAAACGAAGTTATCGTGGGAGTTTGGCTGCATTGTTAGTCAGTGTCAATGATGTTAAGTTGTGACTTCTGAAGAAATAAAAAGATCCCATCTGCTTTTTACTCAGCTCTTAAGAATTAAATTTTATTATGCATTTTTATCTAAATTTTAAATAGAACTTATTCCAAAATCAAAGGAAATCCTGAGCTTAGCACTAGTGAAGAATGTCACAGTCACTGCGAATGTTAAAACAAACTCATATTACGACCAGGCAGCTTAATATTCATCTAATTAAATTGTATGAAAATATGTATTTTATAGCTAATAATGACTAGATACCCATTTAGCAATCAATATGGAATCCCTACTTGAAAGCAAAAGTCTAAATCTATTTGCATCCTAAAAAAAATTTTCATAGTTCACTTATAAATTGAACTCCAGGATATGGACATAGAAGGCATGAATGCTAAGAGCACCTGAAAACCACTTCTATACTCAAATAAATGGATATATTTCATTACTGAAAATCTCTCTTATGGCTAGTAAAAACAGTGATGGCCCTATGTATCCATATCTTTTAAATAAGAATGGCAAATTGAGGATAATCCATTCCAAATTGTAAGATAAATAATAATAGTTTCAAGCATATTTTTTGGTTTAAACTATTAAAAAAAAAGATCTGAAATATCACATTTCTTCTAGCAATATGTCCAGCTCTACTCCACTTAAGTAGTCTTAATTCTTTCAATGATGTTAATAACACCTGTTTGTTCTCTTACTCATGTATTGCATTTTTGATTTCTTGTTACTCCTACCATGCAATTCTCCATATTTCTTTGAATGGTCTAAAGTCTCTGTGTTGTTCCTCTGATAAGGATCCAAATCTCAGATCCATAAGTAAGAACTAATAAAACATTTATTAAAAACCCTTTTCAAACACCTTGGCATATTTCCTTTTAATATTAAATTACTTCTACCAAAAGCACTCCAACTATGTTCAATTCTATGGTTAATTTCATCCATTATGTTTCCATCTGCAGCCATAATATGACTACAGTATTTCTAGTTTTCTTACTTATCATTATCAATCTTTATTTTCATCTTTTGAGAAAATCCAATAAACATTTCTTTAGTCTTTTTAATGTTTACCTTTATGTGATAATTCTTGCAACATTTCCTGAAGTTCTAAAGCAATATTTTCAAAAATAACTATATCATCGCAAAAATCTAGATGACATATAATCTCCATTTTACTTTTATTCATTTAGCTTCCCATTTTAATCCATAAAATACTTTTTGTAGTACTGCTGTAAAGAGTTTTGGAGATATGGAGTCACCTTGTCGTACACTCTTCCCAATGTTATTTTTCCCATTATTATGTAATCTAATCGTTGCTGTTGCATTTTTATAAAAATATAAAAAGTACCTGTACTTATATTTCCTTTGTAAATGATTATTATTTAGGTATATTTACTGATTCTAGATGATCATGAACAAATCATTTTGACTTTACTAAATTATACATTCTTCCATTTATCTAAGTTCAATTATTATTTATATTTGTTATTAAAATTGATATTATGCTATAATATCTCTATTTGGGAAAACTGTCCCAATGTCTATTTTAAGTATTTTACAGAATTATACAATACCTATTATTTTTTGGCTGATCTTATGTGACATACCTGTTAAGAGTTAGTGATGAGATCATAGTATGCTAGGTATTTAGAGCAAATTTTGTAGGCTATCTAGTTTAGATTCCAGAGTTTCTATGTAAATAAAGGATAATCTATTCAATATCAAACAAGTACACAGAGTAAGTTTAATTATCATGATCTCAAATTATTTATGCAACAAAGTTCTATGAATTTTAATCATCAGTTATTTGACTTTTTAAAAAAGGTTTGTCCTTTACTAAACAATAATTATTATTTCTTATTATATTTTACCAGTTATATTTTAAACTCCCAAGATTTTTCTTGTATAAAGTTTATATCCTGCATTATTTATTTATTGTTTACTGAATAAGCAATAGAATGTTTCATGAATAAATAACATAAAGAGAATGATAATATTGATTAAGTTGGGAATGGTAACATATTGGAACTAATGGATTTTTTTTTTTTTTAAAGGAAAGCGGAGGGGGGGGGGGTATTTAAGCATAAAATAATTAGATCAGTCTAAGAGCAGCAGTAGTTTGATAAACAGTCACAGGTTGCTGACTCATATAAATAAAAGAGAAGTTATTATATAGACTAATATATAGAAGACTCCTACAATAAAATCCTAAACTGTGGTAATGACTGTCTAAAACAGAGCGTGGCTGACGTGGCTTAGACTCTTTCTGTTATTTTTTATTATTATAAAAGTCCGATTTAAAAAAAAAAAACAATTAATACATGGTAGAAAAAAAAATTTCTTTTAGCAACCCCCCCCTCTCCCCAATAAAACTTCCTTGCTTTATTATGGTCGATATAAAGAAAACCCTCTTTTATTTTTAAGATGAAAAACATTAAAAAATACTCAAGAGATAATCTCCCAATATCATCACCGTTACCATAACAACCTCATATTCAAGACATGGCAATTTTAATTGTTATCACTGATTTTTAAACAAAGCTTGATGAAAGAAGATAAAAAGATCTGAGGAGGAAAAATATAGTCTATTTACCATTCTACCCAAAAACATAAAACAGCCGCAAAACAACAAATCATATTTGAGACAACATTCCTTTTTCTTTATCAAAAAGTAACAATGGTTATAGTCATGAGGAGCCACTAGAGGGAGCTAATTCTTAAAAGCAAAGCAAAAATAAATAAATGTTAAGAAACACAAAGTCAGCACCTAGCAGACACAACTAACACTAGATCAATATATTTTTACTAAATCTCAAATCTTATATAATTGAAATATTTTTTAAAGTAACTAAAAAAAGTTACATAATACTACAGGGATTACTAAGAATTATGTATGTACTATTGATTTATTTTTTGAAACTTTCTGCATATCTGCACTAAAACACTATGCTAATTGTGAGGATACTCATGAGGACAAGACTGGCTACCAGGCTACTCAAAAGTCCTACAAATAGCCCATTTAAAGCAGCCTAAAATAAATAAAGCAATACGACGTAGGCCTATGCTATGTTACACATCATTTATGATCATGCTTGAGGACAGGACTGGAATTCCAGGCTATTCAAATGCCCTACAAGTAACCCATAAAAATTCTCTTGCAGAAAGCAGTCTAGAATAAATAAAGCAATGGGATACCGGCCTATGTTACATATCATTTTCTCTGATAATGCACATATTCTTGCTAGCACATTAATACAAACACATATTCTATCATAACAACAATTAACAAACTGATTCTTCCCTCTCCAGTTAGTAGGAGTGTATCTATTTTTTATTTTTATGGCAAGAGCATTGACATTACTTTAACTTGCAGAGATTAATTTGGAAGCTTTACTATTTGACTAGTAAGTCATTGGATATCTATTAACTGATCAATACCAGATAATTACAGGCCAGGCACCTAAGAGAAAAATCCACATAAGAGTTCTAATAAGTATTTAGAAATATAAAAAAACAAACCTATAACAGGGAAGTGTTGAGAATACTTAAATTAAAAAAAAAGAGAGATAATAGTACAATAATAAATTAATATATTTTAAAAACAAAGATGGAGAGGATATTAGTAGAAGGCAAATAAGAAATAAAAGAGTCTCAATTAGCCATTCTTTGGTCTTTTATCATTGCAACTAATCCATCTTTTAATTCCAGTTTTTTTTTCTTATATCAGTTCATTTGGCATACATCCGAGTAAAACTTTTTCCAAAAGCCCAATTACAAATACATTTAGCAATAGCCTAGATGCAAGCATTATGGGGCAGAGAAAGAAAAAATTATAAAAAACACAGATTAGAATAATTTTAATTATAGCAGTTAATTAGCTATTTATAAGCATACAAATATGATAAAAGAGTGGGGAAAACTCTATTATCTTCAGGAACATAATCTACAGAAAATTAAAATGGATACAAAAGTCTAGTCATTCATTTGCAATGTTCTGTGGGAAGATTGTGCTCATTCTTAGAGTAAGATCTTGAAACTTCTCGGCCACACTTATTCTGCTCTAAGCAATATTTAGTGATTACTAGAACTCAAAATCCCATATTTATGACAATTAATTTCTTGCCAATTAATACAATAAAAAATAAAGCTTGCAGAAGATCCCTAAGTAACTGTTTGAAATTCTTCCCACATTGCTTAAATATCTTCTCAATTTTAGTAGCTTTATGAATTGTTACTGGTAAACTATCATATATATATATATTTAATATTCACTTGTAATTTCCCATTATCTATAGAAAAGAGTAATAAATATAATCAAAATATTTTTTATATCAAATTCGTGAATTTCATAGAATTTCTTTACAATCTGTTGTACTTATTACTTTACTACTGCACAAAATATTTTGAAGATTTTATAGAGAATGAATAATGAGTCTTTATACCTCTCTTGATGGATAATGGTATATCTTAGTTAAGATAGGAGACATGCATTAATTATGTAAAGTTGCCTCTCACTAAAATAAATAATTTGCCATTTTTGTTCCGTCTTGTCATTATTAAATGCCAACTTCCAGAAAGCTTGTTATACATAAAAAAAAAAAAAAAAATTTTGTTTACTGCATAATCCAAGACACAATTTTAATGACGACAAATCTATCAACTCCTATCTCTTGAAATATTTGTGGTGTCAAAAGTAATGATGAATTGGTGTAAACCACTAAACAACACATGACCACCATCTCTTATGCTAACACATAACTGTTATTAAACAGGCAAAACTCTCCATACAGTAGTGCTTAGATTGAAAATATTGTTTTCAATTTCATTCTCATAGTTTTGTAGTTAAGTAGAGATAAAAGATGATTGCTGGAGAGTTGCATTAGATCCTCAGATCCAGGTGCAGTGCTCTCGATCCAAGGCTCCTCTCTGAAGAAGGCCACAAGCCAGAAGCTAGTTTGGGAATATTGGATGAGTAGATACTAGATGGGGATTTTATGCACAAGCCGTCTGGCATCCATTGATTACTTTGGTTGGCACGGGGTGGCACTTGTGTATGGGGAGTTTTGCCTGTTTAAGTATTGATGGACTAAATAAATAGAATTAAAGATATTCTATTGGAGTCTGACAATAAAAAATAATAATAATAAGTGGATCCTTGTTCTTTTTTTCTATTTTATTCTCTCAAAATCATATTTTTAACTTTCTTCCTCCTTTTAAATATTTTAGTACACCCAACTTCAATACATGTATTTCAAAGATTTTCTTCACACCTTAGTATTGTTTTATCTGCATGCAACCTGCTAGAGTATTATTTTATGGTGAAACTCTAAAAATCAGTGATTATATGTAATACAGAAGATTTCAATTATATCCAGACATGTAAACCAATTTTTGCTTATTTATACTGTACAGTTTTCTTTTTGTTTAAATAAATTGATCGGCAATAATAAGTTAATTAATTTAGAAATTAATACAACAGCCATAACTTTGAATATAAATAATGGTGAAATATCGTGCCTTGGGTAAATATTTATCTGATCATAATTTAAGCGATATTTATTGTGAAAATGAAATGGAATTTTAATTACAGAGTAGTGCATGTACAAAAAATGTATAAAAATAATAATAAACAACTATTTAATGAAAAGTATAAAATGCAAAAACAAATGAAAGTTGCAGAAAGCAAAAAAAAAATTGTAATTCTATGACAAGTTGAATCCCATAAACAATCTATGCAATACATCACAATATATCCATTATTTTCCCACTTTATTTTAAATCCTATTAGATTAAAAGATGTGATATGTTGGACTATTTCCATCATTTATGAGTGAATGTTGAATGTATAGAAAATTTTAAACTTTATTTAAACTTTTCAAATACAAACAATTTTGTTAGTAATAACACACAAATAGATAATACAGGTTAGTAATTACACGTTTTAAGTAGTATTATTCTCCACTCTTCTTCAGGTGTTGCTGGCCTATATGCACAGTGACAATATTCGCTTAGAAGTTGAACTCGCACCTTTAGATTCTTGAATATTGAATTTAAGGCAAATGCTCTACCAACTGAGCTATTCTGTCAAAGGCAACATATAGTAGAAATTTGATATATTTATATGAGGGTTGGTTCAAATCCTCCAGAGTCCTTCAATTTCTAAGCGAATATTGTCACTGTGCATATAGGCCAGCAACACCTGAAGAAGAGTGGAGAATAATACTACTCGAAACGTTCTGTAATTACTAACCTGTATTGTCTATTTGTGTGTTATTACAAAGTTGTTTGTATTTGAAAAGTTTAAATAAAGTTTAAAATTTTCTATACATTCAACATTCACTCATAAATGATGGAAATAGTCCAACATATCACATCTTATAATATACCATCATTACAAACCTTCAGACAAATCCTATTAGATTAAGTTTTTTTAAACAAATTCCATTATTACAAGGTTAAATTTATATTTCTTTACACAAATTAATTAAATTCCACAACATACAAGAGAAATGACTTCCTTATTTCCCAGTTTTAGTATAATATAATATTCATAGGCAATAATTTAACAAAATGGATATGGGTATAATTCAACTAGGTGCAATAGTATATAGTGTAGATAAAATAGTTATTCGAAAATGCTCAAATTCAAAAACTAAGAGTTCTTTTAGGTTAACCACATAAAAAAAATATACACAGGCATTACAATTCCCTCAGTGTACACTCATTGATAAAAAGGGCACACCATTAAAAAATAGTGTCTGTACATTATGGGAATAAAATATTTGTAATACATATCAATTCTCAAATTGAGATGTCATATAAAAACTTTGTAATTACATATAAAAATTTATTCTTCAACAAACAGTTACATAAAAACTATTGACAAAGAAAACTAATATTTGTGCATTTTAAGTCAACCACAATAAATATAGCAAACATGTACAAAGCCTATAATTTGTACTCTTTTATATATATATAAAACAAAATTGGATTAGTTCACCAGTATGCTGTGCGAATAATATATATTGTTTCTTATCCATGTATAAAATATAAAAGCAAATCTATACTAAAAGATTGTTATCAAATAAATAAAACTACAATGATGACAGCTTTTAATATGTGGATACTTTTTTTGTCAACCTGAATTTGTGAAATACCATGAATTCATCATAGGATTAGAGGGACATAATTTGTCATAAAGCCAGAATTGATAGACTTGCATTTAATGAAAAAAAAAAAATGCATAGTTCAAGCATAAGAGGATTTCATAAAATGCTCACTCACTAAAATGGTGAAGAAGCAAATTCTTTAGTATTCAATTGCTTTATCTCAGAATTAATTTCCTAAAAATGTTATTTTTTTCAAATCAATTATTCCACAAATTACTTTAATACACAAATTTCAAACAATGTAATCATTCCCTCAAATTCTCTCTTTGGAGTAAGTGAAGATTATAGTAAAAACTGCTTTACTGGCAATAATTATGCCCTGCGAAGTGTGTATTGGATGAATAGCAGACTCGGAAGCTTAAGTTCCACAAACCATATCCACTGATGTCATTTCCAGAGTTAAAACTTCTTATGAATTCTGAAGCAATAAAGGCACTTCATTATTTATTTATTTTTTACTTTTCAAGGATTATTACAGGTAAGCAAGTTTTAATTTGAATTCCCTCTGAGTCTTTCCAAATATTCTTGTGCTAAATCAGTTTTATCTGTTAGCCCAGTTTTATTATATTTTCTTCCCATTATGATAAAATATTTGCTATTAAATAAAAAAAGAGATGAAAACTTGAAATTCAACAATGCTATTTATGTGCATAACACTGTGACAGTGAACATGAGAATGTTTTGTATCTGAAAATCTGGCATTCGTGTCCAGTGCCAGTTCTGCAGCATCTTCACAAAGATTTTGAGATTATAGGTATTATGCTGCTGCTGTAATAGACATTGTTTTAAGCTATTCATAACCTTAAATTATAGTTTGTATCTTCCTTTTTTTCATGCAAATGCAATTTTAAAGTATTAGTTGAGAAAAAAAACTGAAGATGTCAGCATTATAAAAATCTTTTTACGACTACAGAGGGAGCCTAGAAGTCAATGGAAATGAGAATTTCTCATTAGTCCAGAACTAAATAAATGAATAAAGTAGATTTGTAAAAAAACAAAAACAAATGTAATTTACAATAATTTGTTTACAAATTAAAAGTTATGATGAAATATTTTTGTAAAAGACTTATTTTTAAACCAAAAAAGGCTTTAATAAGAAATTGTCTTTGAAAACAATTTTTTAAAAAGACAACACTTAAATAAGTTTTTTGTGGTAACTGGAAGCAGTTTCTACTGAATAAAAATAAATCATTTCTGTCAAAATCATAAATAAAATACTTTTTAAAATTTTAATAACAATAAATAATTTGACTTTTAGAAATTTTTTTCTTGCTTTGATAATAACAAACCTAAATATATCTTTTTAATAACATAAAATTCAAATATCTAATATTTTGGGTTTTTTTCTCTAACTTTTCGAATAGGTAAATTACTTCCAATAATATGCTCCATTGTTACAGGTAAAAGATTGTTTAGATATCTTTTTTTTTTTTTTAATGTTTATTTTTAAAATTACTATCACTTGAAAGTTTATATTTGCAATAAATAAAATTAAAATGATTAGTATATTATGTAGAAAAAAGATGTAATTGTGAAAATATTCAAATATGAAGGAATATTTAATGTTACACTTGCCAGGTTCCATTAAAAATAGACAGGCGGAGTTTTCAGTTAAATAGGTTAAACCAAGATGTAACGTGTACACATGGCAATCAATTTTTCTCAGTAATATCATCAATGGATAACTTCAGTATCCTTTTATGTTTTGTTATATATATAATTAAAATCAAGATTATGAAATATAAATACAAAAGTTCTGAAAATATCTTATCATTATGCTTTATATTAACCCTTTTTTTAAAAACATGATGTATGTACTACTTATTTTTTCATCAATAGTCTTATTAAAGCAATACTTGTTAACAAATTAGATTTTGATTTTATTTAAATGATGAATTTTGTAAATGACGAATAATGAAATGGCATTCAGATATGTAAATTTAACTAACTAATAAATATTCTCAATCACGAGTATCTCCTGTTTGATGCTGATCCACCAAATGCTAAAGTGCTGTTCTGATACAAAATATCTTTTCTGCTTTCACCTTTTCTTACTATCGTCACTCGGCATAGAAGTTGATCACTATGAATCTTTACAGAAATGTTTATGAAACATTTCCATTCTTTAGCAACATGATAACAAGATTCGTTTTTTCCCACATAAGCATACAGTACTAAGAAAGTATTAAGGAAGGCAGGCTTAATAGACTGAGAATCCTTAATTGGGATCTTTACTAGAGATAATACTATCATTAATAACTTGGAAAGATGTTTGAGTAAAGAAATTTCAACTTAATAAAGTTTTGTATGTTTTATGCAGCACTTAGAAATTCATCTGCTCACCATGGAGATGTAAATACATGATCTAAAAATGATCAATCTGGCTAGATTGCTGTCTTCCACAAAAAAACAGTTTATTAAAGCAGGCAGGTGGCTACACGATTTTTTTGGAAGGGCAGATCAATCAGTTAAAGATTGCACTGTGTTGGATGTGTGTCAGACCAGATTTAATAACTTCTATTATTGCAATTCTTAAATTTAAAAATAAAAGGCGAATGGTATTAGGACATAATTTGCGCAATATGTATCTGTGTATGCTTTATCAATGTACATGGTTCAAAACATTTTTACTTATTTCTGAATAACATTATTACCTAATATCATTTAAAGACCAAACGATGACAACAATATTTGAAAGAAGTAAAAGAAAAATATTTTAATCACCTTTTGAATAATGATAAAAAATTGATTATTTTTAAGGATGTACCCATTTTATATATTCATTTAGATTTGGATATTCAATTTACTGAAGTTAAAAGTAATTGTAACCTTAAAAACAGAAATGTTACAAGCCCTTAAAAAAAAAAACATCTAGAAAAATTTTCAAATATACTGATATACTAGTTGTATTTTTATATTGGACTATTTCCATCATCTAAGATATGTATTGAATGTCTTTAGAAAAATTTAACTTTATTTAAATATTCCAAATACATTAAGTAATAGCACATCAAGCAGGTTAGTATATGCACAATGTATCGAGCTATTAGTCTCCCCTCTTCTTCACGTGTTGCTGGCCTGACCAGTGACAGTACTAGCATGGGATTCAAATCTGGGTCCTTAGATTCTTGAGTTTTTGAATTTTTAAGGAAATGCTCTAAACTCAGAAATCTAGGTTCAAAAGTATTAAAAAGATATGAACCCTAACAAAATACTCTTCCTGATCAAGAGCACAAAATCCTACATAACCATCAATTTTATAATTATTTTGTTCATCACATATTCAGATTTCAGTCAAAGCAATTATATCATATATCATATTCAGTGTCATAAGATAAACCAATAAAATATCAAGATTTGACATAACACTTTAAATATTCACAAGTATATTTTCAAGATTTGACTTAACATTCTGAATATTCATAACAAGTGTAATCAATTTGGTATTTCTATTATTATAATCCATAGAGTTTTGAATTATCAAATCTTTCTCCAAGAGTAACAAAGATCGAAGATTCTCTCCTGATTTCATTAATATAGACAAGTAGTTTGTGTCCAATAACGAATTCTTTCATTCATAAAATAGTTACCTGAACTTCTAAATTTTTTTTAGCTGTCCATAATAGTTTCTAGTTACATGTAGTAAGTTTTACATTTTAATATATACCCAAATTTTATCACCTGAGATTAATTATACCATCGCAAACCATTTAGATGTAAATTTTTGAAGTAATGAGTTTGCCAAACCTTGGTCTTAAATCCTATAACTACACTGCCCAGGCAACTGTACTTTCACCTAATATATAATATCAGTATCGTTGCAATTCATTGTGCAAATCTAATTTTTCCACCACCATAGATATCAAATAAAGATTCATTTGTTCAAGGTGGAATATCTTGAATCTCAACATATTTTTCAAATCCACATATCTAGGTCATCTGCATGATTTGCCAACCAATTATTTACACCCTTATAACGATCAACTATTTCATCCACCCAAGAAATTGCCAATTTATTTCATTCAAATATAACCTTAGTGTCTTTTGCCACTTTACATGCAGCAATGAATTCTTGTTTAATATAACATGCTTTTTAAATTATTCATCATATTCTCAACAGTTGGTCGTTAATTTAGTTCTTGCAAATCTAAATGGAAATTCTGTTTTCATTCAATTCCTAATCATTAGCTGACAATTCTGTCGTATATACAGAGAAATATGGGATTCTCAACAATTACGTAATTATATGTTAATTTTTTAAATCATATCTTCATAAAACTTTTTGCACTCTACATTTATTCATTATAATTAGAAATATATCACTTTTCCTTTATCATCATTAAGAAAGGAAATAATTTGTTAAAATCCCTCATCTTATTATTTCTAAAAAAAAAAATGAATAGCATGTTTCATTTATTTCAAAAGTGGCTTTCTTATTATCAAATTTAACTATTCATTTCTGAGGAATGCCAAAGCACGAAACCGTGGTCAGGGAGTTTGGGGAAGGGTTCCTGACAGAGATATTTTAAGTGCTGGCTCTGGCTAAGCATTTATCATAAAGCTGGTAGAGGAATTGGCAGTTCCCACTGTTTATAACTTACAAGCTTAAGAGATAGGGTCATGTGATTTATGATTCTTATTTTGCCTATTCATGAGAATAAATAAGCGAATAAATAACTAAACAGCTTTATTGCTAAAAAGTTTGTAAGAAATTCGACTGAAGATGGGAGCTAACTTGTGATCCAAGAACCCTGAGATCCAGAGTCTGCCATTCTCAAATGCATTAAGCATATAAATACCATCCATATTAAATAAGACACACATATATCTGACTGCTTAAAGCATTTCTGGTCATATTCAATTGAGTTTATAAACCCAAAATCATAAACAATATTAGTCTTTGCACCCCAAGTAGTAAACAATAAAACTTACTTGCAATCATATTAACTTTATTTTTAAACTTAGAAACAGATCGCCTTCACCTTTTTATACTTAATCTGAGTTTGAGAATATAAAAAAAACCTTTAAATTACTTTTTTATTACTTTATTTGATACCAAGTCATTGTTAATTCCCAATGATCACATAGTGAATGACATTCTGTTTATAAGTAAATAGTTCATGATTAATTTCTCCTGTAGTTTAAAATGTTTTCCTGTTGTCTGATAATGATTAACTGTCACCAACAATAGTATATATACTATTGATTTTGAATCAAAATTACAAAATAATGATTAACTGTCACCAACACGTAGTATATATACTATTGATTTTGAAATAAAATTACAAAACCGAGACTAATAATCATATTTAACTATAAAGAATCTCTGGTTTACCAATCCACTCACTGCTGTTAACTTATTCTTGGTAATAATAGCATAAAAATCAGCCCTTTAATTGTAATTTAAAGGATTAGTGTTACTATACTTTATATAACTGCTAACATATACCCTATATTATGCTAAGCCTTACAAAATTGGCTTTTTAAAGTAAATTTCTTTAAAATATTCAGAAGCCATATGTCATAACAAATCTCAGAAATCTTTTACAATTTATTTTTTTTTTGTTTTACTTTCAAATTACCAACTTTTTTTAGCTGATATTTAAACCAACTAATAAAGTGTTAAGATTAAAACATATAAATATTATCTGATATTGTGGAAATGTTTTAATACAGGCACATTAATGACAAAAACTGAAGATCACAACTTTAGAATGTAATAAACAATAAAACCTATGCACAAACGATGGTGAATCATTAAAAACAAAGTACTTAATGCTCTAAATAGTTACCCACGAATGCAGGTGTATTGATGTTAGTTTGTGATGTCTATGAGTGAATTTGCTCGAAAATTACTAAATTACAATATATATCTAGATATAGGAAATCAACATAGAAAATATTTTATGGCTAATGGTATGCCGAATAGGACAAATACCAGCATTAGTCATGCTTGATTCACATCCTTCTTACTGGAAATCTTCATAATAAATAAAATTAGAAACAGAACATACGCATGTCTGACATCACTTAATCTTTTATAAAGTTAATTGTTAAATATAATTTACATATGAAGTGATATAATTTCGAAAAATATCCAAAACTTTTAAAAATAAATTTTAAAAACAAAATACATTAAATAAACTAATATACACACAGGAGATAATCCTATAGTCCTGATAAGCAAACTATTTAGAACAGATAAATCTCTGATAAGAATTCCTAACAGGTGTCACAAGAGAAATTTAAAACTTAAAATTTGCAACGAGGATTCACGTTTATAAATAATCATTTCTGTGAGGTAAAAAAAAAAAAAAAAAAGGAAATCTATGAATATTAAATACTAGTCTAACAATCACTTCCTTTCCCTTAATTGTAACATACATCATTTTACTGCTAGACGAAAACTTCGCAATATACTGTTAAAGCTTAGCATATATATCTGTATTTGTTAAACTGAATTCTGTGTGCACATTTAAAAACAAATGATCATTAGTACAAAAATGTCTAAAGGAGGAAGAAAAAAAAACTTATTAAATATTTCAATGGTCAGATACATATTATCACCCACTTCCTCCTTGACTTCCTGTCCATTTCTATGAATGAACCTTCAAATGAAGATTAGCAGCATTAACATGGTTGACCTTCATATAACCTTCACACCCAACAATACTTAAGAATCAATATAAAATAGCTGCTTGTTGCTTTTTTATCATTTTAAAACATTTTTATTAACTTAGAAATCTTTACCTAATTTTTTGTTACCCATAATTCATATTAAAATTTTGGAATTATGGGATGGAAATAGTTTTCATAATAATTGGAAATCTCTAGGAGGCCGTGTTATGCAATAAATTGATCAATCTTTTCATTTAAAAGTTTATCAGTTTAAAAAAAAAAACTTTCCGATCTAATGTTTAGTTTAAATGAGCTCTAAAAAGTGGGGGGGTGGAAGGCACATTCCTGACATTCCTCAAATGACCTTTCACTTCCAAAACCTGGTCATTCAACCCCTGACTCTACCATGATGTCCCAAGTACTATGCCTTTCTGAAACTCCTCAAGTAAGGTCCCAGATGCTTTGCCACGTATCATCCTCCCCCACCCCTCAAAAAACCTTGCCATAAGTAGCTACATTACCGGCTGCCGTGGACCACCAGCCTTCTTGTTCTCCATGATGGCTGACTCCGTACTAGTTCATCTTCTAAGATGAGCGTTACTCAGTCTTTAATTCAAACTTAATCACACTCGGGTTCCATTTTTCCGAGACTTTCGTCCATGTTTTAAAATGTGATTCCACCAATTAATCTATAAGTAATCAGCCTGTCCATCAATAGCCATCCGGCCAATCAGAACAAAGTAAGTAGTGCTAGATTGTCAGCCACATGATTAACCATTCAGATTTCCTAAAATTATCATTGATGGCAGCACCATCTCAGATTGCTAACATGTCTGACCTCATATTACAAAAAAAAAAAAAAACTTCTCAACTAACAAGTTCCAATTTAAAATAGAAAAAAGTCATTTATCAGCCCCACCCCTCTGACCATTTAGGTGGTCACAGAAACAAATACTGTTAGATTTTATCTGGCTAAGTGGGAGGGGTTCAGAAACAATATCCCACCATGCTTTATTCAATATGGATGAGATATTTGCGTGTGTGTGTAAATGGAAGAGGAGGGAAAGAAATAAGTTTAATCCTAGTTAAGAAGTTGTCTTTCACGTGCTAGATGAGACGAAACTACTTGTAAATTACATAATAAAGCTATTTTTAAATACATAAACGATCTATGTTTTTTTTATTACAGAGACAAGTCATTAATTCAAGGGAGATACCAACACTATATATAACAAAAGAAAATAACTTGTAACGATTAAACAAGTTGTGCGCGTGTTGATATAAACTGGCATATATAACTACGCATTAACAAAGAGATTTTAATTAAAGCAAAAAACGGTCATACTAAAAATAGTGAATATACTGGGAGATTCATGAGGTACGAGACTGAAAAAAAAACGTTTATAGAATCCATCTGCTCAGATCTCATGTATTATTCCAGATCATCTAAGTTTACTCATAATTATTTTCCTTTCCACTCTATTCAGGTTCATCATAGTCTTCAATATTTCTTTTGTAATTTTCTCAATAAATAATCATATCCTTTCAACTTATTTTTTCATACTCCAATCATTTCTAAAGTCTCAAATTTTTATTCACTCATTCTTTTTGTTGTTGACTAAATCTCTAAAGCAATATTTGGGCAAAATGACAATCGGAAAAAGACGGCAAATTGTTAGTTGAATGAGGGTGTGGGTTATTGATGGTGGCATATAGTTTAAAAAAATAATTTAATGCTTAATAAAAAAAGAATTCCCATTAAATTAACAATACAACTAATGTGGTAGTAAAGCTTTGATGATATTCGCTTATTAGAATTTCTAGGACAAATAAGACCAAATACAAAAAAAGAATTCAATATTAAAATGACTACAAGAAAAATGCTTAATATGTTCAATACTAAGGATATTTACTATAGAAAAAAAAAAAAAGCAACAATGATAAACATCATTTACTAACCGAATCAAAATAACTTTACCTCATATTTCGATATATTTACTATTCCGCAACTAAAATTATAACAAAAATCAAGCTAAAACAAACGTATTTCTGAGTAAACCTATTTGGATACCTCCTCACATAAAAGTCATCCTATTGCCTTAGCTATTGACAAATGATTACTCTTTAATTTCAGGCATTTTGTTTTAGCAAGTACAATTGCTTGTTCACTATCTCTACAATCACAAATCTTATTTGGAGTTGTTTGAAAAAATTTAACCGTGACTTTTTTATTTTAGCCAGTTAAAAACTTTAATATATATAGTGCATAAAATTTTATTTAAATTTTATTATTATTTTAAATTATATAAAATATAAATAACTAAACAATTTTTTAAAAAAATACAATCACTTTTAATTATAATAAAAAAAAACTAAATTTGTAAATATCAGATTAAGACAAAAGAAAATTCTAAATGCATATGATTGGTAAGAAATTTAAACTTATCCATCCATATTAAAAATTCAATACAATTAATTATCTCTGGGTAATAAAACTCAATTTTCGCCAAGTTTTTATTAAGACTTGTATAATTTGACCTAAGAGATTACTTATATATAGGATTCTGTTAAAAGAGTGCCAATAAACCACAGCAAACTTTTCCACTGTCTCAATTTGGCTTAACTTTTGATTTCTCTTCACATCTAGCTGACAATAGATAGTTGGCTATCAAATAGTGAATGAGTGGATCTCACAGGCCTATTGAAACAAATTCACATAACATATGCAACAACACACTCTCACGATCACTCAATCAGCACTTTAAGCATTAGATTGCCTGCCTATCTTTTTATTTCAATTTAACTGCCAATAAATAAAATCCAAGTAACTCATTGGAAAAAAATAAACGATGGTATGGTTTAGCATGGTTTAGGGCAGTGGTAAAAATTTGAATTTCAGAGTTGACAGTTCAATTTTGTTATTCTCTGTTAACTTAAACTTTCCTCAGAAGGCCTACATCATTTTGTTCCAATGCAAAGTAAAAATTTATAATTTACTCACATTAAAAAGACATGGAAACTGTACCACAGCCCACAGAGGAATCAAGATTGAAAGTCACTTCCTCTATTATCAGGATGAGCTTATGACACATTGCACAATTACAGTTTGTCATATTTAAAGGTAAAATATTGCACAGGTCCATAATGATCCTCACCAATGATTTTCTCCCTGCATTTCACAATTTCAGATATCTTGAGATCAATCATCCATAACTACTAAATAACATTTCAAAATTATAAACAACACTTTTTTATCTTCACCTAATGATTGGACTTATTTTCAATGATTATAAGCCAAAAGTTAATACAGTGGGAAACAAAAACTTTCTGAAAGGATTAAGCTTGATGATATTGACATAAGATATTGTTGTTGTTTTTTTTTATATAACATGAGGTCAGGGGTCAAATCAGTGCAAGCAAGAAGTACTATTTAATAGTATTATTCTACTATCTAGTAAATATAACGTCAGAGAATTTAAACTTATTTTTACACTATAATTGAAAGCCCTCTACCATTCATTGGTTTTCCCATTCAAATTGTTTTAGTAATCAAAAACCATGCAAAAAGGAATCCATTTCCAAAAATCTGATTCACATTATTTCACATCTTCATTTCTGAATATGATACATAGCATAATACATACACTTTCTAATATTTAGTATCAATCAGTGAAAACTAAACATCTGTAAAAGAACAGATAGGCAACACAGCGTTTAAATTCAAGTCAGTTTTACATAGTAATAGATTGATGAAATTGAAAAAACATATGCAGTATACATTATTCAGTTCAAAACATTTTATTATAAATTGAATACACCATGGGCAAGCTAAGAAAAGAAGGGGGTGGTGTGCTTGTTAAATGAATAATATTCATCATTAACATTTAAAGTTTATATCTGGGCTGAAAAAATTTAATAATTTATAGTTTAATAAAATGAAATAATATTTATTACAAATGGTACTGTTAAAATAAATTAGAGCTAATTGTTTAACATATGTAAATCAAATATCCTGAGTAAACCATTAGCATATCAGCAATCTGTTGTCATGCAATATAAATGGATTCCCATTTGTTATCTGGATGTTGCCTTGACAACAGATTGATGACATTCTGTTGATTTATTTTAAGCATTGGCTGGGTTGATTTGATTTATATATGTGATTTACTCGAAAAACATGGACAATATCCAAACAAAATGAATAGATTGTTGGCAAAGACTATGAAAAAATGACAAATCTAGAAATCAGAGAAGTAACAGAAAAAGAGAAAATGTGACAACTAAGAAAAAAAGGATTAAGATTGAATGATCATATTATCAGAGCTAACAATTGAAAAGCTGAGAAGACCAAAAAAAAGACAACAGACAGAAAATCAGATGAATAGCATACAAAGAAATCATCTCTCAGAGGCAGATGTTTGTGAAATACAGAAAGAGAAAATATGGAATATTTTTAGTTGATGAATCCCCTAAAGGAAATTATTCTGAATTACAATTATTTCAACTTATGTATGAATTGTGCACTGACCTACTTATGTATTTCAAATACCTGATCTTCTGCCTTATACAATAAGTTGTTTCATTAAAACTATCTATTGTTTCCAGTTATCTGAGTTCTCTTTATGCCATTTCTCTTATTTTCTCATCATTTTCTAGTTTATTTTATTTACGGTGCCTACTTGGATTGTTATAAAATGGACATCATGAGCCCTTGTATCTGCTTTTACTAATTGTGATGTACTGCTTTGTTGGCTATAATGTAAGAATGGCAAACCATGGAGCCAATACCGATGGCATCCAAATTTTGTCACTTCCAGTATTCAAACTGCTTATGAAACCTGAACAATAAGCTCTTCAACTATTTTTATTAATTAAATGTCATGATGAAATATGTGTTTCTGCAAATACATTTCTATTACTTTATTATTATGCATAATAATTCTTATTCCATTTTAATCTTTATATATATAGATAGATAAATTATTGTTTTTGGGACTAAACCGTGTGTTATTTTAAACCAATATTTTGACGAACTAGCATCCGCCATTGTGAAGGTTGACTTTTGAAAGAAAAATCATTAGAAACATCATATGTAAAGCTTTACATAGCATTGATGCTAAAGGGAAAAAAAAGAATAGAATTGACAATTCATCTTATAATAGAGTGGTTTTGCCTTATATTAAAGTAGTTACTAATAAGATCAGTAGAAAACTATCTAGTTTTAATATAAAGACAACTTTTTCTACTGGCAAGAAAATTGATTTTTTACACAAACCTAAAGACAGTATTTTTGGAACACCAGGGGGTTTATGAAATTCCATGTTTGCAGTGCTCAAGAAGCTATTTAGGCCAGTCTAATAGATGAATAAATGTCAAAATTAAGGAACATATAAATGCTTTTAATCAGAAAATAGTTTTTACTTCCCATTTTGGAAAGGTATGATTTAAGAACCATGAGAGTCAATTGAAATATTAAAGAGATCCAATAGTTTAAATAGGGCTGACAACATATTCCAGCTTCTCATTTTATCTCTGTCTTCTAATATTAATTTAAAATTAATAGGTGAAAAAACTGAAGGAAATATTTTAATAAGCCTTATATTGTGAATGCTGAACTACTTCAAGTTGAATTTCATTTCTCAGTCACGTTCTGTTTGAGATCTAATGATTTTTCTTTCAAAAGTCAACCTTGACAATGGTGGATGCTAGTTCGTCGAAATATCAGTTTGTAATGCAAAATAACACACAATTTAGTCCCAAAAACAATAATTTATCTATATCATACAACGTGAAAACATTAAATATAATATATATAAGCATGCAATATCCTCAGCATTAAAAAACAAGTTGCAACAGGAAAATTATTGTATCTTGAAGCAGCCTTATTTCAATATCTTTTTATTCCTTACATATGTAAAATGGCTAAGAAAAAATAGTTTGTATGGTCTGTTGCTACGTTTAAGGGTCATGCATATCAGTAACAGTAAACAGTTTAAGATTCAAATAGCTATTCTTATTAAAATTCATCTTCCAGAGAAAGATTGAATTTAAACAAGGAGCTGGTTACAAATTTTTTTGTTGTTTGGAAGAGCAGATCATTGAATGTAACCTGCAATTTTTCAGTGTTAGATTCAAAAAGTTCAGACCTAGTTAGAAAGTTATGATACTAATTCTGTAACTCAAATGGAAAAATGCATATTTTTGGAATCAACAATCATGACCTTTTTACCTTTTCTTAGGAAGCTTCTTATTGTCTCAGGACTTGGAATTGAATTCCTAAGTCATGATGTAATTCTTACAGCACTGGAGTTTTAGAATAAAGGCTTCTAAATTAATAATATATATTTTAGTTTTCATTTTATTAATCGATGGTGAGAAGCTAAGAGACTTGAAAAATAGATTGCATTTGTATGCCACAATGTATATATGTAAGGGTTAGAAAGAAATTAGGCATGCTGTGGTAAAGTGAACCATATGTGATGAGGTTTAACATTTGAAATGCTTAAATAAACTAGAAAAAATGTAACAAGCTTCTGGTTGTGTAGATAGTGTGTAAATGTGATAAAAGAGATGAAAAAATGGTTTCTAAGTGTAGATAGTGTAAAAAGAAAGTCAGGAGAAATGCAGCAAAATGTAGTTGAGGAAGATAAGAGTATGTTTTTAGTGGACTGACAAGAGATATGAATGAAAATATAAATAATGCAAAAGAGATGGTTAGCCAAAGAATAAGTAAGATAGATGGAGAAGCAAAATTAAATTCATTAGAGATGAAGTATGAAATGACAAGAAAGAAGTAGATAAAGAAGTCAAAAAGGTGAAAGAAAATGTTGTGGATGAAGTAGAAGTAAACTATGAGACAGTATGGATAGGAGATTCGTTAATTAAAGAATTTGGGTTATGTAATTACAAGAAAAAAAAGTAACGTACATAAAAATATGTTTGATTAGAATTAGGGATAGAGATGTGTATGTTATGGTAGGGACAAATAATTTGTTAAGAGCCATCATGTGAGAGAGTAATGGATTATTTATAGAATTGATTAGCAATTTGAGTAAGATTAAAGGAAGCATAAGAATAGTTGGATTATTACCAAGATTTGACAATAGGTATACGTTAGATAGTGCACGTTTATAAATGAGAGAATAAAAAAATTGTGTGAGAAAAATGATGTTATGTTTGATGATATATGGAATTTTTTATTAGTAAGAGAGAGTTATATAAAGATGAATTGCATTTAGCAAAATAAGGAAGTGCAGTTTTAGGGATTTTGATTTATAAAGAAATATTGTTTGGGAAACTTATAAAGGGAGGTTGGGTTTTAAATTCCAGTGTTACCAGAAAGAAGAAAAGAATGGATGGAATATAAGAAAGAAATAAAGGGGGGTTGCTTTAGATGTGGAGAAGAAATGGTTCTGTAAAATTAATGGTGAGCAAGTTACTTATAAATGTAATAGAAAAGAAAAAACCAAAAGAATTAATAAAAGAGTAGTTAGGAAAGAAGAAATTGTTAAAAGGGGATATTTGAATATGCAAGGTGGTAAAAGACCAGAAAACTGGCTGGAATTAAACAAAGCAGTTAAAAATGAAGAGCTTATATACTAGCAGTAGTGGAAACACATCTAAAACAGGAAAAACCTACAGTGGCATGTATGGCAGGACATAAATAGAAAAAAAAAGGAGTGGTGGTAAAGGAGTTATATCAAAAAAATATTTAAATACTATTAAATGTTAAGAAAATTTGGGACTTGAGATAAGGTAAAGAAGACAAAAATGGATTGTCGTTATAGTGTATATAGTCATTGGGGATAGTCAAACTATAATGGAGTGGAACAGTAGCATATATGAGTGCCTAGTTAAGGATATACAGATTTTCAAAAAAAAAAAAGGGGGGGGAGGATAATGGTTACAGGGGATGTGACTAGCATAATGAAAAAATTGAAGATGTAGAGAATAAGAATGGACAGTTTTTGAAGAATTTTTGTCAGAGGGTGAATTTGAACATTGGAAAATTTATCAAATATTTATGGGCAATAGACATGGTCTGGAAATAATATATTTCACCCAATAGATTATGCATTAGTAGAGAAAGAGGGAATGAATAATGTACGAAAAATTAAGGTGTTTGATAATGAAGAATGAATGTAATAGTGATCATAATTTCTTTATAAAAGAAATTGTTAATAATGTGATGGAAAATAGTAATAAAAGTAGAAAGGATAGTGAAAGATATGGATGTAGAATGAATGATAAGAATAAATTTGAAGAATATAAAATAAAAGTTGAAGAAATCATGAAAGAGTTGGTTGGGGATAAATATAAGGACTGGTGTGGTGAAGTAAAAAAAAATGGCAAATAAGGTTTTAGGTGAGAATATTCAGAAGAATAAAAGTAATAGAAGAGTGAATTAGTAAACGTGTAAAAGAGAGTAAAAAAGCATGTAGAAAATATATATGTGCTATTAAAAATAAAGAAAGTGAATTTAAAGATGTTAATATTAAATGGAAAAAGTATTTAAAAAGAAAGAGGTTGGCTAAAATAGATATTTATAGGAAGAGAATGAAATTAAAAAGTAAATTATTGGAGGATATTAATAAAAGTGGAAGAGATAGGAGTAAAAAATTTGGGAAATACATTAAAAGAAGGACTGTAGGGGGATAGAAATAGTAAGACTAGATGATGAGGGACTAGAGTGTAGCTCTAGAGAAGAATTAGAGACAACCTTTAAATAAGTATGTAATGGATATAGAAAAGATGTTAGATGTGAAGGACAGAATGATAACAAACATAAAAGCATGTAGTAATGAAAATATTAGGTTTACAGAAAATGAATTGAATGAGGCAGGAAAGAAACTGAAAAGTGGAAAGACGAGGTTTAGATGGATGAGCAGTAGAGATGGTAATGAATTTAGGAAGTATGGCAAAATTAAACCTATTATCATAATTTAATAAGATGGCATAGAAGATTTTCCGGAGAGCTGGAGTAATACAGAAAGCTACTATTTAAAGAAAAGGGTAAGAATTATAGAAAGTTAGGCAATTATAAACCGATAGCGGTAACGTGTGTTATATAAAGTTTTTGCATATATGGTAGCTGGAAGGGTTGCAAAATGGATGGAAGAACACAACTTATAGATATGAGTAGAAATACAGGTAGACAGTCTTATATATAGTTTTTATAGATATAGCGAAGGCATATGATAAGAGTAAATAGAAATACATTATGGGTAAGTTTAGTAAATTTGGAAATGGATATAGTTTTAGTGGATCTTATTAAGAGTTTGTATGAAAATAATTACTATATGCATCAATTAGGGAATATAGAATCACTTAAAGTTAAAAATGGGGTGGGACTTAGGCAAGGATGCCCTATGTCACCTATTTTGTTTTTGTTGTATTATTTGAAATGGAGAGAGCAATAGAAAGACAAGGAAGAGGAGTAGAAATATCATTAATAGGTGTCAAGGGAATATATATCTTATTGGATCTTTTATTTATGGATGATGTATTCTTATACACAGAAAGTATGGAAGTTGTGTAAGTTACACTGGAAATGTGCAAGGGTGGTAAAGAGATGGGGGTTAAATTTAGTGAAAAAAATCAAAAGTAATGATGATTAATACTGGGGAAAGAAAAAGAATTTTTATTGGGGGAATATAAAAATATAAAGTTAAGTGTGGTGAATAGGTATAACTATTTGGGAATTGTCTTAAGGAATCAGAGAAACTGCTTGGATGAATGAGAGAAAAAAATGATAAATGAAGCAAAGAAAAGAAAGGGATTGATAAAGAAATTAATAGTGTTTTCATATAATAAATATGATATAGCTAGAATTATATGGCAGGGAATAGCAGTAGCAGGGTTAACATATGGCAACGATACATAATGGGTTAGTTAAGGGGTGTTAGATTACTTAGAAAAAATATATAGAAGTAGGAAGACATGCTTTAGATACAAATGTGTGGATGGCAAAGAAAGCAATTTAAGAAGAAATGGAATAGTCAAGTTTTATAAGATAGATGCCAAAAAACAAATTGAAAATATTCTGTAGATTGCAATTTATGGATAATAAGAGAATAGTCAAAATAGTATTTAATTGGATTATGAGTAAAGAACAGGAAACAAGATGGGTGAAAAAAGTACTATGGTATGCAGAAGATTTGGATAAAGAATTTAATGTCAATATACTATACAAAAGGTGGGATGATTATGTTGGAGAATTGATGAGCATTGTAGCAGCAAGGAATGGGATAGAAGAATAGATGCATTAATAAAAAATAGGGAGTTGGAAAGATGGATAACTAGTATGAAGAGTAAAAAGAGTTTATATATATATAGAAGTAAACAGTACATTGAGTGCAAGTTAATTTATAATAATAGTAAGGAAAGTAGTTTACTGTTTATGGCCTGAACAGGATCTTTAGCAACAGGCGAATATCCACATAAATGGGAAAATGTGGGTGATTTAGTCTGCAAGTTGTGTAAGGAAGTCATACAAAGCATTAGGCATTTGTTAATTAAATGTAAGTGCCTGCAAGCAGAAAGGGTACAAATAATATCAGTTGCATATTGAATAAGCAATCACTAAGTTTATTTTTAATTATGATCCCTCGAACTTAGTAAAGTGAGGGTCTAAATGATACCGACCAAAATTCCCATACCATGTCTCCAAACAGGGCACAGAGCTATCTACTACAGTGAATCACACATGCCTCTTTACAAAGATTTATCAACACAAGCATCTCAACAAATGAGCCACAAATAATTCTGACCATAAGTCTATCTTCCTCAATCGTCAAAATGCAATGGGCCATAACATTTGAACCATAGCTACTAACCTCACATGCATCGAGCAAAATGATTCCCCAAGTGGTAAATTAAAAAGGTGTGGCATACAGCCAATAACCCTAATATGATAAACAGGAAGGAATCCTGCTTCCTCTGTCAAAGAAATGGACAATATGATTTGCATATATTTAAATAAATTTACTGCCTATATATAGATGAACCCAATTATACATACCTCAACGCTACGATTATGAGGACATACTTCATCCTCGAAAGCGTTAACCTTCAATAAATACTCATTCAATAGCTTTTCTTAGAATAGCACTTATGTGCAAATATTTATAAATTACAACGGTATAAGAAAAAAATGTTACATTTTAAATTATAGTATATGATAGGGCTATACAAATAACCATAATGGATATATGCACTAAAAGGAGTTGTACATAAATAAAAATACAATTTCTTATGCTAGTCAGTGTCTGAATATTCAAGCTGTGCTTTTGTCTGCCTTAAAAAGTGAGGTAGGAATGTTTTTCTGGCTGTATTCAGAAATATTCACACAGCAAATGCTTAGGGAGGCTATTTTATTTATTAACTCACTTAGCTTCTTCAGGAAAGTTGATTGATGTATCAGCTCCACCCAACATATTCTTGTATAGATGCTTCGACTTGATAATCAGAAGAGGATGAATCGTGAATTGTTCTGCTGATTAAGTTATATCTACACTTTTACTTATATATTTATTTTGCTGTGTAGTTACAACAACATTTTACTATTTGTCAGCAATTATTTTGTAGTAATCATTTTATTTTAAATTTTAGGTGGATTCTATCTTTTTAAGAATATGAAATGTTAGACAGATAAAGAGTTCTATTATTGATACTATTCTACAATGTACTAAATTTAAACCTCTTCAATACTGTTTAACTATACACTATGTACTAAATCTGAGCCATCACAACCTGAAGAATATTTAGACTAACTTAGTCACCTGTTATTTTCTCTTCATTCATTATATGCAGACCCCTACAAGAAGAAATTTCTTGTGGAATTTCTTGGAAAAATGAAAGAACATCAATGACTCTTGTTTGATGTTTTGGACTAATGAATTGCCATATGTCATTTTATTGGAAATTTTTTTAAAGAATACAATGAACCTGTTAATAAAAACAAAAAGTTTAAAATTTAGAATTTTTGAAATAACAAAATATAAAAATAAGAAAAATTATTTTTTATTTCACATCACTGTACTTTTTCAGCTTTATTACATTCCTTGGTATTTTATCTTTCTGATAACATAAATTACATGATCTTTGCATAATGCTAATTGAAGTTATCTTAAAAATTGTATCACATCAATCCTTCAAAAATTCAATATGGCTGCCATAAAGGTGACACAGTAAAATTTAACAGGTTTAATTTTTAAAAAAGATTTTTGACAGGTTATTTTAAGAAGTAAGCTGTGAAAACAAGTAAAAAGAATACTAACTGAATCTCTTGATGGGGCTATTTTAAGAAGTGACCTGTGAAAACAAGTAAGAAAAATACTAACTGAATCTCTTAAAAAGCAAGCTATAGATATGAAGGAAGATAAATTCTGATTAGTACTTTCAAGAAGTGGTTGAAGATATATGTAAATTTACATTTGAGAATTCTCACCTAGTTCATTAATAAGTAAATAAATGCTCAAGAAGTTCATGAAGAATTCTAATGTCTGCATTTCAATACTAAATCTATCCTATCTACTCATTTAAAATTAACTGAACATCTTGATGAAATTACATCACCATTTTGAAATGGTTAAAAATGGAATGTCTGGCCATGATAGGATAGCTAGAAGTTTTATAATATTATGGCAACACGATAAATTTCAAGACTATTAGAATTTTTTAGAAATATATGTACCCATGAAATTGATTTTAAGAATGGTTTTATTAAAGAAATGCAGATAAAAAAATAATTGAAAGCTTTAAATGCTCAGGAATTCATAAAAACATCACATGCTCACCATTTCTTATGTTTGCTCATAACCGTTATTAAAACAGGCAAAACTCTCCATACAGTAGTGCCACTCAGTGCAAGCCAGAGTAATCGATGGATGCCAGAAGGCTTGTGCGTAAAATCTGTACCTAGTGCCTACTCATCCAATATCCCCAGATCAATTTCTAGCTTGTGGATTTCATCAGTGAGCAGCCTTGGATCTGAAAGCACTGCATCTAGGTGGAGTACTTTATAGATAGTTTTGCCTGTTTTAAGAAATGACAGCATTAGGAAGTGATCCATGGACCAGAATCTCCAGAATGTATCACTACACCAAACTATGCTTATGAATTCATAAAAAGTAGGAGCATTGATCTATGAACCATAAAATCTGAATAGAAATGAATGTAGTGATTCCCTTCGGAGGCTATTGTCATTCACGATAGCAAAAAAAAAAAAACGTAAAAGCTCTTATTGAATAGTTTGCTTCCTGACAAAGACGATGGTTTATCAGAGATTTATCAGCACCAGTAAAAATGGCTTTTGCTGATATGGAAATATAAGACAAGAATCATAAGCAAAGCAATGCTTTAGAAATTACTTCTGCCGATTTGGTTATAGCATTTAAGTCATTTCATAGAAAAGATGTGTTCTGTTCAAAAGTTGTTCTTCAAAATATAAAACTTCTATATGATGGAAGCTGGCTGAAAATTTGAGGCATTGGAAATGAAAAGTGGTGTTAAACAGCAGGACGGGTCCCTGGCCATCAACGTTGTTTTCCATTACAGCCTTTGGAATCGTTTCAAGACAGCTTCAAAGAGTAGACTCAATACAAGATCATATAGATTTCATAGTTTTTAATTTGAATATTATTAAAAGCAAAACTAAGAACTCCTTTGCTTCTACATTTATAGTTATTCTTGACGATTCAAAGGATGATCAAAAGAATAATCTCAATGCTTTGAAAGCAATCTATAAAGTCTTTGATCTAAACACTCATGCGTGTCTTTTTTTCCACTGGCGAAAAATAGTTATCAGCTGGGGAATATGAATCCACCTTAATGGCTTTTTAAATAGACAAATGAGCTTGGCTATCAAGGGCAACATATAAATCCAACATGTGTTTGCTACATCAAAGGAAAAGGTATTTCACTGCAGTAAACATTAACAAAATTATGTGTATATTGGACTATTATTTTACCAAATTTATCAAAAAAAGAAGTATAGACCCTAACAATATTAAGAATAAAATGTTCTGACTTATTTTAAAAATACAGTGAAAAAATAATAAAACTAATCTAAATATTTTGTCTTACTAGATGTGACTATACTGAATCTATTGTGATAAGGGCATATCTTCATTGGCTTGTGTATATGAAACAAATGACTAGTAACAGACGTCCTTTTAAAAAAAAAAATGTTTTACGAACTTGATCATTGTTTCCACAGGAAATGTGCATCTTATTTTTGTTGTGAATATTTATCTTAATGACACTTTAAAAAGATGTAATATTTTGCTTCATTAGGAGTATTTAGCTGATTAGAAAATCTTTTCAACAATTAGGCAAGGTGTAGAAATCTTTCCAATGAACAAGTTTAAAGAAATGTTGAAAAGCAGCATTTCCTGATGTCAAATATACTCATGTTTCATGTATTGGTTTACATGATCATTTGTTAAACTTATTTTTAACTTTTCGTTCTTTCTCTCCATTTGTTAATGATACTCATATAGAGTCCAATCAGGAAGAATATTATTTAATTTCATCTAAACAACCTTGTCAAGGTTAACCATTCTACTGGCTAATGCTTGCATGATTTGCTTTGTATGGCAAGTATCATCCAATGGCCAAAAATAGTGCAATATATTGAATGACTATTTTGTTTCAGTTCTCGCTATTATTTTCCGGTCATAGAACAGCTAGTTTCTAGAGAGCAGAAATAATAGGCAGAAGGGGAAGCAGAGAAATTGATGCCTACACATTAGGAAATATTTCTGGATGTTTCCTAGCACATCAGCAACAGCTGCTCCCCCTCTCATTATAACTATCATCTAGAAGCATGAACTAAAATATAGGTCATACGTTAGATAATGATAGAAAAATAAAACTTGGGGTGAACTGAAAAAATAATCCTTTTGACATGTACTGCAAGTTCCGGTCATTGGATACAAGTTGCACAAAGCAGTTGATAGCAAGTGAACCTTTTTTTAAAACTTTAAATTGTATATTTTAAGTATTCTTTTCTTTTTCTACATATGCTATGCTTTTTCTAAGCATCAAGACAAAAAATATTTTATACTGGTAATGTTATCACTAGTGTTTTATTATTATTTCAAAGTGTACGTTTTATATTCACTTTGACAATTTGTTACTAGATTACTTTGCATTATGTTATAGCAATCTTTCTGCTATGCTTCTATGCATGTACCCTTTTCAACGATTATCAAACCACTCTCAATTGAATCCAGTTCCTTTGATTCATAGCTTCACATTATTCCAAAAAATCCCCTAATTTCATTTACCCATAACATGTAATGGTCTTTCTAAATCTTTTAAAATCTCTTGGAATCAAATTTAAAACCTCAACTGTCAATGCATCATCACCCTTTCTAGCAGGATGCTGTTAAACTCATTTTGTATTATAATAGCTGCAAAAAAAATAAAAACATACCTGTTCTGAAATCTCTATAAACTGCTTAGACTTTTTTTTTTTTTCAATTTCTATTCTTTGGTACCTTTTGCAATAACAAAATCTTGTTTTTGAAGTATTAACGTTCCACTTTCTGCGTAATAAAAATCTGAAACAACATATAACTGACTCGATGAGAATATTCTTATTAGATGTGTGTATTAAGTCTGATTACAAAATAGAAAGCAGAATAAATGATTTTAGCAATAGAATTGTATTAATGCAGTAGTTTTCAACTAAACATAAAGAATAGTTTAAGGGAAAACTTAAATTTCATAGATAATAATATGGGAAGTCTGGTAACTATTACATAGATTATGAAACAAAGAGGAATAGATGATTTAGTAATATAATTGTTAGTAGTTTTGGGGTTAAGGATAAACAATAATTTAAGAGGAAACATACATTTTATAAATAATGAAGTCACTCATAAATGAGAATGATCAATTCTAACATTTAAGGGGGGAGGAGCTGTTCTAGAAATGAATTTTGTGACGATTGTACAAACCAATCCGTGAATGATAAAAATGTTTATGTACAGAATATACTCGTCCATTTTTCTGTTTACATATTTTACAATGACTTTGAATTTTTTAAGCAGAAAACTTTTTTTCTGAAATACTTTAATACCATATCTAATTGAAGCTCTTTCATGTGTTGCCCTTCTTTAGAATGTCACTGGGATACTCTTTCAACTTAAACAGGATGTACCACTCTCACAAAAACCACGCTCAAATTCACCATAAAACATCCATAAGCCTTACATTGTTCATTCACTTTACAAAACCAATCCAACAAAGATATTTTATATTGGATTCTATAGCATCATATGCAGCAAATTAAAGAACATGTTGAATAATATTTCTGCAGTTTAATTTCCACTACACCTCTCTCACCCAATGTGGGAACTGGTTTCTATCCTCTTCTAACTCCTTGTGGAGGGATATAATCAAAGACATGTAAAAAAGATCCATAATCTCCAACATGCACATTCCGTGCTGAACCAGAACTCATCAATTGGCCCAGATTACAATCTCATACACATATCTTTATCATTTGTTCAGTATATATAGATAGCAATTAATGATCTCTAGTCTAATGAATAACCAATAAAAATTCTTAAAGAATAATAAGTAATCTTTCTTATTGCATTGCCAAATGTATATAATATAATATTAACTCACCCATGCACTTTACTACTGTTTCACAATGCTTTAACTATCACCCTCTTTTTGACAGTTTCGATTGCCCTAGCAATCTTCTTCAGAATATTCTGTCTTGGAAAATTTTTATAGTACAAATTAAAGAAATAGTATATCCCAAGTCTCATTTCCATACAATAAATTAGTCAAAACAACAGATCTATAGCTAATTTAGTTGTAATGGTTATTTTTCTGAGATGAAATACTCCATTTTTTAACTTGTCAAAAGCATCAGAAGCATGTCAGAGTCTGTGTTGGTCTTCAACATCTACTCATAAAACTGCTAAGGCATCTAAACCTGGTTACCGTTCTCAAGACGATATAACTATCCAGCTAAATATTGCTGAGAATTTTTTTTCCATCATTAGTTGATAATAAAAAAATTGAGTTTTCTGAACATTGCCTAATAAATTGAAATTGTTATATGTTGTATTCAAAACACTAAGTATATTCTATAAATCATCTTTTGTACTGACAAAAATAACATAATCATTAGCATATTGTAAATCCAAGATTGTAAAATGTGGTCTTACACCCCTCCAAAACCATTAATAGCACTCATTTAATTCAAACCTGATACCAATAATAACATTCTCTACACATAATAGAAAGCAAACTATATGTATAATAAGAATGCAAATCAAATAAAACTAATTATCAGAAGATGAAAATAATTTCAAGTACTATAGCTAAGAAACAATTAATTATTTCCATAATTAAAAGTTTAATTTTTTATATAATTAAACATTTAACAAACATATGATAAATACATAACTTTTAATTAAACTATAAAATCAAGATTTTAATACTTACCTTTGTTATAAAAACCTCTCTCAATTGTTGTTAATTTATACACATTACAGCAATATGGGGAAAGGATGATCAGATTTAGACGCAAGCAAAAAATTAAAGTATTTAAAGAAATGAACTATAACAAAAGACATAAATAAATTAATCAACTGCACGAACATAAACCTGCTGTTTGAAAACATCACATTGACGTCAAATAGACAGCCTCATTTTGGTGATTAGCAAAAGATATACACAAACAACCTTCTCAAAAATCAGACCAAAAAAACTCTCATCGGCTAACCAATATGTACAAATTTTGAACGGAAAAATAGAACTTGCAGGTCAAACAGACAAGTCAGCCACCATAAAAGTGAAAACATTACATGAAAATTGTTCATAGGATACTGATTAAAGCTAAATTGAAGGCATATGGATTCAAACCCAGCCAACTAATTCAATCTTTCCAGAGTATTTTCAAGATTAAGCCAGAAATTAGATCAACCCCAACTTGAGATATCTAAGAGCAATATATTGTGAAATGTGAATTTTACATCGGGGGAAGAAAGTCGTCACCCATGGAGCTGTAACTGCCAAAATCAAATTTAATTTGACCTAGCATTTATTCAACTATGCTACGAACAACACCAATTTTACTATTTGGATATGGAGCTGCAAACTCAATCTCTCAAAGCAGGCCATATGAAGAGAAATTCTGATTACCATCATAGATGTCTAGAATACTCGAACCCCACCATCTGAAACATGAAATGGATTGATGAGGACAGTTATAATTATAATCTTTTTAGGACATTTTTCTTATAGACTTAATTGATCTTTAGATTGATGTAATTTTTTTTTTAAATTTTTTTTTGTGTATAAGTTTCTGTTTATTTCTTACCTTTATTACAGATTGAAAAGGGGTGTAAACTCATGATACGTAGGACAGGGGAAAGCATTATTAGCTTTATTTTTAAATTGGAAATAAAATATAGGTTAAGGTATGAACCTGCTTATGAATAGATCTAATCATCAGGGAAGAGGTAAGATTTTACACTAGTATATATTAAATACCAACACTTATACGGTGACATTGTTGTTGTTCTTTGTTATTACTAATCATTTTGTTATTTATTTGATTTGATTTCAGTATATATGATTAATTATCTCCACAATAGGAGGGATCCCATACCACCACTACAGTATTGACATGAACTCATCAATAAACTTATTGGAGATAATGAATCATGATTATGATCAACTTTAAATTAGCAAGCAAGCATAAGCATAAATAACAGGTTATAATTTAATTTTTTATGTGTTATTATTGACATTGGATGAGTATTCTTTGAAGGGAAACAGCGAGTGGATTAATGATATTAACTGTAACCATCAAAGAATATTTATCTATATTTAAACAAATTATTTATTTTTGGTATAACCTCGATGCCTAAATTATGTTAATTCTAAATAATTTGTCACGTACTTGCACATTATATAGTGATATTAATATACCCTGGAGTAGAATATTATGTGATTCTCTCTTGGGTTTGAATTCCAGGATTGTCAGAAGTTAAAGATGAAGAAAAGAGACAAGTATACGGGTATTTTTCTCAAGGTTTGTGATGATGGTGTTCTAGCTGTATTTTTATATTGGACTATTTCCATCATCTAATATGTGTGTTGAATGTCTTTAGAAAAGTTTAATTTTTAGTTAAATATTCCAAATGCAGGTAGATTTTTGACATATGCTTATGTATTGATACATTATCTCCCAGAAATGTGATAGGATTGAAAATGAATCTATATACACCTGGGTCTCTTTTTATGCGGATTTTTTTAATGCGATTATGAAGTTATACGATTCATGTTTCTTTTTAATATTTTATGCAGTTTTCTTTTATGCGATAAAGAAGTTCATTCATATTTCACTTAAAATTAGGATTTCCCAGTTTTATATACTCACATTAAACTTTACATACTTTAAATGCCTATTGGAAAAAGATTTGGCAATAAATTTAGATGACAGAAGATTTAGAAAAAGACAATGAAACACAAGTGGGACCTGTTCCTTTCACAGCAAAAATAATTTGAGCAATTGAAAAATCATTCTCGTTAATGTCATGAATTATGAACGACCTCTTAAATTCCAACGAGAGCTAAATAGTTGTACGTCTGGATATCGCGAGCTTCATAAACAATTAGTAAAATCATCTCAAAGTGTAATCATCGCTTATATTGTCACCAGAAAACCATTAGCAGAGCATGAGACTGAAGTTGGTGATAATTCTGCTTTCCTCTTGTGATGAATCTGATTTCTTACCAGTTCGCAAATGAACCCGCATATTGTCAAATAGCAATAATGATTAAAATATGTATGAAAAAATGTAAAATAAAATACTCATAAAAACATTGTTTTGAATAAAATTAAATAGTTAATAAAAAAAAGTAAAAAAACTGTCTTGTATCATTTTTTTTTAAATATTTGAATTTTATTAGTTATACTTTATTTTCTTTTTTTTTTTTATGCGAATTTTAAAGTAATTTTACCTTGTTGCTTTGGTTTTATGCAATTTTTGAAAATTACAGAACATATCCCAAATTTTTCAAGGTAAGTCAATTTTTGTGTGATTTTTTTATGCAGGTTTTCTGCAGAATGTATCTACTGCATAATAAGAGACCCAGAAGTATTTAGAAATCCTAGATAAGCTGTTTCACCCACTCTGACAGCCTATCAAATCTACTGATATATAGGATCAGAATCCATTTTGTTACAATATATTCATAAAGAAATGGAAAGTGTGAAGATTAGATTATTAGAAAAAACTCCCAACCTATTAAACAAATATAAACAATATCAGTGATGCCTTCAGTAAGTACAATTTTTACATATACAGTGTTAAATAGTCTACAGTTAGATATTAGAAAAGAATTTCTTAGGGAAGATCCAGAATGCATTTCATTCAAGGAGATGAGAAATAATAGTTTTATTGTTTTTCAATTGAACAAAATGTAATATATGCAAAACACACAGTTACAGCAAACAAAAATATAAAAAAGGCACGATAAAATGGATAGAAATAGGTAACGAACTCTTGCAAGTTTGGGAATAGATTTGAGATTGTTAAATATGAATAATAAAGACCTTTATAAGTGGAGGATATATAGGCAATGAAAATTTAAAGTGAAACAGGATTGAAACAGATTCATTTTTGCTACTATTTACTTATTTTGTTTACAATTAAAAGAAATGGTGATTGGAAGTTAGGGATTGAGATTTTAATGGAAGCTGTAATTGTTTAATATTGAATTTCTTATTTCAGAAATTATATGACATTTTTTGCAAATACGGTTAAAGAATAGAACTGTTCTTGGAAGGACAAGCAGAAGTAGAAAAAACAGGTATTTATAATGAACATTTTTATTTACTATGAGAACTAAAAATCAATAAAATTGTTTCTTCAATTATCATTGAAGTTTTTAGGGATTGATTAATTAAATTCTGCAACAACCATGCTTTAATTTCAAGTCAAATAAAAAAAAACCCAATTGTGATTGAAGAAACAATTATTTTATTGATTTTAGTACCAATAGTAAATAAAAATCACATGATCACCATTTCTTCTGTTTACACAGAGGCTAAACTCTCCATACTGTAGCACCACCACTCAATACAAGCCAGAGTAATCAATGGATGCAAGAAGGTTTATGCATAAAATCCCTATCTAGTGCCTACTCATCCAATATCCCCCTGACTAGTTTCTAACTTGTGGATCAAAGATTTATAGTTAGCTAATAAGGTAAACAGTGGCTGCTGAAGGGTTTGCATTAGATCCTAATATCCAGGTGCAGTGCTCTCAGGTCCAAGGCTCCAAACTAGTAGAGAAAAATTGGAGAGTAGGCACTAGATAGGAATTTTATGCACAAATCTTGCATTCATTGATTGCTCTGTTCTTGCACTGGTGGCGCTTCTGGATGAAGAGTTTAGCCTCTGAGTAAATAAAAGTATTCATTATAAATATTTCTTTAAATCCATTTTTTTTTTTAATTCCAAGTCATCTTAAATGTGCTAAATTAAAATCATGTGTTTTGAATAAAAATTGTTTACAATATACATTTATATTTCAAAAACTTATTTAAAAAGTAAAATTTTAGAATCAAAAGAAAAAGTGGCATTAAAACAATTTTTAATACATTTTTTTTTTTAATTATATATACTCAAGGGTACCCAAAAATAGTCAGAATTATACACTAAAAAAGTTTATTTATTTTTAAGCGTTATAAATTTAATCTCTTTCAAATTACTATCTATTTGATGCACTACACATCTAAATGTGTTTTTCATTTTTCAAAGTAGTCTGATGACTTACAAAGTGATGCCCTTTAATTTCTCTATCATTTTTCCATAGAGGTTAAACTCTCCATACAGTAGCACCATCAGTGCAAGTCATAATCCATGGATGTGTGCATAAAATCCCTATCTAGTGCCTTCTCATCCAATATCCCGACTCCAGCTTGTGGCTTTCGTCAATGAGTCTTGAATGTGAGAGCACTGCACTTAGATCTTGATCTAATGAAACCATCTATGAGCCACCTTTTACTTTATTAGCTATCTATAAAGCTTTGAGTTGAAATTTTCAGATCTATACAATAATACAAGCTAATAAGCTTGAATTGAAAGTATTTTTGTGTTTTCATTTTGGACTCAAAGCTTTATAGTTGGCTAATAAAATAAAAGGTGGCTGCTGGAGGGAGATCCTAAGATCTAGGTGAAGTGTTCTCAGATCCAAGGCTCCTCACTGATGAAAGCCACAAGCTGGAAACTAGTCTGGGGATGAGTAGGCATTAAATAGGGATTTAATGCACAAACCTTCTTGCATCCATTGATTACTCTGGTTTGCAATGATGGTGCTACTGTATGGAGTTTAGCTTCCATGTAAACAGTTTATGTAAGCATAAGAAATGGTGATCCTGTAATGTTTACTGGTTTAAAACCAATCCTGCCCAATAGGATTATGATGACTCTGGTTATTAAAAAACCAAACACACCAAGAAGTATGGATGCCGAATTGAGTTCAGATCCACACAACTATACAAGCTAATGAGCTTGAATTGAAAACGTTATTGTGTTTTCATTCTGGACTCAAAGATTTAGTTAGCTAAGTTAAAAGATGGCCGCTGGAGGGTTGCATTAGATCCTAAGATCTAGGTGCAGTGCTCTCAGATCCAAGGCTACTCACTGATGAAAGCCACAAGTTGGAAACTAGTCTGAGGATATTGGATGAAAGGCACTAGGTACAGATTTTATGCACAAACCTCTTACATCCATTGATTACTCTGAATTGCACTGGTGGTGCTACGATAAGGAGAGTTTAGCCACTGTGTAAACAGCTTTTATAAGCATAAGAAATGGTGATCCTGTGACATTTTTTCATTTGACAGATTAAAAAAATGATCGCAAGAAATAATGTCAAGCAAATGCAGCTGATAGATGAGCTGGCTTTGAGATGACATTTTGTGGAGTTGGCGCTTGCACTCTTTTCTTTCTCACAAAACAGGATGTTTACATTTTACTACATCACATAAATGTTTCAGAACTTGGAGATAAAATGCCTGACCACAAACTAAATTTGAGAGAAAAATGCTGTTTGCATAAAAAAAAAAAAAATCAGGGTTGTTTTGATTTTGGACTTTGCAGGTGATGCTTGTTAGAGATGTGGTAAATTTAACATTTCAATTAAACCACTTATAAACATGGGTTTTTATGAGATCAAATCTTGTAATCTGTTTCAAGCATTACAACTTTTTTCCTTGCCATTTTCTGTAACCAAAGACAGAATTTCATAGTCAAACTTTTCAGTCATATAAAAAAAGTGATAAAAATTGCAAAATGCACTTTACAAGACATTGGGTTAAGTGGTTTAGCAATTTCAAATGGCAATGTCATTTGGCAGATTGATGCAGAAAAGTTCCTGCAAGATGTAAGTAACAGCAGAAGTATATACTACAATAGACATGCAAACCAGAGAACGATTCCAGTTATTTTTTGTGTCCCCTCCCCCTCGTATACCACCCTCCCCATGCATCACTGAAAATGTAGCAATCTGCTTAATATTTAAAAGTAAGCTCGTGTGGGTTAAAAATCATTTATAATATCAAAACATTTTTAAAAAAATCAACTTTCAAAATAAAAAGTGTCATAAACATTTTTAAAGAGGAAAACTTTATAATGAAAATTTTTTTATTTCAAAATTAAAACATTATTAAGATACTTTTTAAAGTTTTTTTAATACAACGTGATTTGAACATATTTAAAATCTGCTATTGAAATATCTGAAAGTTCGTAAACTCGGTCCTTTGGATTGAAGATTGGGTAATCGACCTAAAATATATGCATTGCCAATGATTTATAAGAATGTATCAAATTTCAACAAATAATATTGAATATAAGTACATTAAACCTCAATTTTAACATTTTATTCTAATCTCAATAAAAGTGTTTACAAATTAACAAATCAATCAACGAACAAACAAACAATCACAGAGATTGTAGCTTAAATAAAAATATTTAAAAATAAATAAAAACTTAAATTCCCGCAAGAATCCCTACGGTTAGATATTAACGGAGAGAGCGAAATACTGAGAAGTATGGAAAAATATAATTTGGTATTTTGTTAAATAAAAAAAAATGAAGTAACATATGAATAATCGGAAATTAAAAATGAAAAATAAAGCAAAAAAAGAGAGGGGAGAGTAGGGATATCTAAAAATTTGACGTTTTTTTTAAAGCCATATAAGGTATGTTGTATATTTTGGAAGATGATAATAATGCCAATCAAAATACCAGGAATGGTATGAAGAACAAATGAGTCAATGCAAAAAGAAAATGGACAAGTATCATCATTCTTATTGGAGAAAATTAAAACCGCTTAGACAACGACAATTTGTAGTTATTATTACATTACCAAAAAAAAGTGCCTAATAATGTGATGTGGTAGTACTAATCAATGCTATGCAATTGAAGATTACAGAATGCAAATTTAATAGATATCGCATTTATCTGTAAATCGTAAAGTCATTGATCACATGAGCAATATATTTATACATAAAACAAATGTGTATGTTGATTAATGAAAAGAAAATAACATTATATAAAGTAAGCCTTGATAAAAAAAAAAAGAAACTTAGAATTATATTAAAAACATTAATAAAACGCATATATGTAACACTATAGAAAACTTACTATTATTTATAGTAGATATCAAATAAAAGAAACACAAAAACTCAATAAAATTTAGATTATAAATGTGAATTAGGTAAAGATGGGGGAGATTATGAAACATTAAATGGAAATAAAAAATAATCCATTCTGGTGGGGCCTTTTGTTTTTTTTTTTTTGCATATAAATAAATAAAACTGAAATGGATTGCCATTAATCCAAAATCCCCAGTTCCGGGCTTCCCCTAATCCCATATTATAAACTAAACCACTATCTATAGATTACATATATTGAAATATTTTTTGCATACTGTTTAAATTTACTGTATTAATAACAATATTTAATACTTCAAAATATACAATATGATTAATATTTATGTCAGCATGAAATTAAATCAACAAAACAAAATTTGATAATTTTGTTCAGTTAACGGAAGTTTTTGATGTTCAGAGTAGTGATAATCTACCTATATTGTGCATTATTTATAAATATTGTATTATTATTTATGAAGTACAAGATGTAATTGACTGATATTTACTGTATAATTGCATTTAGATACAAAGACAGCCGCTCTTATCTTTTCAAAGTCTCTATCATGTAGCTTGGAAAGTTTCCTCCTATTCAACAAAACAACTTTGATTTAATGTTACAGTACAATGCATGTTTAGCAGTTGATTACAATCTATTTAGAATTATAGTTTGAAACTGTGCTAATAAATATCTTAGTCGATTACATTAATTCTAATATATCTCAATATTAATGTGCAGTGAATGTTAAAATTTTGCGAGCTTTAATACACGTAATAAAGTAAATGAAAGTAAAGTGAATAATATAAAAAATATGCACGCTCTCAATCCAAGATACATATGATTGGTCTAAACAATTGCACTTAGGTACAAAGATAAGATGACTGTTCTTATCTTTTCAAAGTTCCTATAATGTAGCTTGGATCGAAAGTTTCCTCATATTCAACAAAACAATGTTAGTTTAATATGACAGTACAAAAGAGAAACAGAAGAAACTATATGAAATGGATAGAAAGAATGAAGGAAAACGTTTGGAGGGGTTGTGTATTGCGATAGTAGAAAAAGAAATGTGTTGTTATTGACAGAATAATTTAATGATTGTAAAATCAAAGAGGAAAATTAGAAAATATTTAATATAGTAACAGGAATTTGGGTCATATTAATATATACACACAAAAAGAACCACCTGATTGTTAGTTAGACAAAATTTTGGCTCCAATCCATCTGATTGTGAACTTTTTCTTTTACATCTTGTTGTTACCCCTTTCAAAATAAAAAAAAATGTCTCAGAATTTATAACTACTTGCTTACAAACATTTTTTTCTCTATTTTAAATGTTTCTTCATATTATATATATATATCTCTTCCAATCACTAGGAATTTCATTTATAATTTTTTGAATTTACTTCTTCTGGTTCAAAATGCGTCAATATTTTCCTTATATAACAAACACACATCTCTTAGAATTGTCTCTATACTAATTAAAGTGAGTTTACCTTATTCTTTTGCTCATAGACTACAATAAATATAAAAGAATGTCAAATTAATAGCTCTAAGGATTTTAGCTACAATAACAATACCTAGAAGGAAACTTTTCAAACTGGGGACTGCAAATCTTGTCAGGGGAATCCACAAAATAAATTTCAAATTAAAAGTAAATAACTAGATTTTTATAGATATATTTTTTAAATTTCAGTATGAAAATGTATATATTATACTACATAGCACGATCTAATAATTATTGTTTAAAATTCATATGTGTCAGCATTTTAAACACAAGAGAATACTTTTATTTGTATAGTTTTGTAATTTCATCTTTGTAGCGAATATGGCTGTTACTAATGCATTGATAATTCTTCATTAAAAAATTAACCATGAAATGGATAGGGGTCAGTCAATCAAAGGCAGTAAAGACACCAAAGAATCGAAGTCACAAATCATAGTGTCTCGTATTTTATGAGAGCTAGCAAAATTGTCTGCATTATTTTTAAAACCAGTAGCAAAAGGCAGAAAATACATGAAAATATTTGTAAATATGATCCTTCTTATTTGTGCCTTCATATAATGATTCATGCAAACCTGTACGTGTAATCTTCCGGAAACAGCCATCAAATGATTGACTATATGAGAGCTGGAAAACTTACTTGCCAATTAGATACTGTGCATAGTGAATTTAAGAGAAAGACAATTGAATTTTTTTGAAAGAAAAGCTAAAGAATTAAAAAGACAAACTAAACTTTTTTTCCCATAAAAATAATAATTTAAATGACAAATTAGCGGAAGCGTCTTTCCAAATCGCTTTAAGAGTGATAAATAAACACAAAAACTTATATGTAACGTTTAAAAGAGAAGTTATAAATATAATAATAAGCTGAATGTTTTCGAGGATCCATGCCTCATAAATAGCTTTCTTTAAAATATATGCAAAGATATTTAAATTAGCATATGTTAAGTGGACCATTTCTTCGAGATATAAAAGCAAGTGTCTTTTCTATATATAGCATTAATGTTTCCATTAATGTAGAATGCTTCTTTTATTTTTTTCTTATAATCATTTGATTCTGTGCATATAATTACAGGATTGGCAGGTGTAAAATTGTGGCCAGATATCATGGCATGCTCCAAAAATACAGAAGATGTATTATTGTTCTTCTGAGCTCTATTGTAAGTGTACCCATGTTGAGCAAGTCTAGTATTAATAGTAGCTTTAGTTTCACCATAATATACAGCGAGGCATTTTTCTTGAGGACGTGAAATGGAATATACCACACGTGGGGTGAATGATCGATCAATACGATCTTTTGAGTAGTTGATCAATCTGTTAGAACTAGGAGGAGTTCTAAATCCCATATTAAACTTATTGATTAATGCTTTAGTTAGTTTGTTAGATATTTTGGAAATCTGAATACGTGATACAATATTATATTATTTATTTTATTACGAAATTTTGGAATTTTATTCTTAATAGATCCAAATTTAAAATCCGATGTCATTAAATCTTTAACAAAATTATTCAGACTTTCCTTTCTGTCTGCTTCACATTTGCAGAGATGCAAATTTCTAAACAAGAAAGAACCATTTACTGTTTTATATTCTGCCATTATCAAAACTAATGTAGTTTTCTTTAACTGCTACAGCATTTTAAAATGTTATGATTTGTTAAAAATTAGAAACTGCTAACATAGTTACATTTTTTTAAAACCCTACTTTAGCTATCTTCTAAAAAAAAATTTTATCTCTTCTCATGGCGAACAAAATCTGATTATTATGTTCCTCTTCAGCTATTTCAAAATGGCATCTTTTACATAACCTCTTTTGAATTTTTGTAAAAATTCATATTTTTTTTGCATATAGACTCAATTATTATTAGTACTATTATAATCGAATGGCTAACTTCTCAGGGGTCATATATTTGAGCACAGCGGTGGCTGGTCCATAAGCGCTGGAGCCCCCCTTCCCCCAGAAAAAAATTAACAATTAAATTTCTGCTTAAAAATATCAATAACATAATAATTATTCAATGTTTTACATAATTATTATTTAAATACAATTTAAACCAATATTTTTTAAAAAGAATTAAATGATGCTTGAGGTTTTACTCCAAGGACTGTTAATTATAACAGTGCCAGAAATATCATATTCGGTGAATTTCAGCGATTCATTTGCTTTTACCACGCACATAACTAGCACCATTGAAACTGCTGGTTGCCACAACATCAAGAATTATTTGAGCTTAATATGTTTATCTATTTTGGTTTCTCTTCAGAGCGAATAAATTTTTATTGTTTGCATTTAGGTTAAGCAATAAAATAGTTTTTTTCTTGCAATTAAGATTTATAAATTAAGATATAAATATTTATTACAGAAAAATATAATAAGATAGTATAAAAAATATTATTTTCAATATTTATGATTATGGAGAACAAAACTCTGAAAGCGCTTAGTCTGAGTATTGAAAGCCTACAGAAGCGTGTTATTAATAGGTGATAATGTCGAATATATAAAAAAAAATTATAATTCCCAAATTGTCATTATATAAAAAAATTGAAGTAAAAAGTTATAGTCAATCTACTCCAGATAATAACAATAACAATATGCAATGGTGATAAGACCCAGAAAGAGACCACATGTGAAATGGATGGATGAAATAAGAAAGTATGCAGGAGTCATGTAGAAAAGAGAAGCTAAAGATCGGAGAAGATGGAGTAAACTTGGAGAGACCTTCTTGCTGCAGTGGATTGATAATAGTTGATGATGATTATTATTTATTCAAATAGCAATTAGTAAAAACAAAAAAATCCATTAGATCTTTTAATAATGAAAAAATAAAATGGTTGTGTAGGCACAAAATTAGAAATGCTCAGTTTTGTTTTCCTTGCTCACTTTGGTGGTGATACTGTAATAAAGCACTTCTGCTCAAAATTTCACAGACCACCAGTGTTTGAGCACCAAATTGGGAGGCTGAACGTCGATTTAGAAATCTTTAATTTTCATAGTCATAACTCTGCCAGTAAACTGCATAGAACATGTACTATTTCATTTGACGTACATTTAATGATCTACAATGTATCAACATACCTTTACTGTCCTAAAAAGAATAGATTTTAAATATAAGAAAAATTGAAATGTAATAAATCACTTGCTATATATATATAATCTATAGCCAAAACTTAAATGAACATAATTTTACTATAATTTTAAATATTGAATATTTATTTATACAAATATTTTATATTCTTCTGTGACCTCCTTAAGATCTTGTAATTCTACAACTGAAGAATTTTTTCTGCCTAGAGGATTTTCTGATTCACCACATGTGATGGAAACTGTAAACTACAAAAACCCAATTGCTATAATTTTTCTTATGATTCGACTCACACCAAATGTAATATATTTCTTGTATAATTGTGTTTTTATTTCTTATAAGCAAATACTTTTAAAAAAAAAAAATTTGTGGAGTAATAAAAATTGTTTACATGACTAACTCATCAAATATATAACTGAAACGACTGCTATCTTAAAATATAACGAAAAATAATCTTAAATTATCCAAAGCAGAATGCATGATTAACTATGGACATACATTTATTATTCAACAAATAAGAGAGGAAATTGTAAGAATAGTTTTAATGGTTGACAGAAGATGGCAGCACAGTTCGTGACTAATTGTCACATCATAATGTCAGCATGACACTCTTCAAAAAGGAAATCACTAATGTTTTAAAACTTTTTTAACCTGAATATTTACCTGGTTACTTTTAATTATTCCAATTTAGTTTGTTTTTTAATCCATATTTAAATAAATCATTTGTAACACGAATCAATAAATATCAACAGAGCTACCTGGATAATTAAATAATTCATACTTTCAAAATGATATTAATAAATCAAACACTAGTTTGTTTGTTTTTTAATTAGAGAAATAAAATTCATTAAAAAAAAAAAAAAATTGACAGGATTGTTTCTTACACACACACACCCCTCTCAAAAAGACAGATTTGTAATACAAAAAAGAATAGCTCATCAGAGCAAATCTTATGGTGGTTTTGTAAAAAGTGAAATCAGGGATTAATATTGTGCTGAAAGAAAAAAAATCATCATCATTACTGACCTGTAAATCGAATCTCCTGTTCTACCTTTCAATAATTTGTAGCTCTTTCTTCATTAAGATAACCATTCTATAGTTTTAATACCAAATTTTTTACAATTTATCTGTCTCTAAACCCACACTCTTTATTTTATATCACTAGTCTTATCTTCCCAACTTATTTTTTCCCATTTTCCTCCAAAACCATATCTCTAAAACCTCCAGTTTTTCCTCCTCACTTTTCCCCTAAGTGTCTGTGTTTCTGACCCGTATAAAACATTATGCCAAACATATATACATATTTAACACATTTCTATGCTAATCTAATTTTATCTTACATAAAAATAAAAAAAACTAAATTCTGCCTTAAGTTTAATTACATACACATACACACTTTTTTTTTTCTTAAGGAAGTAAGTTTTTGGTAACTACTGTTTAATTCATTTTTATTTATTTTTTTGGCCAGCCTTGACTTCAAAATTAAATGAACTTTACTTAATAAGTAGTGTCAAATAGAACAAAAAGATAAATTTATGTGATCTACATATCCTAATGTTTATCCTCGCTTTTATCTAGATGAAGCCACATTAATAGTATCTCCATATAGCAAGAATTTAATACCAAAATTAATATATTGGAGTGATGTTGGATATTCTAGAAAGAATTTAAAAAAAATAGGGAGATATATTACAAATGCAGAAAAAATGAGAATAGCAAATGCAGTGATTCAAGGAAAGGTAGGGATACAAAATGCAACTTGAAAATATTTAGTAGATTTCAATTTATGAATAGTAATAACATAGCCGAATACTGTACCATTGAGATTTGAATAAAGGTGACACTGCGACTAAGTTGGACAAAGATTTTATGTTAATTTAGTGTGTAAAAAGTGGGACGTGTTATAAAGATGGTTGGTGTTACAGTAGGAAAAGATCAGGATAGGTTAATAGTTCACTAGTTTAAAAAAAACAGTTAAAGATGGAGAGCACTATGAATAGTAAATGAAATGTTAATATATATAAATAAAAACAAACAAGTGATGTGAGTCATTTTCATGATAATAATTAAAAACTCTAGTTTATTTTTTAAAGTAGAAACAGGATCTTAAATAACAAAAGAATATATAGATGGAAGTGAAATAATTTGGGTGATTTTACCGTAAATGATAGTGAAAAAAAATAGTAAAACATTTATTTGTTAAAAAATATAAACACAAAGAGAAATAATGAAGTTATAGGAAAATAAATCAACTAAGTAGTTATAGTAAAAGTGGATTTTGTTTTTTTTATATTGGGATTGGAGAATAATAAGAATAATTTTCAGATTAAAATCCCGAAAGGATAATATTGTCAATCACAAAGACAGAAGAAATATATTTGTTTTGGATGCTAAGCAAGATAGGAAATGACAAGGGAAAAATATGATGGCTAAAATATTTTCTTTTCATGTATTTTCTGAGAAATTCTTGATTTTGCTATAAAGAAGCCATGTTGTATATCATCAAATAAATGGCATCATTTTTGGATATATTAACTAGACTTCCAATGTCAGCGGTGACAAGAAGCCTGGGATCTTGGGGAGGAAAAAGAAGTGCAGACTACTCACCTCTTCAATTTGGTATATATTAAGAGGAAGATAATAAAGCAGTAATGCTGATAATGAATACACCTTTCTCGGAATCAAAAATCTCACCTAAAAAATAAGCAATTATAAATTCCTTCAGGAAAAATATATTCAAAATATATAAAACCTTGATTTAAAAATAAATAGCTTAAATTGAAAAAAGTGTTAATGAATAAATATTTTTTTTCTAATCATATTTTTAAAAAAGATACTAATTTGGCAGTAAATATATTCTATAAAAACATGGTACTTACGTATTAGTCCTGTGACACTGAGAAACAGGCAAAACTCACTATATGTGTTGCTACACACTGCAAGCTAGAGTAATCAATGGATGCCAGAAGGCTTGTGCATAAAATTCTCATTTAGTGCCTACTCATCTAATATCCCCAGACTAGTTTCTGGCTTGTGGCCTTCGTCAGTGAGGAGCCTTGGATTTGAGAGCACTGCACCTAGATCTTAGGATCTAATGCAACCCTCCAGCAGCCACCTTTTATCTCTACTTAACTACAAAACTACAAGTCTAAAATTGACAACACCTTAATATTTTCGATCCAAGCTCATTAGCTTATACAGCCATATAGATCTGAACTCAGTTCAATGCCTATACATGTTGGTGACTTCGGTTCTTTAATAACCATAGCCACCACTATCCTATTAGGCAAGATTGGTTTTAAGCCAATAGACATCACATGATCACCATTTCTTATGCTTGCTTATAACTGTCATTAAAACAGGCAAAACTCACATATTGCCACACACTGCAAGCTAGAATAATCAATGGATGCCAGAAGGCTTGTGCATAAAATCCCTATGTAGTGCCTACTCATCCAATATCCCCATACTAGTTTCTGGCTTGTGACCTTTGTCAGTGAGGAGCATCCATTGATTGCTCTAGCTTGCAGTGTGTGGAAATACCCATAGTGAGTTTTGCATTTTTTAATAACAATTATAAGTAAGCATAAGAAATGGTGATCATATGATGTTTATTGGCTTAAAACAGAGAACATATTAGACATGCTGTGCTATTTCACATTCGTATCAATCTGTTGATAACTTTGTAATCTTGTGATCTGACCAAAATAACCCTTATGCAAATCTTCTACATAATATAAATTTTACTAAAATAATATGTACATGGATCTTTTGTACATGATATTTTCCCAAGAATTACAGAAAATATTGGCAGTTCAATACATATGTGAAAAGGCACAGCATGTCTAATACCGCTCTGTGTCACAGGACTAATACCACTTTCTCATAAAAAATATAAACAATTTGGAGCATAATTTATCAAAAAAAAAAACAGAAATATATATATATATGACATTTACACGAAAAAGTATAACAATATTAAAGATATCAATTTCAGCAAAAAAAAATCACAGATCTTAAAAAGTACATTTATACGACTTTCTACAGGAAAAAATTTAAAACATGGTGAGGAATATACTAAGCGATATTAAACAGGAAATATATATGATATTTACAGAAAAAGTATACAATTTATAATGTTAGACATTAAAGATCTGAATTTCAGCGAAAAAAATAAAAAGCACCCATGTTAAAACGTAACTTATACAACCTTTTACGGGAAAAAATTTAAACATGAGGAATATACATTTATAATAATACTTAATGATATTAAACAGAAATATATGCAACATTTGCACGAAAAAGTATAAAATTTATAACGATACCAAAGATATGAATTTCAGCTAAAAAAAATACAGGGTGCCATTATGGACAAAACAATTATTAAATTACAAGAATTGACTAAAATCTTATTTTAAAAAGCATAAAATATACACATATGTTACTTACTGTGCAATATATAACGGGAATTATGGCAGTGAATAAATCTAAGTTGCCTGTTGTATATTATTATAAGTCGTTGAAATTTTCCTGGCAAAATGGAAAGTTCAAATACAAAATTTTCCCTCCAAAATGAATACGCAATTGCGCAGTTTATCGCCTGAATGAGATTTTGTCAGTAATAAATGAATGTTTTTTTAGGGGGGGGGGGGAAATTATTCATAAAATAAGAAAATATAACTTTTATTAATTATACATATTGGCGGCCAATTTTTTTTTTTTTGTTCATTACGAAAATGAATGCATCGTCATCTTTATGATATCTATGCTAAAATCGACCATATATGAATCCAGGTGTTACTGTGATGTTCCTTGCTGTTGCCATTTCGCTGAACTCCAAAGTCTTTCGATGTTTTGGAAAAATACAATTATTTACTCACTTAAAATCAATGAATTAAGCAATAATGAAATTGAAATTAATAATAACTACGAAGAAAAAATCCAATGCAATTGAAATCAAGTTGTTGTCAGAATGAAATCACAAAAAATGGGCAAAAAAAAATTTTTTTTCTTTTTTTTACCACATCGGAGAAAAAACACGTGCAAAAATGCAATGCAAGTGAAATCAAGCTGTTATCAGAATGAAATCTTCACAAGAAGTGGACAAAAAAAAACTGGTTTTAGAAAGAAAAAAAAACAGATCGGAGATCCGATAAAAAACACATTTTGATATGAGATTAGATAACAACATAGCAGGATTTACTTGGATTTATTTGGCCTAATCACAATGTTACACATTTATCGCAGATGTGAAAAGATGCAACTGGACATGTGCAGTGTCACAGAACTAATACATAAGTACCATTATGAGTTTAATAACTCTTCAGTGCCATATTCCATTTGGTTGATAAATTAATTTCACTCCAAATTACCAATTATGTTGACAAAGGTATGCTTGTAAACATCAGAGAAACTAAGAATAAGTGGATTCATTCTATTCTTGATTCCCTTTGTTTAACATTTAGATTGCTTTCAAATCACAGTCCTGAAAAAAGTGATTTACTCCCTTTTGTTTAAATATAATTTTTAAAAAACTCATTAATCCACCTGAAAGGTTTTGCTTGGAGGAAGCGCTATTTGAAGTTCACTTAACTTCATAGTAATATTTTGCTAACTGCAAACTCATGAATTAATAAATAGTAATTTATTAATTAAAAATCTGAAGAGGTCAATATTTTCCAACCGGCAGTAAAGACAATCCAGCCTCTACATGTTTAATAAATGTAGTTTTTTGTAATCATTTGCGAAATGATTTTTAAACAATTTTTGGAATAAAAAAAAATTGATTTTTTGCATAGTTTATTACAGACTTCTGATTATTTCTGCATAATAATTATAAAATAATTATTAAAATTGTGACTGGTCAAACTGTTTTTAACAACACTATAGTACAGTGATTCCTAATCGAAATTCTGCAGCACCCCAGGGTTCGATGAGATATCGAAATAAGTAACATCGAATTTTCAGATGAATACAAGTACCTTTGATTCAACAAAACTTATATTATGCCAGTTTTTAAAACTACAATAAAAATTTTTCTTTTCATGTTCGGTACAATGATGTGGTGTAGAAAAAAAAAATGATTCAGCCATGATGATCATGACAGGCCTGGTTAGGGTATTGAGTTCCTAGAACAAATTGTTACTGAAATAAAATCACCACATTGTTGGAACATTCAAGCGTTTTTTCTCTAAGCTGTGATAACTCAGAGTTATCCATTACTATTTGACTCATTTCAATTTCTATTTTGTATTTATAAAACATGTGCTAATAAGAAGACTGTTTCTGTGCTATTTTATAAAAACTTGTACTATTTTTTTATTTTGTATCATTGAAATTAAATATTTTGCTATATTATATGTCTAAATTTAATTACTTTAAATTATATTCATTTTCACAGTATTAATTAATGAATAAATAGAAATTTAACAGTAAACAAACTATTATGTCTCTTAGAAAGTAAATCAATTGAAGTGTTTTCTCAAAAGGTGGTGACACTGTTATAGTAGAAGCCTATGAGATATTCTAAAAATTATAAATGCAATTAACAGAATTTTAGATTTATTACGGTTTCACATTTATTTGTTCTCAAAATAAATTTCTATCACTGAAGATTAAGTTGATTTTATAGAACCACTCGCTTAGCTGCTTTCCTGTCTGCTACAGCTCTTTGTTCTCATTACGTTTAATTAATTTTTTCAATATTTGCAGAATTCAAATATGATTTTTTAGAATGCTTTTCATTTGTGAATGTATATTTCTAACAAATCCAATCCAATTTGTTCAATTATAATGTAAAATAAGTTTACTATGGATGAATACTGCAAATGTTACCCTGCAAAAGGCTTAAAATCTATCATTTTTTCCACTGATGCCCAACATTTTGCTTCTTAACAAACCAAGAAATATTTCCAGAATGCAGAGAAAAAAATTAATTAACATTTAAAATTTATTTGCCATGTATTTTACGTTACATTATTAAAATTGTTTTTTATATAAAGCAACATCGTTTGATTTATTTATTCAAATGTGGTGAAAGCTAAATAAAAATTAGATAAAGAAAAGCAATCTATAGATGATTACTGCAGTTTTAATACTGAAAATAGTTAAAGCTTTTTTTTTTTGCCATTTTATGTTTAATAAAGTTACTATTATCTTAAATATTTCACAAACAAATTACGAGATTATTAATTTAAAATTGAGCAAATAATTGACATTTTAAAATTATCCTTTAATAATCTTTGATTATATAACAATTATTAATTGTATAATGTACAAAATCTTTTTTTTTCTCTAAAAATAACTTGCAATTACAATGATTGTATTTTTTACCACAAGCAAATAACTTTTATAAGAATTTTAATTTATAAAATTAAGTGAGCGAATATATTTAAGCTGATGTTATTGGATCGGAAGTTGAACTCCGATAATGCGCTATTACTTTAAATATTATAAATCTCCACGCACATGTCAGTAAGAGTTGATAATGCGCTATTACTTTAAATATTATAAATCTCCACGCACTCACACATCAGTAAGAATTAACTCTTACTGAAGTGTGAATGCACGGAGATTTATAATATTTAAAGTACTAGCGCATTATCGGAGTTCGACTTCTGATCTAACAATTTCAAGATTTTCAGCACTTTATAATAATAGATTTAAGCTGATGCGCGTATTTTAAGATTCAATATTAATACATTCTTATTGTTGCATGTTATCTAATTATGCTTTCACTATCGTATTGAATGAAATTGGCTTTTTTTTGTATCTTTACTTTTAATGAAAACACCATCTATCTTGCAAGGACAGTGAATAAAAATTAGATGAAGTAAATTACCACATTTTAATTCTATAATCAAAATATAATACTGTATCATGAATAAACTCGGTACTGTATATATTTTGCATGAAAGTTGCCATTTAATAATAAGATGATACAGCTTTAATGAAGTCAATATCCTATGATGTCATCAATCTTAAAAATCGTGCTAGATTTATTACAATTTCTAAGACAAATTCTTGGATAAAAGTCCATTGCTAATTGGAGTAAAATTATATTATTAATAATCATTAAAAATCACATAAGTACTTTCAGTTATCTATATAAGAATTTTCAAATGGAAACTTTTTAAAGTTGGATGAAGTAAAAAAACTTCATAATGTAATAATTCCAAGATTCATTAATTTTAACATTCATACTTTTGTCAATAAATGAAAACTTTCATGCTTCCAGTGAAACGGTTACATAGATAAGCGAAGGCACTTCTGTATTTTATAATTTTGGATTTTAAAACTAAAAAAATAAGCTGGAATTAAAAGTGGTTTTAATTCAGTGGATCATATCTAAGTACTGAGAGAAATATAGAAAGAACCAATGAATATATACGTTATTATGCTTTGAATTTATACATTATACAAAGGCATTTGATCATATAAGTATTTGTTCAGTAGTTATTAAAGCATTGAATCATCTAGGTATAGATCCATATCATATTCTGAAGAATATTTGCAAAGGATCATCTAGGTATAGATCCATAACGTCATATTCTGAAAAATATTTGCAAAGATTACTAGGAAGATTAACATTGAGATGGGTGTATGGCAGAATGACACCATATCTCCAAAACTTTTTACAGCTGTTTTGCAAAAAGAATTTCATGGATTAAAATAGGAAGCTAAGGAAGTAAAAATAAATGAACATCATTTTAGATCATCTAGATTTTGTGCAGTTGTAGTTGTTTTTGCAAATAATGCAATGGATTATCAGATAAAAGTAGAACTAACACATTTAAATTTTAAAAAAATATATTACGTCACCAAAGATCCTAATCCAATAGTTTATGGTTGCATCATGCATGCACCTCCAGACTTTACAGATGTTGTGCTACAAAAAAACATATCAGAAATTGCACAGATAATAAATATCTCAAGAGAGCTCACACCAAATATAAAATTTGAGATTCCAACAAACTGCTGGAAAATTACACTAAAAATGAAACCTAATCATAAACCAGATGAACTTCCACATAGAATTTATATGAGATCCATCCCCATCACAATTAGTATTAAAAGTCGTCAACCCTATGTTTCAAATGCTCCAGAATAGGGCATATAGCTTCACAATGTAACATTGGTAACTGTTTAAGTTGTGGCAAAATCGATAGACTTGGTCACCTTTGTAGTAAAGATAAGGAAAAGTTATCATGGGCCAGCGTTGTTTCAAAAAATTACACTCTCCCATCAACTACAGAGGCAATTCAACTCTCTAATCTTCCCAATAATGAATCAACCATAACTCTCCCTAATCAAGAATTTAGTATAAATAACCGTTTGCCTGACATGCATTCACAGCATAATTACCAATCACAAAACTCAATTTCCATTGATGATCCACAGGAACCATTAATGGATTTGAATAACAGTTTGACACAAAGTTCATCTTTAAGCCATAGCCAAGACTCTTTGTACAGTAAAAACTATCCTGAGATAACAGTAAAGCAAAATAGTGTACTAGTAAATTCGGATATCAATCTTACAAATGACAATAGTAAAAAAATTAAAATATCTAATTGTGATACTAAGCACACAAACAAAAAGCTTAAATCAAACTCATTAAACATTGAACATGTCTAACATTAAAATAGCCACAATAAATATACGAGGTATTAACTCATATAACAGACTCTCACAACTGATTCAATTCTTAAATAATCATAATGCTGACATTTTTGTCATAACAGAAACTAAAATTAGCAAAGTAACCAATCCAACCATAATTAACACTCTGCATAGCAATACATTTTTACATACAAGCCAAACATCAGACCAGCTCAAGGTGTTGCAATTCTAATAAACAATCAATTTCCAGTGACAAAACTTAAAATAATACTTTTATCAGTTAATTCAATAATTATCTCCTTTTTGTTCCATTCACAGCTTTACTATATTATAGGAATATATTCATGTCAAAAGGCAAAGGATGTTGTTGATACCCTACTGGTTGTGCATAACAAAATACTACATAAGCCCGGTACAGTTATCATGTGTGGTGACTTTAACTGCAGCTACAATGGTTTGCCACTCTCCTTGAAAGCCAAACTTTCACAAGTTGCCCTGCTGCCATTAGCACACCTATATCCAACAAATGCTGTTACATTCATGGGTGCACAAGGATCCTCTCTCATAGATCTATTTTTTAGTTCTTCTATAAACCTAAAAGCCTCAATTCATCTAACTGCAGTCTCATTTTCTGACCACATCTGTGTAACACTCATGCAAAAATGCCCACATAACAGACAAACTATATATAAATTCTCATATAAGAAACAACTCCCTAGACAATTCAAACTTACCATAGATGATTTCTGTAATATATTAATAGTAAGCAACCACCTACATCAGATGAAAAATCTCTCTCCAATTGAAAAATGGTCTCAACTCAAAAAAATACTAAACATGTGCTGTTCAGATCGCCTATCACACTATAACTCTAATAACCTTATAAAACAACGTATTGAAGACATAAATTCAACCCTTAAAGCTATAACAAGGTTTGATGAGGCAAAAGATCTTATCTATAAGCTCCAATGTGAAAACAAACATTTAACTCAGTTATATAACCAGAACAACATGGTTTATAGGCTGAGAAAAATTTTACCTAATCTATCAGCACTAACAAAAACCACAATAAATTATGCAAAATTTCCAATCCCATATGCTTGTGGCATTTCCATTCTATCAAAAGATAATTCTCTCCTCTCTGGTACTTATGTTGATGAGGCACTTCTGCACCACTTGAATATTTCCCTTAAAAAATCTCATAGCTCTTCACAGTTATTTACAAATGAGACAAACTGTACACAAAATTTCTACATATCTAAACAACAAGTTTTTGATGAAATAGTGTACTTAAAACAACATATCTCGCTAGCAAATGACCTCATTCCAGCTAACATATATAAGCAAATGGAATACATTATATCTCCATTCCTACAGAAATACTACAATCAACTTTGTTCGAAGGAATATCACATCCCTAACTTATCAACAAATATAGTATTCTGTATAAGAAAAAACTCTAAAAATCCACATCCAACAGTCAATGATTTGCGTCTCATTACCTTAGAAGACATTGATCAGAAAATGTTTGCTAGAATTATACTTAAACAGTTAAATATCTATGCTTTACCTAAAATTTCCCCTTCACACTTTGCAGTCAAAGGGCAAATAGCATCTCAAGCAATATTATTAGCACAAGAAGCAATACTTTATATTAAACAAAACAAACTAACAAACTATGTGGCATGCCAGGTAGACTTTAAGTCTGCCTTTGACATTGTAAATTGGAACTTCTTATTCTCTGTACTTAATCAAATGCTTGAAAATCATACACACCTTGTTACAGCTATTAAAAACTATCTTAACAATAGAATGATTAGACTAAAAAATTACATGAGACTCTCTCTACCCTTTAAGCCAAGTAGAGGTATCCCACAAGGCTCTCCACTTGCATCATTACTTTTTGCGATATACATAGACCCCTTGATTAAGGACATAGAGCAATGCATAGATGGTATTTTTCTTCCACACTTAGGCACAACTGTTAAGATCATTTCATATGTTGATGACGTTTTGATAATATTCAGGGACCTGCAAAATATACCTATGCTACTTCATAAACTTAAGAAATTTGAAACTATAACAGGATCCACAATACAAATAAACAAATCATCCTTATGGCAAATTGCTACCGGTCGCAGTCTTCCCTCACACTTTACAGGTTCATTTTCTTCATTTCTTGGCATACCTATTAATCTCTCAAAAACACAACTAAGTCATCACTTAAATCTTCTTGTCATGGACAAATTTAATAAAAAAATAAAGTGCTTCAACTCAAGATTACTGTACCCTATAATGAAAGTTCGTATCATCAATGCCATTCTAGGAGGTATTCTTGCCTATTACAGCCCTTGGATGCATCTTCAAAAAAAAATTATTAAATATTTCATGAGTATAGCAAAAAAATATATATGGGGATCAACATCGCATCTTCTATCAATAGAAAATACCTGTTTTCCAATTTGCAAGGGTGGGCTTAACCTAATAGCTCCTCAATCATTCACCTCCTACATTAGAGCTAAGATGTACATCGTTACCACTACTAATCCCTTTTTAAGGACAACTCCTCCACCTCTACTTCTCCTTGCTATTACTCCATATGCAAATCGCCACTTTTTCACTGATCATGCCATTGAGCATGCTGATTTACTGGACAATTATAATATTAATACTCTAATTGGTTTGTCATACAAAGATCTAAAAAAAATTAATTATCCCGATAGACAACTTGGGTCAACACTATCTACTGCAAGAACACTGACTAATTTTCAAAATATGTATGTGCCTCACTCATGGTTAAAATTCCTGTATAATCTGCTACTTGATATAATACCAACAAAGTTATTTCTCATAAATCGATTTAAACTAAACATTGATCCTACTTGTATACTATGCAATTTGTTCCCGGAAAATTCATCACATATCTTTGAGACATGTCCATTCTTTTCAACCTTACGCTGCTTTGTATTCCACAAAGACACAATTAATTTTAAAAATATCCTAATAAATAATATAAAGAAATTAAAACCATTCAATGCCCTTGTAACCATTCACACTCTAAGAACAATATGGCTTGCCCGTTGTGCTGTAATATTTGATAACAAAAAATACAATGTACTTAAAAAAAATAACAAAGAATGGTATAACATTTATCTTTATGCTCAGAAATATATACCTAGTAATGTCACAAGAAAAATATGGCAAAGCAATATATTCCTTAGTTGCTCATTAATGCCATCATAGTAATAATCTTGTTTTAAATCATTATATTCTAAAAACATCCTAAGAAATTAAAAATTAAAAAAAAAAAATGTAAAAAGCTCTTAATGTAAATATACTAATTCTTGTAAATATTTTGTTACTAATAAAGTTAAAAAAAAAAAAAAAAGACTAAAGTAATAATTATTAGTAATATTTATTATCGCCATTAATGCTTTATTGTTTTTTGTTGTTATAATAATCTATAATGGATATGTTTATTTGATTTACCTAAAAAAAGATCTACATACAAAAAGAAGTAAACAGTGGGCACTTCGCTACTCACCAAGAAATGAGAACAAAAAAATTGCTCAATCTCTCTATCAAAAAAAGAACACATTTTTATGGCTATTATGGCCATAAACCCATAAAAAGTAAACTATTCATTAATAAGTGAGCCCATGAGAAAAAGATTCAGAAGATAAAAAGAAAAAGATATGTAGAAACACAACTAGCATTATTAATCAAATCTTCACCTCCTATTTAATAAAGACAAACTTCCACACACACAGAGAGAGAAGAAATCAAAAAGAATAATCAAAAGCACAGACTACAAAACTAAAAGAAAAATAATATGTTTTGAACTATGTTTCAAAGGGAAAAAAATGTTAATCAATAAAATATATATATAACTTAAAAAAATAATCATATGATTAGCTGCCCTGGAGGTCACATGATGCTTGAACACACAGATTGGGCTCAATTCCATTCTATTGACCAATGAGATTTTTTTTTTTTTTAAATCATTAGAGAATCAATTCAAGTGGTTTTAGCTCTTGTGATTATTGCTTTTAACACAGTGAGCCACCAAAAAGAAAAGAAAAAAAAATGGTAAAAAAGATAGAATTATACAGTAACAAGTAAAGAAAAATATAGAGAAAATGAATTAAGTTATTCTAAATACTACTAGCCGTGGTAGATATTCCTCTCATATCTTCCTGACAGCTTCTAAATCATCGGGCAAAAGAAATAACAATAATAATACACAGATTCATCTGATTGAGCAAGATCTATGATGAATGCAAGCACAGCTGTCATGGGAATATGAAACATTCACTGGTGAAGATAGATTGCTAGCTCCAAGTAAAAATGATACCAACATTTTTTAATTAATCCTAATCCTAGACACCTATACCAAACAATTTAATAGAAGAGCAAAATAAATATATCTTTCGTTCTTTGTTGCTGTTGTTGTTTTTGGGGGTAAGGTGATTTGAAGCCTTATCCATTTCTTTGGAGGGAATTAGTCAGATGGCAAATTAAAGCCATCATGCATTAATTCAGTTGAGATATTATTAATCCTTTTAAAATTCATAAAAACAATTTTGGTTCAGTTATAATAACTTCTGCTTATGTAGTACAGACCCTCATCCCAATTGAATACTTACGAATCAAACACTATAAAGTACAGCAGTGACACCTATAAACCATTTCTAGGTACATGGCTTCCTAGTAAAAGGTAACCAATAGTCGCCAACCTTTAGCTACGACTTGGAAAAATCAAATATTTTAAAGTCTTGAACGTAGTAAGTCAATCTACTTTAGGGTTTGACATTAGTTAATGCTTCACTGCCCCCAGCTACAATTGCCCAATGCAGTTTTCTACCATTACAATACATACTAAAATCAAACATGATAACTCCTCTAGCTTACATTACATGGATAGTGGCGCTCACATCTCTTTTTATATCTAATTACATAGATAAATTTTATAGATAATGGTGGCATTGCAAACACTACCATGACTGGTTTCAGGATAAGTGGTCCTCTTTTGGTTAGACGCATTGTACCCACCTAGCAATCATTTATATGCTAGCATCAGACTTATTTTGCCATACAAATGGCTTGAATTCAAAATCCATGTTTTGAACAACATTAGAAAAATACAAGACAGACTCTATAGATGTTGCAAAAAGCAGAAGTATGCCTTTTCTCAAAACACAAGGGCAATTAGCCAAAAACCAATCATTGAAGTCTGTTTGCAACTGAATACTTGAATCGTAAATCCTAGAAAGAAGACAGAAAGACTCACCACTTTGGGAGGATTGGTCAGTTTCTTGTTGACAGGTTTGGAAGAAGTTATACTCCGTACCTTAAATAAAACAAAACTTTCATTAATACTCTCATTTACAACAAACAACATTAAAAAAGTTTAATTTTAATCGCTAAAATTCACTAACATTACAAATAAAAGGATTTGTGCAAAAGAAGCTATGTAAAACCAATGACATAGAATTCACTGTAAAATCTCTACTTTTTGACAGTAATTTACTTATTTTTAAATTTTATATTAGAAAAAAAAACTTATTTACAAATTGCATACAAAAAATTTTTTTGAACTATTCTGAAAAATAATCAAAGTTAATTCATATTTCCCCAAATAGTTATTAATTTATTCCGAAATCATAATTAAATATTATTTTCAGACAACTTCTATATAGTATTTTACCAAATTTTTGATTATTCTACTATCTACAAGTCAACTAATAGCATTATGTCTAGGAAAACTGCAGACATTTAATAACTAACGAGCATCTTATCTCTAAATATTCATTCATAATTAAAGCTTATATTTTTTTTTCTAATTCAAAATAATTAAGCAAATAAAAAAACAAAAAAAAACAAATAGCTATTTACTTAATTAGATTATGGATCATTTATTAGAAAATATGGTACCCATTCACACAAATCAAACTTTTAACAGATCATCAAACTAAATTTATGTTGATTTCAACGATAGATTGTGGATGGTTTTGACTAAACAATCAATGATTGCAAATGCATTCTTCTATCATATTGCGCCAAAAGAGAACTTCCACAAATCTTTTAGTAGGGAGGAACACATGCAATGATTGTCAGAAATAAAATAGAATTCAGCTTCAAGCAACAATCTTTTAGTTCAAATCATAAAACATATATTGCCCATTATAGTTGCTATAGAGTAGCAATGATCAAACAATGGAGTACCATCACTTAGAATCTTATTCCCAATATCTAATTGAATTTACATTTGGTAAATATCTCAAAATATTTTCCATTTGAGGAACTGACAGACCTATAAGTTGAATAAAATGGAATGGGGGCTGCTATGTCTAGCTGATCAAAGAGGTCACTTCTCAAAAGTACAAATCACCATTAAACAGTTAATATTTACATAATTTGATGAACGATCCTTAGTAGTGTTTTAACTACTTACATATATACAATCATTTAACATAATAAGGCTCGAAGTATGGGAGACGATCTGCTCCAATATGTATGTCTATATGCATAGGTGAAGCTCCAAGAATCAAGTGTAGTCTTGTTCATCAAATTAGTAACAGGCATTCATTATTTTAATCCCTGAAGTTGATTGGCTCACACTCCGCTGAGGTGATTCTTCATTTTAATCTCCATACAAGAATTTACATCGTTATCTTTCTTTAATAAATAATTATTTTAAAGAAAATCTACCTAAAAATCCTTTGTTTTATTTCATTAACTATTTATTTTACTCTCATTAATTAGACTGGTATTCATTTTAGAAAATAGTCTTTTTCTAATCTTAAAGTTATAAATCTTTTACTTACTATTTTAAAAAAATCAGTCTTTTAAAATTCTTTAATTTATTTAAACATAACTTTTTCTCGTTAAGTTTATACCTATAAATGTATGTGCATTTAAGCATCAGGGGCAATGAATCTCACAATTATATCATGTCGGAAATAAGATTGTGGTTTCTTTTTTTTTTTTCAAATTCATGTACTTTATTAATTTTTTGAGATATTCTACACCAATCACACAAACGATACTATATTAATAAATTCATCGATTAATACTCCAACTAGAGAAAATATTCCCAGTGTTTTTGCTAGTAGTAATTTTTGTTATCATTTAATATTAGATTTTAGTATTTAACTTTCATTTTGTATTAGAATTTTATCATTTGGACTAGACTTGTTAGAAATATACCATTACAAATGAAAAACATTTGCAAATCCTAAAAAATCATAACAGCTTGGCAAATAGTGATAAAATAATAATAATGGTCATATATATCAATAAATTTTTTTCTGATTGGATAGTATAAAGAAAAGTCAATTCATCTGGTGGAAAGCAAAATGTTTGTTGATTCAACTTTTTAAAAATCATAAATTTATTAAATTCTGTCCTAAAATTTAAAATTACATTTTTAATTTTTAAAATATTAACATTAAGGAATTGTGCTTCAACAATCTTACCATCGTAGTTTTCAGTTTATTGTTGTAATTGAACTTATTAACTTAAATTTTTTTAAAAATATTTCAAATAAAAACAAATTGTAACAATGTATATTTTTATTTTCAAATAAATTAGTATGTGATTATTATGTAAAAATTAAATTATGAAATATATATATATATTGCTCATTGCTAATCGCAAAAGAACTGACTGTACAATTATTCTTGCAACTGCTCTCTACTAATCAGTTGTAGTTTAGATTTTTTTAAAGTTTATTGTGCCCTCTTCAGACTTTTTTTTCTTTTTTGACTACTATCAAAATGAAAATAAAACTGACAAAATGGTGCTGCAGGAGATCAGATCCATCAGTGCTTAATAGAAATGATAATAATATGATCGTTCAATAAATCCATTTACATCCCGAATAAAATTACATGATTTTTAAGAACAAAATAAAAATTAAAAAATTATTTAGTTATTTTGAAAGTGGGAAAATATAATTTTCTTTTTTTTTTTTAATTTGATATTCCCTCCCAAATCCGCCCCACCCACCATCCCTTTTGTTACTGTAATTGCAATAATTTTTTTTTTTTAATCTCATATGTTAGTGATGAACTTTGATGTAATTTACAATTAATAACACATTATTCAATTCTTTCAACTCAACTACAGTAAACAACATCATTTTTTCTTTCTTCGTGCAAAAGCCACCTGTTGTCAGTTGTTAGATGGTGATGCAATTTAACCCTCAACCAAAACTAATTCCTAGTCCATGCCTTTATCATGAGAACTTGAGATTTAAAGATATAAGCAATGCATTTCTGCAGCCATCTTTAATTTCTTTTTTATTCACTTTTCTTTAACTTAATATTCTTTTTTGCCTATGTAATAAAATCTTATAATTTAAATTTTCAACCAATTCTCAATTTCCCATCTATTTGAAATTTTATGTGTATATATATTCCAGATGATATTTTTTTTTTAGAGTTTACAAATAATTTTAACAAACAATTTAAATTTTTCTCTTTATATGAGGTTCAATATTCTATTCTACATGGCACTGCCATCTGGTATCAAATTGTATCTAAACATTCTTCATTCCTAATTTCTGGAAATTATAGAAAACTAAAAAAAAGAGAGAAAATAAAAACATACAAACTTTTATTCATATAAATCTACTAAAAAATAAATTTTCTTTTAATTTTCGCAATATTTTTGATATTACGCAACAAAAATAAGCGGATGGCATTCATAAGCAGAAAAGTCAGAATATTTCTAAAAATGAACGCCACAATATTTTGACTGCATATTATCAAGAATACTGTAAAAGCTAAAGATTTTTAACTTTTTAGAAAATTTATATGAATAAAATCACTTTTTTAGAAATTTTTAACACATATATTTTATACTGTTATCACGGAGAAATACTTAGTTATATACAGATTTGGCACAGAGTTAATAACTATATAATTTAAAAACCTACCATTTATTCTAATCATGGATATCTTTTTCTCCCTGATTAGAAATATTAACAACACACCAATTCTTTCCACTGGTTTCAGATCTCTATACAGGTTATTATGTCTTGGGTTCAAAAATAAGTTTTTTTAAAGGTCAAACTACTAACTTCAAAGTAAAATGAAAGGAATTAGTTGTCAGGTGCAAAACTGCAATGATTTCAGTTTTGAATCTAAGTCCTTGTTGATAAAAAACAAAAAAAGTTAGAAAACAATTTGGTAATAGAGATTAATGTTATCTGCTAATCGCTGATTATTTAAATTGTTGTGTTTATTGCATAGTTTACATATAAACACAATCTCAAGAAATATGATTATATTTATTAATGAACAAATATATAATTGTGTATTTACACTACATATGTTATACCTTGACTTGATACTGTTGGCTTGGTATAGCATTGGTTGCCATGCAACTATAAAAGACACTTCAAATGCTCCTAAAAGTTTTCTTACCACTTCCAGCTATACCATGACAGCTTGCATTATGAGTAGGTATAGTGACATGTCTGGCTATTCAGTGAAAGTTTGCCTAGCACTTCCAGTCCTAATATGATCTTGTCTCACAGCTCAGCCATATTGTGGATGTGTACATGACCATTCAGCTTAGAAATTTTTTTTTAAAAAAAAAGCTGTTTAACTTTCATTTAAAATCTCATAATTACAATATGTAATGGTTTAATTTATTCAGACATCTTTTACATTGTAAAAGTACTTTTATATTTTAATGAATTATTTCTGTAGTGTAAATTTCACTATATCACTCTCATGCGAGTTAGGGACTTGTTTCTATCTGCTTTTAACACCTTGTGGAGAGATTCATTCATAAACATATGACTAAAGACATGTGAAAAAGATCTATAATCCCCAAGCATCAGTTGGCCCATACTACAATTGCTTATACATATCTTTATCATTGTTCAGTATACAGACAGATAGCAAATTATTAGACTTTAATTAATGTGCCAAACTTATTGCCCTCACAACTTTTAACACAATTCACTTAATGAAAATATATCAATAAATTTTGTTAGTCATTCATTAGACTAGAGACTATCCAATAATGAATAATATTTCTGTAGTGTAGACTCTCAAGCAAGTTAGGAACTGGCTTCTATTAGCTTTTAACATCTTGTAATTATAAACACATGACAAAGATATGTGAAAAAGATCTATGATACCTAAGATTTCATGCTGAATCAGTATTCATCAGTTGATCCAGATCACAATCTTTCACATATATCTTTATCATTGCTTGTCATCCCTCCACAAGTGTTAAAAGTGGATAGAAACAAGTTCCTACCTTGTGTGAGTGTGGTATAGTGAAAATTACACTACAGAAATATTATTCATTATTGAATACCTAATCTAACGAATGACTAATAAAAATTATTAATATACTTCTATATTTTCTTTCTTTTTTTTCACAATGAGTTTCATTTTGACAATTTGATTGTTTCACATTAAATAGCAAAGTTATCTTGACAAAATTTACTGATGCAAATCATATAAATATTTCTTATATTTATATTGAAACCTAAAAAAAGTATTGGATTATTTTTTCCAAAACTGCTATAGAATGGAAATGAGGGCTTTTAATGACATATCCTTCCTGCCTTTTATAGATTTGGATAAAGATATACAACTTAAAGCATTAAAATAGGTTTTTTTTTTTTTTTTTTGTAACCTTAAGAATAAAAAGATTACAGGTCCTGATAAGATATCTCAAAAAGTTTTGCAATATGGTGAAAATAAAAAGTAACTGAATTTTTTTAGCAATAGATTGAGTTGTATTAAATGGTCTTATAAATATTTCCAATATTCAATTTATAATATTTAAATGGTTGAAAATTATTGTAGAATGTCTATTGTTATCCATTTACAGCAAATGTTTTATTAAGAATTCTGTTGAATAGATTGCTTCCTGTCATGGATTAAATGATCACCAGAGAATAAAGGACTATAAGATCTGGTTGTTGCTTTCGGACAAATGCAAGAAAAGTTTTGGATATCGATGCAATTTATCAAAGCATTCAACTGAGTTAATAGAAAAGATTTACTTATATTTTATGTACATTTTCTACACAATAAAAAGAAAGAAAAGGGGTACTTACATATTGGTATAATGATGAGATTTCACATACATATTAGTCCAGCAACAGGATAGAAAACAATATTCTGTACATGGAGAAAATTGTACACATAGAATTCTGGTACCAACAAATGATTAAATAAAAACCGAATTAAACGAAAATTTAGATAAAAAACAAACAAACAACATTTTGACTAACAACTTTCTCCTGATCAGGATATTATTAATATTCATTTTAAAATGTGGGATTAAGGACATTTACAATCTTCTAATCTTTCTCCTGGAATATCCACTTGAAAAATTGTTTTCATTTTTAGAAGTTTGTAAATATGTTTAATAATTTGGTCTTTATTTGCACATTTCCTTTCACCAGCTGCAACCTTCAGAACAAATTTGGGCTAGTAATTAATATTCTAACATTCAAATCTTTTATTAATTTACAGAGGGACAATATTGGATGGTTTTCACTTAAGAATGTGAATTATCTTGATTGCTTTTGGACACAAAGGAGGTTATTATTTTACCAATTTATAGTATAAAATTAAGATATGAACCTCTACTGACATAACATAAAGTCAAAATCAAAAAAAGGTCTTACATATAGGACCTGCTGCCCATGTTAGAGATGACAAAATGTGTACTTTTCTTCAACGTGTGTAGGAGAGGGTGCAAGGGCAGAATATTAAAAAGTCATGACTGGCATTCTGCTGTCGCAACCCACCCACCCACCCACTGGAGAAAGATATAGCATTGTTGTTGCAAACATGAGCAGCATATCTAATATGTAAGTACCTCAAAAAATTAATGATGGTTTTCAGTTTGTTGAACATAATACTGTTAAATCTATTATTAGAATCACATGTCAGTTGAATAGGACAATTAAAGTGACTGAATATTTACTTCTTAAACAATACAAGTATTTTTGGTGAACCTGAGGCATGGTTTTTGTGAGAAGTGGACCTCATTTCACATTGTAAAAAAATAACGTAAAATTCACTAAAATATAATATTGATGTCTTTTGGATAAAAAGATTTAAAGACAGGTTCTAATGGAGTTGTTCATCTAGACAATGTTGAAGTCTTTCAAAGAGAAATAATCAAGTTTGATATAGAAATTAAAAAAACAATATCACAAGATATTAAACAAGCTAAAAGACCATCACGTAATATACGTGAAGTATCCGTGTTTCATCAATGGATTTGTACATAATCATAAAACTCATATAACTTTTTATTCAGAGTTTTTCAATCTTGAGTTGTTTATCTCGGTGTGATAATCAGTTGTTGGTGACTTTTATTTTTGATGATGATAATATAAATTGACCTTGTTTAGCAGAACTAAATTCACATTCGGAAGCTCTTGTAGAATTCGTGAAAACATTTTTTTTCCTTTTTGTAATAAAAAATTATCCAGTTCAAAGAGATCCAATTGTGAATAATCTTCTTTTGCATATTCTGAAGTAGCATTTCCTTGTTTCTGAAGAAAAAATACATTCTGGTAGAAACTTTTTCAAAATGAAATTTGATATAGCTCAATGAATTGAATAAATCACCTATTATTTAGTCAAAAACCATGGCTAATATAAAATCCTTTCATGAATATTTAATCTGTTTCAAAACAAACTATTTTTACTCAGCTCTCTGCAACGGCTATACTGTATTACAATTGCATTTTTGTTTACAGTCAACATACTAATACTTACAAGATAAGATTCAGAAGCTTAACATAAAAATAGATAGCCATTTAATGATCAATAAATGGAAAACTGGTTGCTATGAACCATGAAGACTCTCCAAAAAACAACAAAAAAGTAGCTATTGATCTTTTCAATTAACTTCTGTTCTCTGAAAGCAAGTTTTTCTAAAAGTAGATATCAATCATACTCTGTCTTAAGAACAGTTCTAGGGCAATCGTGGACAACTCATCATTTTCTCCACTATTATGGGTTGGATTGAATTTCAGAGACCTCCAAGTTGTGGATAGGAGAATGGCCCCAGGTTAGTGTGAATAAACAGTATCTGAAAAAAATGACAGCAGAACAGAGAGTGGGCTTCTATAAAATGCAACATTTGAATGTGTAATAGGAGTGTGGAATACCATCAAAAAAATCAACAACCTGTTAGATATTAAGTCAGAAGCAGCACCAGGGAAGATCGTTACAGGTGACAACTGTGAAGAGATGGTTAGAAATGGATGATAATTTGTAATAAATGGCTAGCACACTAAGCCTGCAATGAAGGTTATTGCTGGGTAAAGATGGCAATATGACCCCCCCCCCTCTTTTTTTCCCATATTGAGCATGAGGCACTTTCTGTTCACATCTTGAGTTCAAACATTGTGAAGACCCATGTATCTATATTAAAAAGAATTTAAACTACCATTATCTATTATCATTGCAGATTTTTATGATTCTTTTTCCTGCTCTAAATGTGTAATCTATATCAGATTGAATGAGATGAACTCGCTTGTCGGCTAAATCTGTTCGGTCATTACATACAGCCAATGATTTTAACTGAAACAGGCTGAGGGTGGGGCCAGAATTGCTATATTAATGATGAAAATGTAGTTACTCAAACATGCAATCCATTATCAGATTAATGTTGAGAAATGATACTTAGGATATAAGGTTATGATGATAAAATCCTATAATTGAAAAAAAAAAAAGCAGAAACAGAAAAACTTATATGAATGTGAAACAGTAAAGTACCCTTTGATAAAACAAGATTTTATCCTACAAGGCAGTAAGCAGAAGCTAATCTATGAGCCATCAATTACTTAGTGGATATGCATATTTAACCTTCATGTCAGAGAGGGTATTCCATGCTCATGGCCTGTGGGACATTTGGGTTCCGTGGATCATGATGTTCAACTTTTACAAGCCCTGTCAATAATCCCTACTGCTGGCTATTAATAATGAATATATACAATAAAGTTTGGCTATCATTACTTCTTTGGAATTTCTACATCACAAGTTGTTTTGTGGCATGTGGAATTACTTAGGATAAAAAAAAAACCATATTCATTAAATTTTTTTAGAAAGTTGCTATCAAATTTCTCAACAATATTAGATTATTATAAAAACTAAAATCGAATATTATTTTCATATCAAAATACAAGTGCCCCCCCCCCCAAAGTTAAGATTAAAAGAAAATAATTTATTCGGATTAAATTGCTAATTAAAAAATGAAAATACAGTTATTTATTTTCATCTACAAATCAAATTAGACCACCAGGTGGCACCAAATGCTCGACCAAAACACCTTCTTTACTAAAATAAGAATTCTTCCCCTTCCTATTTACTAAGGTCAAAAATCAGCAATCTGTTGATTTATCATGTGACAGTAATAGCTAATCAAAAATTAAAAAATAAATCCAGGTTTAAATATGCAAATTAGTTTAAAGAGGAGTGGTTAATAATTAACAGACTTAAAATTCCTTTCAACTTTTTTTTTTATGATAAGAAGAGAGGGCTGATAAGCGGAATTAAATTTCTCCTCAGTAACAAAAATCCAAAGAAATGACCTCCCAGAGTTCACTGCTTCTCCGTAATAATAATTCCACAATCAAATGCTATATAAAATAAGAAAAATAAAGTATGAAATTAATACGTGTATGTGCGATGATTTCTTTAGATAGTGGAATGGGAAATTTTTATTCAAACCGCAAAACAATGTTTTGAACCCCTCTCTCACCCACAGCATTACAAAAATACTCATTACGTAATTAAACACTAAAATAAAAACAATCTTGTTGAAAATGTAAGACTAAATGGCTACGAAATCCAACAGAAAGTCTAATTAGTAGTGCCACGTCAGCACTTGTAAAAGAAACAGCGAATACAATTATTGCAATTCCTCATTCTAATAATGATTTATTTACAGACCAGTACTTGGCTATAAACTAAGGAGTGATTCTCTTAAAAAATAATTGTAATCTGACCAGCATAGTGAGAAAAAAAAAACGTGTGGATTCTATAAAAAAAATAAAACCAATGATAAATTCAATAACTTCAAGTAATTCCACAATTACCAAAATCAAACAAAAAATAATTTGTAAAAACTTCCAAAAAAATATTTCCTCTGAAAACTACAACAATGAGATGGTTTGTCAAGTAGTCAAGACTTCATTGGTACGTTTTTTGGACACCAGAAAATCGGAACAATTTGTTATTAATTTGTGGCATATTATCTAAGATCATTTAACACTTGATTATATCAGCTGTAGTTTGGGGTTTCCTTGGTGTGTCATAGAGCATATTTTAAACCAGTATCCACTCTTTCACATTATTTGGACAAGCAAAAAAAAAAAAAGAACACAATCAGTATTCAGGAAATGACAATTTCATTATAGCAGCCTAATTCTAACAAGATTTTATATATATAACAAGACTTTACATATAGTCAAAATCCCATTGTGTCCAGACATCCTATAGCTCTCAATATTTACAGTGATGCCTTTAACTTATGTAGTATAATCCGAATGATTTCTCGTTTACTGTCAAATGAATTTTATACATATGTAACATTTACTATTATAAGAGATGATCAAATTAGTTTTTACATCTTCCATTGAGACTCTTCTTTACTATAATATCTTCTAGATTCTTTTTTTTTTTTTTGTAATACAGTAATTCTTTATTGGAACCTTTCTATGTACAATCAATTCTCAAAAATTTTCTACCTTTTCAACACAAAATTATTCTCATTGATTCATAACATACATAATATCAGAAAACCCAAAATTCTATTTTTGTAGTATTTCACAAGATATAAATAAATAATTACCCCATAAACCATGCTATGAATTTAGATCGGATAGAGATAATATGTAGGTTCTGAGCACAATTCCTAATATATAAATTCAACTAATTCTAGAAATACCAACATCAAACAAAAAATAATTTGTAAGAACTATTTATAAAAATGTTTCTTCCGAAAGCCTTGGCAATCTTTCAAATAGTCAAGATTCTGTCAGAGAATATCTTCAATTTAGCATAATTTTCCATTTTACTTTTGAAATATTTAATTTCCTACTTACTAGCAATATATAAAATGTTGTCTATATTTGCTTTATTATTTGTTTTCATGAATTATTCTATTCAAATCAGTTTCATTTATGGTACTAATTCAACAGATCCACAATAATCTTTGACAAACAGTATATTCTATCTTCCCATTCCAAAGTCATTATATAAATAATGTTAATGAGATCTCAATAAAAACTATTCGCTATAAATTCATAATTACTGATTTTGTTACTTTCACTTCTTGTTGCTTATACTACTTCATGCTTGCTTTGTTTTTGAATTGGACCATATCTTCTATCTCAAAACTCACTAATTCATTAATTGGGAGATTTGAAAATGAATAAAATTTTGTACACTCTTTTATATATATATGTCTACCCTGTGTAGCAGTTTTATTTTGCCCATTTGATGACATCACAAAATACCAAGTTAACAGTAATAACAATTTCATCAATCTAAAAAAAAAAAAAAATCTTTAAATGCTTTCTTTACATAATAAAATGAAAAATAATTTTGACAAACAAGCTGTAGACTGGAAGTTAGCAGGATATTCTTGTAAGATGACTTCTTTAGATGTTTAACAAACTTTTAAATTGGTAGATATTGGAAGACTTTTGCTCTTCTAGTCCTTTGTCTCCTGAGAAGCTTCAGATGTCATTAACTGAAGTTCATGAATATACTTGAGTGAACCTACTATATTGTTGTCACTAGATGAAATTTGTGGATAATCATAAAAATGTATTTGTATATTAACAAAAACAAATTTAGATAGAAAAAGAGTATTTCATTAGCAAAAATGGATACCATTTTTGTCTAAAATGTCACAAAGGAAACTGAAATAACTTTTTTTAACTTGAAAAATCCTAGTTCAAATCCCTATTTATTTAATTATGTTACATGTTAGCCTATGTCTTATATCTAAAAATTGAATATTACTTCAACAACAACTAATATTAGATAATGGAAATAGTGCAACATACAATTACTACTGAATTATCTATAAATCTCAAATCATTTTTTTTATCGATCTATTTAATTTTATTACTCTCTTTTTCTTGCTCCAACCTTCTCAGAAACCCTTTTTTTTTTGTTCTGATTTTAGCTAAAATGTTTTACTGTTCATATATTTCTCAGCTTAATTAAGCATTACTGCTACTAGAATGCCATATATTAATTGGAAAGAATAATGAAATATTTATTTATGTCTTTGGTACTGTTCTAGGAGCTCGTGTCAGCAGCTTAATGGCGTTGATGCTATGCAAAACACAAAAATATAACATTACCAGGCCGCCAGCATAAAAATTAATTTTCAACATCTTTATATATTAATGTAATGTTAGTGTATCTACAAAATCAATAAGTTTGTTAATTTTAGTTGATGATGTAAAATATATGTATATAAATTAGAAGAAGTTGGATGATAGAAATTAAAATAAGTTCAAAACAATTTTATCTTCAAATTTTATTCTCACCCTGCTATGTAAGTCAGAACTAGTTTGTAAATAAATTAGACAAGTTAGATTTATTATGTATGTATACTTAATCAAACCAGATATGTATTAATTAATGACACATTAGAAGGCCAAGTTATATACACGTCTGCTAATTTAATCTTTGGAATAGAGAGGCACCGTGCGATCTTTTTCATACATTTAGATATTCAATAAGAACCAGATCTATGTGCATAAATAGTTCAAAAACAATAGCTATTAATAATTATTCATGCTAAGAATAAAATGCTGTTATAATACCCGCAGCTAAATTAAGTAAATGTGTTTAAGGAAAAAGGGTTTTTTATTCATTTCATAATGGATTGGTTTTTCTTTTTTTTTTTTTTGGTAGCATAGTAACATATGAAATGGTACACTTACATATTAATGTTAATAAGATTGTTTGACTGTATCTGCAATACTGGGTTGTACTTGGTAATGTGTGTCTATGTTCTTTTATTGCTTTTCGAAATACTTCATCAGCCAATCCTTAAATACGGGAGATGTATGGAGTGAACAACTCCTAAATGTACAAACCAAAGAAATGAACATAAGCTACCGAAGCATGCTTCATTCCTCAACCTGGCTCATCCTAAGGTTTTCAAAATGAACAGGATTCTGGAGCAATCAAAGCAGGTCTCCTTTTGAAGAGAACAGTTTCGCTGACAGGAATGGGCCTTGCATCTGAAGTCTCATCTTGCATGTAGGAGTATGTTTCTGTCCTGTAAAAATGCCACCATGCCAGCTTTTGTGGATGGCAATTGGCACAATTTGAATGGTTCAGTTTTGCAGTCAGCTATTTTATTTGTCACGGACATGTTCTCATGCAAATGTGAGCTGGTCAAAATCTTGCTTGGACATACCCTTTCCAAATATTTTGAAGGTTCCACGTTGGGTAAGGAAGCATGGCAACAGGTTTACAATTGTTAGGAGGTAATAGTAGGTCAGATGACTTGTAAGCTAATTACTTTGACATTCATATTTGAAGAGTTGGCTGAAGTCCAAACACCCTCAGATGATACTGTATTGAACTTTGAATTGTGAGCATTGAGATAAAGTGCATAACACGAAGCAGCAGACGGGCCGCCAGATTGGCATGTGAAACGGCCTCTTTCAGTGCTTTTGCATAGAAATAAAGCCGGCGGCTGCCACATATGTGTTTTTGCATATAAATAATACTATCAAGCAGCTGACATAAGCTAATAAACAGTACCGTCTTTTTTATCATTTATGTTAATATAAATGTTACTTCATTTCTTCCATGTTTTAAAGATATGATTATGCTTAAAGGGAATGAGGATATGTGATATTATATTTGTAAGTGTGCAGAAAACAATCATTTATATAAAAAAATTCTTTGGGATTCATACTGACTTTAGAAGAAAAGAATTTCAATTGTCAAACAAAATTGAAAATAAATATTTTAACAAAAATATTAAGATAAAAAATAATAATGAATACAGGATATATTAAAATACTTGAAAAAAGGCAGAAATTTAAGGTACAATTGAAAAAATGTGGCAATTAGAATGTAAAAATCAGCTGCTCAGAATTTGTGATTGTCTAGTTCCCAACTAATCTTCATGTTAGTCAAATGGTCTGTATTCTAAAAGAAATACTTTATTTTAATTCAATTAGAAAAAATATTGTTTAATATTAAGAGTTAACCTATGGTGTGAGTATTTTTAAGTTACCTGATCGCTGATCAAACTTACGATTTCAAGTGCACTTGTTATTTTTGAGAATTTTATATAAATGCTCTAAAATGTCTTGCATTAGAAAGATGTTTGGTTGGCATAAAAACAAGTAATAAGTAAGAGTTTTCTATGCAGACTATTATTTAGATTTTAAAAAAATTAAATGGCTTTCTCGCTGGAGAGTTCATAAGACATTAGAGTGCTGAAAATAACAAAACTAGGCACAAACTGTGGAATTTGAATTCCAAAGTGTGCCAAAAATTAAAACACATAGTTAATAGGAGACCTGACTCAATTAATGATAACTTAGGCCTCCATAAAATCATAAAATAAAAATAGTGAATTTTAGACTTCAATTTAAATGATTTACAATATTCTTTATAAAACCATAAATTCTAAACTGATAGAAACCTGTTAATAAAGCAGTTACAAGCTTCAACCAATAGCAATCAAGAATTATAATTTGGTATAGTACATTATTGCTTAATTACAGTATAATGCAATATTCCTTTCTGCTTCATTGCTTGGATGATAAATTTTGATTTGAACATTAATATGAGACCAAAATGAGAGGCCAGACTATCAAAGAAAGGATTCATCGCTCGTCATCACTTGATCTTTAGTCCTAAGGCAGGTCAAAACTTTTAAGAAGATTACTCAAAGTACAAATTTTCTTCAGCTTGATTTAATTTATTATATATATATTCCGAGTATCAATTTCTCTAAATAGTTGTGTGATGGCAAAATGAGTCTTCCTCTTGGCAATATCCAAATTTCCAGTCCTTTTCTGACAAAGTTGAAAGTCCCTCAAAACTCAATATGGTTGAAACACCTTAAGAAGGAGATATTGTAACATAAATATATATTTTTTCTAATAATATTGCTTGATATGAAAATTGTGCCATTCAAAGGAAAATGGTGTACAAGATCATAAGTTAGTAGCAAGCAATCTAGTAAGATACACTTAGTTGATGATAACTCGTTACAAGAGAGCTGAAAAAGAAGAGTCAAGACTAAGCCACCTAGAAACTAGTGTCATTAAACTATGAAATAAATAATTGAAGATGTGCAAAAAGTTTGTAGTCAATGGTAATGAAAGTTGGATATTTATTCATCTAATTGTAATTTACGTGTGTTATTACGTAAAATTAATTAAACACATTTGGACATAGTGGTAGCTTTAAATAGTCTCCTGTCATTGTGAAACATGCATATACTGTTAAATATTAGATCGGTGCATTCCTGGCAAAGGAAAATGTGTAGCAACAGATATATCATAAATTGATAGTGAAATGAAAATCTTGTAACTTCTACTGGCCACAACATAATCACAGACCAGACCCATCTGAACATAGCAATAGTATTATATTCAGAAGTGTTTCTAATTTGCCTCTTTAATTAAGTGATGAAATTCTACAATAATCTACATTCTACTCTGATCTCATGTATCTCTGTGACATACTCATTGTGGTTGTGAGGATGGAATTTGCCACCAAAATGCTCTTAGTCTTCTTTTCCACTACAAACTTTTCTGGAAAAAAAAAACCAAGTTTCTACAGCAATGTGGCCACCAGACAGTTTATATGGCTGCTTCTCACAAACAGAACACTTCTATTAATCTATTGTCATTTTGGGATGGCAAGCTTTCAACTTATTTAAAGACAACTCATGCCAATCGCTTTATTTGATTTTTCATCAATTAAAGACAACTCATGCCGACGCTTGTGTGGTAGCCCATATGATTATTTTTTAATGCAAAAAGATTCTGAACCCCCCCCCTCCTAGAATCAAGCAACTTTTTTTTTAAATTCTAAAATATCAAGTGGGTGGCTTACTACCCTTAGATGGTGCGATATCACTTCACCAGGTTATATTACAATCATATTTTTGTTCGCTGCTAGCGCATCGTTATCATTTCACATTACACAGGGATCGTTTAAACTAACAGTTAAGAAGTGCTATGATTATTTGAAACCGAAGTCAAGAGTATGATAGTTGATGACGCTAACTACTCATTAGAAGACTAGGACAAAAGACATCTTATTTGATTATGATCACGGAATTAGTCCTAAACTGGTCTAATAGTTCGACAGACGCCGAAGGTATCTATTGATTAAAATGTCTATTAAGTTGTTTATTTGTTTTGCAGTAGCTTTTACCAGACATTGGCCTTAAGATAAATTTGACCCTTTGCTTTAGCAGAATATTAGCAAGTTTTATAAAAATATGTTTTCTGTAGAATAACAAACAATTTAAAGAATAATTATCAAAAAAGACTAACGCTTCAAAGCAGTTCTAGGGGAACTCATGCAGAAAATCATAAATAATAGAAAATATTGGATATCTTCACGGTTGCTAAGAATAACAGAAACCTTAAGAACAAACAAGAGAAGGAAGTCAAACAAAAACATATAGTGCACAAAAGCTTTTTTTTTTAAAAAAAATTCTTTTTACTAATGACGTGTTTCACATTATGTAACAATAAAATATTAAATACAATTTAATTTTTTTTTAATGTTTTAAATGTTAATTTTGTTATTTCACTCACGAGGCTCATTAAAGTTTTGTGTTAAAATGTGAGAACAGATGTGATCAGGGGGCGGCAAATAATGGGGAACTGCGGCCGAAGACAATCAAATATTACAACTTGGTCGCAACAGTCTATAGCTACTAAAATCAAACAGCCTTTGGATATTAACATAGGCGTTGTTTCAAAGAAAGTGAATCGCGTAAATAATTTGCGATGGAGAATCCTTCCGAAATTAAGACGTTGTTTCCATGGAAATAGCTTTCAGTATGTAAATGAGATAGATACTCGTTAGCAATTTTCTTCTAATTCCGTTCAAAGGTCATTAGATAACTTCAATATGTAGTAAAATAGAGGAACTTAAAATGGAGTAAAAATAGAATACAATAATTGATGGCGGGTAGGGGGGGGGGGATCCAAAACAGTGTTTACATACATACACAAAATGAAAGATACTAAAAATTCCAACATATTGTTCAAGGAATCATATTTGTCCACCCTAAATAAAAAGCGTGGGTGACAACGTAATAATTTATTTTCATTTCATTCATGCTTTTGATGTAGTTTTCCATTGATAAATAGATGAAGCAAATTTGAAATTCTAATTCTGTATGTTTCACGCTAGAAAATGAAATATTAGTACGAGATGTAGGTTGACATTTTTTTTATTTTTTATTTTTAAAATCCCAACGAGGATTTTAATGCTAGCTAGAGTGCCCTCTTTAATTCAATCAAAAAAGAAAACGCGAAATATTACACTCAAAAACTCAACGGCATTCAAATATCCAGATACGTTCAATCCTAATAAATCTTATTGAAGTTATTCTAGTCGATACGCATACTCCCACTCTACAGTAAGAGACGGTGCTCTAAATCTGCGACTATACATATATATACGCAAATAACAAAAAAAAATTTGAATTTATAATCCGATACACTTAAGTGGACAATTCTTTTTTGCAACTTATAACGGCAAAATTAGCTATCCAATCCTAGTATTTGAAACATCAACTTATATTCTTTTCGCCCTTTACTTCATCATCATTAGTAGTTCAAGCATTCAAAAAGAGTATAGCACAGCAGTACCATTAATTAACCACACAAATATTTTTTAAATTTTACTAAAAATTAATAATCCACAAACTGTTCAATATTGCACTGTTAATTAATCTGCCGAGGCAAATTCTAAAGATAATGGGACAAAATCTCAATGTCATAGGAAAGAAAGAAAAAATAAAATTTATATGGATTGTCAAAATATTATTCAGATTTACTATTCGATATTCAGAACAATGGAACATGGCAAATTATTTACTTCCATCGTCTATAGTCACTTATAAATGAATGGTGGTCATCCTAACTCCAGAAAAGCAAAAAAAAAAAAGAAGAGTTCTACGATGATTATACAAATAAATATACGACCTGCTATATATTTGCATATATCACATCATCATCAACCATTGCAGGATGAAGGTCTCTCCAAGTTCAATCTGTCTACGATCTTTAGCTTCTATTCTTCACGTCACCACAGCACCCTTTCTTATTTCATCTTTCTGGGTCTTTTACAATTTCTTGGAATCCAGTTTAAGATTTCAATTGTCCATCTATTATTATCTCTTCTAGCAATATGTCCAGCCCAACTCCACTTCAGCTTTTTAATTTTTTCAATGAGGTCAAAACACCTCTTTGTTCTCTTGGCCATACATTGCATTTTCAATCTCTTCTTATTACTTCTAACATGAAGTCTCCAATTTACTTAACTATATGCCATATAAAAGCATGCCATTTTAAAATATATTAGAGATAATCCTTATAATGTAAATCACTGGCACAAAAGTCATTAAGTTCAACATAGAATACTTTTTTTTTAATTTTTAAATAATGGCAAATTGTTGGATAATCAAAACTCATCTATATTTGGAATAATACAATACATTTACTTTATGCAAAATGGGTAGAACGAGTGAATTAGTATTGTTTGATTTGTGCTAAAATATTTTTTTAAAAAGCATGTTTCTCTTTTCCATATGACATGCTCATTCAATCCATATAACCCTTTGTAAGATTAGATTCAGCCCATATCACTTCCACATATATTTGGGAGTATTAATAGTCTAGATAAGGCTAATTTATTTCCAGTAATTATTTCACTATCTTTAATTTCTTGAAAGCAGGAGTCTGTGCTACATTTCAATAACTAAGACCATCTTGCTACTTAAAAAACCAGATCTATATATCTATTGGCTCACAATTGCAAGGTAATAAACATCCAAGAGAAAAATTGCAGAAGATTTTTCTTCTATCACAAATCATTAATTATTAAACTAAAATCTTTGTATGTTGCATTAATCATCTTTTGAATTAGCAAAAATAAACAATTATCAGATACTCTAAATCTAGAATCTAAGAAAATGAAGTTCTTGCTTTTGATTTAAAGTAACTCAAATTAAAAATTCTGAATTATCAAACTAGAATACATTTATGAACCACAATTCATAAAGTCGTCTATACAGTTTCAATAGCCAATGCAGCAGATAGACCAATGCATGAAATATATCTTTTAACTTTTTAAATAAAAGCAGGAACAAATTGAACGACTGTTCTGCATTCCAACATCTAAATTCACCTTTCTACTTAAAAAGCTACAAAATATTTAAATTAGCTGAAGATTTTTCAAGTTGATAACTATTGGAGCTAAAAGTTGCTGACAATTTTTCTTCATTAATTATTTACAACGTTTTTATAATTGTATTCAAAATAATAATATTCTATAATTGATTTTATAAATTGTCAAGAAGGTACTTTGATATTAGAGCTATGACATAGCATAGGGGAGATAAAAAGCCTTTTATATTATGTTTTTACTTTTATTTATTTTTAGTCCTGCAACCCGGAGCATGTGTTGGACCTCCTGCACCTGTTGATATTCGTATCAACCTCCTGATAACTTTGTACATCTTGCAAAACACCATCTGCAAGATCCGTGTTTGCTAAAAAAGGCATGTACAAGATGGTCAGATCTCAAGATTACAAAGCTATCAGGATTGATATGAATGTGAACAGGCACAGTAGGTCTAATACATGCTCCGTGTCGCAGCTCTAATACCAAAGTACCATCACGAATAGCATATTTATCAACATACTGTAAATCTAAAAAAGAATAAAAGTTATTAATTTTATATCTTTATCAGTTCAAATTAAAAATACCAACATCAAATCTATGTTGTTTGCACCTCAATAACAGCTGCTCACAAAGCTCCCTGTATACTATTCCAAAGCATGTAAAAATAGAAAAAGGCAGTTGGAAATAGTAAAATTGCTTCTTTAGCATCAATTTTAACTCTAATGCTTAACTTTTCATCAATAATATTTTCTTTCATATTATCATGAAAAAAAATAAATAATATGGATCAACTTTTATAGACAACTAATTATTTTCAAGTATTGTCGTGAATCTTGACTATAACTGTAAAATGCCTTGACCAAATCTATAAAAGTAATACATAAATTACATATTTGTTCATGATCCTTTTTTTTTTGTATTTGCCTATCAACAAAAACTATATCTAACGATTCTTGATTCTCTGAAAGTCTGCCAACCATAAGTCTATGACTGGAAGCAACATGCATAATAACAACGATATTTTATGATAATTACTGCAATTGTCTGTATTCCCTTTATTTTTATTTATTAGACCAATAAAAGCATTCTTAAGATCAGGCGATGGAACCATGTTGATCTTCCTAAAAATATCTTCAGCAATTTAAAACTTCTCCAGAAATCCTTCAGAATGTTACGCCTTGTTTTGCTTTTTTTTTTTTTTTCTGGTAAGATTTACAAAAGATTATTTAAAGTTGTAATTATAAATTTATTTAAACTCTACTTAAAAAGTATTCTAAATGAATTGACTATTAAAACCTTGATTGAAATTTTCAATCATATAAAAAAACAAAACCTTCAATGGTTCAAAAAGGATTATTTTTAAATAGTGACAAGTTCCTTTTATGCATAAAAGCTATTCAGATTACAAGTCTCTTCCTATTTAATGAAACAAATTAAAGTTAATTTACAATATAAATAATATTAGTTGCTTTAAAAATACACTAGTGTTCATCTACAGGACTATGTTTGTTAAGCTTGTACACAAATTATCTCAAGAGGAAGTTAAGATGAAATAAATCAAATTCCTAATCTGTAATGGTATTCGATTTTTTTTCTTATGTCCATCTAATCCAATATTTTTTTAAAATAAAATAAAAAAATCCATTCTCTTAGTCATGGATTTTCTTTAATCCAGCCAAGACAAAATATACAAAAAAAAAATTTGTATGAAGAATTTGGTAAAAATTTAAAATTTTATTATTAGGTGTGGTAATGTCCATATCAACTCCTAATGGTGATATGAAGGTTTATTTATTATAATTTTCAACAAAATACATGATAATAGTTCATGACCACTTTCTCAGGTAGTTTGACATATTTTGCTGTAAACATAATTACGATTTAACCGATAAGATTTTATATCTCAAATTTTGGATTGCTTGAAAAATTTAAATATGGTATGTATATGTTAATTTTAAAGCGTTTTTTTAATTTTAATAACATACAAACTCCTAAATTTCTTAAGGATGTATCTACTGTTCCAATTTGTATAAAATAAAGGAGACAGCAAAGATATCAGTAGTATCTTTACAATCTATTTCAGTTTAAAGACTATGTGCCTAGATGCGACAGTGAAAATTTTATTCAGTATGTTGCTTCTGACCAGTTATCAAAGACTGATTTGAAGTGTTATAGATATCAACTTTTTTCACTAGTAAAATGTAAAAACTTCTGGAGAAAAAGAATTTGAAAACAACCAGAGGTCCATGAAAATTTATATTATGTAGATCAGTCGTCTTCAACCTTTTCACACCTATGCGCTGATAAATATAACAAGTCTATAGATAAATTTTCTTAAAGATGTCAACTGCTTAGCCTTAAATGAAGTTATATATATATTGTAAGGATCACTATAAATCTCATTCCTATCCTTACCATTAAATGCATTTGAACATAAATATATACATGGATGTGTTGATTTGTAAAATTAATACATCTATTGAACAGTTTGAATTGATGATATATAATGGTATGAATAAAAAAATTATATTGTACTTTAATGAACTGGAAATGCTTGAAACAAAATCATAAATTTGTTACTAAATTTCATTTATTAATATTTTAAAATAACATTTGACAAAACGAAATTATTCAAACAGTTGAGAAAGTTTTGTGAAAAAAAAAGCCAATTTTGTAATCTAGTGTTGTAAAATGGGAAGGGGAGAGGAAACCCTAATAGAATGTATGCAGTAACCATAACAATAAAACACAACTATTTTTTTTTTGTTGGTTCTCTAATGGCTGGAAAGTTAAAAAACATATAGAGAAAGTTATATGCAAGATTTTTTTTTATATTCGTTAATGACAGCAATTCAGATAATTTGACTATCGTATTTTGGTAAAATGTTTTCAGCATTTTAAAGAAAGAACAAAGATGCATGGAACTGTAAGTTTTTTTTTGATTTGATCTATATATGTAAAAAAAAAAAACTGAAACGAAGGAATATCACTATACATCCATTGGGATTGAACTTTTGTATAAACTATGAAAATTTTAAAAAATAAACAAATTATAACCTGTTGATTAAAGCATAATAGGAACCATGATTTTTTTTTATTTTATTGATAATTATATTGAACTATTTGCTATAAAAAAATATGTAATAAAATATTCATTCACATAATCCAGTGTTTGATAATTCTGGAACTGTTGGAAGTTTTAAATTTAATAACGTTTAACATCAAAAGGAAAAAAAAATGACTTTTTAATCGTGTTTTGTTTATTATAGCTAAAACATTTCTACTGCTGATATAAGGAAAGAACTTTATGTATATATATACTAACGGAAAAATGATGCAGGTGTGCTAAAAGTCGTTGTGAAAGGTCAAGGCAACTCAGATGGGTTTTGAAGAGGGCGAGGAACATGATCCATAGGTGTGAATTCTCACCATCACACACACACACACACACACACACACATATATATATATATATATATAAAATGGCAACCATATATTATGTGAAGTTGTATAGATCAATGATGAAAGTGGCCAAATCAAAGATTATCCAAACTACTTGGTCAACTTGTGGGAGTTGGATAGATCATAGAAGACACTACTTTGGATAATGAAGTAAATAAAAGATGCTGAAAATTCTCAATCTACCATGAATTTTTCCATTTAAAGAAGATGCTCATGTTTGATCAAGATGTTTACTAAATCGTTCATAATTTTATGTTGATATGTAACTGTTTGTTCGTTATGGTTAACATACTGATGCTATAAAATTTTAAGGTTTTCTCTTCTTCATTTATGTATTTATTTATTTATTTTTTTACTTCCACATTGGATTTTTTGAGCTGGAAGTACCAAAGAATTTAGATGTATGCATTTCATGATATAAAATGTATTTTTTGAAATAATAAAAAAAATATAAATGGTTCTGTTAAAAAAAAGAGAAGGACTAGACTATGATGAAATGAATATAAATGAAGGTAAGACTTATTTTTGACTCATTAACAACATAACATTTAGTAACAAAATTAATTATTAATAAAACCTATATTACCCTTTATTAACAAGACACATACTAACAATTACTTATAAAATCAATTGATGGCAATTCCAGTTCTCATGATTTATAATAGTAACACACGAACCCATTAATTCAATTATATGTATAAAATAATAATTTGTATATTGATATGATGATACCTTATTTTTTTTAAAAAATAATAATAATAAATAACAAACAATGTCATTTGTTTAGATTGGTATTAAAGATCATTTTTTTTTTTTTTTAATATGATGGCATGAAAGGTAGAGACCTATGTATACCAAGAATGACCTATAATTGATGATATTATTATTTTATGTATTTTTCCTTTTTTGTGTTATTATTTTAATGAGATTGAGTGGAAGTGTAGGAATCATATTTATGGTGTTTTAAAATGTATATTTATGTATTGAAATGTGTTATGTTAAGATAAAATAAATTTGTTGATTTTAATTGATCTTACATCAAGGATTATCTATAATTTGTTGAGAATACATCATTGAATTCACGTATCCAATAAGTGTACTATATAAACCATAACATCAAGTCATTGCCCACATTGGCTAGATATATTCTTATAATTTATACCTGAACAGAGTAATTACTCAGATTATGACCGAGTTTGAATTCTAGGGAATCTAATGGATTGACATGAAAGTTGGGTGGATCCTGTGCATATTGCCAAATGAATGGGGGTTGAATGATAGTAAAGATCCATCTTGGTTGTAGTGTTATTGGATCTTTACAATTTTCCGTGGATGGCCGAATTCTTGTTTCGGTAAATGTAATGGGATGGATTTAGGCGAATGGTTAGAGATGGGTTGACGGTCCGTTACATTTTTGGAGCTTAGTTTCAATTTAGAATTACATTGATGGTGTTAAATTGTAGAGTAGTAATTTTATCCATATTTGGAAAATTTGTGTTGTAGAAAATCTAGGATTTTGAAGGTTAGATTGGATATTTGATTGTTGGAGTTTGGTTGGTTCTATTGCAAGTGTTGATGATGGATGGGGAATTTTTGTCATTGTCTTGAGGATGTGATGTGTTCATGTCACTCATGACTGATTGATCTTATTCACTGCTCCAGCCCAAATTATGTTATTAGTTATTAGTTATCATGAAGCAGTTAACAGTAGTCCTGCCATGATTTTGCCTCTGAGACTCCAAAGAGAGCAAGGCAATATTTCTTTTGATATATGTATAATATTAGCCTCTAAGACTCCCAAAGATGAGCAAGGCAATATATTTTAAATAGTAGCCCCTAAGACTTGGATGTAAGCAGGGCAATGCAATAGTGTTTGGAGAAAACTATTATGGGTTGCAGTAGCTTAGAGAGACTGAAATGTGATGATCATCTGGTGTTCATGGAACATTGTATACTTTAAGAGCAGTGATTGAATTATTTTATCTATCTCAAAATTGTGAAATGCTAATCATTCTTTTGGCTGTCAGTATCTGTCGGATCTTTAGAGGAATGGATGAATATATAACCTAAATATATATATATAGCTTATTCTTCAAGGACTGTTGATAGTACATCGTTGGTCCATTACATTTTTTTTTCTTGACGCCTACGTTTAAGGCTTTCTTTCATCGATTTATTTTCCATTATGATTTTCATCATTTATTCATATTCCATTACATTTTGATGCCACAATGTGGTCGGCTATCTGTTTGTCTATTTGTCGGTCCATTACAATATGGAGTTTGTATAATAAAAAACTTTTTTTTTAATTTTGAATTTTTTTAGAAAAGTAATAAAAAAAATAATTCTATCCCCTCCCCCCATAAACATCTGTGATAACTAGAAAAACAAATTAATTTATGTATGATTGATTAGATTTTGTTTTCATTCTGTTTCTTTTTTTCAAAATTGGGTAAAAATGAGATGAAAAAATAAATAAAAATTGTTTATATTAATTAAAAGTTTAAACTTTTATTATTTTGTTATTACAAACTTTCCTGCCAGTCTACTTGTGGACCAGTAAAAAACTTTTGTGGCCTGGCACCGGTCTGCGGACCAAGGGTTGAAGACCACTGATATAGATGATATGAGAAGTGTTAAATCAAGAAAAAAATCAGCTATCTGAAATAAAATCTAATGTTTATCAGAGATTGATACTAAATCAATCTATGTTCTTTTCATTTTATAATGATGTTCTTTAAAAGAGTTTAGAGGTGGATTCTCATTAAGCAGGCCATCAAAATAAGAAACGCAGGTATGACAATAGGATTTTTGAATCCATAATAATACTTTCTTAAACACCACAGTTGAAACGTTGATAATACTAAAAAAATTTATGCAATTTTGTAATGGATCCACCTGTCAAACCGGAGTGAATTTAAAATATGGAATGATAAGCGAAGATGCAATCAGGATATAAACCAAAACCTTGCTATAAAAAAATTATTTGCATCACAGTATTAAAAGATTAACCACCAAAGTCACTCTCATCACTTTATTATACTTGTGAGAAATATTTCACACATTCTGAAGATCTTTAAAGATTGAGATCAGATTGAAGAAATCATGTTACTGGTCAAGAACAACAAGATTATTTAAAACAGATTTTATTGCTTTATAAAATTTTGATATCTAAAAAATATAATCCACCACACATGTATAAAAAGTTTAGACATTTGTTTATTAAAATGCTTTGAAAAATTATCTGTGTGGTTAACTGTGGGTGGAATATCAAAAAGAATATGATTATCATCTTTTTCATAACCACCTCATACTTTGCTGCTCTTTGCTTTATTCCAAACAGGAAGAAAACATTTTCCAGACAATGTAGGCAGCTGCTGAGCTTTGAACAGAACTAAGCCCACACATAAAATAAGATGCCTACTGTAATTTCTATAACAGAAAATTATTTTGGTACTAAAAAAAAAAAAAATTCCAAAAGGAATTTATAACTTTAAAAAAAAAAAGGATTGGCAGTTAGCCAATAAATTAAGGGAGTATGTGAAATACCGCTTCCTTTGATCTATAAAAAAATTTAAAAATAGACACATCATTGAAAGACTTCTGCAAATGAACCATTCTAACTGTGACTTGACAAAATTCACTATAAAATTTTTTTTTTTAAATTTATGACTATACAATATCGGATAATTAACAATGATCATCAATCCATTCTGGAATAAACATCCCGATTGACTATAGTCTATATTCTCCAACTTTTTTGTCCACAAAAATGCCATATGTAGCCATTTTTTCCTACACTTAGTGGGGATCCATCTTGACTATGATTGTTCATTTATTTTCATCTCTTTTAGGAACATGTCAAACTCCAATCTCTAATTCTTTCAATAAAGAGCAACTGATTCTCCAAAATAGATTGCCAACCAAAAATCTTGTATACAAAAAAAAATAACAATGTTTATCTGTTGTAAAAAATTTAAACTTGATATCAGAGATTCGTGATGTGCCATAAATAATGAATACCATATTAAAAAATAATTGAAAATTTAAAATCAATAATAATTAATGAATAAACATTTTACTAAACATATATATAACCAAAAATATTAACTTAAGTGTAAATGCAGTAATATAAATCGTTTATTATTAAGCATAATATTTTACTAATAATTTTAACCATTTTATTAAATGTGGTAGCCATATTGATAGAAATGATGTCCAAATTTTATTCAAATTTGACTTGTTAAAACTTAAAAAAACTAGTAAAATTAATTAGTACAATTTATACATATTCTTATTTACTGCATTTTATGTTCTATATGATTATATATACAGTTCTGCTTCAAACTTGAAATTTCATTAAAATATACAAATACTGAGATAATATGGTGGGCATTTAATTGTTATGTCCTTTATTATATGATTAAAATTTAGATTTAAAAAAAAATCATATTTTAGCTAATAAAACTTACAGCAGAGATTATTATTTTATATGAAAAAAATATTTTAATATTATCATGTAATAAAAAAAATTTTTTATATTATAAATCTTGCCATTTTGTGTCCATTTTCTAAAATTTTTGTAAAATTTTTTGAAAAATTATTGATTGTTTTTTTTTTTTTTCATTGTTGTGGGTAGAAATTGATGATTGCCATGGCAACACAAATATCCCTATCACATGAAGATGTAAGATCATTTCTCTCTCAATCCCTCTGCTAATTCTAACATTTGTCTTTCCATACTTACCGATGTAAACTGCAATACCTTTACTGCATTTTTACTAACCCTCAATGGCCACAAGCAATACATTATTGCACTATCAATTTTCAAAAGCTTTAATTTCATATATTTTAAGTTGAAAAGCTGTCAATCTCAGAATCTTCCTGAATATGACTTTCAAAAATCAACTTAGTTTGAATTTAGCTTGTGTAGTTTAAATTCACATTTTCGGATTTAGTAGTATCTCATACCACTTGTTAGCTGTAAAAAAAATTCAAAAAGGCAGTTTTTTCCCTCTATTGTTAAAGAAAATATATTGTAAAACTTATTACTACTAATGACATCAATAATGAAAAGCAAATTTATTTCATTATAATAACCGATTATAAGAAAGTAATCAAATGGATTCAGTTAAACAAAAATATTATTTCTTAATGTTTGTGATTTTACGGCTATCGGTTTTTAATTTTTTTATACAAATATATTATTATATATTGTAAATAATGTTACTAATTTTTAAAAATCAAATTTAAAGTGATATTTATATAAAACAAATACTTTTCTTAGAAGTTGTGTTGATATTGCTATTTCACATTGTAGCCATTTCAAATTAAGATTCCAAATCTTTAACCGCCAATAAATCACACTTTATTAAAAATCTTTCAATCATGTAAGTATATTTCTTTTAATATTAAATTATTTCCCATCCAAGTTTGATTCTATCATTAATTTCATCCATTACATTTCTATACATATGAATATTTTATCCAAAGTATACTTATTAACTACTTAATTCATTATTAGCAATCTTTATTCTAGTTTCAAAAGCTATTAAACAACATTAATCTTTCTAAACACTCATTTTAGTCCTATTTTCTTGCTTCCATCCAAGATCTTGTAGCATTTCCTAAATCTCAATGACTATTTATAAATAACTGCATTTATTTTTATTGCTTTAATTTCCAGCTTTAATCCCCAAAATTCTACCCTCAAAACTACTGTAACAATTTTTAGATAAATATAATCAAAAAAGCTGCAGAAAGGAGTTTGGTATTAACTGAAAGGAAACCCTTTGATTCCTCTTGGAGGACTTAAGGATCCGAGCAGGGCAAATTCATAATGTCCAGTCCATAGATTCTTATCGTTGCAGCTGTTATTACTATGTGATTATTCATATAGTATACGAACATGGATGGACTGCTCACCAACATGCATTAGCCAGCGTGGTGAGTTTATTGGCTTTTTATCTCCGAGTTTAAGAATATTTTTTCCAATATATACAATCATGACAGACAAAAATAAATCATGGCCTTATTCCCAGGAGGCTGTAAAGTCACCAACCAAGGCAGCAGTTGTTGGATGAAGTCGGAGGGTGCTAAGAATCCCCTGATTGCGGACTCGGGTTGCCATTTGATGACAACTTTTTATTTAGATACTTACAACTGCAGATCACTTTCAAGTGACCAAAGATTTCAAAAGTTAGAAGAACTGTCTTATATTAACTGGAACATTATTGGACTTTGTGAAGTTAGAAGAAAAGGTGAAGAAACAGTTGATTTAAAAAGTGGACATATACTCTACTATAAAGGCACAAATATTGGAAATACAAGTGGAGTAGGATTCATTATAAATAAAAAATGGAAGAATAACATTGTGGAGATTGATGGTGTATCGGACAGAGTGGCAAGATTAGTTATTCAACTTAATAGAACATACCAAATGTAGATGATTCAGGTTTATGCCCCAACAAGTTTTCATACTGATGACGTAGTAGAAGATTTTTATATAGATGTACAAAAGGCTTTTGATCAGAATAAACAACATTTTAAAATTGTTATGGGAGACTTTAATGCTAGAATTGGTAAACAAATGAAAGAAGAAAATGCTGTAGATAATTTTGGTTATGGTAATAGAAATGAGAGAGGACATAGACTTGTGGAGTTTGCAGAAGAAGAAAAAACTTTATATTATGAATTCTTTTTTTTTGAGAAAAATGTTAAAAGGAAATGGACATGGAAGCATCCAAATGAAGATACAGCAGAATTGGATTATATTTTGACTAACAGAAAATATATTTCAAGATTGTAATGTTCTTAATAAATTTAACACAGGAAGTGATCATCGATTAGTAAGATGTAAGATACATGTTAATGCAAAACTAGAGGGACAAAAATTATTAAGAAAAACAATATTTACAGTTGATATTCCTAATCTTCAGAAACATTCTAATGAATTTAAATTAGAACTTACAAATCAAGTATTAGTTGATTTTGAACATGATTCAGATTTGAATGATATTAATAAGAAAATAACTGATTTGTAGATTATGAAAAGGCATTGGATTCTATAAACATTTCTTCAGTAATTAAAGCATTGGATCATCAAGGTGTAGATCCAGGATATTGTCATATTTTAAAGAATATTTATAAACATGCAACAGCAACAATTAGATTACATAATGATAGTAGGAAAATCAACATTGAAAAGGGTGTAAGACAGGGTGACTCCATATCTCCAAAACTTTTTACAGCAGTGCTGCAAGAAGTATTTTATGGATTAAAATGGGAAGTTAAAGGAGCGAAAGTAAATGGAGATTATTCAAGTCATTTAGATTTTGCAGATGATGTAGTTGTTTTTGCAAATAATGCTTTAGAGTTGCAGGAAATGTTGCAGGCATTATCAGATGAAAGTAGGAAAGTAGGACTAAAGATAAATGTTAAAAAGACTAAAGTAATGTTTAATAGATTTTCTCAAAATATGAAAATAAAAATTGATTATGATGAGTTAGAAGTTAATAGTTATAAATACCTTGGTCAGATTATTAATACAGATGGAAACATAATGGATGAAATTAATCATAGAATTAAACTTGGTTGAAGTGCTTTTGGTAGAAATAACTTGATACTAAAAGGAAATATGCCTATGTGTTTGAAAAGGAAAGTTTTTAATAAATGTGTTTTGCTAGTTCTTACTTATGAATCTGAGACTTGGACACTTAATAGAAGAGCAATACAGAGACTTCAGACTACTCAAAGAAGTATGGAGAGATGCATGTTGGGTGTAACAAGAAGAGATCGACAACGCAATGTATGGATAAGAGAACAAACAGGTGTTACTGACCTCATTGAAAAAATTAAAAGACTGAAGTGGAGTTGGGCTGGACATATTGCTAGAAGAGATGATAATAAATGGACAATTGAAATTTTGAATTGGAGATGGATGGATGAAATAAGAAAGTGTGCAGGGGTGATATGAAGAAGAGAAGCTAAAGAAAGGAAAAGATAGATCGAACTTGGAGAGACCTTCATCCTGCAGTGGATTGATAATGGTTGATGATGATGATGATAATCAAAAAAGACAAGTGAATCTTGGGAGTTAATAACACAGACTCCACCTCCCCAATATTTGCAAATTACAATTGCATAATGCAATCAAGCATTTTCAAAATGTAAACATCTGTTTTCAACTTAATATTAACTGAAATCTATGCAGTCTATGCATACACTTTTTACACCCTTGTTTTCATCTTCTTTTTCAGCTTTCCATAAAGCTACTGTTTTACTTTTCTACAATAAAAAATAAAAATTTTATTATAATTTTTGTAATCAAGTAAATTGAATTTTTTTGTCTTTCTTTTTTTTTTTTGATAGTTACTGAAAAAGATTTCATCCTGAAAAATATATCGGTAAAAACTTTTACTTTTCCCAATATATTTTGAAGACAACGTTATGCGGGAGTCCAATGGTAAATATTTATTTTTCTATATTTTTTAATAATTATTAATTTTTATATATTTTTTAATTATTTTTTTATCTATATTTGACAAAAATTTACAAAAAAATTATTATTGAAACTAATATAAATATATCGTGATTACCTGCATTTTTTTCTATGATATGAGCTTGGCTCCAAAATTTGAATTAGATGATATCAAATAAAAATAAACATGTTTTCCAAATATGACCTGATTTAGATTTTTGTTCTGCATTTTTAATAATAATAAATATATGCAAATGCTAAAAGTACAGATTTTGACAGTATATTTATATAAACTACTATCTTATGAACTTCAATCTTAACTCTATAATGAATTTAGTATTTCATTCACTTTTTTTATTTTGGAATGTAATGACTATTTTAGTAGTACTTTTTAATAAATGACAAACTGTATTGACGTTATAATATTCAAATTATACTAATTATTGATCAATAGTAACTAGTTGTTTTGTTATTATGTATGACATATTCATTGCAAACCCCTGGATGGAAATACATTTTGAAGGGCTGCAGAGAAAAAGAAAGGTACTAATGTCTTTATTCTATTAAGTTTTCCAGTAATAAATTACCTTAGGTAAGTGTTATTATATACTAATTTTTTAGAAATTTTATGACTAAACCAACTAACTTACTAACAAAAATATAATTTTAACTTATGTGCATGATAATTTAGAATTTATAAAATAATATGAAAATAATTATTAGAAATATTAACTTTTCTTTTTTTTTTTATTACTTTGAATATCAATGACTATATTTTTTTTCAGCTTAATTACATTCTTTTGTTTTTGATCTTTAAAATAATATGTCATTTTTTAGTAATACAAACATATTATGATAAAATTTGTGGCTTAACATAATTTTTTTAATATTCAATATGGCTGCTTCGTCAGTGTAAAGGTTAACTCCAAAGAAATTTTTTTTTTTAAAAAAAAGGAGATTACCAAGGCCTATATAAAAAATATTTTAGATGTACTTCAACTATGTTAAATGTAAATCTAAGATTAAATGAAACAATAATTTCTAACATAATATAAAATGATTAACCATTTATCAAAAAGATTTGTAAAAAAGTAAGATATTAACTAAAGTTAGTTAATAATATAAATATACATTTATTAACTCTAAATCAGTGGTCTTCAACCCTTGGTCTGCAGATCGGAGCTAGTCCGCAGAATTTTCTGCTGGTCCGCGCTAGACTGGCAGGAAAGTTTGTAATAACAAAATAATAAGATTTTAAACTTTTAATTAATATAAACAATTTTTATTTATTTTTTCATCGCAATTGCTTAAATAAAATTAATTATAAATCAATATTTTATTTAAATTATTAGATAATAGGAATTTATCTGAAAATGCAATCTTTAAAAGACAAAACATCAATCTCATGATAATTGCACCACTCCTTACATGTCAATTTCTATACCTAGTAGGCATTTCTGCATTGGGTCAGCTCATTTATTGGTCACATATAACAAAAAAATTTATTGCATTTGTGTCATCTTTTTATTTTGTGACAATTCTTTTTGAAATTGAAAAAACTTCACTTAATGGAGACCGATCATTGATGATGATTTCTCTTCATCTTTATAATGATTGTTTTATTCCTATGTGACACTTTATCAAAACAACTTTTCGTTCTGTTTCTTTTTTTTAATTGGGTAAAAATGAGAGTAAAATAACACCAGATTCAAAATTTTTTTAAAAAAGTAGTTTTTTATTATACAAACTCCATATATATATAACTTCATATTGTATATTTAACATTAAATACAGATATTATATTTATCACAATCATTGTCATGTAATTACACTAGCTGTGATATTTCTCAACATTCAGGTGAATAACATTTTATTTTTGCATGATTTAACAATGAAATAATAAACATAGCAATGCAGGCACATTAATGAGAACGTACTGTTTTCTGTAGCAGTATGACTGCGCAAATCGAGAAAGTGTTTAGCATGTGAAGGTGAGCAACACCATTACAATACACAGTAACTAGTGTGTTGTTTTGGTCAGTTATAACAATTATGCTCATCTAAGGCTAAGCAGTTTAAATCTTTAAAAAAAATATATCTGTAGACTTCTGCCAGTCCGTGAAATCTTATTCTTATTTTTGCCGCTCTGCAAGTGTGAAAAGGTTGAAGACCATTGCTCTAAATAATGGCATTAGAAACAAATATTCTTTATGATGTAGTCATTATTAATAGTTAAGGCATAACTCAATAAAATTGAAAACAATACGTACTTCTGAATTTGTAACAATGAACATTTCAGATCCTCTTTTTCTCTAAGATTATCAAAATCTTTAAAGATATTATCTGACCAACAAGAACTGGCAATACAAGACATTATCATTCTCCTTAAGAGAGTAAGAAGAACTTTAATAGCTGGCAACAGTAGTGTTAGGAAGATTATGGAACGGTTAATTGCTATGAAATTTATAAAAAATTTGAGTATCAAAGTGATAAAACTGAAGCTACTCGAAATTCTTGTCTGCCACTGCAATAAACTATATAATGACAATAGCATAGATAATAAAGAGTTAGATGGAAGGCAAAGGACAATATCAAATATAAGAACCAGAATTTTTGTCTTATAACATTTATGACAAATGTCCACATCTCCCATGACAATCATAACTGATGAATATACACTGCTAATCAATCACACAACTAAACAAACTTTGCCTATTAAAACCTTGTGCAAAAAAAAAACAAAAACAAGATCCAAAAATAAATATTAAACTCAAACCTCATATAAAATCAAATATTACTTTTACATATAAAATCTCCATATTTAATATTTACCTATAAATATGCATGACATAAACAATATCAGAACATATATGATAGATTTATAACAAAAATATTAAACACACGTTTACACATAATACCAAAAGGATTTAAACACCAATTACTAATTTAAATAGCATTAGCTTAATCACAGTTTGAACAGTTTACAATAAGTATATTTTAAGCATACAGTGGAGCTGTGAACTACACTTTAATTTGTTTCAAGCCCACATCATGTTGAACATATATACATGGAATAGCTCAATTTTTGTTGGCAAGCCTTGATTATAATACAATAATTATTGTTTATTGTATTTTAAAAAATACAGTATTTTTCAACACACATATATATAAATCATGCCTTAGGTGTATAGTATGCTAATATAAATTAAGATTACAGTGTATACATGTTCAATTGTTTATAATCTATTTCATCACAATTAAATATCTTTTACAGACATTTTTTTAGGTTCAAACGAATTTAATGATTTTACTTAAATCACTAAAAAAACATGATTAAAAAATTCATGTTTGACATTTGATTATACATAGCAAGAAAAAATGGCTACTGTCCTAGTGAGATTCATAAAATATAATAAAGTTTATGAATCCCAATGATTTTTGTTTACATTTTTTGGTTAGCATACAATTGAGTTGTATAATTTGATACAGCATAGCATGGTTTCACTATATCCTCTAGTATTTAAACAGTTTTTAATAACATGAGCAGGAAACATTTTATCCATGGGATCAATTATTAGCTTCAGACACAAAATTTTATTTAAGTGATAAGTAAAAGATTAACGAAAATAATCTTGTATTTAAAAAATGATCCTTTAATATCTATTTGTTAAAATAAAAACCTTAAACATGTCAATATAAGAAAGAATGACTAAAAGATCTCATATTTCTCAATGGTTGATACAAAATAATTTTATGAAATATTCACATTGAATTTCTTATTACAAAATTAAATGTTTAATCAATACTTATTCCCCATCATCAAATCATTTAGGAAACAAAAAATAGTTAATTGTTTTTAAAGGCATACCATATTTTGTATTTGTTAGCAAAAATTACAAAACTATGATTTCATATTTTCTTTGTCAGAATTGCTCAGGATGTCCATCTTGAAAAATCTCTATCATTCCATTGTTGAATCAAGATTAAATCGCTTATCCATCAAAGCAGTCACTACCTTCCCTTCAAGTAAAGCTGTCAGCAAGATTCTATTTGCTCTCCTCTGTACTTTCTCCACACTTCATAATCATAATTTAAAATTTTGATTTTATTTCTTTTATTGATACAGATTAATGCCAAGTCAAATGTTTTTAACTCAAACTTGTTTAAAAATAACTTTAAATACTTAAATGACCTTTTTTACTCTTTAGTCCTCTAAATAAACCCTTTTAACTTTCTCCAGGGATAGCTATCAATTAATCCAATCAGTTTTCAAATCTATTGCTCCATTTAAATTGAAAATAGAATGTTGTCTTTACAGGAATTTTAAAAAAATATATATCCACTGTACAATAAAAATTATTTTCAAATATTTCAATTAAGTTTTAACATGAAATTAAATATCTAGGTAAATCTCTCCTGTGCTTCTATAGTTATTTCCAATATAAAAACACAAATACAAGTGTATAAATATAATTGATAAACTTTTAAAAATACATAAAATAAACATGTTTATTTAACAATGATGAAAATGTCATTTTGTCAGGATAAATTAACTTACTGCATCTAAAGAACCCTTTGCATGCATGTTGACTTATCTAATATATACTATTATCATTAATATTCTTTACAATATCTAAAACTAATTTGAAATTACCTTCTTTTCAGAGTAATTCATATCTAATTACTTTAAAAAGTATTAACACACAAATTTCAACATGAATATAAATAAAACTCTTAAATCCTCATGAAAAATATATTAAGTTCAGAAATATGTTGAGATTTCTATGTAAAGGTAGCACAGCCAGTCAATAGATCACTACAAATGATCTACAAATGATACAAAGCAACCATTTATTATAGCAGAATAGCCACAATTAATTTTAGCATCTCAATTTTTAGAATTATAAACTTTAATGAGTCCTTATATAATTAAAATCAAAATTTTATTACCTTTAAATTCAGTTCAACAATCATTACTGGTATACATAACCATTAAAACATCACATGATCAAAATTTCTTTATGCCTACACAATCTGTTAAGCAGTAGCAATTTTTTTTTCACACAAAAATGCCATCTAGTGTAAGCTCAAGTAATCAATAGATGCTAGATGTTTGTGCACAATAATCCCCATTCAGTCTCCTCCAATCCAATATTCCCAGATTAGTTTCCAGCTTATGGCTTTTATAGGCGCCCAATTCCAATGCTTTTCACTGATGAGAGCCATAAGCTAGAAACTAGTCTGTGGATATTGGATCATAAGGCATTAGTTAGGGATTATTGTACCAACTTAGTAATACACAGAATCTAGAGTGATGAGCTACAAACTCATTATAAGTCACAATTCACTATTATCTCTATTTTTACATCCTCTCACAGAAACAAATTGTTATGGCTGGAGATAAGAAAAATACAATAAGTATATCAACCAACATAGGACTATTTCAAGTCCTAATGAAGTCAATCACAAAAAAATAAACATCAACTTAACCTTCTCAAAGTATAAACTTTAAAAATCTTGTCTAACAATCAAAGTAGATTTTTAATCTAATAAACAATATCATGTTAAAAGGTTATTTGACAAAGAGTTCAATTATACATTTAATTATAATTATGTAACATACTAACTTACATTCCAGTTAATCTTCAGATATAATTAATAGGATTTTTCTTTTCCAGTTCCTGTTAACTATCCATCACTCTTAGCACAAAAAGTCGTAACTTGTGCATCCTTACCTTTCCCCCAACAACCATATATCAGTTTACCTGGCTAAACAATCCACATGAAATAAGCACTCAAAATATAAGCAAATCACATAGCCATAGATAAAGAGCCCTTGGGTAAACCAAACTAGCATTAATACTCATCATAAAATGCTATAATACAATTCAACACCACCATTTAGTACCTAGGGAATGACTGGGTTACTATCTGATTCATACCAACGATGGACAAAAGCAGAAAATACCTCCTTTCTCTTGCCGAGAAATAGAAAATTCTGCTTGTATTTATTTACAAAGAAATTCTTGGAGCAGAAAATTCACTGATTAACAATAACACAATACATATTTTATTAATTAATGATCAACTCCTCAGTAAAATAATTTATCCTGAAAAATGAAGGAATAACTTGTTCAAAATTCTCCCTTAAATAATATGCAATTATAACACTTTCCTATAATAAATAAATTCAACTTATTATTACAGATTCAAAATATATCATAAATTTAGAATAACTTTTTTTAGAAAACAGAATATGAGTTTATAAATATTTTACCAAGCATATTAATATCATTATTAAAAGAAAATCCTTAAATATAGAGAATAACATCAATTATTTTAATTCTACTGTAAAATTATCTACTATAAGTTTGAATGATTAGAGGTCAACTGGGAAGTATAAAGCTATAAAATCCCTATCTCCAAATAAATTACTTTCTGACCTTGGACTTAAACATCACATCATCATCATTTCTTATGCTTGCTCATAACTGTTTATTAAAACAGGCAAAACTCTCCATACAGTAATGCTACTCAGTGCAAGCCAGAGTGCCAGAAGGCTTGTGCACAAAATCTCTATCTGGTGTCTATTAATCCAATATCCCCAGACTAGTTTCTAGCTTGTGGCTTTCATCAGTGAGAATCTAGGTGCAGTGCTCTCAGACCCAAGGCTCCTCACTGACAAAAGCCACAAGCTAGAAACTAGTCTGGGGATATTGGATGAATAGGCACTAGGTAGGGATTTTATACACAAGCCTTCTGGCATCCATTGATTACTCTGGCTTGCACTGAGTGGCACTGCTGTATGGAGAGTTTTGCTTGTTTTAATGACTTCGGACTTAATCAGTGAAAACTACGATTCAAGACTGAAACTAATAATGAACTTTGGGCCACCAAACTGATAGCTTCTTTATATTTTTATAGTTAGTAACCTTAAATTAAAAAAAAAAAAATTGCTAATGTTTCAAACCCATGCTAATTCACATGCAGTTGTATAGATCTGACCGTATGAGTTTCTATTTGAGATTTAATCTACAATAATGAAAGCAAAAACTATATACAGGTTGATCTGGAGATGGGGAATTTTATACCGTCTGATATTCACTGATTACTCAATCTGTGAGCAAACGACTCTTAGAGTAGAATGACAATAAGCAAATAAGAAAGTATGAAAGGTTGTGTGATGCTGGTAACAAAAAAGCACAATATAATTGTATATTTTATTACTATTAATATAAATAATTTATTGAATATGGTAATTGCAAGAGTTTGAAATGGTACAGATGCTAATATTCTATTCCAATAATGATCTATTAAAGTAAAAGTTAAAACGAGAGGGTGTTAAATTATCATTATCTTTTATAATTTGCTTAGGCTCTACATTCGTTGTGTGTGGAGAGTCACAATTTATATATATATAACATGCTATTTAAATGATTTTGCAATTTTATTATTAAGAAAATATAGAATAAAAATCAGATAAGTAAACTGTATTTTAGCAATATATTTTTTTTGTGCAGTTTTTTATCAACATGAATATTATATCACATTTTTTAAAATATAATAATTAAAATGGATATTATGTGCTGTACTTTATAAAAGCTTTTATGTGAGCTATGAGCATATCTAAATGCTAAGTTCTCTATTTCAAAATCTATACATATATTACAATAAAATATCAAAAGATTAAATTTTTTTCCATGAATAATATATATTTTGAATCATAAAATGTTTAAGACTGTTGTAATTTACTCTCATTAAAATTTATTTAATTCTTAATTACTATTTTTTCTATGAAAATTGCGATTTTGGTTTTCTTTTTTTTTTTATGAAAATGGCCATTTTGATCAACGTCATTTATCGGTTGGATGTTCCAGCATGGTTTGGGCGGTTCTTGTAATTCAAAATGACGGCCATGAGCGCATACTAAATCAGCACCTACTATTCTCTCATTATCAATATATTACACTAGGAACAAAAAAATAAATTCAAAATTAAATTCAAAATCTACTTTACTTAAAACATGCCATGATTTTACTTTTCTTAGCATAATCTAAATATATAACACAGTACACAATATCTTCATGTTTCTCTTCTGTGAAATAGTTCATCAGGTCTATTACTGATATATATCTCAAGCAATCTATGATAATAAAACTTAACTACATTATCGCTGATGATTCATAAAACTTTCTGTAATGCTAATGTCCAATGCAGAGTGAAAATCTATTTTGAGGCCTGTTTCAGTAAGATCATAAAAAATTGCTAATCAATGCTTTTTAGTTCATTTAGAAGTTGCTCTCTTGTTGAATGGACAAGACTAAAAAACAACTAACTACTCAAAGATTTACATCTCATAAAATTAAAATTGGGAATCTTTTATAGGCTAATACTAAGAAAGTTGACTTGAATGTTTTCTGCTGAAACTTATTTAAAAATGATTTTTTTAAATTGATCTTATAACAAACAGTTTGGATTCCAAGACAAATTCTTGTCAAATAATCTTATCAGTTTCTTAAATTAACTCCCTGAAAATTTTGTTAAAGGCTTTTAAAAAAAAAAACAATTCTATATTATTTAACATTACAAATTCTATTCACAATTAAAAGTAGGTAAACATTCAGATTATCTAAATCTACTCAAAAGTATACTCTCAATAAATAAATGAAAACCCTAAAAGCTATATATATAGTGATGTCTGGTACAGGAAGTGCTTACAAAGTGAATAACTAGTAAAACAGATACTTAGTAAATTACCTATATATATTTATGTATACTATGTATACTTCGAATACTAGATTGATAGACACCGTAGGTGCATAAACTGTAATAATTTGTCATTAGTCATAAAAGCAGAATTTGAAAACTAATTAATGTCGATATCAAAAAATAAGAATTTTAAAATGAAAGTCCAGTAAAAATGGCCTAAATCTAAGTGCTCAAATTTAGTTACCAATTTAGTTGATCTATCTATTTCTATTTCTAATGGTTAATTTACAACTACTTTTCTTAGATATATATACTGTAATAATCTTAGTCATAAGTAATAAAAACAGAAATTTTAAAGTTATATTAATGTTGACGCTTAAAAATGTAGATTTGGTGAAATACAGAATGGATGAATGCCACCGGAAATAGAAAATGCTACATTAAGCTCTACCAAGTCATAGAAAAAAACTATGTGGAAAGCTTTTTGAAACTTTCGGATTTTGAGTAAAGCATCAAATATCATTATCACATTCTGTTAAGTTATTTACACTTAGTTATGCAAGTTATTCAACTTTACTCACGAGACAAATAGATGTTAAAAAATTGGATCAGTATTGATGAAGTGTTAAAAACTAACAAAAGAAAGCTATAAAATTGTCAGTGATTCTGAATAAAGCATAATAACATTAATATGATGAACTTTTGTGTAAACAATAGCCCTATGTTTCTAACTAAAATGCTTAATGATGTTTAAACATTTGAATCAAAGGCAGCTTTAGATTTTTTCTTCTGTCGCTGATCTACTAAACACTAGAGTTCTATTAAATAAATCTCTATATAGATTACATTCAAAACACTAAGAATATTCCACAGTATCCAATAATAATACAATCATCATCATTATCAACCATTATCAATCTACTGCAGGATGAAGGTCTCTCCAAGTTCAATCCATCTTCTCTGATCTTTAGCTTCTCTTCTCCACATCACCCCTGCACACTTTCTTAATTCGTCCATCCATCTTATATGTGGCTCCTTTCTGGGACTTTTTTTACAATCTCTTGGAATACAGTTTAAGATTTCAATTGTCCATTTATTATCATCTCTTCTAGCACTGTCCAGCCCAACTCATTTCAATCTTTTAATTTTTTCAATGAGATCAGTAACACCTGTTTGTTCTCTTACCCATACATTGTTTCCGATCCCTTCTTGTTACTCCCAATATGCATCTCTCCGTATTTCTTTGAGTGGTCTGAAGTCTCTGTATTGCTCTTCTATTAAGTGTCCAAGTCTCAGATCCATAAGTAAGAAATGGTAAACCACATTTGTTTAAAAACCTTCCTTTTCAAACACAGAGGCATATTTCCTTTTAGTATCAAATTATTTCTACCAAAAGCACTCCAATCAAGTTTAATTCTATGATTAATTTAATCCATTATGCTTCCATCTGTATCAATAATCTGACCAAGGTATTTATAACTGTTAACTTATTCTAACTCATCCTAATCAATCTTTGTTTTCATATTTTGAGAAAATCCATTAAACATTAGTCTTTTTAGCATTTATCTTTACTCCTGCTTTCATCTAATAACTCTTGCAACATTTCCTGCAACTCTAAAGCATTATTTGCAAAAACAACTACATCATCTGCAAATCTAAATGACTTTATTTATCTCCATTTACTTTCACTCCTTTAGTTTCCCATTTTAATCCACAAAATATTTCTTGCAACACTGCTGTAAAAAGTTTTGGAGATATGGAGTCACCCTGTCTTACACCCTTCTCAATATTGACTTTCCTAGTATCATTATGTAATCTAATTGTTGCTGTTGCATTTTTATAAATATTCTTTAAAATATGACAATATCCTGGATCTATACCTTGATGATCCAATGCTTTAATCACTGAAGAAATGTTTATAGAATCGAATGCCTTTTCATAATCTACAAATTCAAAACATAATGGCAACTCATATTCATTTGTCCTTTCTATAACTTCTCTCAATACCGGGATATGATCTACTGTACTAAAACCACTTTTAAATCCAGCTTATTCTCTTGGTTGGTGAAAATCCAATGTTCTCTGTAGACGAGTTGTAATTATATTGGTAAAAATTTTGTATAAAACTGATAAAAGGCTGATAGGTCTGTAATTTTTAATATCTTCTTTATCACCTGACGTAAATATTAATACTGCATTGTTTCAATCATCTGGTACATCTTTATCATTTAGACATTTGGTATATAACTTTGCTAAAAAAAATTCTATTTCTTCACCTGCTTCTTTTAATATATCAATTGTAATTCCATCATTACCTGGAGCCTTTCCTTTCTTCATATATTTAATTGCATGTCTCACTTTTTCATTTAAAATTCTGGGCAAAAAAAAAAGTCTCATGGTACTATCTCTCTTTTTAGTAATAACTCCATCTTTTTTTTTGTTATTGCAGATATAAATTTCCTACCAATACCAAAATGTTTTATATTCATGAAACTTTTATTTTCTTCTACAGCTTTCCTTGCTAGTTCACAGTTAAACTTCTTATATCATTTTCAACTTTTTTCCGCATTATTTTACAAAATTCGAAATATACAATTCTTTTTAATGCATCATTTTTGTATATCTTCATATTCTTTCTTTTCTTCATAAATTCTCTAGTTTCAGTAGAAATTTTATTGGTCAATTGCTGCTTTTTTCTACCGGCTATCTTTGTTGCAGTTTTTAAAAGTGTATCAGTTATTTTCATATTAATTTCATTCAGATCTGAATCATGTTCAAAATCTATTAATACTTGAAACCGATTTGTAAGTTCTAATTTAAATTCATTAAAATGTTTCTGAAGATTAGGAATATCAACTGTAAATATTGGTTTTTCTTAATAATTTTTGTCTCTCTAGTTTTGCATTAACACATATCTTACATTTTACTAATCGATGATCACTTCCTGTGTTAAATTTATTAAGAACATTACAATCTTGAAATATGTATTTTCTGTTAGTCAAAATATCTAATTCTGCTGTACCCCCATTTGGATGCTTCTATGTAAATCTTTTTCTGCAAAATTACTTACAGCATTTTCATCTCTCATTTGTTTACCAATTCTAGCATTAAAGTCTCCCATAACAATTTAAAAATGCTGTTTACTGTGATCAAAAGCCTCTTCTACATCCATATAAAAATCTACCATTTCATCACTATGACAACTTGTTGGGGCATAAACCTGAATTATCTGCATTTGGTATCCGCTATTAAGTTGTATAACTAATGTTGCCATTCTGTCTGATACACCATCAATCTCCACAATGTTGTTCTTCCACTTTTTATTTATAATGAATCCTACTCCACTTGTATTTCCAATATTTGTGCCTTTATAATAGAGTACATGTCCACTTTTTAAATCAATTGTCTCTTCACCTTTTCTTCTAACTTCACAAAGTCCAATAATGTCCCATTTAATATAAGAAAGTTCTTCTTCTAATTCTTGCAATCTTCCTTCACTTGAAAGTGATCTATAGTTGTAAGTACCTAAATAAAAAGTCGTCATCAAATGGCAGCCTGGGTCCGCAATCAGGGGATTCTTAGCACCCTCCAACTTGAGCCACCAACCGCTGCCTTGATTGGTGACTTTACAGCCTCCTGGGAATAAGGGTCATGATTTATTTTTGTCTGTCATAATTGTATATATGTATTGAAAAAATATTTATCATTTACACAATTATTCTGCCTTATCAGGCAACTAAGAAGACCATGGTGTTTCTTGAGGTAAAAAAAAGCCAATAAACTCACCATGCTGGCTAATGCATCTTGGTGAGCAGCCCATCCATGTTTGTATACTATATGAATAATCACATAGTAATAACAGCTGCAATGACAAGAATGTATGGAGTGGACATTAGGAAGTTGCCCTGCTCGGTTCCTTTAAGGCCTCCAAGAGGAATCAAAAGGGTCTCCTTTCAGTTTAATAGCAAACTCCTTTCTGCAGCCGATACAATCATCAGCATACTATATATGTGGGACGCAAAAAAGTTACTACGGTTCTTAATGCAATTAAAAATAAGCTTACAACTGTTCATAAAACTGCCTATAAACAATTCCTCAACCAATATCATTAAAATGGAAAGCAAAGTTGGGATCAAAGCGTTAAAATCCAATTGTACAGTATATATAGCAATTGAATTTTATATTTTTTTTTAAATTTATATTTTTGAATTTCTATCATTTTTCCTGCTTAAATATTTAATATGGATGGCTTTGGTCTAAGGTGTGGATCTTTAATAGATTATCTCTAAACCCATATTTCATTATAAATCACAAAAAGAGGAAATAAGTGAAATTCTAAAACCAATTAATATATTGTATCAGATCTCACTGTAAAACACAATATATTTTGGAAACAGAATAAATAGTATTAAAAGTGAGATTAATTTTATCCTAACTAGGCTACAGCATTTGAATGGATATATCGTGGAAAAAAACTCAGTTTATGATTAATCCCATAAGTCATTGCAAGCAATTATATACAGCAATTACTTCCATAATCTTACAAAACAAAAAATAAAATAATGTAAAAAAAATGATACTAATTAACTTATTTAATTATGAAATGAACAAAAAATAAAATAGATAATACACAAGCAACAAAAAACTAAGGGTTTTACACTTAAGCAACCTCAGGCCAAAAGATTTTTGTAAGTATATAAAGATGTTTTATTAGAGAAAAACTGAAATTACTTTGCAGTCTTTCTTTTTGAAAAGGATTATTTTCAATATATATAAAAAAAAAATTTAAATAAAATAAAAGAGAAAGTTTGGATGAATATTTTATAATGATTTTTTTAATACTCTATTTTTCCACCTAATAAAAAAAAAGTGTATACAGAGCAGGATGTGATAATAACATTTATTCAAATATGTTCAAAAAATATTCAATTCAATTGCTCTTTTGCAAATTAGATATCACATGGTAATAGAAACTGTATAAATAAGATTCACAATACCTAACAAACAAGTGTCAATCTAATGCATATCAAGTCTCTAAAGTTAATAGTTTAAAGAGAAAGTCAGGAGAAATGGAGCAAAATGTAGTTGAGAAAAAGAGAATAGTGTGTGGTTTTAGTGGAGTGATAAGAAATATGGGTGACAAAATAAGTAGTGCAATTGAGATAGTTTGTCAAAAAATAAATAAGAGGAAAAGAGAGTATGAAGGAGCATAATTAATATCATTTGAGATGAAGTATAAGCAGATTAAATATAAATGATAAGGAAGGAGTAGATAAAGGAAGTCCAGAAAGTGGAAGAAAATATTAAAGATGAAGTAGGGAAAGTAAACTGAGGCAGTATTGATAGATTCACTAATTGATGTAATTGCAAGAGAGAATAGAAAGATATGTAAGAATATTTTGCCTGAAGGGGTTTTATAGATAAGGTAAAAAAACAAGGGAATAGAGATGTATGTTATGGTACAGACAAATAATTTGTCAGAGCCATCAAATAGAGTAATGGAAGAACACATAGAATTGATTAATAATTTGAGTAAGATTAAAGAAAGAGTGGGAATAGTTGGATCATTACCAAGATTCGACAATAGGTATATGTTAGATAGGGCAAAAATTGTGACAAAAATAATGTTAAGTTTGTGCATGTGTGGGATTTTTTTTTTAGAAAGAGGGAGTTGTATAGTAAAGAAGGATTACACTTAGCAAAACAAGGAAGTGAAGTATTACGGAATTTGATTTATAAACAATATTATAGTTTGGGAAATTTATAAAGGGGGTAAGGTTTTAAACTGCAGTATTATCAAAAAGAAGAATGGACAGGATGTAAGAAATAAACAAAGGGTAGCTGATTTGGATATAAATTTTGATATGGTGAGGAAATGGTCTGTAAAACTAATGATAAGCACATTACTTATAAATGTAATGGAGAAGAGACAAAAAAAAATTATAAAAGTATAGTTAGAAAAGAAAAAATTGTTAAAATTGGAATATTTGAATATGTGAGATGGTAGCAGACCAGAAAAGTAATTGGATTAAACAAAATAGTTAAAAATGAAGAGCTTGAACTATTAGCAATAATCAAACCACATCTAAGTGAAGAACCTATACTGGAAGACTTGATATGGCAGGGTATAAACAGAAAAAAAAGGGATAGTGGCATAGGAGTTATGTCAAAAAAATATTTAAATACTGCTAAATATCAAGAACATTTTTATGATTTGAAATAAGGTTAGGAAGACAAAAATGGATGGTGGGTATAGTATATTTAGCGAAAGGAGATAGACAAAATATAATGGATGTGAAACAGTAGCATATATGACTACCTAGTTAAGGATATACAGCATCAAAAAAAAAAAGAGAGAAGAAAACCATGGTTATAGGGGATATGAATGGACATATTGAAGAAATTAATGAAGTAGATAACAAGAATGGATAGCTTTTGAAGAATTTTTGTCAGAATGAATTTGAGCATTGGAAATTTATCAAATATCTATGAGGGACAATGCATATGGTCTAAAAATAATATATATCACACAATAGATTATGTATTAGTAGAGAAAGAGAAAATGAATAAAGTAAGGAAAATTAAAGACTTTGATAATGAAAAAAGAGTAGGTAATAGTAATCATAATTTCTTTATAATAGAAATGGTTCATAATGTGATGAACAGTGGTAATAAAAGTAGAAAGGATAGTGAAAGATATGGATGAAGAATGGAAGTTTGTTGGGGATGAATGATAAGGACTGGTGTGGGGAAGTAGAAAAAATGGTAAATAGGTTTTTAGGTGATAATATTCAGAAGAATAAAAGTACAGTAGTTAGTAAATGTGTAAACGACAGAAAAAAAGCATGTAGAGAATATAAATGTGCTTCTAAAAACAAAGAAAGTGAAAAAGATGTTAATGTTAAATGGGAAAAGTATTAAAAAAAAGAAGTTGGCTATAGAAAAAGAATGAAAGTAAATAGCAAATTGTTGGAGGATATTAATAAAAGTGGAAAAGATGTGAATAAACAATTTTGGACATATATTAAAAAAAGGAATGTAGAGGAGAGAATAGTATTACTAGATGATGAGGGAATAGAGGGTGGCTCTAGAGAAGAATTAGAGACAACCTTAAATAAATATGTAATGGATATAGATAAGATGTTAGATGTGAAGAATAGATTAATGACAAACATGAAAGCATATAGTAATGGAAATATTAAGTTTACAAAAAATGAATTGCATGAGGCAGGAAAAAATTTAAAATTGGAAAGGCAAGAAAGGTTTAGATGAATGGGCTGCAGAGATGGTGATGAAGTTTTGCTTTCCGAATTATATAAGTGTGTGTATTTCTAATATCAACGCAAATATTAAAGTTTTTACATATAGTACTGTCTAACACACATTTGAACGTTATATATATCATGTTTTAATAAGATGCCATAGAAGAAGGGAATTTCCAGATAGCTGAAATAATACAAGAGAAGGCAACTACTTGAAGGAAAGGATAAGGCTCATTCAAAGTTAAACAATTATAGACTGATAGCAATAACGTGAGTGTTACATAAAGTTTTTGAATATATGGTGGCTGGAAAGGTCGCAAAATGCAAGAAGGTTATTGATCGAATTGGCATATAGGAGCTTATTTGTAATCACACAATTTATAGATATGAGTAGGAATACAAGTAGAATTATATATAAACTTTATAGATATACAGAAGGCATATGATAGAGTAAATAGAAATAAATTATGAGTAAGTTTAATAAATTTGGAAATGAATGGAGCTTTAGTGGATCTTATTAAGAGATTGTATGAAAATAATTACTATACATGTCAATTAGGAAATATAGAATCAGTTAAAAGTTAAAAATGGGGTGGGACTAAGACAGGGGTCCCCAACCCTATGCCTGCGGGCACCATGGCGCCTGCAGACCATTTTACGTGTGCCCGCCGCTATCCGAACACGATAAAAAATTATTTATCTGATACAAATAAATTTAATTTTTAAAATTTCTTATAAATTATTGTATTATATTGTAATCAAATTGTAGGGCATACTATACTTTTACAGCGTAAAAATATAAACGTTAATTATATGTTAAAATTTTATTTTTGAAATAAATATTTTTTTGTACATTATGTGTATTATTAACAATATCCAACTATAAATTTACATTGAAAAAATAAATGGTGCCCGCCAACTGGCCGATATTATAGAATGTGCTCTTAAATGCAAAAAGGTTGGGGACCCCTGGACTAAGGCAAGGATGCCCTATGTCAACTATTCTGTTTTTATTATATTTGAGAGAAATGAAGAGAGTAATAAAAAACTAAAAAGAGGGGTAGATACATGAGTATATACATTATTGGGTATTTTATTTGTGGATATCTTGTGAAAAGAAAGTAGGGAAGATATGGAAGTTATGCTGAAGACAAACGCAAGGATGAGTAAAGAGATGGGGATAAATTTAGTGAAGAAAAATCAAAAGTAATGAAGATAAATGCTGGGGGGGGAGGAAGAATTTTTATTGGGGGATATATATTAAGTTAAAGATGGTGAATAGGTATAAATATTTGGGAATCACCTTAAGTAATCAGAGAAATTGTTTGGATGAATGGGAGAAAAAATTGATAAGAAAGGGACTGATAAAAAAATGAACAGTGTTTTCATATAATAAATATGATGTAGCTAAAATTGTATGGAAGGGATTGGCAGTAGCACAGTTAACTTATGGTAACTCCATACGTTCTTGTCGTTGCAGCTGTTATTACTATGTGTTTATTCATATAGTATACGAACATGGATGGGCTGCTCACCAACACGCATTAGCCAGCGTGGTGAGTTTATTGGCTTTTTACCTCCGAGTTTAAGATCAAGAAACACCATGGTCTTTCTTCTCAGTGCCTGATAAGGCAGAATGAATGTTTGTGTAAATATTTTTCCAATACATATATACAATTATGACAGACAAAAATAAAGCATGGCCCTTATTCCCAGGAGGCTGTAAAATCACCAACCAAGACAGCGGTTGGTGGCCGAAGGCGGAGGATGCTAAGAATCCCCTGATTGCGGACCCAGGCTGACATTTGATGACAACTTTTTATTTAGGTACTTATAACTGCAGATCACTTTCAAGTGAAGGAAGATTGCAAGAATTAGAAGAACTGTCTTATATTAAATGGGATATTATTGGACTTCGTGAAGTTAGAAGAAAAGGTGAAGAGACAATTGATTTAAAAAGTGGGCATATATTCTATTATAAAGGCACACATATTGGAAATACAAGTGGAGTAGGATTCATTATAAATAAAAAGTGGAAGAACAATATTGTGGAGATTGATGGTGTATCAGACAGAGTGGCAAGATTAGTTATACAACTTAATAGCAGATACCAAATGCAGATAATTCAGGTTTATGCCCCAACAAGTTCTCATAGTGATGAAGTAGGAGAAGATTTTTATATGGATGTACAAAAGGCTTTTGATCAGAGTAAACAACATTTTAAAATTTAGTAATGGGAGACTTTAATGCTAGAATTGGTAAACAAATGAAAGATGAAAGTGCTGTGGGTAATTTTGGTTAAGGTAATAGAAATGAGAGAGGACATAGACTTGTGGAGTTTGCAGAAAAATAATAATTTTACATTATGAATTCTTTTTTTGAGAAAAATGTTAAAAGAAAATGGACATGGAAGCATCCAAATGAAGGTACAGCTGAATTGGATTATATTTTGACTAACAGGAAATACATATTTCAAGATTGTAATGTTCTTAATAGATTTAACACAGGAAGTGATCATCGATTAGTAAGGTGCAAGATACGTGTTAATGTAAAACTAGAAAGACAAAAATTGTTAAGAAAAACAATATTTACAGTTAATATTCCTAATCTTCAGAAATATTCTAATGAATTTAAATTAGAACTTACAAATCGGTTTCAAGTATTAGTAGATTTTGAACATGATTCAGATTTGAATGAAATTAATATGAAAATAACCAATACACTTTTAAAAACTGCAACAAAGATAGCTGGTAGAAAGAAACAGCAATTGACCAATAAAATTTCTACTGAGACTAGAGAATTTATGAAGAAAAGAAGAAATATGAAGATATGCAAAAATGATGCACTAAAAAAAATTGAATATCTCGAATTTTGTAAAATGGTGTGGAAAAGAGTTGAAAATGATATAAGAAAGTATAACTGTGAACTAGCAAAAAAAGCTGTAGAAGAAAATAAAAGTCTTAAGAATGTAAAACAACATTTTGGTATTGATAGGAAATTTATATCTGCAATAAGAAAAAAAGATGGAATTATTACTAAAAAGAGAGATGATATGAAATTGGTAGAAAATTTTTATCAAGAATTATATAGTAATAAAGAACAAGTATCTCCTATATCTATTACCATCTTCCAAATTGCCCAGAATTTTAAATGAAGAAGTGAGAAATGCAATTAAATGTATGAAGAAAGGAAAGGCTCCAGGTAATGATGGAATTATAATTGATATATTAAAAGAAGCAGGTGAAGAAACAGAAAAAATTTTAGCAAAGTTATATACAAAATGATAAAGATGTACCGGATGATTGGAAGAATGCAGTAATAATATTAATATTTAAAAAAGATGATAAAGAAGATATTAGAAATTACAGACCTATCAGCCTTTTATCAGTTTTATATAAAAATTTTATCAAGATAATTACAACTCGTCTACAGAGAACATTGGATTTCCACCAACCAAGAGAACAAGCTGGATTTAAAGGTGGTTTTAGTACAGTAGATCATATTCAGGTACTGAGAGAAGTTATAGAAAGAACAAATGAATATGAGTTGTCATTATGTTTTGGATTTGTAGATTATGAAAAGGCATTTGATTCTATAAACATTTCTTCAGTGATTAAAGCATTGGATCATCAAGGTATAGTAGATCCAGGATATTGTCATATTTTAAAGAATATTTATAAAAATGCAACAGCAACAATTAGATTACACAATGATACTGGGAAAGTCAACATTGAGAAAGATGTAAGACAAGGTGACTCCATATCTCCAAAACTTTTAAAAGCAGTGCTGCAAGAAGTATTTTGTGGATTAAAATGGGAAACTAAAGGAGTGAAAGTAAATGGAGATTATTTAAGTCATTTAGATTTCGCATATGATGTAGTTGTTTTTGCAAATAATGCTTCAGAGCTGCAGGAAATGTTGCAGGAGTTATCAGATGAAAGTAGGAAAGTAGGACTAAAGATAAATGTTAAAAAAACTAAAGTAATGTTTAATCGATTTGCTCAAAATATGAAAATAAAGATTGATTATGATGAATTAGAAGAAGTTAACAGTTGCAAATACCTTGGTCAGATTATTAATACAGATGGAAACATAATGGAGGAAATTAATCATAGAATTAAACTTGGTTGGAGTGCTTTTGGTAGAAATAACTTGATACTAAATGAAAATATGCCTATGTGTTTGAAAAGGAAGGTTTTTAACAAATGGGTTTTACCAGTTCTTACTTATGGATCTAAGACTTGGACACTCAATAGAAGAGCAATACAGAGACTTCAGACCACTCAAAGAAGTATGGAGGTGTATGTTGGGAGTAACAAGAAGAGATCGAAAACGCAATGTATGGGTAAGAGAACAAACAGGTGTTACTGACCTCATTGAAAAAATTAAAAGATTAAAGTGGAGTTGGGCTGGACATATTGCTAGAAGAGATGATAATAGATGGACAATTGAAATTTTAAACTGGATTCCAAGAGATTGTAAAAGACCCAGAAAGAGACCACATGTGAGATGGATGAAATAAGAAAGTGTGCAAGGGTGATGTGGAGAAGAGAAGCTAAAGATCGGAGAAGATGGATTAAACTTGGAGAGACCTTCATCTTGCAGCGGATTGATAATGGTTGATAATGATGACGATGATGAACAATGTGTTATGTGTTAGTAAAGGGATGCTAGATTACTTAGAAAAAGTACAAAGAGAAATACGAAGACACACATTAGATGCAGATCTGTGGATGGCAAAGAGGCAATTCAAGGAGAAGTAGGATGCTCAAGTTTTTATATAAAAGGTGCAAAAAGCAAAATGAAAATGTTCAGTAGGTTGCAATTTATGGATAATAAGGGAATAGCCAAAATAGTATTTAGTAAAGGACAGGCAACAAGATGGGTACGAAAAGTAGCATGGTATGCAGAAGATTAAGATAAAGACTTTATGTCAGTATATTTATACAAAAGATGGGATGATGTGTTAGAATTGTTGAGTGTTATAGTGGCAAGAATGGGATAGAAGATTAGATGCATTAATAAAAAAAAAATAGGGAGTTGGAGAGATGAAGAACTAGCATGGAGAGTAAAAAGAGTTTAAATATATATAGAAGTAAACAGAATATTGGGTGCGAGTTAATTTATGATAATAGCAAAGAAAATAGTTTACTGCTTAAGGCTCAAACAGGATCTTCAACAACTAGGCAATATATACATAAACAGAAAAATATGGGTGATTTAGTCTGCAAGTTATGTAAGGAAGGCATAGAAAATATTAGACATCTGTTAATTGAAATGTAAATACCTACAAGCAGAAAGGGTGACTATATAGAAAGTGGGTTCTTGGTTTTAAGGCTGGGTTTGGAAATGATAAGGGGAATTTAGATATAAAGGCCATAGAGTTGGCAAAGATTATGTTGTGGAAATGGGATAAAGAAGACTATGGAAAAAATTTAGGATGGGAAATGAAAAGGGAAGGTAAAATGGCTAACAGGTTTCACTGTGCAGAGTTGCTGAGAGATTCCAGACTCCGAAAAAGAAGTCACAGTGCATCACATCACATCATTAGAAAAACTGAATGGATTCTGTGTGATAATAAATACCAGTGTAATTTTGAATAGTAGGGTGGAAAAAATGTAATTATTTATTATGTAAACACTGAACAGAATAAATTTTATTAAAAATTATTTTCAATATGTGCAGTTTAACCAAATAAAGCCAAGACAAGAGAAAAAATTAGTTAACAAAAATTAACAATTTATGCATTTGTTTTCAAGCTTTTAAACAATTATCATCTTCAAATAACATACCATGAGGCATCTACTAATTTGTATTACTTTATATTTATGGATTGCTAATATTTTTCTATAATATAAAATATAATTCATAATTTTTAATTATTGAAATAGTTTCAATTTAATTTCTAAACTATCTCATAGTTCATCTTATTATTAGGTTCAATACTTCTAGTATTAGACATCAAAAAAGGAGTATTTCATTAAAAAATATAGTGGGCATAAAAATTATATCTTACAATAAAGTTTTCATACTGGGTCAAAAAGACAGAGACATTCTTTTGTGGTACACTAGGATGCCCGAGACTGCTGGCCAAGATCCATTGATAATGCTCAACTCTTAATGGGAAGATTAGCAATGTCTCCATTAAATAAAGGCAAAATCATCTAGAGTTAGTCAAAAATTTGGGCATTTATTCCACAAATACATTTTTCAAACAGGAATCAATTATCTACTGAGTACTGTTTTCTCTTTCATTGCTCTTCTGTGAAAAAGTAATGTTTTTGCTCTACAGCGGAATATTTATGGGTGGTAGCGACTACAGATGACTATAAAAACTTGCCACCATAGATTATACTTGTTTAGGACATACACAGAATCTACAGTGCCTTTGTGTATGTAGTGGATTTTTTTTTCCAATAGATTGCAACAATTTCAGCATCTGACCAATCAATGAATTAGCTTGAGGTAATATTTAAAAAAAAAAAAGAAAACATACTGCACTATAAGAATGCATTTTCTTCATATCATCATCTACAGTATTCTATCCGACAGACAAATTCTGAAAATAGTCATATAACCAATTCATTTATTTTTCCAATCGATTCTCTTCATTGCCCAATTTTTCAATTCCATGAAACTCTTCGCGTCTCTCATATCATCCAACAATGTGTATCTTTTCCATCCTTTCTTCTTGTTTCTGCACATCATTCCCTCCAAAACAACTTTCATTAAACTATATTTTCTTCTTAATATAAATCCAATCCAGTTTCTATTTCTATTTCTAATTTCCTCAATCAATCTTCTTTCTTCATTTACTCTTTTCAAAACATTTGTTATTCATATGATTTTTTTCTATTCACATCTCAATAGCTTCCAATCCATTCCTAATGTTATTACTTATTGTCCTCATTTCACAACCATACAATACTATACTCCACACATCACACACAGTATTTATTTTTTTACTTTTTTTCACATATGGAAATTAAATGATAGGGCTTATTATGAAGTAATGATTTCTATTAATTTCTATTATTTATTTTTAATCCAATGTTTCCAGATAAAAATTCAGTTTCTAAAATGTTTGCTTAATTAATGAACACAAGCACAAATACTTATAAAAAAAAATTTTTTTTAATGTCTGAGATTTTATACTTATTATTATTATCTTTTGAAAATATACTTACTATCCAATGACACACATAATTTATTTTGACAAAATCATCTTGTTACAAAATCAATTATTAAATATAAATTATTCCTCAAAGGCTAAATTCCCCACACAGTAGCACCACATAGTGCAAGCCAGAGTAATCAATGGATGCAAAAAGGTTGTGTGTATAAAATCCCCATCTAGTACCTACTCATGCAATATCCCTAGATTAGTTTCTAGCTGTGACTTTCATCAGTGAGGATCCTTGGATCTTAGAGCACTGCACTTTGATCTTAGGATCTAATGAAACCCCACCAACAGTCACTTTTTATCTTATTAGCTAACTATAAAACTGAGTCCAAAATGAAAACACAATAATGTTTCCAATGCAAACTCATCATATTGGACTTAAAGCTTTATAGTTAGCTGATAAGTAAAAAATGGCTGCTGGAGGTTTGCGTTAGATCCTAAGATCTAGGTGCAGTGCTCTCAGATCCAAGGCTCCTCACTGATGACAGCCACAAGCTAAAAACTCGCCTGGGGATATTGGATGAATAGGCCTGCATCCATTGATTACTGTGGGTTGCACTGAGTGCCGCTACTGTTTGGACAGTTTAGCCTCTGCGTAAATAGCTTGTATAAGGATAAAAAATGGCTATCATGTGATATAAATTATTGTGATCGATTTTTTTCTGATTACCATTACACAAGGTCCATAACGGACCAACTTCACTTTAAATTTATTATATATTAAAAAAAGATTTTATTATTTGCATGAGATACATTTCTCAAAATATTGTATAACTATTTCAATGTCTGATGTATCTGCATTCCAGCCTTTGGCCAATCCAAAGACATTATCTGCACCATGATATTACTGAGAATGATCAACTCAAGAGGCACTGGTTGCATGTACATGAACCAGGAGATGCTGTGATTGCATCTGAATGATAGTCATATCGTTTGAATCTTTCTATATAATTACGTTAGTAATATTTTACCTTTGGTTTAAAATATTCTACTAATTTCATAAAACTTATGAAACCATCAGTCAAACAAAATAATTAAAAACAAAAAATTTTAATATATACTAAGATATATATATATAAAAAAAGTGGGGACGATCAAAAAAATATAGAATGACAAAAATATAACCAAAAAGAGACTTATCAATATCTTTATAATTTTCAACCATTATCAATCATCTAAAGGATTTAAAATGATCAAAGTTTGATCCACAACTTGTCTATCATATTGAGTCATTTCAGTAAACTTTCTATTCTTAGCCCCTCTCCCCTCGATCGTGGCATCATTCTAAGTCTTCTATTATGTCTTAGGATTTGATTTAATACTTCATTCGATCTATCTACTGTCATCTCTTCTACAAATATTTCCATTTCAATTCTTAATTCTTTCAATGATATCAATTTTAGTTCTCTCGCACGTTTTTTTTTTTCAATCCTACCTCTAATTCTAAGATACATCTTTCCATTGTTCCTTGTGTGGCCTAAACTGTCCATTGATCTTCAATTATTTATCCATGACTCAGATCCATATGTAAAAACTGATAACAATAAAATCACCTGCTAAAAGCATTCCTTATTTCCTTTTAATATTTTTCTACAAAAACCATATGATTAATTTCATCCATTATATTCTCATATGTATTAAGGAATGTGATTGTAGTTATAAACTTCTAATTCGTGACTATCAAAGTTTATTTTCTCTTTATGTAAAGCATTAATCAACATTATGCTTGTATGCATTTACCAAAAATCCTACTTTTTACTTTCACCTGATGACTCATGCCACATTTCTTGATACTGACAATTACAAAATCTGCTAAATCTCTAATTCTGCATTTATTTTTATTCTTAGTTTCTTATTTTATTCCACAAAATACTTCTTGTAAAACATCTAAAAAGATTTTGGAAATATAGACTTACCAGTCATACTCTCATTAATTAAATCTTCTTTGATCAACATGTAATCTAATCATTGTTATTGTATTTTGATAAATATTCTTCAGAATTTGATAATATTCTAGGTCTTGTTCACCATAAAAATGCTTTTAGAGTTAAATACCTTTTCATAATCTATTAATCCAAACGTCAATGGCAACTCATATTCAATGAGCCTTTCTATAACTTTTCTCAATACTTAGATATGATTCAGTGTTAAAACTACTTTTTGATTAGTTTCTTCTTTTGATTGGTTAAAATCCAAAATTCACTGTAGATAAATTGAAATGGTCTTACTAAAAATCTTACATAGAATGGATAAAATACCTGACAAATCTCTAATTATCATCTTTATCACTTTTCTTAAATCAAAATGCATTCTTTCATTTATGTGGAATGACTTTTTAGATATTTTGTATACACTTTTGCCAATACTTTATCTATTTCTTCACTTGCTTCTTTAAGATATCAATAATAATTCTCATTTACCTGGAACTTTTCCATTTTTTATACATTCTATTCCATATCTCACCTCTTCATTTCAAATATCCTAAGAGTTACTTAATCTTTATTATAAGTTAATGTCTTTGTAATGTCATTCCTCTTTAATAATAGTTTTAATTTTTCTTCATATTACGGAAAGAACTTTCCTGTCAGCACTGCTATACTCATGAAACTTCTGTTCGTTTCATGACTTACTAATTCAGTTATAAAAATCCCCATCTAGTGCCTACTCATCCAATATCCCCAGACTAGTTTTTGGCTTGTGGCCTTCGTCATTGAGGAGCCTTGGATCTAAGAGCACTGCAGTTAGATCTTAGGATCTAATACAACCCTCCAGCAGCTATCTTTTATCTCTACTTAACTACAAAACTATGAGTCTTAAATTGAAAACACTAATATTTTCTATCCAAGCTCATCAGTTTATATAGTCATGTAGGTCTGAACTCAGTTCACTACCTATACATTTTGGTGACTTTGGTTCTTTAACAACTATGGGCACCACTATCCTAGTAAACAGGATTGGTTTTAAGCCAATAAATATCACATGATCATCATTTCTTATGCTTGCTTATAACTTTTATTAAAACAGGCAAAACTCTCTATACGTATTGCCACCCAGTGCAAGCCAGAGTAATCAATGGATGCCAGAAGGCTTATACATAAAATCCCCATCTAGTGCCTACTCATCCAATATCCCCAGACTACTTTCTGGCTTGTGGCCTTCAGTGAGGAGTGTTTTCTAATAACAGTTATGAGCAAGCATAAGAAATGGTGATCATGTGATGTTTATTGGCTTAAACCCAATCCTGCATATTAAGATAGTGGTGGCTAAGGTTATTAAAGAACCAGTCACAAAACAACTGGGTTCAGACCTATATTACTATATAAACTAATGAGCTTAGATTGAAAATATTGTATTTTTCCAATTTATGATTTACAGTTTTGTAGTTAAGTAGAGATAAGGGGTGGCTGCTGAAGAATTGCACTAGATCCTAAAATCTAGACGCAGTGCTATTATATCCAAGGCTCCTCACTGACAAAGGCCATAAGCCAAAAACTAGTCTGGGGATATTAGATGAGTAGGCACTTGATGGGGATTTTATGCACAAACCTTCTGGCATCCATTGATTACTCTGTCTTGCATAGGGTGGCAATACATATGGAGAGTTTTGCCTGTTTTAATAAGTTATGAGCAAGCATAAGAAATGGTGATCATGTGATGTAATTCACTTATATAGTATTTCCTTATAAATCTTCAGTGATTCTTTTTCTTAAAATTTAATTAGCCAGATATTCAATTCTTTTACAAGAAATATTTTTAAATGTTTTCACCTTTCTTTTTTTTAACTATATACAGACTTGTCTCAAAAACATACTGGTAAATAGCTGCTTTTTTGTACAAGCTATCTGTGTAGCTCATCATAAGTATCTCCTTTTGCAGTGATTCTCATCCTGTGGAACACGCCCCTAGAAAGCATGAAATAATAAAGGAGCGCAAAGGCATAAAAAATACACACAAAAAAATTGAAAAAAGAATCCAACTAATAAATAAAACCAAAATACGATTCTATTAAATAATAAAAATAAAATATCAACCATAAAAACAGGTAACACAAAAGGTATTTTGATATTAATTATTTGGTGCTCCAAAAAACCAATGGAAACAAAACTGTTACAGAAAGTTGTTCCTGAATAATAAAAGTTTCAGATCCATTGCCTTACTATATTTGTTCAAGTTAAACCAGCATTAAAATCTGATAATATTCGAAAACAATTTGAAAGATTCATCTTAAAGTTCAATGAAAAATTTGTGAAGGTTAGGAAAGCCAACTGATAAAAGTGTTCTTTTGAATAGTTTTTGTCTCACTAATTGAAAAAAAAAACCATTTGTAATAGAGAATTCTTTAGTTTATCTACACAAATTCTAAAAAAACTATTTATTATTCTTTCTTATTTTTGTCTCACTCAAATTCAACCAAAGTACTTTCATCTTTCAACTGTTTTCCAATTCAAAGTACTTTCATCTTACAACTGTTTTCCAATTCTAACATTAAAATTTCCTGTAACAATTTTAATATTTGTTTAGAATCAAAATAATTCTGCACATCGAAATGAAAATCTACTTTTTCATCAGAATAAGAACTTGTTGGGTCATGAAATTTGAATTATCTGCATTCGGTGGCTTCCATTAAAATAGTAATCTTGTCACTTTGTGCAATATATTTTCAATCACCGCTGTTTTATTTTTTATTCATAATGAATCCCAGACCATATATTTAAATCAATTGGAATGTCTCATTTAATAGTAGATTCAGCTTCCAATTCATGTAATCTTCCTACATTTATTTGCATGTGATCTAAAGATATATGCAACAACAACAAAAAACACCATCATTTTCAAAAGACAGCCTAGTTCTGCAATTGGGATTTTAAAAAAATTCTACCATGATTGATGACATTCATAGCCTCATAAAATTTCAAATTAATTTTATCTGTAATGATTGTAAATATAAAAAAAAAAACATTAAAACTATACATCCATCTTACAAAGTCAATTGATATTTCAGTTAATAGTGTCAGGCTCCGGAAAAATCATAGCAATTTTTTTTTGGTTTAAATCCAATGAACACCTTATTATGGGCAATGTATGTCAGTGACCAGCCAATATGTTCACTTGCCATGTAAATATTTATGTAGAAACAGCTGCAATAAATGTATGCAGCATTCAATAAACATCATATGACCACCTCCTCTTATGCTTGCTGTGTGTGGCAATATATATAGTGAGTTTTGCCTGTGTATACAGCAACCATAGGGATTAGTCCTATTCAATACCATTACAGTATCAAAAAAGAAACAAAGAAGTTTCTTTTCAATTAAAAACAAACTTCTTTGTAAAGTCAGATGAAGGGTTTGCAGAATGGGCAGTCAGATTAAATGGTATATTTTAGAAATTTAAAACACTGAAACAAATGTTGACATGTGATTATAGATAGACTGGATGACTAGGGCATAAAGCATTCACATTTGAAGAGAAAAAAGGAATATTCAAAGTCAATTAAAATCTGTGAGTGGAAGATATCTTGACCTCCAAAATGAGCATGCCCTTGTAAATCACCTTCCACAATTAAAAATCAGGTGTCACAGCACAGAAAATAATATCTGTATTTTAAAAAGATTTAAATGATACAATTAGAATTATGAAAAAACAAAAAAAAACTAATCATGAAGTTAATTAGAAAAGAATATTAAAAATTTTAATAACCTTCCTTCACTGAACTTTTTAAGTTTCCAGTTTTTTGACATAAAAAAATTGTGTGAAGGTCATTATTTACAAAAATATGTATTTTTTTTTTTCTACACAAAAATATAAAAATATTTAACTTAGTATACCTGTCTAATAAAAATGCGGAACACATACCTGCCTCATTAACATGATGTTCATTTACAAGCTTCATTCAGACAGCTTGGTAACGGTTCTCATGATTGGTCAAGCAAGAAATATCAAATATACAGAATAAGTTTCAATTTTTACCACAAGGTGGCCATTATAAAATCTAAATTGTTATAGTCTTATCTAATGCAGATAATCCACTCGTGTTTATCTGGAGTCTTATTTTATAAGAGATTTTTTTTCTTCTTTGATAAGTAATATCTTCATTATAAGGTCATAAAAAAATAGCACGTGGTTTCAAATGAAAACAGATTCAAATAAAAAAAATTTTACACAAAAAGTAATTTTATTGATTCAAATTTAAAAAAATAAGATGACAAACACATGAACTGAATATTTTTTTTTATTATCAATAAAATGAATGATGAAATTAGGGGGGGGGGGGGTTTTCTTAAATAATATGCACTCATTTCTGGGTGTGAGTGATGTTACTGTCACAAAAGGAAGGTGAGAGACTTGACCTTGAAAAAGACAGAAAGATTGACATTTTATAAATACAATCATATCAAGAGAGGAAGTTGATTTTCAAATGACTTTCTCAGATTATTAAACAGCATATTTAATCTCATAAAATACTCCACACACTATTCTTATTATATAACAATCTCTCTCCTAGGTTTCCACCCATCTTTTAAGGTTATTTTTAACAATTATTCTTATGATACATATTATCAATATATAATGCATACAATAATTTATAAATAACACCACCAAAGTTATAAATAAAAAAATTGTAATACATATCTTTACTTTGTTTTTAATGTTTACGTTCTCTCATTATTTATATTTTCTTAGTATAATTTTTTTAATTCAAGACTTCTCTGTATTTTAAAAATATTATATAAGGATGGAAACATAATTCTACATAAAAAGCTAAAGATATGTATTACATTTTAAAAAATTGTAATATGTTGATGTTATTAATAAATTATTACAAACACATTATATACTATATATTTTATAGAAATAATTTTTGAAAATGATCATAAAAGATGGTTTAAACATAGAAGAGAGATTAAAATGAAATGTGCATAAACATGTTAAAAAAAACAAGGTTTGTATAATAAATCATGATTTAAGAAGAACAAAGTGTGAGGAGAATTTAATGTGTTAAAATTAATGGGCCATTTTGGGGAAAAAAAGGAGTATGTACTAATTATATATAAAATATTAATTACTTTACTTAATATTTAATCTCACCAATGAATGAGTAATAATTCTTAAGATGGATATGTCTTACAATCGATATCATAATATGAAGTAATAATTTGAAGACTACATTGAGATCAGAACTTATATGTTTATGATTTATTTTGCTACAATATGAATTGAGTGACATCCTAGATCTTTACAAACAGTAATAGTCTAATCCTTTTATCAATAAGCGGATAAAATGCTATTATTATAAATCTAATGTTTATGAAGCAATATATATGGTAATATTCTCCTTTTTAAATGAAGAGTTCGGACGGATTTGGAGGTAACTTTTATTCATTCTAATTTTATGTGTTCTAGTGACTTTCTTAAAGAATTCTATTGAACTGCATTTAAAATAGTAATACAATTTTTTAAGAGTTTACTAAAAAAATTTGAAAATCTAATGGAAATGAATATCAGCCAAAAATATATATATTTAAAAATCCATCATAGCAGTGGTAAATTTTAGCAAAAGAAGTGCGTCTCATATAGAAATAGGCTGACTTAGAATGTCGTTAGAAAGATGTATTACAGGGTTAAAAAAAAAAAAACAGAATAAAGCATTTGTGATGAGGTTTGAACTTCTGTTCTTCCACTGTGCAGGAGACCACTCCATAATGATTGATGCAGAGTCTTGAATTCAAGACCATAGATCACCTTGTTCAAACGTTTTATAAATTGAGCAATAAAGCTGTTTGTTTACTTATTTATCATATATTTATAAGTTTCAAAAAATATTAACTCTTTGCTGATAAGAAAATAACCTAAAACTAACTATCTTAATGCCAAAAAGTATTTCATATAAGATTTCTTCCTTTCAACTGAAGTGAAACCTTGCGCAGTCAGTGAATAATCCTGCTCCCTAGCTAGTAAGTTAACGTCTATCACTCATTTACTTCGAAGAACCGTAATAAAATTAAAAACACTGTATTTTTCAGAAATTAATCCCTATTTTTAATTTTAGATTATTAATATCTGATGTAAAAATAAGATTTTAAATCCAGAGTCAAGGATTGTATTTAGTACATTGATGGAAAATGAAATAACAAAATTAGGCAAGATACCAGAAGTATCGTCAGATCATCTAAGCAGTCTGCTGTTCTCAAAACTTTTATTTCTTACCGACAAAAAATTACCAGAAAGAATGTAATGAGAAAAAAACAGAATCACATAAGAAATTAATGAAAATTTTTTTATAAAAGATTTAACATTTAAATATATTTTTAAGAATTTGTACAAAACTTCTTTCTGGCTTAAGTGCCTTAGATATTCAGTTTATTATTAAAAAATATCAATTGTTTTAGAATCTGTTTTAAAATATATAAAAATGCCATGAGTTTGTTTTCTCAAATGTAAGATTTTTTTTTATATAGTTTCTGAACAGTTAATAAAAAAATTTAGTAATGAAATTTGACAAAGTTTTTAAAATTATTTATGCAGATCAGCCTTATAGTGTGAATGGAAAAATTTTCGAAAAAAAAATATTTAAAGACAACTTACATTTAATTTTCAGAATTACTTAAAAAATAACAGTATTCTGCATAAAATAAAGGAAATGAAATTATTTAATTAAAAAAAAATAAAGGATTGTAGCTAACAAATGAATAAAAATGTAAAAAGGAAAGAAAAGTTTTCAATCATATAAATACAAGAAAAAATTTAATGGGGGGGGGGGGTCCCTATTTTTGATATTAAGGTTTGATTTCCATTAAAAATATTTTTTAGACTATTTAAAAACCTTCCACTATTTCTGAATACAAAAATGGCTTACTTTTATTTTAAAATTTGTATATATTTTACTTGTATTTTTTATTTTTATATCTTTTTTGAAATTAGACAGTAAAATAAAAATTTCTAACAAATTTAAAGCTATGCATTAACCAAATAACTTTTTTAAAATGCAACTATTTAATAAACAAATATAAACTTTTGTTTACTTAAGTAAAATGAGTATATATACTAGTTTAATTTAGAGAGTCAAAAATCTTCCATAATTCATAAATCTAAGATGGCTTCTTTTTTATTCTTACTTAGCTAGCAGTTTTCCAAATGATATTAAGTCATATTATAATAATAAATGACAATGAAAAAATTATGTCTTAATTTTATAAATGCATAGGATGTAAAAATTCTCTATACAGTAGTGCCACTCAGCGAAGCTAGAGTAATCAATGGATGCCAGAAGAAATGTGCATAAAATCCCTATCTCATGCCTACTCATCCATTGATTACTCTGGCTTGTACTAAGTGGCACTACTATATGAAGAGTTAATAACAGTTATGAGCAAGCATAAGAAATGGTGATGTAACATAGGATATATATATATTACAAGATATTCTTTGTAATTGTCTAAGACAGAAAACCATTAAGTTGGCTCTGTTAAAAAATCTTTCAAGAACTTTAACTTCAATATATAGAATAGAGACTAGTATTCTATTTAATGACTTTCCCCCACTTCCATTTATTTACTATTAATTTTTTGCTTTTTATAATAAAACGGCTAAATGACAGTAACATAGAACCTTAACAGAAGCCTGTATAAAATTGAAATTTTTCATTTTCCACTATTTTTTTTTTTTTTGCTAAAATTATTCACAAACTTTTAAAAAATGTATTCTTACTACGAATACAAAATTTCAATCAGATCAGATATTGGAAAGTGGATAAAAAGTGAATTACAATATTTTAAACAGATAGATGAAAAAAGAAAATAAGTTAGATAAAAGTTTATAATAAAAAAAAAAACTAAAATGAGCAATCATAAAAATATGTAGAAGTGGGTAGTGTATTAGCTACAATTTTGAGATAAAAATTATTAGTTTTAGAGATAAAATTGGATATTCTGAAATACTGAAGATTATTTATTTAAATGATCAATTTTTCAAGAGATTTGCAAAGACTTCCTTCTCAGCGAAGTTTTAAAACAGTCTAATTTAATTTATAACTTAACAACAATTTCACTTATATATGAATATTGTGAAATATTTTTGCATTTTGTCTTAATTATTGCCCCAAATAATTTAGCTTACACACGAAAGTTTTGCGTCAGTTTCAAGCAGGAAAAAAATGTTGCATTCAGTTCAGCAATTTGATGCTTAAACACCACTTGGCATCCCAAGTCATTTACATCAATATTTTGTGTTTAAAAAACTGTTAATACTATGTTTAAGATTTGTTTTTTTAAGACAGCACTTTAATGCAAAAAGTTATGGACTGATTTAAATAATAGCCGGGTCAAACATAAATCTGTAAAAAAAAAAAAATTCCTTGAACAATCATGACAGTATTCTCGGAACAAGTGAGCTTTCTATCAAAAATTAAATTTTGTGAATCTGATTATAAAAATTCTTAATTAGCCAAGCAAACCTATATATTGTTAATGGCTATCCCATCAAATTCCTCCTTCTACTTCCAAAACATTTCTCAGAATACTTGCTCTAAACTGATCAATCTTACAAATTACTACATTTTAATATCCACCCGCCCATTCCACCCCAATCTCCAATATTTTATAATTAAATATCCTGAAGTAATGTAATGATTTTCATTTACATTCTGTAAATTTTCATCCCTAAAAATTGCAATGTTTTGTGGTGCACTTATATCGTTGGGCTTGATGTTTCTAATATTCTGAACAGCAATGCAATTTGTGATAAAATCAAATGTTATGCTAAACTAAAGCCAGGATGATAAAACAGGCAGATGATATATATCATAGATTCTGGATCCTAAAAGGTCAGATGTTGAGAACAATAAATGCTAATAAGATACCATTTACTAATATTGTAATTATTTGCAGGGATAATTACTGATGAAGTAATCAGCTGGTGATAATGATCAGTTATAACAATCAGACTAAAGATGCTGGTCAGTTACAACAACCATTCTGGACAACTAGCTAGGTCTCTCAATCAGTCTATATAGTTACAATTAGTTATAGCAAGCAGTTTAAGAAGCCATGATCAGTAATAATAATCAACCTAAACAGCTACAGTTAGTAATAACAAACAGTCTTGGCAGACCAATGTGGATAGTTATGATCAATTTTAAGCAGCAATAATCAATTATAACAATTGGTCTAAGTAGTAATAATCAGTTATAACAATTATGGTCAGTTGTATTCAGCCTAATTTTCCTAGATAGTAATAGTCAGTTATAAAAATCAGTCTAGACAGCAATGGCCAATCATGAGTCATCTACATAAAAAAACAATTGAGAAATTATCAATTAATAATCATTTTCATGAAAGAATATTTATAATAACCCAAGTAGCATATAAAATAATGGATACCCCTCTCACTGATTACAAAGCTTTAAAAAAATGAAACACTTTATACTCTTTCATTAACAATGGGACAATTAATGATATTTTTAACATTTTAAAATAACAAATAAAATGAAAATTTTCAGCGGCCATTACATATTTTTAAAAATTTATTCAACCTGTGTTTGCTTTGGGTATAAGATTAAGTAAGAATTTTAATAAAACAAAATCCTGTGAAGTTTTAACAATTTTTATTAATTAGACTAGAGATTATCTACTTAATTAATATTTCTGTAGTGTAATTTTCACTACACCACTCTCAGGCAAGGTAGGGATTGGTTTCTATCCGCTTTTAACCCTACCTTGCATGAGAGTGGGGTAGTGAAAATTATATAACAGAAATATTCATTAAATGGATAATCTCTAATCTAATGAATTTAATAAAAATTATTAATATACTTCCATTAAATGGTTTGTGTCAAAGTTGTGCGAGCAGTAAGTTTGACATTTATCAATTAAACTGTAGTAAATGCCTATCTATATATACTGAACAACAATCATCATCATCATCAACCATTATCAATCCACTGCAGGATGAAGGTCTCTCCAAGTTCAATCCATCTTTTCCTATCTTTAGCTTCTCTTCTCCACATCACCCCTGCACACTTTCTTTATTTCAGCCATCCATCTCGCATGTGGTCTCTTTCTGGGTGTTTTACAATCTCTTGGAATCCCGTTTACAATTTCAATTGTCCATCTATTATCATCTCTTCTAACAATATGTCCAGCCCAATTCCACTTCAGTCTTTTAATTTTAGTATACGAACATGGATGGGCTGCTTACCAACACGCATTAACCAGTGTGGTGAGTTTATTTGGCTTTTTACCTCAGAGTTTAAGAATATTTTTTCTAATATATACAATCATGACTGAACAACAATATAAAGACATATATGAGATTGTGATCTGGACCAACTGATAAGTGCTGGAGGACAGAACAAAACGCGCATCTTAGGGATCGTACATCTTTTTCACATCCTTGGTTAAATGTTTATGATTATACCTCTCCACAAATCATTTCCTATCTTGTTCGAGGAGCGTAATGAAAATTACACTACAGAAACATCCCTGTGTACTCCATTTGAAATGTGATTTTCATTGAACATAATAGTTTTATTTTTTCACAAACTATTTTTTAATTTAAATTGCTACAAAAAAAAATTGCATATTTTTAATTGAACGTAATTTTAAAAAGAGCGAACTCCATATACTACATTCTAGAATACTTCTATATTACTTTTTTATTAATATACATACATTCAAATAGCTTTTTTGTTTAGAAAGATCATAAGTTTGAGAGCCAGTATTGCCATAATTGAAATCAATCTGAGGACATGATGCTCCGGAATCTGATATTCTATCATGCCCTAAAACATGCAGGACTATTTTTATTTAAAACAGTAACATCATTTGTTTTAGGGTACAAAAAAACTTTAGATCACCACAAAAAGATAATTTTAAAAACCAAGTCTAATAATGAATGAAGAACGTAATCTGAAAAGAAATTACCGGATTTGATCATTTTAAAATCTTTTGCTACCCAATTTGATTTTGTTGTATCCAAAAAACTAATACAATACAGTATAACTTTTCTGAATTCATATGTGAACTATTTGATATGGCTTAATTAAAAATTTAATGACCTAGATCATTTAAATTGTAAATTTAGTTAATCATCCTTCCGATTTATTTTTTCTATTTTCTCCAAATTCAATTCTCAATAGCCCACATTTTTGTTCCATAAAAAGCTATACTTCAAAGAAAATAATTTAACAAATCTCCTTAAACCTAATTTCAAAGATTGTAAATAAATCATTGTGGTCCTTCTCAATATATTCACACTCTTTAACTCTATATAACTTCCCATGTGATCCCGCAAATTTTCAATTTTAATGTCACTCTCAATATAAGCATCTATTTTCTTCCTTCATTCTTTCACTACTCCACTTAAAATTTTTTCTTATTTAAATGTGTAATTGGATAATAAAATATTGTAATTCAAAATATGCTAATAATAATTCATTTTAAATAAAGGAACTAATTTTTATAAATTTAGAAAAATGTTAAATTATACAGTACTGGTGTGTGTAATCAATAAAACTATTTCCATATTATTATAAAAATTAATGTGTGAACATCTGCAAAATGATTAAGCCGCTGGAAGAAATCCATTTTCATTTTTTTCTTCAAAAATTTAATTATAATCGCAAATTTTTACATAGTTACCAGAATAAAAAAGGTGTTGCAACTAATACTGCTTTAAAAAAGGAAATGTCTGTCTGAGTCATCTTCCTCACCTGGCTCATTTAAGATATTCTCAGGTAAAATATTAAAAAAAAAAATCAAGAATATATTTTATCAATTAAAAAATAATCAGTTGTTTAAACTTTAGTAATAAACAAGTAATTTATATATTCTTTCCATCCTTATGTTCTTTTATTACAAGCTATTTACAACAATCTAATAGAGTACAATCCAAAATAGTGTAAGCAGTAATAAAGACTTTCAAGTGATTCACAATTGTTTTAAATATAAATTTCAAGTATTCATATTTACTGTATTAAACAATTCCAAGTCATAATAAAATGACTTTATTGTTCGGAGTTCGTAAGAAATTTGAGTGCCGGCACTGGAATCGATCCAAGAACCTTGCAAAAAGTAATGAAATGACTTTATTGCTTGAAAGTTCATAAGAGGTTTGAAATTCTGGAAGTTACTAAAATTGGAATCAATCTGACTGATTTTGTGCCCCCCCCCTCCCAAGTCTGACATCCTACCATGCACTAAATCATATTGGGCAAAAATGAACGGGTTTATTCGTTGCGATTTTATATGATTAGAGTGCCAGAATTGAAATTAGAGTACTTTACATTCCAGAATCTGACCCTATGAATGAATCAGAGTATTTTGCATTCCAGAATCTGACCCTATCACTGCAACGAATCACATTCCAATTGATTCATAGTTGCTATATTAAAATGGTCCTATTAAAGAATTCCAAGAGATTTCCAGTTACTGAATTAAATAATTTAAGGTGATGTATTAAAAGAATTCCAAATGATTTATAGTGATTATTTTAGAGAATTTCAAATGATTCATAATTACTGAATTATTAAAATTTCAAATGATTTGTAATTGCTATACTAAAGAATTTCAAATCATTTATAATTTCTGTACTAAATAAAAGTTCCAAGTAATTCATAGTTATTGTCCTAAAAGGTTCTATGTGATTCATAGCTTTGCTCTAAGAATTCCAAATGATGCTTAAAATTAATATTTTAAAGATTTCTAATTTGTACTATTTTATTAAAAGGATCCTATTAATTTGTAAAATTATAATTTTAATGAGTATTACTATATTGAAGAATTCCATATGATCTATAAAATTACTTTGGTTAAAAAAGGTTCAAATAGTTCATACTTAGTGTATGAAAGGTTCAAGTGATTAGTAATTATGATATTAAAAAGAGTTCCAAGTGATTCATAAAGTTATTATATCAAAGTTCCTAGTATTTGTGGTTACTTAATTAAAGAGTTTCAAATAATCCACAGTTACTTTATTAAAAGAATTCCATCAGGTGAATCATTGTTACTGTCTTATAAAAAACCAAATGATTCATGGCTTCAAATCCCTATATTCACAATTAAGTTACAGGTATAAGAATGCCTGTATTTCAAATCTGACATATTAAGCCTGCATTCTGTCCATTCCTCTTTCTATGTATTTATATGGATACTATCCTATACATTAGGGGTCAGTGACTTGAGATCAACATGGGCATAACAACAATACTGGCTTCAGCATAGGAATCGGGCACTCTATCATCAGATTTTCAATGGTATGGATAGCTGAAGAGTTGAATAGATTGAAGCTTGTCCATTAAAGTATAAAGATTTGCTATCTTAATATAAACTGAGCACTGATTATATATATATAGGTATGGGAGATAATAATCTGGACCAACTGATGGTTGCTGGTTCAGCAGGAAATATGTACATTGGTGATTATTTATCTTTTCTACATGTTTGTGGTCAGTCAGGTGTATCAGTAGTATGAGATAGTGTGGATAGTTGAAGGTTGCTTGAAGGTCTGAGTTCAAATCCCTTATATTTACAATTAAGTTCCAGGTATAAGAATGCCTGTATTTCAAATATTGCACATTAAGCTTGCAATCTGCCCATTCCTCTTCTATGTATTTAAATGGATACTGTCCCATACATGAGGGGTCAGAGTGACTTGAGATCAACATGGGCTTAACAACAATATTGGCGTCAGCATGGGAATCGGGCACTCCACTCTATCATCAGATTTTCAATGGTATGGATAGCTGAAGAGTTGAAGTAGATTGAAGCCTGTCCAATAAAGTATAAAGATTTGCTATCTTAATATAAACTGAGCACTGATTATATATGTGTGTGGGAGATGATAATCTGGACCAACTGATGAGGACTGGTTCAGCACGAAATACATATATTGGTAATTATTTATCTTTTCTACATGTGTGTGGTCATGTGTATCAGTAGTATAAAATAGTGTGGATAGTTGAAGGTTGCTTAAAAGTCTGAGTTCAAATCCCCTATATTTAAAGAGTTTGAAGTAAATCATAATTATTGTATGAAAAGTTCCAGATGAATGGTAGTTATTGTACTAATAATGACAAATGAATCCCAAAAAACTGTTATATTAAAAAGTTCCATGTGTTCATAGCTACTATATTAAAAAGTTTTAAATGATTTACCAACAAGGCAATTTAAGTTTTACTAGAATTATATATTCATTTATGCAAGGTAGTGAAAAGTATAATTTGATTTCAAATACCTTCACATTTTACAAAATAAAACCAATCCTCTAACCATATTACGTTAATATTTCTAAAAGCAACTAATTTGAATTAATATTATTTAATGTCTTATAAAAACAACAAAATAACTGTTCTTTGATGGCATTGGTGATTAATGAACAGCATTTCCCTTAATTGTGATGATTTTAAATATTATAGGATTGTTTCCAGCTATTTCAAATCTATCTTCTGATGTTGATATAGGATAAAAATTTTGTTGTTTTTTTTTTCAACAAAAAAAAAAAAGGATCTCTTTAAGATTACAAATTTTAGGAGTTAAATATGGCGATTTGATTTAAAAGTGTCAAATTTTCAGAATTCTCAGTTTTAATACCCTTCACTTCAGATAAATACATTAATGCTTATTAGTAATCATTTATTATGCTAGAGATTATCATTCTTCCTAATCCAAATATAAAATTTAAACCCAATTAAAGATTAATATATATATACTTTTTAATTAAATATAAAAATTTAAAATATTCCTATTTCATATCTTTCTACTTATCTTTTTTCAAACTTCTTTATTCATATATCTCTAGAATGCATGATAAGAGTGAATGATTTAAGTCTATCTAAAAAGTTAAACTTTTCATTAAATGCCATTTACAATCCATTGTGACTTTTCATAAACTTCATCTTTAATCAAGAAATGACTTTTGCATCAGATTCAATAACTACAACGCCTGAGTACCGATTCAAGACTTCCTGAAATTTTTAAAATACTTCATTCACAAGTATCTAGTAAATATGGAGAAGCTCTAATTAATGTACTCCTTGAATCTCTTGGAATCTAATAGGTAGTTTATAATAGAAATTAAATATCCAGCTAAACTCTTTAACCAATCTGCTTTTATAGTTCATAAAATCTATTAGATTTTTTTATGCAAATGTAAAAAAAAAAATATTCTAATGACTTCATGTGGTAAAAACGATTATAACATTATGAAGATTACATTTAAATGCACATTAAAAATGATGGAACCAAAGTTTTTTCAAACTATAAGTTTTTGTAGACCATTTTCGCATCCTGAATACATAATGTCTTACTATAATTTTAATCCACATATTGCAAATCAGAGACATCTGGTGAATTTCTGGCTCAATACAATAAATAAAATTGTAATTACATGAAAAAGAACTCAAGAAATATTTATTTTTTCTTATCTATTCACTTTGGTAATACAAAAATAAAAAATTCAATGTATTGCGGGAACACCAATAAAACAAAAAGTTTTTAAGGTTGACTCAATAAATAATTGATTAATTGGTTATTAAAAAACTCATTCAATTATTTTTTGGCTATTTATCAAGTCAACTGACTTCAATTAAAAGCAATTCAACATGTCTGGTATAATGGTATGCATAATTTTGCAAAGAAAAAATTAGGTTTTAAAACATTAGATACAGAATTTTATAGAGAAGTTCAAGATGAATTTAAATAAAACAAGATTAGTAATATTTTGGGGGAAAATATGAAATGGAGAAATTAAAACTTATGGAAAGCAAACTAGACATAATAAACAGGATTAGAATTTTACTGTTTGTTTAAAATTAATAGAAATAAAAAGAAAATGTAAGTAAAAATAATTTAGAAAATGCAAAAGAAGAAAAGGCATGTAGGAAGTATAAAGACACTTTGGAATGATGGAGTTGATAAGTCAGTGTGATCCATTATAAATTTAAGAAAAAATGAATAGACAGATGGATTCAAAATGTGAATGGAGCCATAAATGGATTTAAAAAAAGAAAAAGCAGAAAGACTTGATGGGATAGCAGCTGAAATGATAGTAGTTATGAAAAGGTGTTGGTTTAAAAGAAAGCTTTAATAAAATTATAAATAATACAACAATTTCCAGTTAATAGATAAATGTGAGAATAAAATTATATAAAGCAAAAAAATGTTAAGTTCTCAACTAGCTATGAATCAGCAACAATAAATTTTTGTAGTCTATAAACTATTTATATATATTAAAGGAGTTGCACAACAAAGGTTTGCTATCGATTGAAAGAAGACCTTTTGATTTTTTTCAAGGCCTTGAAAGAATGTGAACACCATATGCGCATCCCAATGCAGCTGCCATTTTATGACTTCGAATTAATAAGAAAATAGAGAAAGAGTACTTAAAGGTTTCCATTTATATGATTAGATGAATATTAAAAAAAATGAGCTGTTGATTTTTATGTTGAGATTAGATAATGATAGAGATGATTTTAAAATTAAAGTTACTAATGGACAAAAAGAATGCCATAGAAATGAAATGTAAATAGATTTGAAGTTCTAAAGATTAGGCAGTAAATAATAATGATAAATGAATGGTTTTATTGCAGAGAAGTTTGTAAGAAGTTTGAGCACCTGACATAATAGAACTGGAAGTGATCTGCGGATCTTGAGCACCGGGGTAAGTCTCTCTACCACCAATGCAAACCAAACAGGCATTATCTACATTAGAGAATTAAGATAGTTAATAGGCATCTTTAGGTTTATCAGCTGATCTCTTGAATAGGACAAAGAAGAAATCATATATCCTTGTATATCATCTAAAAAAATCTTTTTAAAATGATTTTTATGGATGCAGTAACACAATCAACAAGAAAATCCCCATGATTATGTTGGAAGATTCCCCTGCTCTATGTGTACTGTCTGATATTTAGTGCTTTGCACATGCTTTACATCTGGGTAGCACTATCATACTTTCAAAATGAAATAATAATCTACATATTTATTTGTACATAATTTCTTAAAAATCATAAATTTATCTGCAGTATACATTTCTTACATCAATCAAAAACAAAATGAATATCACTTGATTAGAAGTCTTCATTAAAATTTTCCAATACAATTTATTGCGGTGTGATTGAGATATAAACAAAAATTTTACCATTTCATCTCCAACTAACAATATTCAATGGACTCTGTATAAGGGGTTATGTCTTCGAGTTGCTATATCATTTTTGATAGTTAACAATGGAATGATGAAATCTTGCATTTAAATCCCTATACACGGATCAATCATCTGAGGATTATCTAAGCAGTTGCACCTTCCCTTTTGATAATGAAAAATAAACATCCCAGATTTCTACATAGAGATAGCAGTAGTCTGATCTCTGCTTTATACTAAATACTTGCAGCCCATCTATTCTAGCTTCATGGTTCCTACTATTTGTAATCTTCACATTACATATTCTGCTCTTCTGAAGAAAGGGATTAGATCATATTTTAAAGCAGATCAATGGTATATCAGCTAGCAAGATTAGTTATTCAACTTAAATGCAAATAATTCATATTTATACGCCAACAGGTTCCCATTATGATGAAAAAGTAAAATTTTTATATAGATGTAAAAAATGTTATTTACAGTATCAAACTATATTTAAAATTGTCATGAGACACTTTAAAGCTAGAACAGGAAAGTGATTGAAAAATGTTACGTATTGGGGTAAATTCAGCTAAATGAAACGACCCAGTCTTGTGAAATTTGCACTAAAACTGTATATTACGAATTCTTTGAGAAAAATGCTGAATGGAAGTGGACATGAAAGTATCATATACCAAAATTGGATTATATTTAGACTAATGGAAAATGTACATTTCAGGATTATAATGTTCTAATAAATTCAATACAGAAAATGATCAAATTAGTGAAAGCATTACATACATGTTAATACAAAACTAAGATAGAAATGAAAATTATTAAATAAGACATTATTGACAGTTATTCCTAATCTTCAAAAACATTCCAATGTATTTAAATTAAAATATGTTAGTAATTTTAAAACATTGATAAGCCTGATGATTCAAAACTTAGCTGAGATTAAGAAAAAGATAATTGATATTCTACTAAGAACTACAATTAGTACAAAAAAATAATTCATGGGTAAATTACAAAAGAATGTATAATAAAAAGAAGGAATATGAAAATAATCCATTATAAAGAATTGAATATCTGGAGTTCTCTAAAAAAAAATAATGATACAAGAAAATAATAAATTAATATGGAAAGCTATAGAAAAGAAGAAGTTTAAAAAAATGATATTTATAGAAAAATTATTTCAATAATATCTATTATTAAAAAACGAGACCTTATGAAATATATGAAAATTTCACAAAGAATTATATAGTAATAAAGAAGAAAAAAAATTAAAACAACCATTACACAATTACATTGTCTGAATTGCCACTATTTTAAATGAAAAAAGAGACATGCAATTAAATGTTTGAAGAGAAAAGCTTCAGAAATTGATGAAATTATTGTTGATATCTCAAAAGTATATGAAAAAATTAAAAACTGGAGGCAAAATTACATACCAAATGTCCAAACGATAAAGATATATCAGATGATTGGAAGAATGCAGTAGTTTTAGTAGTTTTAAAAAAACTTGATAAAAATATAAAGAATTTAAGATATATCAGACTTCTATCAGTTCTGGACAAAATTTTTATCAGGATAATTAAAACTCATCTATAGCAAAGTTTGAATTCAAACTAACCAAAAAAAAACAAGTTAAATTTGAGAAATGGTTTTAGCAAAGTAGATGACATCCAATTATTGAGAGAAGTTATAAAAAACACCAATAAATATAAATTGTCATTATGCTATAAATTTGTAATTATGGAAAGATATTTGATTCCATAAGCATTTCCACAGTAATTAAAGCTTAGGACTATAGTGAGAGAGTATGTAATACTATCACATAAGTATATATAATTAGTATATACATTATTTTTTATACAGTTGTTTTAATAAAATTAAAACAATTAAAAATAATTATTTTTCATTCATTTATATAAATCTATTGTTTAAAGCAGTGTTTCCCAACCTGTGGTACGCGTACCACGTACCACTGGTGGTACGCGAGTCGCTGGTTGGTGGTACACGAAAAATAATCAATAATGGCGGACATAAAAAAAAAATTAAATCATGAATATATAAAAACGTTTTTTTCCTATAATTCATAAACATTATTTTAATTAATAATATTATACAGAAAAGTTGTTAATATGTACAATCGATAACAATCTTTAGTGTTAATGATAAATTTGAAAGTATGATTAAGAAATTAGATTTTTGGAAACAGTAATATATATAAGTATCGAAAACAATCAACTGGAAGTATTCGAAACTCTACATATTTTTTTGTTTGAAAATAAGGTTAGTCTGTCTCAAGATATACGAGAAAATATAATAGCACATTTAACAGGATTAAAATTGTCTTTCATGGAATATTTTCCAAAATTTGAAAACACAAATGATAATTGGATTTCAAACCCATTCTATGCAGAAAATTTAGAAACAGCTACATCATTATCAATAAAGGATAAAGAAAATTTAATAGAATTATCATGTGACAGAACTTTACAAGTAGAGTTCAAACGACACAATCTAATTAATTTTTGGTTAAACCTTAAAGAATATGAACAACTTTCTGAGAAAGCTGTTAAATTATTATTACCGTTTACAGGTACGGAATTAGTAGGAAGAGCTTTTTCTTCTTATATTTTTTTTAAAAATAAGTATCGAAACAGATTGAATGCAGCTGTAGACTTAAGGGTATACCTCGCATCTTTTGAACCAAATTTCAAAAAAGTATGTTGTTCGAAACAAGCACAAAGATCTCATTAAATTTATTTTATAAAAATATTTGATTATGATAAGAAAATATACTAATTGGTTTATAATTTTCCATTTATTAGTAAACAAAATATGACAAAATAGTAGATAAATAATAAGTCAGATCAAGGCAAATCAATCTAAATTATTTAATTTGAAAGAATGTATCAGAAAAGGATCATACCCAGAAATTAGACTCATTAATTCTTGATCATCTATTATGGATTACTAGATGTAAGCTAGTATTTAATCATCAAAATGTTATTCCTATTAACTTCATGCTGAACAATATAAAGAAAACAAGAATAAGAGATAGCCTGATAACCCCTGAGGTTATTTTTACCATGACTTGGGACATGCTGGATTTATCCTCTCCATGGCCCAGCCAATAGCAAGATGCTCCAAAAAAGAGAAAACAGACTCAAATTCGGGAAAACCAAATGAAGGAATGAGACAACACTTTGAACAAAATATGTACCAAATAACCTTTAATGTAATAATATAATCTTTAATAAATTATTTTGGAAAAAATATGAAACTTTGAACAAACACATACATATAAATATGTTACAATGAGTTTATAATTTCAGTGAGTTTATAATCTGGTGTGACGTTTAGGCGTGTTTCAATGTAATTTGTCTCATTATGAGATGTGAATACATACATGGTCACCCTATAATATTTATAATGCAAATAAAATAACACACTCGCAATAACAAATTTCACGAAATACAATCATTTTTACAAAGTGGTACAATTTAGCATGATGTACTACCAAGTGGTACGTGAGCCAAAAAAGGTTGGGAAACACTGGTTTAAAGTAATAAAATTCATAAACCAGTATGTTGACATAGAGATAACCTTAAGGTCAAGTCACAGCCTAGCAACTAATTCAAAGGAAATGAAATTAAATTCAATTACTGATTATTAATATAATTAATAATTATAGAATGTAAAAATCATGAAAAGTAAATGATATATGCTGTACATGCTACCGGAAGTTGATTCTACTGTAAATACTGAATCAGATAATTTATTAAAGAATTCTAACTTTTGCCAATGTACCAGCCACTACGTACAATAATTTTACTGTGTTCGAATATAGAATACTTTTAAAAGATAGATTAATAATTTGAACGATTTGCTTATTAATAAAAGTTTATTAGAAAATAAATTCTAATATCACTCAAATAGGAGAGTAAATAAATTACTCTTTATCAATATTATTCATATTTTCAAAATGAAATTATATATGTTTTGTTAATTAGAAAAGCTTATAGAATCATTCTAATTTGGAATTCTGAAACGGGTCAATTTCTTTAGAAAACATTTATATACTTAAATCAAAATTAACTTAAGAAAATTATATCTATAGAAAAATGCATTGTGAGTAAACACCATTTGTCATAGGATATAATGCTACTGTTTTAACCAAAGATAAATATAATTACTTATTCCTACTGAAATGCCTAAAGTTATATAAATTTCAAGTATATAATTTAAGTGAAACTCCAATTGGTAGTGAAATCCATTTGTGGAAGAAGATGTCAACATCATGCAAGAGAAATGTTTTGGAACAATTGGACTGCCTCTGCGATGATTAATGACCGAGAAATAAAGAACTTTATTTTTAATGAACATAACTTTGCAAATATGGAAATGAATAGGACATTAATATAAACTTTTATTATATCATATCATCTTCATAAATCGTCCTTTAAAAATATTTAATTTTATTTCCTTTGTTATTAAAATCCTTTGCCATTGGAATAATTCATTCAAGAAAGACTAAATGAAGAAACCATGAAGTCAAATATTTTTTATATTTAATAAAATTTAGGTTTTCTATGAAAGTGACTTGACTAAAGTATGAACTGAGATATAAAAGTAAACTTAATATGAAAGGAAGAGTTTATCATTCTTCATATAGAATTTATTCATGTCATGACAGAACTTTGTTGTTACTAACTTAATTAATATGATAATGCTTATTTGTTATTAGTTGTGTAAATGACTAATATCTTATATGAAAGATTTTATATTTCTTAATGATGACTATACATAGTAATGGTCTCACGAAGTTGGAATTATCTCATACGGATTGTATAATATTACTATTTATTTGTATATGAATTAAACCAAGATTAGCTAATTTAGCATTTTTATAATTTTTTTTTTATAAATTACATTTATTATGTTATAAATTACTAGAATTTGTTCCTGTTAGGATATATATATATATCTACTATGGAAATATGGGAAGATATTAATTATTTAATATTATAAAACAGTAGAGGTGTAAGTAAAACACTTATAATTTATTTTTTCTTCTTGTTATATTAAATAAATTTGAATTGTTATTGATTAACAGATATTGTTAAAGTTTATTTTAAATTTAAAGAAGTTTCTAATTTATTTATTCATTTTATGAAACAAAATAAAGTTAACTATGTATATCCACAAACATATATTACACTTATTTTATATCCTAATAACTTGGTTGAAATGAATTTTAATAATATATTGAGATTATATTAAGTATTGTTATTACTGTAGAATTGATGGAAACCCCTGAAGAGAGTTAATTGCAAAACTTGCCCTGAGTTTGAATTCTGAGCATAATGGAACAATTAATAAAGGTGAAGATTGAATAATGTAGTCTAAATTGTGTCTATATTAAATATTTGATATTAAATTATCCTATTTGAAATGAATTCAATTTTGGATTAAAGTTAAATCATTTTAACTATAGCATCCTATATAAAGCCCCCAAATCTGATTATAATCAGATGCGACCATCCTGTTTCTTCCTTAGGGAATCCATACCATTACAACAGATATGACTCAGAATAGTCATATTTTATTGCAATAGCAATGATAAGATTAATCATATTTTATTAAAGAATATTTATCAAAATGCAATAGTAATCATTAGATCATACCGTGACATTAAAAAGATTAACATTGATATGGATATCAACGGGTGATTCCATATCTCTTAAACTTTTTATAGCAGTTTTACAAGAAATACTAGGCGGATTAAAATGAGAAAGGTATAAAAATACATGATTATTTAAGACTTCTACATTTTGCTGATGATGTAGTTGTTTTGGCAAATAATGCTTCAGAGCTCCAAAAAAATGTTGCAAGCATTATCAGATGAAAATAGGACTGAAGGTAAAGATTAAAAAGACTAAAGAAATGTTCAATGGATTTTCTCAGATAGATATAATAAAGATTGATAACCAACTTCAAATACCTTGGTCAGATTATTAATACAGATGAAAACATAATGGAGGAAAATAATCACACTTGGATGGAATGCTTTTGGTAGAAATAATTTGATATTTAAAGAAAATATGACAGTGCTTGAAAAGATTTTTAATAGATGAGTTTCACCAGTTCTTATTTAAGAATCTGAGATGTGAACTCTTAACAGAAGAGCAATTCAGAGACTTCATAATACTCAACAAGATATGGAGAGATGTACGTCAAGAATAACAATAATGAATTGAAAGTAGGCTACACATATAGTGAGAAGAGATAATAAATGGATAGTTAAAATCTTAAACAGGGTATTGTAAAAGATCCTAGAGAGAAACCACACATGGAATGAATACATGAAATATAGAAGTTTCATAATGTGGTATGATTAGAGATAGGTGAAACTGAATTAAACTTCAATTCACATTCAGAAGTGAATTGACAGGGTTAAGAATGATGACGATGACGTTATCTTATATAAAAGCTATATCTGATGAGACATGTGATTAATGCAAATTTTGTTCATTTTAAAAAAGACACAACTAATTAAGTAAACCTTTTCCTCACTATTTCCTAATACAATCTATTTCCGTACCACTATTTCCTTTGTTAATTATCGCTTCTGATATACCCTGTCCAAACGATTTAAAATATAGAAAAACAAAAAGTATAATTTATATTTAAAGCTTGTTTTTTTTTTTTTAATAAATATTTTTTTTTAAAATAACTGACCTTTTTTTTTTTGCTTTAAAAATCTCTCATAAAGTTCTAATCACCATAGCAACACCACTTCTGAACTCAGGTAAACTTCATCTCATTTAATCAGCTAGAAGATGGAATCATTATTAAGCCATGAATACATTTGACGAAGTATAGAGTGAAAAGTAATTTAAATGATGTTAGCTCATCTAATTTGCATAATTCTAGTTGTCTGTTTTCCTCGGTTAACTAAAAACCTTTTTATTCGCCTACTCTTTAATGTTTCCAATTTTTTCCATTTTATATCGCAACCCAAACTTTGAATATGATAGCTTTTATTTCATTTAAATTTCTTCTTACTATAATTTAATTATATATATAATATTACTTTATCATAAGATACATTTCTATATATACGTTTTCCATCATTGGAAATAAATTGAAATTGGAAATGAATTATAAATAATATTACAGTTTCCAAATAAATATGACATGGCTGGAATTTCAATAAGATTGTATGTACACACAATTATATAAATATTTTTATTTATTTTGTTTTTTATACATATTAATAACTGAAAAGTAATCCGTTTCTACCCACCCACATTCTTTCCTCAAAAAAGAAAGAAAAAAAACTTTGTTAACCCTACTAACGCAACAGATGGAAATAGAAAAAAAATTTAAAGATGAAAATAATAATACTCAAAATGTAATTTTAATTTAAAACTAAAAGGTCAAAAGTTACAACAGATTTTTTGATTTAATAGAACCTTATTTCAGCACAAACGATTTCAAACAAAAATACATTTTTTAAAAAAAACATACATACACGCACCTACATATACAGATTTTTTTTTTCCTCTCAGATATTTTTAACAATAGTTAAGTCTCTAACTGAATACGATATTGCCATGGCAACTATTCCTGCTTTAATACACCAGAAAAAAGAAAAGAAATATCCACAATGCACTGCTCTTTATAATTAATTGGAGTCGTTCAAGATTGCTGGCCAATCAATAGAAGAGGGCGCTGAGTTGGAGACCTTGAAAAAAAAAATCACCTATAAGAAAAACTGAACAGACTTTTTTCTTTTTTAAAATATAGTTAGTATCCACAAATTGAAACTATCCATGGACAAGTGAACCTACAATCAGGGTAGCAGAACAGGCAAAAATTTTAAAGAAATACTCATTTTATCAGCATTTTACTAATTAAAAAAATATAGATCATGCTATGGTTTTCAAATTTTTTTATTATTTTAAAAATCATTCCATAAATACTGCACAAGTTATTACAACAGGGAACATATTAAGCAAAAGGCTTGCAACAATTTCACATTACAAATACAGAATATATATTAAAATAAAACAAATAATGGAATGGTTTATTGCTGGAGAGTTCATAAGAAATTCAAACGTGGTGTGATGATGATGTGATCCCCTGGGACTTCTTATGCGGAGTCAGGAAACTCTCAGCAACTATGCCCAAAGAAACCTGTTAGCCAATTTACCTTCCTTTTCCATTCCCACCCTACATTTTCTCATATCTTGCTCCATTCCATTTCCACAACATAATCTTTGTCAACTCCATGGTCTTTAGATCTAAAACACCCTTATCTTTTCCCAAAGCCAACATAAAAAGCAATAAGCCACTTTCTGTATAACCACTTTGTTCATATTCTTCCACAACTTCATTATTTGCATCCTTTCTGCTTTCAGGCATTTATATTCAATTAACAGATGCCTATATTTTCTATACCTTCCTTACACAGCTTGCAGACTAAATCACCCATATTTCTCCATTTACGTGTATATTCCCTTGTTGCTAAAGATCCCATTCGAACCTCAAACAGTAAACTGCTTTCCTTGCTATTATCACAAATTAGCTCGCACCCAATATTCTGTTTACTTCTATAAATATTTAAACTCTTTTTATTCTTCATACTAGTTCTCCATCTTCCCAATTCCCTATTCTTTATTAATGCATCTATTCCTCTATCCCATTCCTTAACACTAAAACACTCAACAATTCTCATAACACAATCATCCCATCTTTTGTATAAGTAAGTATACTGACATAAATTCTTTATCTAAATCTTCTGCATAACGCATTAACTTTCGCACCCATGTTGTTGCCAGCCCTTTATTCATAATCCAATTAAATATTATCTTGGCTATTCTTTTATCCATAAACTGTAATCTACCGAACATTTTCATTTTGCTTTTTGCATCTCTCATATAAAAACTTGACCATCCCATTTCTCCTTGAATTGCCTCCTTTGCCGTCCATACTTCCACATCTAATGCATGTTTTCCTACTTCTCTTTATAAAACTCTCCATACAGTAGTGCCACCCAATGCATTCCAGAATAATCAATGGATGCAAGAAAGTTTGTATATAAAAATTCTCATCTACTGCCCATTCATTCAATATCCCCAGTCGTCTCCAGCCTGTGGTCACCATCAGTGATGAGTCCCGGATCAGAGAGCGCCAGACACAGACCCAAGGATCCAACCAATCCCCCAGAAACCACCCCTGACCCCTCCAGTTAACCACAAAGCCACAAGTCCAAAAGAAAAACACATTTTCAATCCAAGCCCATTCACCTGCATCATGTGATGTGATGTATTTGGCTTCTCCTTAAACGAAGTCAAGAATATCTCAGCAATTATGCCCAGATAAACCTGTTAGCCATTTTATTCTTCATTCCACACTCTTAAGTCTTCCCATATTCTGCCCCATCCCATTTCCACAACATAATCTTTGTCAACTCTATGGCCTTTATATCTAAATCCCCCTTATCTCTTCACAAGCCCAACATAAAAACTAATTACTCACTTTCTGTATAGTCACTTTGTTCATGTCTATTCTCCCATAACTTCATTATCTGTACCCTTTATGCTTTCAAACATTTACATTCAATCAACAGTTGCCTAATATTTTCTATACCTTCCTTATACAATTTGCACACTAAATTATCCATGAATTTTCCATTTTGTATATTCTCTTGTTGCTGAAGATCCCGTTCGAGCCTTAAATAATAAACTACTTTCCTTACTATTATCATAAATTAACTCGCATCCAATATTCCGTTTACTTCTATATATATTTAAACTCTTCTTACCCTCCATACTAGTTCTCCATCTCTCCAACTCCCTATTTTTTATTAATGCTTCTATTCTTTTATCCCATTCCTTACCACTATAACACTCAACAATCCTCCTAACACAATCATCTCACCTTTTATACAAGTATACTGATATAAATTCTTTATCCAAATCGTCACATACCGCATTATCTTTCTCACCCATCTTGTTACCTGCTCTTTACTCATAACCCAATTGAACACTATTTTTGCTATTCTTTTACTATCCATAAACTGCAACCTACCAAACAATTTCATTTTACTTTTTGCATCTCTCATATAAAAACTTGACCATCCCATTTCTCCTTGAATTGCCTCCTTTGCTGTCCACATCTCTGCATCTAATGCATGTCTTCCTACTTCCCTTTGTACTTTCTCTAAATAATCTAAAACCCTTTTATTAACACATAATGCATCATTACCATATGTTAACCCTGCTACTGCAACTCCCTTCCATACTATTCTAGCTACATCATATTTATTATATGAAAATACTGTTAGTTTCTTTACCAAACCCTTTCCTTTTTTTGCTTCATTTACCAATTTTTTCTCCCATTCATCCAAGCAATTTTCCTGATTACATAAGATGATCCCCAAATACCTATCTATCCATCACACTTAACTTTATATCCCCCAATAAAAATTCTGCATCTCTTTCCCCAATATTAACCAAAATTATATTTGATTTTTCTTCACTAAATTTAATCCCCATCTCTTTACCCACCCTTGCACATGTCCTCAACATAATCACTGGAACTAATAACTGGTGCTGCTACCTGTGAATCATAGGCTCCAGAGCTTGCCATTCTATTACTGCATGTAAACATACAAAGTCAAAAATAATCAAATGGTCTATTGTTTAGAAGTTCATAAAAAAGTTTGAACAGCAGAACTGATAAAACAGCGTTCCAAAAAACGAACCTTAAACTATAGACATTACCCCTGTACTAAACCACATATAGCAGAATGAACTTTCGTGGTTAGCGTAATACAAGAATGCTCTAAATAGTGTAAATAAAAGCTATATGAATCAGCAAAGAAATACTTGAAATATGCATTACATTTATCACAGCATGTGCATAATTTACACAAATGGTAAAGTATGGATTCAGCGCCATAGCATTATAAAATGTCGACCCATAGTTAATGAAAATCACATCATATTCAACAATGCATGAGCATGTATCTGACCAATCAGATAAGATACATTTTCCAATCATTAATGGATGGCTAACTAAGCTATCTATTATAGACCAACTATCTCAAAGAAAAGATGGGGGAAAATGTTAGGCTTATCCAAATTGACTTCAAACTATTAACCCCTCAGTCCAATAGCCTTTACCATAATATGCATTGAACAGGATAAAAGGTACTGATGAACTTAAAGGGAAAAATTTTGTTAATTTAAAATCCTATTTATTGATAGTGAATTAAAATATACTGTGGATACATAATGTAGACAAATGATTTCAGCTAGAAATTTACATTATTCATTGTTGATTACATATACACAAAATTAAAGATTGTGAAAAATTCAAGATTTAGTTGCTGATTCTTCCAATCCTTTACAACAGGAGTGGGCAATTGTTTTGGCACGGGGGCCGCAGAGGTTGGCGGACGGCCGCATCAGGTGCCACTTTGTGGAAGCAAAGGTTAGTGGAGGGTTGCACCTTTTTTTCATGACACAATAAACACACTGCTTTATTCCCTATATTACCAAAGTATATTTGTTTGTCCATTCTTCATTAAACACACGACATTCATTACCGATTGTACATTTTTTCGGAGGCTTCATGGTTTCACTGAAGTTGTAAATGTATATATTTGCTAATGCAAAGACAAAATTGAAATTAACCAGATCAAGTCGAAAAGCACTGCAAATCGTATCTACACTGCTCATGTGTATTGATGTGGCCATCCTAGTGGAAAATACGAGACGAATCTTCGGTCGCACACGGGATGGAAATCTCAGTTCAAGGCGAATTTTTCTGATTGTCTTGGCGGTTTGCATGTAGCCCTCAGACCACTATTTGCCCACCCCTGCTTTACAAGTATTGCTGTAAAAAAACACAAACGTTTACGGTCAATATCCAAAAGATTACCTGTTGCTGCAAAAATGTCTCGTGCTAGTATTTGAATTTTAATGACTTTATCAAAGAAAAATGGAGATCAAAAGTGAAATAGTACTTCTTTAGAAAAAGACCACCCTATATATTTATTGAGTATTTAAGGATATGTTAGAATGTATGATGGTAATTCAAAATCCATTAAAATGGGTATCGAAATACATTAAAATAACACTAAAACAATTTGATATTATATTTGTATATAAAATAACTTTAAGATTTAAATTGTTTGAAATCAATAAAATAAAGCCATTCAAAATAATTTTGGGGAAAAAAAATTATTAAAAAAAAAAAAAAAAACATAAACCAATAAAGAGCAAGCAATAAGAATAAGCACAGTACTTGCAGGGGGGGGGGTTCAATCTTAATTAAGCTATAACTTAAATATAATGAAATTTCAAAATAATTTCACTTCCTACTTATAAATTTGTTTAATCAGTAATTATTAATTATGAATTATTAGGATTAGATAAAAGATTATTACCAAAAGTGATCCACGTTGCTTGATTTCCAAAGTTCTCTAGTACTACACAAAACCACATGGTAATAATAGTATGTGCAATACAATAAGTGTTAAAGATTGCAAAGAAAAATATCCATAGTACCGCACAACAATTCCAACAAATTTTTCTTTTAACATTTAATACAATATACTTTCACCTGCCCCTATCCAAACTTGATATTCATTCAATATTTTTTTATACTCATAACTAATTTTGGAAATCTATACATCCAATCCATTTGATACTTCTATTATATAAAACATTATGCATTCATTCACCCAAGCACTGATTGTATATATGTGTGGGAGATTATGATCAGGCCCAATTGACGAATGCTGGTTCTGCACAAAAAATATATTGGGATCACACACGCAAAAAATATACATCAATCCATTGCAGGATGAAGGTCTCTCCAAGTTCAAACCATCTTCTCCAATCTTTAACTTCTCTTCTCCACATCACCCCTGCACACTTTCTTATTTTCATCCATCCATCTCGCATGTGATCTCTTTCTGGATCTTTTACAATTCTCTTGGAATCCAGTTTAAAATTTCAATTGTCCAGCCATTATCATTCTCTTCTAGCAACATGTCCAACCCAGTCTTTTTATTTTTTCAATAAGGTCAGTAACACCTGTTTGTTTTCTTACCCATATATTGTGTTTTCAATTTCTTCTTGTTACTCCCAACATACATCTCTCCATACTTCTTTGAGTGATCTGAAGTCTCTGTAGTGCTCTTCTATTAGTGTCTAAGTCCCAGATCCATAAGTAAGAACTGGTAAAACATATTTATTAAAAACCTTCCTTTTCAAACACATAGGCATATTTCCTTTTAGTATCAAGTTATTTTTACCAAAAACACTCCAACCAAGTTTAATTCTATAATTAATTTCATCCATTATGTTTTCATCTGTATTAATAATCTGACCAAGATATTTGTAGCTGTTAACTTTTAACTCTTCATAATCAATCTTTTTTTTCATATTTTGACAAAATCCATTGAACATTACTTTAGTTTTTTTAACATTTATCTTTAGTCCTACTTTCCTACGATAACTACTGCAACATTTCCTGCAGCTCTAAAGCATTACTTGCAAAAACAACTACATCATCTACAAAATCTAAATGACTTAAATAATCTCCATTTACTTTCATTCCTTTAGCTTACCATTTTAATCCACAAAATACTTCTTGCAGCACTGCTGTAAAAAGTTTTGGAGATATGGAGTCACCCTGTCTTGCACCCTTCTCAATGTTGACTTTCCTAGTATTGTTTTGTAATTTAATTGTTGCTATTATAAATATTCTTTAAAATATGACAATATCCTGGATCTACACCTTGATGATCCAATGCTTTAATCACTGAAGAAATATTTATAGAATCAAATGCATTTTCATAATCTACAAATCAAAAGCATAATGGCAACTCATATTCATTTGTCCTTTCTATAACTTCTCTCAATATATGGTGTGTAGTCATGTATATCAGTTGTTTGACATAGAGTGGAGAATGAAAAGACTGAAAAATCTTGAATTCAAATTCCTCTACTTACTTATTAACATTTTTACTTTTTAAATAAAATAACAAAAATTTTCAAGTTCTTACATTACAAAAAAATCAAGTGATTTATCACATGACCTAATTTAACAAGATTGTATTACAAATGTTATATAATGAGCCTGCAAATAACTCTTAACAAGCTTTTCAGGATATCCCCAACCTCAGACCAGTTTCTACTACTGGCTTCCTCAGTGAGGTGCTAGGATATTCAAGCATTAGATGAAAATACCAGGCCAAGCCCAACACTTTATCTAATGGATAAATATTAAGGAGAAAATCTGAAATTTTCAGACATCCATGTCTTCTGATCCAACTATCTAACTTAAATAGCCATATGGGACTGAACTAAGTTCAGATACATCTTATATTAATAGCTTTAGCAATATAAAATCACCAAAAGCCTTAATAGCAAAAAATATAATTACAAAGAAACCAAGTCATATATCACATGATCTAATTTAATAAGCTTGCATTACAAATGTTATATAATGAGCTTGCAAATAGCTCTTACCAAGCTTTTCAGAATATCCTAGCCTGACCAGTTTCTGCTACTAGTTTCCTCACTGAGGTGATAGGAAATTCAAGCATTAGATTAAAATACCAGGCCAAGCCAACACTTTATCTAATGGATAACTATTCAGTAGAAAATCTGATTTTTCAGATATTCATGTCTTCCAATCCAGTTATCTATCTTAAATAGCCATATAGGACTGAACTAAGTTCATATACACCATATATTAATAGCTTTAGCCATATAAAATCACCAGACATGTGAATGTCTGAAAATTTAGATTTTTCTACTTATTTATCCATTAGATAAATTGTTGGGCTTGATCTGATATTTTAATCTAATGCTTGAATATCCTAGCCCCTCGCTGAAGAAGCCAGTAGTAGAAACCGGTCTGAGGTTGGAGATACTCTGAAAAGCTTGTTAAGAATTATTTTCAAACTCATTATGTAACAAATTCTTACATTTATCTTAATCTTATTCAACAAACTTCATAAATTATAGAGGTTACAAAGCCAGTTATAACTTTTCACAAAATTAAAGAATATTTAAATAATATGTATTCTGTTCTCAAAGCAATTAAAAGTAACAAAAAATTATTGCAATATAAATCTTTTAGTAGTCATGGTATTTAAAAACAATATAAATTAGACACATAAGTAAATGATTAAGGAAATGAATCAACACAAAAAAAAAATTAGATTCCTTTTTATGAACATGACTAATCTTTCAACTCAAGTGTTAAGAGCAGTTCATTTAATATAAGAATTCTCAAACATATCTTAAGATTTTGTAGTCAGACAGATGAATTTAATTAGAACTTCTAACAATTATATTCATAAATTGTTTTTAGTTTGGATTCTTGTGTACTTCATATATTTTAATATTATAAATTTATACTAAATTAAGTGATATTATATTAAGTTGCCTGACTGTGTTTCTATCATGATGTCCACATTTTTAAATTTTTGAAAATTAAAAAAAAAACTTGTTCCCCTTTAGAAATCGAACTCACATACTTAAGTTTCCCAGAAAAAATTCATAGCAACTGAATGAACAGAATGCGTTTGTAGAATAAAATTTTGTTAATATTTTCAATTTAACTCATAATTAATTAATTTAAAAAAAATATTTTCTACTAAAATGTCAATTATTCTGAAATAATTAATATTTCATAAATATTTTGTGAAAAAAAAAATATATGGTAAAAAAAGATTAGAGAATTAATTAAAAAGCCAATATATAAATATTTTATATAGTAAACAGTCACATGATATTTAAATTTAGAATTTGTTTTTATTTTTATATCTTATTATTAAATTATAATTTTTGTCAGATTTTTTTATAGTTTAGCTATTTTTTAATATAATACATAAATATAACTAAACAGGCTACTAAAAAGTACAAAATAATAAAGTAATCCACGTCTTGATTAATTTACTATTCTTGGAAAATAACAGATCTCAAGAATCTAGACTTTAAAACATTTGGAAATTGCAGGAATATTGTCATTTCATAAAAGCATTTGAGGCCTTTTTGATCTTTAGATTTATTTAAGATTCAAATGCGTCTATGAAATGAGAATATTCCTGAAATTTCCATTTGTTTCATAATAAGTCTAGGTTCTTCAGATCTTTGTTAATTTTCCAAGAACGGCAAATTAATCAAGGGGGTTACTTTGTTCATTATTTTCTTATTTTGTACTTTTTAATCAATTATTTACATAAAAGCATTATTTTTTTTTATATATTATTTAATGCTTCTTTTATGGCTCTATAATTCATCCTATTGTTTTAAGAGCATACAATATCAAATCTGGAATTTTAACACAAAAAACTGCTGAAATAGTTAAATATATCTCCACAGAAATGTTTTTTGAAATTTAGCAAATATGACTAAGAAAAGAACCCCCCCCCCCAACTCAATTTCATTATATGCTTTAATTTACTATCTTTTTGTCTGTGTGTCTATGAAATATTGTTAACTCAATTTTGAATAATTCTATTTTTCAATCTAATTGAAATTTTGCATACATAGGTATTTCCAATAACAACACTTTTTTTTTTTTAGAATTTACAAGCAATTTTAAGGAAGAGAAAAATTTACATTTTTAATTTTATGTAAATTCAGTACTCTATATAATACTGCCATCTAGTAATAATAAATTGTATCTAAACTTAATTTGTGGAATTATATAAACCAATAAGTAAAAAATAATATTTTTTAAAAAAATGCTTTTATTCACATAAATGCACTAAACAGTAAAAAACCCAAAACCCTAAAGACTACTATTATGCAGCAAATTAAAACCATGTGGTGCTCATATTCAGAAAATATATAAGAAAAATTTTAAACAGAAACACCACGTTTTTATTTTGGCTACACAATATCAATAAGACCGTGAAAGCTAAAGAAAATTTATTTTTTATCACATTTTTTATTATTTAATAAAAATGCTTCTTTAGGAAAAAATTATTATTATTATTTTGTTTCATTTGTCCTAAAAATAATTGATTCTTTTATAAAATTATTTTAGCATATATTAATTTCCCATCTATAAATACTAGTTCATTCCAAAATTTTAAACATACACTTGGTAAATGCATATTTTTGAAATGTGAGTCACTTCTTGGAAATAAAACTATTAGTCATGAATAGAAAAATAAAAGAATTAAAAAAGCAATGCTTATCGTGTAAAAACATTCAACATACATTTCAACTTAATTATTAATGTCTACATCTAAGATTGTAACAATTTTGAACATAATAAAGAGCATATAGTGTACAGACTAACAGCTTCTTTATTGGTCTACGTAAATAAAAGAAAAATGGATAAACTATAAAATGTCAAGCATTGGTGGTTGAGAGGTCAGCACAGCTGCCTTACAAGTAGTTGTCCCGGGTTAGCGAGTTCACATCCCGGCCGATGCTATAACACATGGAAAAAAATATACATATATAAAATGTCCATATTTATTTTTTAAATTCATGAGTATATAAAAAAAAAAAAAAGGCAAGAAAATGTATTTTGCAGTAAAAATAATTTATCTAACCAAAAAATATAGTGATGATAAATTAAATATGCATAAAATACAAATTTGTAACAAATGTTCACATTTATTTTTGAATTTATGATATCGCAATATATATTAAATATTGTTTACTTTTATTTTATGTACTATTTGCGCAAGTACTATTTTCCTTTCTTTAAATTATTTAATATATTTTTTATTGCAATATATTTAAGATAAACTTGAAACATTAAATTTAAGAATAAATGTAATATAAATTGATAGACAAATGCAAACATTTCTTACAGATTTGTATTTCTGTATCCATTTTATTTATGTGTTTTTACTGTATTTTAATTAAATTTTGATATTGCTTTGGTAAATAAATATTTTTATTGTAAATTATTAAAAAAAAATGTTATTTCCTTTATTTTATTTAATACTTTCTTAAAATGATATATTCAAAAATAAATGTGGACATTTTTATGAATTTATATTTTATCTGTCATTGAATACATTTAATATATATTTATAGCCATAAAATCAATAACAAATATGGACATTTTATTTTTTAGTTTTTCTTTTGCTCTGTGGTAATTAGTAGACTGTATACTATATTAGCGCACATTATTAGTACACTTTATTCATTCTTAATAGTTTCATTAATATATATTATTATTAAATATCTATTTATTAGAGATATTTATCTTTAAAGTAAAATAATTAAAACAACAATATAGCACAATATTATGGATCATCACTTAATCATAAGTGACACAGAGAATTAACTGCTTCTCATCTTTAAGCGGGTGATCTGAGCATCTTTTTTGATCAGTCGACATGTTTTCTTTCTTTACTGACGTAAAAACTATAAGCATGACATCAACCAAAATATGGGCATTTGATAGCTCAGTGACGTGGCTTTCCAAAGATGTCTACCACAAAAAAATCCAATGAAATCTGGATTTTTTACAGTATTTTTAATGAAGGAGCGTATTTAATTTTTTTGTTTTTTGGTCAATTTTGTAATTTTCACGAAGCGATAAAGACAGAAAATTCGTAGCCGCCTCCAAATGGACATTTATCGGAATAATGTTATTCACAAACAAGGCCTTCAATAGAGCCTAAACGTAAAGCACAATATCAGACTCGTAAGTATAAAATTGTAATTTTTTTAATAATGGTTTTTTTTTTTAATTTTTTGAAAAAATGATAATTTTTATTAATTTTAGTTTGTAGTTGGTGTGTGTTGATATAAATTATATATTTATTTATGCTCATATAGAATTCATATCTACCGTAATTTTCTAAAGTTCTAATACCACTTATTTTATAAAAATAATGATTCTCAAAAAGTTTAATAATTTATTGTTTATTATTATATTTATATGATGTGTTTGTGTTTACAAGTAATGAGTTACAAAACTAAGAATCAAATGTATAGAAAGATTGCATGTGCAGGCAAATAATCAAATTCTGATTCTTGTTTATGCCTCGATACTCATGCTTTGGAGTCACTCTGGTTTTGCTATATGTTTTATCATATTATTTTCAAGTCTATAGCTAACAAATGGACTATATGCAAATAAATTATATAACAAATAAATAATAAATAAATATAACAAGATAGAATCACTGGTGTACATAAAGAATATAAATATGATGTACACAAAAAAATATAAAATGAAGAGATGAAAGTCATTTTATACAGACAATAGCCTACAATTTCTAGTTTTAGATAAACAAGAAGCCAATTGCTATGATGACAAATGCATATCTATCTTCTGGAAATGATTTGTTTTGTATTAGGATTAATCTTTTTCTTATAGACGCCTTTGACATTTGGAAGTTTTGGGGTACAAGATAAAAATGAAGAATTCATATGCAACTTATTTTGGAGATTCTGAAGCTATGGATTATCTCAGGTAAGACATATTATATATGGTTTGAAAGATAATTTTGTGAGGAATACAAAGAAATTATAACTGAAGATGTAATTTAAAGTTAATTCATGATGAATTAGAAATTATGAATAAACAATAAATAATTATTTCAGATGCTGAAATTTCTTTTTTTCCTTATTTTTTAAATGGTTATCACTATTTGTCTTAGAGTTATTGTTTTTCTTAGTTTTTTTACTTTTCTATTAATGTAATTTTTTTTGCTCTAACATAATTAAAATTGAAGTTATTGTGAAAATTATGTCTCAGGCCAGTTTTTTAAAAAATTCAATATGGCGTTGCAGAAACTCATAAACTTATAAATATTCTATCAAAATTTGTATATTTTATTATAAAAAGCTGTTCATAAAACTTTGTTATTAAGTAATCTAGACTAGAATAAAAATAATGAGTTAATAAGGAATATTAAAGATAGTTGAATAACTAATACAAATATATATAAAACTATGAAGATAAAAAACAATCATGATACATTCAAACAATTAAAATTATCAAAATGGACCACAAAACATCAGTGCAAATAACAATCATTAATATATACATTAGGATATAACGTCTACTAGTAATCCAACTATTAGCAGCAATATAAAAGATATACGCAAAAGAATTCATAATGTGCCATTAACTAGCTAATCAGAAAGAAAATATCTAATTGCACAAACTATAAAGAGTGCAAAAGCAAAACACAAACAAGCAAGAAAAACAATTATCTATTATCCTAAAATAGAAAACAAACCTAGGGAACAAGTAGCTATTATTTTTCAAAAATAAAACTTATGCATGAAAATGTAATTATTCAGTGGTAAATCTTGTTGGGAGGTATGTATATGTTGTAGTGTCTTTATAGAAATATGTAAAACTTTTCCAAAACTACACAGAAACATGTAGATCTTAAAATAATGAGACGTTTTGGCTATTTGAAAGCCATTTCAGTCTATAAAAAAAAAAAACGAATAAAATCACTCCATACAACTCACAATACAGATTATCTTTTATTATATTTTCATATTTAGAATATTGATTACTATTTTTATAGAGAATTAGTATTTGAAACAGCAAGAGAGTTTCACTTAATAGTATTAGAATAAATTGTTTTCTGTAATATACTATAAATGTTTTAACCAAAATAGATTTAAAGGCAAACATTCTACAACTGGACAAAAAGTCGTAAAAATAATTGGATGATTGCAGAAAAAGATAGATTTGCAGATAGTGGTCTTATACAACTTTTTTTTTTTTTTGATGAATTAAAATATATGGAACTAAAATGATAATATTTCAAACAGATAAATAAAGTATTTTATTCATCTTTTGAACATATACAACTGATATGAAGATTTTAAGATACATCCATTTTATTTTCTCATTTAAATTTGGACAAAAATATCCAGTTTAATGAAGTAACAACAGCTTTTGATATTCTTTAAAATGGAAAAATTGAAAGTTTTGATGAAATATGTGGAGAAGTTATAATAATATGGTTAGCATTAAAATTTTTATGATTTTTAGAAATATGTAGACTTATGAAGTTGTGCCACTTGATCTTAAGGAGGCTTCTATTTTACCAATTTTTAAAAATAATGGAAATTAATAAAATGGCAATATATTGTGGAATATTATTATTATCCAGTACAGCAAAGGTAGTTTTTTTAAGGATTTTGTTGAACAGGTTGCTTCCAGTTATAGATGAACAGTTACTTAGAGATTCAATGTGGTCTTAGAGAATCAATTTACTAGATGTTTTTTGTTGCCAAAAGTATCAGGAACAAAGTAACTAACTTTTGTATTGCTTTTATTGATTTGGTCAAACATTTGACTCAATTAATTAAACAGGTCTGCAGTAGTGTTTGAAATTAGTTGATTGATCATTAAAATTGATTCATATTATACAGCTTTACTATGATAAAATGAGGGGCGGAGTTATTACTACAGTTCAAAAACATGAGGCGGTTGAAATGGAAACTGGTGTTAAACAAGGATACATACATACTCCAATTTTGCTTTAATTTTTGTGGCAGTGATCTTTGAAGTTGTTTATAAGTGGCTTCATGAATCAGGTTATAAAGAAGTGATACATGTTAGACAAGAGAATTTTTATTTTAAACTAATTAATTCAAGAATATCTTCTGGTCTTCTACATTTATAGTATGCTGATAGTTATGTTACCCTTGGCAATTCAAAGCATGACTATACAAATATCTATGTTTTGAATACAACACATAAAGATTACAGTTTAGTAATTTTCAAAAAACTCATATCACTTATTAGCCAGCAATGGAAGAAAAATATTCAGCAACTTTTAGCTTAAACATTTATCATCTTGAACATATGAGCCAATCTAAACATCTTAGAAAACTTTTTAAATAGAAAATGGACAAAGATAATGTTTTTAAATTAAAAGATACATTATTTCATCGCAATAGTATAATGATTGCAATTAAAATAATTGTATATAAACTTATTTTATCTCGTTTACTGAAAGGAAGTGAGACTAGGATTCCTTAACTATGTAATGACAGGAAAAAAAATTTTATTTTAAGAATGTTTCCGTGAAATGCTACAAACATGACGGTAATATCATAAGACCAATCAATGTGTATCCAAGTTTAATGGATAATATGGAGGCTAAACAAATGAATGATACAAGATTTTATAAAATATTTTATTGTGAATTTGAATGCAGTTTTCATGGGAGAGGCAAAGTTTTACTTTATAAAGATTATCATAAAAACATTCTAAAGAATGGCAATATTGATTACTTTCATTGAAAAAATATAGCTCAGAATAGAATGCAATGAAGAACTATGATAGAAAATAAAAAATAATCAAATGGTTTTATTGCTCAGGGATTCATAAGAAGTTTGAGCACCATAAGAACCAAAGACTGAAATCAGTCCAAGAATCTTACAAGCCAATCTGACGCACAAAATTATGCAGATGAGTTACAATTAGGATCAAAGTATTTTAGCAAGAAAGGTTTACAAAAGTTCAAAGACAATATTGCAAAACATCAATTACTATCATCATCATCACCACCCTTGCACACTTTCTTATTTCATCCATCCATCTCACATATGGTCTCTTTCTGGGTCTTTTACAATCTCTTGGAATCCAGTTCAAAATTTCAATTGTCCATCTATTATCATCTCTTCTAGCAATATGTCCAGCCCAACTCCATTTCAGTCTTTTAATTTTTTCAATGAGGTCAGTAACACCTGTTTGTTCTCTTACTCATACATTACTATATATGGATGTATTTGTAGTTCATGAATTGGTTTGTATAGATCGAACATCAAATTTTTTTTTCATCATTATTTTCTTAATTGAAATAGCCATATTTGTTTGAAAATTGCCATTGATGAGGTTTATTAATATCTTATTCACTACAAAGTAATAAAAACTTTAAAATAACTTCACATGGCCTCTGCCATAAGAATATTGTATGTAATCTTACTTTTTTAATAGAAAGATATTCATGAGTGCTTGTGGTGTCAAAACATCAAAGTGAAAATACAAAAACGTTTAAAAATATATATTAAAAAATCCTATTCTATGCTTAGTAATACTCAATCATTATAGAATAAGAAATCAAGGAATTATAGTCAATTAACAGGCAAATATGCAGGAATTAGTTAAAGCTTTTCACTTTAAATTTGATATTCACAAATCTAAGGATTTCAGGTTTGATTTCAATGCTAGTATTGGCATTGATCAGGCTACAATACCTGAAGAAGAGAGGAGAATAATATCCCTCAAAATGCTATGGTATATGCTAACCTATATGCTATTACTAACAGTTGAATGATTTTGAAACGTTTAAATTAAGTGTGAGTTTTTTCTAAATGATGGAAGTATTCCAATTATATATTTTTAAAAAGTATTAAATAATTTGTAAATGGCTATTAGAAAAGACGATAATGAAAAAGAATTACAGTATATATGTTCCAATCACATAGATATTGCTTATCCATACATCAATCGTCCAAACCAGTAACACAATATTCAATTACCTCCTACCAAAATCCTGTTTCAGTGCGCTGGTGGATATTCATTCATTTCTGAATAATTAATTAAAAATACGAGGCTGAGACTCATCAAAAGCATTTTACAACTTGGAGGAATGTTTATTTTAGATAATTTATTTTTTTTACGAGTTGGAATTAAAAATGCAAACTTTTTGTAAACAAAATAAACTTTTTTTAAAAAAGAAATAAACAACTTTTATTGGCTGAAAACAGATCAGTTAATTAAGTTTTTTTTTTTTTTTAAAAAAAATTATTTCTAAAAACCTTACAATTTAATAATAAATCACTCAGTACAAATTTATAATCGATTTATTTTGGCTTCTTTAATATTTTTTTTGTCAATCAGATTTTACGCACCGCTAATTTCAAATTGTTTTGCTCTAATGTTTGGAATGCACCCTCGATTGAGATAAGAGAACTCCAGGGTTTTTTTTTTTTTCAAAACAATTTACTTATTTGTTATAACAGATTTCATAGCTGAGGGTCGTGTGAAAGTCTGAGTTCAAACTCCCTATATATTACATATTTGAGTGCACGTATGAAAAAGCCTATATTATAGAAAAAATTCAAATATTAGACCTTTTTTATTATATTTCCTATTTCAAAACGGTCGTAGTGACTCTGATTAATTCAATTTTGACAGGCATTCTCAAATATATAAATAGGGATGATCGCGATAATAGATGAGGAATGCACAGATAAAAACCAAAAAATGTAGAAAATATATATCGTTAGTGCAGTGAATGTTTAACACTTCTCAAAGTGTTGCTAAAAATTTATAGAAATCAGTTTATCTTGCATGATAGTAGTGTTATCAAGAATAATGAGCTGCCAATAGAGACATGGAAATTCATGTGTTTAATACTTTTAGCTCAATTGATCAGCACGAGAATCATCTGAGTTTCTGCAGTGGTTTGTATTCATAATATAAGGTTGATGAGAGACATTCGTAAAAACAAAGAAAAAAAACTTGGAAAATATCCGTTGTAATGATTATTCACCCTTCCACAAGATGTTAGATAAAAAACAATCCGTTTTACATGAGTGGTGTAGTGAAGAATATAGACCTTAACATGGATATGGAGATATTTGATAGCTCCAGCTCAATTGAAGAGAGATGGTTGGGGGATGTCTGACTTTCTGCACTATCGATAAAAATCAAAATATCTTGAAAGGACTATTTTTCAAATCATGCTGTCTTAATTATTGTGAGTTACATACATAAAACAATACAGAATCTGGTGCACACTAAAATAACAGGTTTTATAAAAGCTGAAAATATGTCCACAAAACAGTGAAAAAAAAGTTTGAAATTAGATCTACAACTCAAGTATCATTAAAAAGAAGCGAGATATTTTTGTTAAATACATCAGTGCTTTTTTATTAAATACATCAGTGCTTTGCACCACGGGATTTATCACAGAGTGGCAGACTGAAATTCAAAGCCTATGTATCAGGTTGTGCTCTGTAACTTACAGTGCTCAAATGTCTTATGAACCCTTGAAAAATAAATTATTCAAATAATTTTACTCATTGCTTTATGTAAGAAATTTTCTCATATGTCACTGGCAGAATAACTAGATGTTTATAAAACGGTTTTAAATATTTATTAGTTACCTGTAGTCAGTTGGTTGCAAGGAAAACAAAATAATGTAAATGTTTTAAAGATCTGCACAAACAAATAGGAGTCAAAATAAAAATATTACAATAGTTTCTCCAGTTTTATTAGTGAAATTCATAAACAAAAACTGGACTCAAAAAAAAATAATGATACTTTGAAGGCTTGACAATTCTAATCGTTCCCTTGAAAATGCATTTGGAATACACCATCAGTCTTTGCCATTATTGTTTTTTTGTTTAAAGCTCTAATGCTTTGATTACCCTTATAATCTTTTTCAGAATTTCTTTTTCCATATTTACATTCAATTTTTCATTATTAGAATTATATTTATGTAACTCAATTATTTTTTATACAATAATCAGTATTAATGTGTAATAAGAAACGTGGACTTAATCAGTGAAATACTGAATAGCTTCACGCTCCTAGATCTAACCGCTTCAGCTATTTAAATAGAAAGTAGGTTGAAGTAAAGAAGGGTTCCCCACTTTTCTTCCAAAGCGTAAGCTTGTGGTTATGACCTGTAGAGGTCCCTAATATTGCATTTTTACACGCATATTCTTGAGGTTAACGCCTTATTAAATAATCAGTTTGCAGTCCGATTATCTAAATCACTGTCTTCTGATGTGAAAAACAGCAGACTTTGAGAGAGCAGGACATGGCCATTATTCCATTTCGATTTTGCAGCACCATATTGAATCATGAGAAATACCAATATCCAATTGCATGTACATTAAACTTCTGTGAGTCATTCAAGAAGAATAAAGATGTAACCATTTTATTAGGACAGAACTTCTCACGTATTTAGTATCATTGAGTCCCTATTACCTTCCAGTCACCTATGGTAGTGTCATATCCATTTCCAAACACATTTACCATTGTTATCAGTCTTCAGTTCAAATATGCAAATATTATCACAATCTAGTCAGCATTTTTAAATGCTTTTGCACTATCCAAACTAATAATTTGAAATTCAAAAACGCCCTAAGGTTTCAAACTCAAACTGCTTCCATATTTTATACGTCTGATATTACGCCAGTAATTAGATATTTTAGTAACTTGTTTTATTTATATAAGTATAACCAAGAAATGGTAAAACCATTTTTATTATTGCTATAATTTGCTGAGCGTGTTTTCGATACCGAGTCAAAATCACAGAGCTCATATTTTCTCATAGAAAGCATACATTTAAATAAAGTGTGCATTATATAAATGTCCCATTTATATAGTACATTTCTTTAATAAGATAACACAGGATTCTTTTTTGTTTATAGCTTGGGGATTATTAGCAACGAACCATGCTTCCTATCACCCCACTCAGAGCAAACCACTTTTACTCTCGCTGGGTCATAAGTGCGGTCATATTCTTGCTTGTGATCTAGAAATACTGATTTATAATCAGAGCTCTTTTTTGCATAGTTCAGATATTGTGCTGCCCACCCTTTTATCAATATTTTCCCACGATTCACTCAACTTCTACATTTAAGAACATTTTGCTTGTTCTATTTCAGAGCCAATTAGTGGCAACTAGATGAGTGCTGTAGCGTTAATACAGCATTAGTTTCTTACTATTCGCTATGTTCAGTGAAGATCAGAACTGCATTCACAAGCTAGTCATATATCAACCATTACGTTTAACCTAAAATTAAACAAGTTCTTTTGAAATGCTTGAAAAATATAACATGTAGGTGATGTGACTAGATTGCAAGCAAATCCCATTTACATTTTAAAAATGCAAAATTGACTCTTTCATTGGGTAGATGTAAGTGAGGGCAGAATGCAATGGAAAATTATGATCAATCATGGTATTGAAGTCTTCCAAAGAGTGACTGATATACACATTTCAATGATTGGTTTATAGTCATAAAACATCAACTTTTTATTGTTTACTGAAATCAGGACAGCCATACTCAATTACAAAGCAAATAATGATCTCATAAGTTCAGAGTTACACACATACACACATACAAGCAACAGACTTTCCATTGGCAGAATACTTATAGTGAACCAATATTTTCTTTTTAATTATAGTTTTTACATTGAAATTTACTGCTTTAAGATTTCTCTGCTTTATATTCAAAATATATTGCTTCTTAGTAATATATCAGGCTTGATCCTCTGCTAGAAACTTTTTCAGTAATATGGCTTTTCTTTTTCAATTAATTTTGTAAGTTTCAAAGTCAATGTTAGATAAAGATTTTCATCCACATTTTTTTTGCACATGGAATCCCAATTCGACAATCACCCTATTTCATCTGGTTTCTTATACCTGTATTTCACTTAATATTACCTATACAAATATGTATGTGTGTGTATCTATACTATCTTAAACCCAAAATGTAAATGCTTTAAATGGCTGTTCTAAAATGATCTGTGCAAATATATTTATGCTTGAGTGATTCTAAAGCTAATTCCCCCCCCCCCCATTGTCTCAGGAGAATATTTTTTTCTTTCTCTTATAAAGAATTATTTTATTTATATTCTTCAATAACAAAATATAAACAAAGCTTTAAATCTATTCAAGGTCACTGGCCATTGTTTAATTAATATTGAAAATTTAACATTTTTTTTTTTTTTTTTTCAAAAAAAAAGTATAAGACCCATGAGAAATAAATAGTTCAAATCGTCCTTAGTGGATTAAGTTGTTTACTCTTTTAATACAGTTTGATGTAGCAAAAATAGAAATTCAATCAAGAATCTCTGGTTTCCACTTCTTGCACTAAAAAATAGAACCATATATATAATTATCAACATCAAGTGATTTCTCACATGTAAGGTTGAATACCATATGGTGTCCAGTGCACTCAAATGTACTAATTATCAATAAATTAGATGAAATTTTAAATAAGATTTTTTATTTTTTTAATGCATGGATTTTTTTAAAATAACAATTTGTTACTGACCATCATTATAAAAAGAGACTTATCCGGTGATTGTTGAAAAGTGTGAATCTCTTATTTTGAATAAAAATCTATTGTGGCTATTAAAGAATGGCCATACTTCCTGCAACTTCCACTAAGATTAAACATAATATTCCTATCAGTTAATGCAATCATCCTTCCATTTATCTATCAGTCACAGTAGTACTACCTTATAGAAATGTATTTATGCCAACCCTTTTCATTGCTCAAGGAAAAATGTTATACAAACCTGGCACAACCATCATATGTGGTAATTTAACTGCTGTTATAGTATGCGGCCCATTTGCTCTGAAATTAAAACTCAACTAGCTTTGTTATCTCTATTTTCTGTTTACTGTCCAAATGTGTTGATCTTTTTTTGTATTTCTACCAACATCAAAAATTCATCTCTCCAGCATTTAATTTTCTGATTATGCCTGTATAACTCTTAACCACTGATGTCATCTCTAATATACTAATTGTCTGTAACTACTTTTATCAGCCACGGAACTTTTCCCCAACTGAAATATGGATATTAAAAAGCTTCTAATCATTGCTCTTCTTGATTAACAGACTATAGATCAAATGTTTTCCTGAAGGTTCGTGATGATAGTGTTTTAGTTGTTTGGAATATTTCCATTATCTAATACGAGAATTGAATGTCTTTAGAAAAGTTTAACTTTATTTAAATCTTCCAAATACATTCAACTGTTATTAATAGCACATCAAACAGGGTAGTATATGGACAACATTTCAAAGGTTCACGTTTGATTCCCATGCTAGTACTGTCACTGTTCAGGCCAGTAACACCTGAAGAAGAGAGAACAATATCTCTAGAAATATGCATATACTAACCTGTTTAATGTGCTATTACTAACAGGTGAATGTATTTGGAATATTTAAATAAAGTTAAATTTTTCTAAAGACATTCAATACTCATATTAGATGATGGAAATAGTCCAAACAATATAGATCAAATAACTTTATAAATCAATGAATTGAAGATATTAATTCCAATTCTTCAAGCTATAACACAATATCACAATGTAAACTCCCTTATACATAAATTACAAAATGAAGCAAATCAGATAACAGCTCTTCGTAACTAAAATGCTGTCACATTTAGACTTAGAAAAATAATCCCAAATTTTTCAAGGTTAACAAGAACAACTGTAAATTATGCAAAATCAACTCCTTATATTGTTGAGGATAATACACTCATGTCAGATACTAGTATGGATATTGAACTTAATTCTCTAATCTCCAATCTTAAGTTAATCAATCATCATACTAACCATAATACACAATTTGTTAAAAATAATTATATTTCAAAGCAACACCTTTTTTTTAAAAAAATCATGAATGTAACTGTCACACATCTTCTTAGCAGCTGATCTTATTTCATATAACATTCATAAGCATCTAAATCCTATTACCATTTTCATCCTATGTAAAATGTTATAAACAACTCTGTACATACCTAACCCTTCCATCAATGTAATATTTTGCCTTAAAAAAAAATCATATACTATCTATCACAATCAAGGATATTAATCAAAAAATGTTTGCATAAATTATTCTGAAAGCAACCTTATCCTCCCGAAACATTCCTCTTCACATTATGCAACTAAAACCCACTGCGTATCTCAAACTATCTTTTTATTAGAAGGGTCAATCTTGTTTGCAAATGTCTAAAACAGTTTTTGATCTGGCAAATTAGAAATATTTGTTCAATACATTAAGAAATATTTTGCCTAATCATATATCACCAATAGATGTATTAAGCTTAAAAAAAATATGCATCTCTCTTCACCTTTTAAACCTAACCATGGTATTCCGAAGGATTCATCACTTGCATTGTATATTATTTGCAATATATATAAGATCACATGATCAAAGAAATTGGCAGTGCGCAGAATGTCTCTCTTATTTGGAAACAACTGTTAAAGCAATAAATATCCTTTGCTGATGAAATCCTGATATAATCTTCAAAGACCTTCTGAACATTCCTCTTGTCCTTCATATTCTGAATCAATTCCAAACACTAACCGGATCTACAATACAGGTTTGTAAGACATCTACCTGGTTGTAAATTAATATCAGTCTTCACAGGAACTTGTCTTTTCTTGGAATTCAAATCAATTTATCTAAGACATAATTAAGTCATTATTTGAACAATCTCATTCTCAGCAAGATCAATACAACAATAAAAGCCTTCTTGCAAATGTTTTATTTTATAGACAAAGTTCATATGGCCAATGCTATTCTTGGTGATACATTTTCTATACATGCTTCTTTTCAAAACTATCATTAAAAATTTCATGTCTATGGCAGTTATACATCTATCAATTATAACTGCTTCTTTATCTGTAAAGATGTTAATCTAATATCCTCAATTATTTGACTCCTATATTAGAGCTAAAATATATTACAAACTTAGTTCATTCCTAAAAGCTACTTTTCCATCTATACCATTGCTTGTGTCACATCTATATGCAAATTGTTTCTTTTTCACTGATAATGCTTCTGAGCATGTAAATATGTTAAACTAATACAATATCGAATCTTTAATTGATGTCTCGTTTTAAAAAAATTATATATCCCAATAGACATCTATATCAACTATGTCAATTCCAAAACATGTTCCTCAGTCATTGTTGGGATTTCTGTTTCATTTTCTAATAGTAACTTTTCTCATCAACAATCTTATTTTATATTATAATCTTCCTGAAGATTGGCTACACATCTTTTAAATCTGTCCTCATCTTTACACCTTTCTCCTATTTCACTAGCACATAATTCATCTCAAATAACTGAATAAATTCTTTCATCCCTGCAATGCCTCGTAGAAACATATAGCTTGCTCACTGTTTTTATCACATTTGATAACAAGAAATACTATGTCCTTAAAAATAATAAAGAGTTTTTTAATAAATACTTAAATAATCCAAAATTCTTATCTGGAAAAACTACAAATAAAATTTGGCAGTATATTTTTCGGAATAATACGTTATGTCAGCATTAATTCACAAAATTATTAGTATCCAAAGCAAGCCCAACCTTCAATGAACTTATTTGCAAAGAGCATAAATTGTATATAAAATACATATCAACCTACGTAAGATATTAATTTCTTCAAATTTCGATTCATCTGCCTTTCAAGCAAACAATTGTATGGCTGTTTTTTCCTTGAAAATATATTTTATTTATTGTACCCACAATAAACAAAATAAGCATATGCAAACATGTTTTTCACATATATTTGTACAATTTCTATTTGTAAATACTGAAATAATAAAATTATCCAGTTCCAATTATTTTACACTTTTCATAGAACAATCAAATTAAAATTGCTACTCCCTAAATTTTATTTTTTATATGTTTTTTTATTGGAATCGCTCTTTGTTTCAAAAAGGTTTGTTATAAAAGATTTCAACCAGGGGATTCACTGATGGCATTATTAAGTTGTTTAGGCTGACTATTCTTTAAATACAATGGACATTCAGCATTTAATACTATGGAAGATTAGTAGCTTCACTTCCGGTGTGCAAATGTCACATGACCTTCGAAGAACCATGTTATTAAGTTATTAATTTACTTAATTGTTACGCAGGACTTTCATGGTTTGACCAAAGCTACATAATTCAGCTGTTAAGTTCCATTTCCGATACATTCATGAATAGTTATAGACTATTCAGTAAGGTCTAGAAAGATCAAATTCAATTGGCTTTATTGTTAGATTTGAGCAAAAATCTTCCTATGTGGTCTTGCAGAGAAGTTTTTATATTAATTTCTTCAGTTTTACAAATCAATTTCTTTATTCAATATTGCTTTGTAGACTTTCGTGCAGTGGTCAAGTGATAGAATTTGGAGTTCAAGCTTCATACATCATGGACAACTCCCGTCATTTCTGATGTTGAAACTTCTTATAAACTTCTGAGTAATAAGTCATTCAATTATTTTCCTTGTATAAAATATAGTCCAGCTCTGTCACTTCAGGTATTCAAACTTCTTAGGAACTTTCAAGCAATAAACCTTAATTATTTTTGGTATTGGTTTAGTATGTACTCTAGAACTTTTTTAATATATAGCAAGCCATTTCTATCATATCAAGCGGTAAACCTAACATAACTCTAAACACATGAGTAATGTACATAAAAGAATAAGAACAATAAATATGTATGCTGGAGATCATTTATCGTTTTCATGTATGTGATCATAGCTGAAGGGTGCTTGAACGTTTGTAATACCTTATACTTGCACTCAAATACATATAATATTAGCAGTTTATGTGAATAAAATAAATATATTAAAATAATATGGTCGATAAAAAAACAACCACAAACCTAACTTATTTTACAGTTTTTTCACTAAATAATCTGAAAAATAAGTTAGAATTTTATATTTTATCTTGCAATTGTTGGGAAAATAACTAATAAATGACCGAAGAAGGAGATTTGTGATCTCGTGACATGTTCAAATGTTTGCCCTCATTAGTTGTGAATCTTTGCTTACTTTTTCTTTTTTGCTAAACAATACAACTGAATAAAAGCAAGAAAAGTACTATCTATTCATACTATTTGTTAATTACTTTTTTATGTTAATTTTACTATTAGTTAATTTAAAATTTTGTTTATTTTAAAGCATTTTTTTCATAGTAAAAAAATGTGGTGGCAAAATGGAAATAGTCTGGATAATTGCAAGATAAATATAAAACACCTTAAATACTTTTTCTCATTTGGTTCATACTTTGTACGATACTATTTGCTAAATTATAATTGCAGCATAATAAAATTGTGCTATTAGTTAATTAAAAAGTTTACTTTCTAACCTTTGTTTTCATATTAACATTGTTACATAATGAGTAAAATATTCATAATATTATAATACGAACAATAAGTATTATACATACGTAAAAATAAAATTGTCATTATGTATTTTACTCGCATGTTTACTGTTAAGCTATGTTTATCAATATGTCAGTAGTGATTCAGTAGTACCGCCATGTGCAAAAAAAAAATAAAAAAAGACCCAAAGTGTATACTAAAACACTTTCATTTTTTTTTTTATTGAACATTCAGAAAAAAATTAATATGAATTATATTTTTAGATGTTGAAACTATATCTGGAATTAGCGCATTATGCACAATTTTTTTGCGCACTAACTTGTTTTATGATATTTGATGAAGGAATACTTGGTAAAATGGGAATCCTGGAAGATAGTAGAATTGAATGCCAGTAATATTTCATTATATATCCGGAAGTTTGATGTGAAACTTTTTTTATAATAAGAGACATATGCAAAAGAAATTGCAGCATAAATTCAATTGGGTTAGCAAACTTACCAAGGAAGTCTCAGAAACTATTGTTTATCTAATATTGTATTTCAGTTTAGCATATCGGATTATCTTCAATTTACAAGATATTTCTCTGTTTAGATTAAAAGTTGAATACTCCTACTTTCTGGTATAAGGGAAAACTTTGCATTCTTATGAAAGAAATTTTCTAATTCCGAGAAGAATTTTATCAAACCAAGGCAATATCAGCAGGGAGGATTAATTTCTGCATTATTTCTGGACGTTCACTGGTAAGTAAATTTCAATCCTACAGGAAATCAGACGGTAAAATTTTTTATGTTACCATTAGCATTTAGTTACTTAAAATAGAGTAAAACATGGATCTTGGTCCTTTTAAAATTAGAAAATTTTATGAATTTAAATAAAATCATTAAAAAAAATTATAACAGTGAAAAAAATATGTTTAAACATATTCCCTATTGGTTGCTTTAAAAAATAATGACTAACTAAAAAAAAATTTTAATTAATAAATTTATGAGCACAATGTAGAACTAATCTAACATTATTTATCAAAACAGAATTTAATATCTTCGAGAGCAAATCATTCCCTGTTTGCGCTGTTTACCGTGCAAATTTAGGCCCTATTCTATTATATACCTGATTTTTTTAACTGATGTTCAAATTGTACTAATGTAATTATTCAAATATTACAGGAGAAAGAATTTACCTCATTTTTAACCACCTGCAATTAATGTATAAGAATATAAATTACTGTATTATCTTCATGAGCAAATCACTCTCCACACGTATAAAAATAAAAATATTTATTAATCTATTTCTATTCTAAATTATTATATGTTAATTGCAAGTGGTTTAAAAATGAGATAAATTCTCTCTCCTATAATATTTGAAATTATATTCGTACAATTTAACCATCAATTAAAAAATAAAGCATATAATAGACTCGAGCCCTGAATTTACATAGTAAACAAAAGGTGGCTTATATATAAATAAGCTTGAAGGACAAGTGAATTCATTTGTTCTTTTAAATCTTTGCTTACGGGAAAGTGCATGTCAATTGATTAAAACAGCGAATGAATGATGTGGTTTGTTCCCAAAGATATTACAATAAATACTGTACTGTATAAAAATATTTACAAAATTTAGTGATGAATAGTATTTTTAAAAAATTAAAGAAAAAATAAATAAATAAATTTCAATATATTTATTTGATTACAAAAAAACTTTGCATTACGTATATAATCAAAAATAATAAAAGTTGTGCTCTTTCCTCAAAATATATCCTGTTCCACAAATTGCAGTCTTTGGACATCCATGCTTACATATCAATAAAAAAGGTAAACGTGGTTAATTGCTAAGCACTCTAGTATCAAATTGATCATTTAAGTTTCAGTTGATTTCAATGATTGTTTTTAAGTCTTTTGGGGGGAAAACAATCCTGAGTTCCAAATCTCCCATTCTGTCACTGCACTGCATCAAACAAGGAACAAAAATGACCATTTCTTACAGTAGAATCGTTTTTAATTTAAACAGTGGAGAATCAGTAACTGGTAAACTGCTTTAATTTTTGAAAAAATCACACTTTTAATAAACTATAGTCTGCACATGTTTGTAAAGAGTAGAGGTAATGTCAACAGATATTAGATGATAACACCTTAAATTTTCTTTTGATATTTTAAGAATAAACATTTAGTATAGTATTTGCTTTTACATCATATATATTTAAAAATTAATATGTATTATGTCATTCGTGTCGCACATGGATAAACTTATTTATGTAAATGAATGTACTATAAGATATTCGCTATGTCATGATATCTGATCTAAAAGTGTTGGTATATATGAAGCTTTTGAATTTGAGTATTTCAGAACAGTGCTATTCAACCTGTAATAGTTTTATTGAATTTAAGATTTTTGGAAACTTTTAGGACATTTTTAAAAATTTAAGATGAGGTTAAACCAATAAAGGTAGCCTTCAAGTCTCTTTAGAAAGCCCTTTTCTATATCAATAGTTAAAAATAGAACATTTTCACAATAGTTTTTGTCCCGGCCTAAATCCAGCCTGATAATGGGCTATAATTTTTTGGAATGCTAAAATATTTATTAGATTTTAATTTTATGTCTAACTTTTGGAATTGTTTTTGTTTATGTAATGTTGATGAATAATTTTGCCTATTAAAGGTTTTGTTTTTGGTTTGTAACTTTTCAAGAAACTAGACTGAAGTAATCTGCTTTGGATCTTTCCTGATTAAATCAGATTTAAGGCATGTTCTCTAATATCTAATGGTTTATACTAGATTCAAACTAGAGGAACATTGTGAAAGACGATCAAGCATGCACTTAAAAGTCTCATATTATTGATTTCTTTCAGAAAATGAATTGGCCATTCAACTGAATCTGATGAAGTTTTATTTTTCCAAGGACTTTTTTGCCTTTTTTTTTTTTTGCTACATCAAAAAGTTTACATACAAGATATAATCTCTATATCTGAGTAAACAATTGCTGGTTTTATTCAAACCTGCAATGAATACTTTTAATATCCTTGGAAGATGGATCTTTTGACAATTGTTGTTTATGAGTTTGTTAAATCTATCATAACAAGATGGAGAGTTAGACTATATTAATATGTGTTTCAACATATCCAATATAATACCCTGCCTCCACTCAACTTTTTATAATTTCAGTCTCGAGATTAAATAACTTTCAATTACAGGAAAAATTCCAAGCATTATGGCAAGCCATTTTTTGTTGAAACAACAAATTGAGGATTGTCTTATCAGATTATTGTCTGTCCGTCAGCTTAATACCATAAAATACACATATTTTAAGAATCTACATTAACTTCAGTTGCATATCCCCAAAGATTACTCAGGAAACAAATCTTTTTATGAATGCAGCAGCAGCAGTTCAAAAAAAGAAATAAGTGCACCCTTAGGATTGCCATCTTCAATAGAAACTATTGCTTTGTTATATGATTCAAAACTAAAGTAGCCATACCTTTAGTATACATTAAATCAAGAACCAATGGAAACTCAGATATTTTTTAAAAACACATTTTAAAAGAATAAACCTATTGCAAAAGATATCCATTTTTTACCTCAACATGCATTATTGTTTAGTATTCTCCAATTGAAAGAAACATTGCTATGTAGAGAATATATCTGATAAAATCATTTTTCATTTGGCAACCTAGGATTCTTACGGCAGTTTTCCTTATAAATCAGAAATCCATTCCAAGATGAAGTTTAAATTTCTAAATAAAAATATCATGCACAAGAGCATGTTACATGAAAGATAGGCTACAGGAAGCTGTCATCCATTCATTGAAACATAAAGATTAAGGTAAAGACGTGGAAGATCTCACAACATATGAAAAGAATGAAAGAGATATTCTAACCAGTAACAAAATGGTATATTTGTTATTAAGATCATAAAGAGACAACTAAAAAGATGGATGGTGTATTTAAATCTAGCGGTTTAAACTTCAAATTAAAAAAAAAGAATTGGAAAGTTACAAAAACTGTAAGATGAAACAATTTATAACTAAATGTTTAATTTAAGTTGGGTTTAATTGTAAGTTAATCAAAAATTAATATGTGGTCACACATGATCCTATGACATAAAAGAAATCCACCATAGAAAACTTTTCATTGAAATTATCTTTAGATACGAAGAAACATAAACACTAATAAGAGTCAAAAGTGCAGGAAGTCACAGAAACTTTAGGATTCAACATAATAAAAAAAAAAACCCAAGAAGACTGAAGTAGAATATTATTAAAAATCGTAGTCTACTACGACACTTATCTTTAAACAATATCAGGATCAAATTTATAACTTGTAGGCAATGACAAAACCCTGAATGGCAAAATAACATTGTGATATTAACTGCAATATTTAGCACGAGTTCTGCATCCAAGCAAGAAGGGTTACAATTTTCTGTTATCATTGGTAGAACCAAGCAAGCAATATGGTTGGAACTGGTAATAGTATAACATTAGTGGGTGTTTAGGCAATAGTTCTGTAATAAATCAATAAACTTCACCAGTGGTGTTAAAGGGATAGTCCTTTAACAGTGCAAATTATAAACCATTTTGTCAATAGATTGGACTGAGGTGATAATTTTGAAAAAAGAAAACATCTTTCCCCATACAATAAACATCATTATTAAATTTTATATTTTTTTATTATGATTACACAAACCACACTGATGGTAAAACAACACCCATAGTGTGATTATCAATAAAATCAATCTAAGGATAAATCTTATTTTTCAAAAACATCAAAGTTGCCAAAGATTTAACTGATGAGATCATTAAAACATCCAATTACTGACTTAATGGAAGACATTTATTATTAGTGGAAAATATGTTCAAGTTCAAAACCTTGCTAATTTTGAGACTTCCAAATTATTTAATTTGATTATCATAAACTTAAAAGATGATATATATATATATATATTGAAGACTGTGTTCCCTAATAAAGATGATGAATATCTAGGCAGTAGTTTGATGAAGTTTTGGGATAATGATGTGAATTACTGTTGATAATTATCTCCACTTATGACTAATGTTACACAGTCATTGGAAAAGAATCACTTCATTCATAATTTTTTTTATTTACATATTTATTTCTAGGAAGTTTCCTTGCCTTTTTTTTTTTGTATTAATCATAAACCTTACAACATTAAAATAAATTAATTTTTTTGGTTTTTTTAAAGCATTTATTTAAATTCTATGCACAAATTATAGGCGATGAGTAATAGAAATATATTCCAAATTATAATAAATATTTTAAATACAAGCAATTATTTCAAATCGATCATAAAAATAAGCAGGTGATTAATAGAAATATATTACAAATGATGGGTTTGGGCACACACACATAAACTATTCCAAATCAACTTACATTCAAACTAAATGCAGTATTAAACTAATATACTTCCAAAATTAAACCTTCAAACATCACATGATTACCATTCTTTATGCTTACACAGCTGGCTTATGTATAAAATCCTTATCTACTGCCTACTCATCCAATATCCCCAGACTAGATTCTAGCTTGTGGCTTCATCAGTGAGGAGCTTTGGATCTGAGAGCAATAGACCTAGATCTTAGGTTCTAACGCAACCCTCCAGCAGCCACCTTTTACTTTTTTAGTTAACTATAAAGCTTTGAGTCCAAAATGAAAACAATAATGTTTTCAAGCTAAGCCCATCAGCTTACATAGTTGTATAGATCTGAACTCAGTTTAGCATGCATATTTTTTTTGTGTCTTTAGTTCTTTAATAACCAAAGTCGTCATAATCCTATTGAGCAGGATTGGTATTAAACCACATGATCACCATTCTTTATGATTACTCTGGCTTGCACTGAATTGTGCTACTGTATGGAGAGTTTTGCCTCTGTGAAAAACATACTATATATAATTAGATAGAAACTTTACAAAAATATAGAAATTAAATATAAGAACAAAGTTTCTTATATAATCATTAGAACAGATTTTAAAAGACTAAAATAATTAAAACTTATAAGTATTCATTTCAAGTACTTTTAAAAACAATTTTAACAATGATGATTAAGATAAATCTCAAAAACAAAACCATATCACAAAAAGTGAATGTTATGAATCAAAAATGATTGTTTTGATGCTAATATGTCAAAGCATGCAGGAACTGGGAAAAAAAAAAAATTTATATTAGCATAAAAATATCAAATACATATTTTATTGTTTATAGAATCTTAAGGAAGTAACAAGAAAAAATCTGATAAGGAAATGATTCTTTTTTTACCATCTTTTATACTGCTGCATTCACTAAATAAGAGAAAGTTAAATTTGTTGATTAAAAAAAAAATAATTTAAATCACAAAACCATTTCAGATACCAACATATATCCAAAGCAGCATGTTTTGATTTTTACAGTGAGTTGTCTACAATGGCCATCTACCATGTTCTTAGAAAACAAACAATTATCAAAAAAAAAGGGAATTGGATGAGGAAATTATAAAAGAAATGTTGACTGGAACTGTAGAAGGTAAAATGAAGAGAAACGTAATAAAAATACAAGTGATAATTTTTAAATGAGCAACAGTTATAAATATGTGAGAAAACAAAAACCAAAAGGGCTTTAAGGTTTGGATTGGTATGTGAATCTATCCTATGGCATATAACTAATGATAATGATCTAAACAACTGATTAGTTAAAAACCTAAAAGATTCAACTACAATCTTAAAACTTAAATAGATGCTACAATCCCATTCTCTGGTGATATTTCAGAAAAAAAAATTCAGGTCATAAATGATGATGAATGTAACAATGATAATTAAGGATGCTTTTCGAGCTGTAAATTAATAGCTTTCCGCTTGACTTTTTAATAATGCCTATAAGAAAAAATGATTTTAAATACACTTTGAATATTTACAAATGCAACTTATTTTCTTATACCATAAAGAGGATCCGATCTCAATAAAATACAATTAATAAGTAATATTTTTATTTTAATTACTCAGTAAAATATATTAACCGTGAAGAGAATTAACAAATATAGAAAAAGATATTAGTATGAACAATACAAGGCACTCTTCTAAGCACTTAACACAATGCAAATATTTTATTATATCCAAACTTCCAAAAATATTGTGACAGTTTTGACTCTTCAACAGACTTCTTCAGACTTCAATTTTTTTACAAAAAAAAAAAAATTTGTATAGAATAAAAGGAAAAATTAGCTAGGAAAAATAGAAATCAAACTTTTTTTGCAGACAGTTTGGTAAAAAATAAAATAAGTACATCTTTATTAAATTGCCTCAAAAACATCTGGAAAAATTAGGCCAGGTTAATCCTTCCCTTTTATTAGCAGCATTTATTAATGTATCTGCGCATACTTCAGTTTTTGAACTGAAGCTGCCTATTAAAACCATATATAATAGAGATGAGAACCCAAGAAATTCACAAAAAGGGCATGAAGGCATGCATATAGCCGCAGAGATGTTTATGAAAAATGAATGAACATTTTTGGACAAACATTGCCCTCTAGCCCAGAATCACACTCACGGGACTTTTAGATTTTGAAAAGTAGCTACAGTAACGAGACAAATGTCTCAATGTAGAAAGTCATTATGGCTTACGTTATCCAAAGAATATGAACATTTTTCAATAAAAGACTGATAATCATTCAAAACATACCGAGTGATTCTTATATAAATAAAAATATAAACTTTCATTATATAAAAATAGAAAATTTTAAAAATCAGTTACAAGGGTAATGTTAGTAGTTCATTGTATCATATTATGAGGATGATCTACTGCTTAATTCAAAAAGCAATCACAGAGGAATACAACTCTGATAATAGTAAACAATCATAAATGCAATATAAAAAGGCATTTATAATATGGTATATCATAGATAACTTGGATAAAGATATAAGATAGCGATTGAACTTTCAAAGCAAAGAATAGCCTGGAATTCGGAAGGTTCGTCAAAAATGGAACAAGATTCCAATTAAGATTAGACATTGCTATAGTAAAAAAATATTCACTGGAAAAATATTAATTTTAAAAAATTCAAATTGTTAATAATTATTTGTTGCAATAATTAAGGTTAATAACAAATTTCTTTAGCTAACCAAAGGGATAACAAGTAGCATTAACTTTTCAATCTAATGCCACTAATAGTAAGGTTGAGATTACCAGACAATAGTGCCCGTTTCAATAGCAGTTCCTGATTTAAGCTTGCTTCTAATTGTCAGGCTGTTAGCTCAAATGGTAAAATGAAGTTAAAAGGATGATTGCAATATTCATAACTGCATTACTCCCAGCTTTGAACCCTACCCAACAGGTAATGATGAAAGCCAGAAACATGTCCAGGGAGGGAGCTTAAATTGTGCTATTATCTGCTAGTCACTGATAATATTAATTTAATAGATCATTTGGAGTAGAGCTGTTAGTAGCATTAAAGCACAGAAGGATACAAATTACACAAAATTTAAACAATTCATCTTACAAACTCTTCAACAACAGAGTAGCAAAAAAAGACTATCATCTGCTCAGGACAAAATAGAAGCAGCCATTTTAACTTTTCATTACATTAGTTTCCAACTATTGGCTATTGTAGAAAGAGTTTGCATTTGTAATGGTCTTCCACTGTTGCTATTGTCCTGCAAGGTTTAATTTAGGTATGTAAATTCTGGAATGTAAAATTCTCCCATTGATCCCTTTATTGGCACTTCTATTAAATTTGAATGCTTAAAGTTTAACAATCTTAATTTGATTCAAAAGCTTAGGGTCTTGAAAAAATTCAAAAGATTAGTTTGAATGGCATAAAAAAAGTAAAAAAAAAAGAGGGTTTCTGGTTAACAGTGGTAATTAGTAATAATAGTTTAAGGGATACCACTCAGAAACCTCAACACTAAAGCAGTATGAAATAGAGTAATGCAGTCACTTTCTAAATTTAAAAATATAATTTATCTAGTTCCATATTCTCCGGCCACTTAATCAATACAATGAAGGTATGTGACCAGTGTTTGATCTAATATGATCTACATATCAAGAACAATACTCTGAACAAAAACAAATTATCAAAATATTGAGATAATTTTATACCAATTTCTCTTATAATTTGAGAATGATTTTAGATTTTTTAAAATTTAAATACCATACCATTTTTTTTACAAAGTATTTTATGAAGAACGTCAATTATTTAACAACTTAAAATTTTTAATCCCCAGTTAAAAGAGAAGATATAATTAAATTCAATCAACAGATAAATTTTAATAAAAAAAAAAAAAACTAAGGCTCTATATTCATCTAGATGAGTCTATTCAGATATCACCAGAAAAGAACCTTGTAATTGGCCTAATCTACTCATATTATCTGCATAAGAATAACAGGCAAGACTTTTAGCTATCCTAGTTTACTGTTGTTGTACTTATGGGAATATGCAAAAATTATCAAATAAATACCGTTATAAAATTTAGTTATTCTATTCTACTGTTGTATATATCTATACAATGCAAATCGAACCAGGATATTTAAAGCTGTGCATTGACTAATGAAGGATGTCTTTTTTGTCACTGGGTTCAAAATTCTGACAAATTCTTAAAATAAATTTCTGCTTCAATGAATGAATCCACTCTCCAATAAATAAATGGGAGATTGCGGAATTGTAGGAATTTAAAAAATCATAAAATTTGTGATGTGGTTATTTATTATTTTTTTACTTTCGGGTGACAATAAATGTTATTTTATTGAAAAAATTTACGGAAACAAAAATTTCTGGATTACCATCCCTAAAATGTTCTAACCATGCAGAAATTTTATTTTGAAATGTTTGCAGTTTTAGCTTATGACTAATACATCCATACTTTACTTTTTCCAAAAACATTAATCAGATAAGTAAATCAACATAAGGAAATTTGATCAAAAAAATGAGATGCTAATGTGGAACTTTTGAAAAATTTATATTTTAATATTAAAACTTTTTTAAAACTTTACCGCAGGACAGCCATCTTACGTCTGAATAAAAATTAAATACTGCCTAATGCTATACTACTAATTTTATATAAAATAGAAATTCATAACATTACAATATTAGCCAAAAAACAAAATTTTTCCACAGCTATGGTTTTATCATATATTATAACACAGCAAATGTACAATCACTTTTTCTTTTAAAATGTTCTACAACAGGGGTCCCCAACCCTATGCCCACGGGCACCATGGCGCCCGCAGACTATTTTACGTGTGCCCGCCACTATCCGAACATGATAAAAAATTATTTATCTGATACAAATAAATTTAATTTTTAAAATTTCTTATAAATTATTGTATTATATTGTAATCAAATTGTAGGGCATACTATACTTTTACAGCGTAAAAATATAAACGTTAATTATGTTAAAATTTTATTTTTGAAATAAATATTTTTTTTGTACATTATATGTATTATTAACAATATCCAACTATAAATTTACATGTGATGTGATGTATTATGGCTTCTCCTTAAACGAAGTCAAGAATATCTCAGCAATTATGCCCAGATAAACCTGTGAGCCACTTTCTTTTACATTCCCCACTCTAAATTTACCCATAATCTGCTCTATCCCATTTCCACAACATAATTTTTGTCAACTCTATAACCTTTATATCTAAATCCCCCTTATCTTTTCCCAAACCCAGCATAAAAAAATAAATAAAAAAATAAATGGTGCCCGCCGCCTGGTGAGTATTATAGAATGTGCTCTTAAGTGCAAAAAGGTTGGGGACCCCTGTTCTACAATAATATCAACAAATTACAAATCCTCCTACTTTTTCTTTTCAAAAACTTTATTTTCTTATATCAATACTGAAGACATATATATTTATATAATACAAAACTCCAATATTTCAACTGTTTTTATCTTCATAATCATTTTCAATGATCTGCAACAATATGAAATACATATTTATAAATAAACCTCAATTACATGAATACCATCTTACATTAACATTAACAGTAACAAATATATTAAACATACATAATTATATTTTACTTACATCTCTCTCCCACTGCTATTTTTTATTACTCTTTCTTTTACATTATTTAATTACAAATCCGTCTTAAAATCATCCAAGAAACTTTTTATACAAATTTAAAAACTAACCCTAATTTCAAATAACCTCCCCCTTTTTTAAAATCTTATCTAAAACCCATCTCAAAACTACATGCCTAAACTATAGCTTTAAATGAATATAAAACAAATATAAACATCTTTTTTTATACAAAAAAACTTTTAATAATTTACCTAAACCAATTTAAACATTCATTTTAATTAGACATTATTTTAGATTCTTTATCTACTCCATTAACTCTGTTTAAAATAGGATTATATTTTTTTATGAAATGTTGGGAGTTTTGTATTATATATATATAGTCAAGCTTTGGTGGTCGAGAGGTCAGCGACAGCTGCTTTACAAGCAGTGTCTCAGGTTAGCGGATTCGCTTACCGGCTGATACTATGACACATGAGAAAATATATATATATGTTCAGTATTGATATAAGAAAATAAAGTTTTTGAAAAGAAAAAAAACTTTTAATTTGTTGGTAACTATGGTTTTATATATTAACAAATAGATCTTTTCAATTGAAATTCAACTAAAGATACAATATATATATATACAAAACAAAATAGCCTTTCCATCATTCACTTGAAAAATCAACTTCATTTAACATCAAAGGATGTCTTCATAAGATTGATGGCCTCAGATTCAAAAAAATGTATCATGGAAAGTTTCTTTCACACTTTTCAATTCACTTTTTTCATAAAAGATAACCTCTGCATTGTCAAATATTTTATGACTTGTATTAACTTCATGAATACACACAAAGCTGAGTTTTAATATCTACTTTTAATTCTCTCTTATGAACTTTAACTCTTTCATTAAGACTAAATGTATTCTGACCTATATAAATTTTATGCCAACTGCAAGGAGTCTTATAAACTACACCCATAACAGATTTGCACCCAATTAACTGTTTTGAACTATTTAGTAATGAATTTAAATTCAAGCATTCGTAAAGGTCATTTTCATAATACTCAATAAAAAACTATTATTAAACCTGCTGTGACATTTCAAATATATATTTTTCCACTGATAAATTTCTCATCTTGCGATTCTGTCAAATAAATCCTGCAATCTTGTCAAATAAGATGTACATCGGAACTTCTGAAAAACTTAAGCAAATTTATATACAAAAATAATAAAAACGCATTACGATACTAAATAAAAACAGGTAGTTGTGAATTTTGTTTCATCATGACAATTGAGGGTAGAACAGCGGCAACTCTGCTGGAAGTACTCAAACAAAATGTGGAAGGCTTATTTATTCAGATTGATGGAAAGCATATAAAACTGAAAAACTACTACAATTTGCCAGCACTTCGATTCATATTTAACAGAAATTCCATATTTGTATTTAGCAGAAAGTATGTGGCAGAGACGGCACAAAGATGACATTTTCCTTTGCATTCTAGACAATATCAAAAAAAAAAAAAAATTAATTTACCACAGTGATTCCATTTTGATAAAAGTTTACTCATTTCTTTTTTATGTTTTGATAAAAGTTAACTTTTTTATATATAACAAAAGAAATATAGTTGAACACATTTTTCGATCAAAATCCTGTACAGGCATTATGTCGCATAAACATGTGGTTTAACTCTTCATTTTGTAAAATCTGACCCAAACGTAGGATTTGTTGTTTTTTTATCTGTCTATTTTGTAATTTTCTGCCATAGTTAATAGATGTAGTATTTTTTTTCTTTGCTTTACTACTCATTTTGAAGTTATAAGTACCGTGATTAAAATTTGGCAATTGCTGCCAATTATCAAGGTGGATGCATTTAAAATAGACATTGTTTTATCACGACAATTCCTGCTATATTATACATGGTAAGAATGGTTGTTTTTTTTTAATTATGTAGTATTTTTTTTAATTTTGCTTTAGTATCCATTTTAAATTTTAAGTAAATTTGGGAATTACTGCCCATGTTTGAAACAGCAGAATGCCATATTAAAAACTCACAACTGTTTTCATTTAGCATCATAATGTGTTTGGTTTTTGTATCCATATTTATACTTCTTGGGTTGTTAAAAATGTACATTTTCAGATTTACATATTAGGCTGAGGAATTAGTGTTATGGATTAAAACTACTGTGACATTTCATATATGTATCAGTCTGCCGATAACTTTCTAAACCTTGCAAAAATATAATATTATTACACGGGGCCTGTTTTAAAAATTTGACTTATGATCTGTCAGAAGTGTCCATGTTCACATTATTTGACAAGATCTAAGTTATCAGTGGATTAATACATTTGAAATGTCACAGCAGGTCTAATATGTAAGTACCATAAATGCACTAATTGATGACATATAACAAAGAAATAAACTCTTCAGTCATGTTAACAATTAAATCTTTATTGTTATCAGATTTGTAATAATAGATAAATAATCACAGCTTCTAAATATATGTAATTGCAAAGAAGACTTACCTCCCCAGAGTTATGTAGTGCCAAAAACCAATGAAAAGATAGAATGATGCCCCATTGCATCTTTAGACTCTGCTGTCATATAAGTTGAGTTTTTGACTTGATTTTTAAATTATACAATGAATTTTGTCTATTGTTTTAATATTCAAAGATTGTTAAAAGTCGGATTCCATCCTTTGAATAGACTAATGGTATATGCAGAACATTTAATCTGTACATAAATTAAAACAATAGACAAAATTCACCATATACACTAATGTAAAAAACAAATCAAAAACTAGGTTTATATATCAACAGAGCTCAAAGATAGAATGGGGTATCATTCTATCTTTTCATTGATTTTTGATTCTACATCTGTTTTGCAATTATTAACAGATTTATAGACATTTTAATTGAATATAATACTCCTCAAAAATTCATGTTTATATCATAATTCAATATAGTCAGAAGCAAATTGACTCCTCTGAATGTAACTATTATTTTCAAAATTCAATAGTTTCAAATGAGTAAAAGATTGATAACTGCCTGACATTATATTTCTCAAAATTTTTTGCTTTAATAAAACAATTATCAATTCTATCAACACTTAAATCTAAATATTTTAAGATAAATTCAAATGTACCCTCCCCCCCAATAATAAATTTAATATTGTAATCAAAAGCATTTAATCTATCGAGAAATCCTTCAATTTATCTTCCTGTATAACAAGGCTGCAGAAAAAAGTTTGCTATTAAACTGAAAGGAGACCCTTTGGATCCTCTTGGAGGCCTTAAAGAGACGGAACAGGGCAAATTCCTAATGTCCACTGCATACGTTCTTATCGTTGCAGCTGGCATTACTATGTGATTATTCATATAGTATATGAACATGGATGGGCTGCTCATCAACATGCATTAGCCAGCGTGGTCTTTCTCAGTTGCCTGATAAGGCAGAATGAATGTTTGTGTAAATGATAAATGTTTCCGAAATATATACAATTATGGCAGACAAAAATAAATCATGGCCCTTATTCCCAGGAGGCTGTAAAGTCACCAACCAAGGCAGCAGTTGGTGGCTGAAGGCGGAGGGTGCTAAGAATCCCCTGATTGCAGATCCAGGCTGCCATTTGATGACGACTTTTTATTTTGGTACTTACAACTGCAGATCACTTTCAAATGAAGGAAGATTGCAAGAATTAGAAAAAAAACTCATATTAAATGGGACATTATTGGACTTTGTGAAGTTAGAAGAAAAAGTGAAGAGACGATTTAAAAATTGGACATGTACTCTATTATAAAGGTACAAATATTGGAAATACAAGTGGAGTAGGATTCATTATAAATAAAAAGTGGAAGAACAACATTGTGGAGATTGATGTTGTATCAGACAGAGTGGCAAGATTAGTTTAATAGCAGATACCAAATGCAGATAATTCAGGTTTATGCCCCCACAAGTTCTCATAGTGATGAAGTAGTAGAGAAGATTTTTATATAGCTGTACCAAAGGCTTTTGATCAGAGTAAACAACATTTTAAAACTGTTATGGGAGACTTTAATGCTAGAATTGGTAAAAAAAAAAAAAAAAATGAAAGATGAAAGTGCTGTAGGTAATTTTGGTTATGGTAATAGAAATGAGAGAGGACATAGACTTGTGGAATTTGCAGAAAAAAAAAACCTTTATATTATGAATTCTTTTTTTGAGAATAATATTAAAAGGAAATGGACATAGAAGTATCCAAATGAAGGTACAGCAGAATTGGATTATATTTTGACTAACAGGAAATACATATTTCAAGATTGTAATGTTCTTAATAAATTTAACACAGGAAGTGATCATCGATTAGTAAGATGTAAGATACATGTTAATGCAAAACTAGAGAGACAAAAATTATTAAGAAAAACAATATTTACAGTTGATATTCCTAATCTTCAGAAACATTCTAATGAATTTAAGTTAGAATTTACAAATCGGTTTCAAGTATTAGGAGATTTTGAACATGATTCAGATTTGAATGAAATTAATATGAAAATAACTGATACACTTTTAAAAATGCAACAAAGGTAGCTGGTAGAAAAAAGCATCAACTGACCAATAAAATTTCTACTGAGACTAGAGAATTTATGAAGAAAAGAAGGAATATGAAGATATACAAAAATGATGCATTAAACAGGATTGAATGTCTCGGATTTTGTAAAATGGTGTGGAAAAAAGTTGCATATGATATAAGAAAGTATAACAAACAATCAACATACTTAAATAATTTTAAACAGGTAAAAGAATATTAATATTACTACTCTCTAAAAAATCAATATAGACAGAGCACATTAAAGTATAAATAATATAATCAATAACCCATCCCTCTTTAATTTGATAAAACACATCATTACACACGAAATTCATAGAATCCTCTAATAACAATGGCAAAACATTAATAATCTTAATATGATATGCAGAAAAATATTCAAATTTCTTCAAAACATCAAGAAACACATTGTTTTTTATCATATCAACTGATTGATACATGTTTTCAATATCAAACTATTAAAACGCAATCATTTTCTAAAACAAATCCATTAATTTTATCATATGCCTCAAAAGAAGATATACAAAATTGACCTAAATTTATATAATTCTTTAAAAAACCTAAGGAATTTTGAAATTTTATCAGCAATCTCCCTGTAAAATCAAAAATACACCTTAATTGAAGGCAAATTATCTTTAAGGGATTTCAAATTGAAGAAAACCTTATGAGCCAAAAAAATCACTAGGATAACAATTTAAATAAGTAGATCTATCTTAAAAAAAAATTTATTTATCATAATTTCTGTTAAGTTAGAATTTTATTTTCCTACCAGAATCAGACTTTAAAATAGAATATCCCCCATTATTTAATTCTAAAGAAACTTTATTTTTAAAATCATTATTATTTAAACATACAAAACAGCTACTTTTGCCTTCTTTTAATAGAATAACATCATTGTCCTTCAATCTTTTTTAAAATCTGTTTGCTTTGGGGCAAAATCAAATTTTTCTCTCTTAAGTAACTGCTTACTTGAAATTATCTGTAGAGATTTTTTGATTATCAGGAATATTTCTACAACATTCAATAGCAGAAATAAAATCAATGATCAATAACCACATTCCTATTGCTAAAAGGGACAAAAGAAGGGACTTTACCATAAGAAACTTTATTGAATTTTTGCTATAAGAATAGAAAACTTAATAATTTTAAAAATAAAGTTATATTAAGAGGAGCCAATTTGCTTCCAACTATATGGAGTTAAGATATAATTATGAATTTATTAGAAATATTATATTGAAAAAATGTCTACAAGTCTGCTAATAAAGATTTAATTGTTAGTGAGAATATATTTCTTCGCCTTGTAAGTCATCAATTACTAAATTAATTTACAATAGTTTTTTATTGTGTGATATTCATGAAATCAAAATATTATTTGACAAAACAGAAGTTATCTTTTATGAAAAAAAAGTGAGTTTAAAGGACTAGAAGAAACTTTGATGATAAAATATTTTGAATTTGAGGCCATCGATCTCAATGTTTAAAGGAAGTTGGTTTTTGAAGTGAATGATGGAAAGGCTATTTTGTATGTATATATGTTGTATGTTAAATTGAATTTTACTTGAAAAGGTATATTTGTTAACAGGTGAAACCATGGTTATGAAAGAATTTTTAGTAATAAAAATTTTTTTATTAGTATTGTAATGTTATCATCATCATCAACCATTATCAATCCACTGCAGGATAAAGGTCTCTCCAAGTTCATTCCATCTTCTCCGATCTTTAGCTTCTCTTCTCCACAATACTCCTGCACAATTTCTTATTTCATCCATCCATCTCACATGTGGTCTCTTTCTGGGTCTTTTACAATCTCTTGGAATCCAGTTTAAAATTTCAATTGTCAATCTATTATCATCTCTTCTAGCAATATGTCCAGCCCACCTCCACCACAATCTTTTAATTTTTTCAATGAGGTCAGTAACACCTGTTTGTTCTCTTACCCATACATTGCGTTTTCGATTTCTTCTTATTACTCCCCCAACATACATCTCTCCATACTTCTTTGAGTGGTCTGAAGTCTCTGTATTGCTCTTCTATTAAATGTCCAAGTCTCAGATCCATAAGTAAGAACTGGTAAAACACATTTGTTAAAAACCTTCCTTTTCAAACACATAGGCATATTTCCTTTTAGTATCAAGAAATTTCTACCAAAAGCACTCCAACCAAGTTTAATTCTTGATTAATTTCCTCCATTATGTTTCCATCTGTATTAATAATCTGACCAAGGTCTTTGTAATTGTTAACTTCTTCTAATTCATCATAATCAATCTTTATTTTCATATTTTGAGCAAATTGATTAAACATTACTTTAGTCTTTTTAACATTTATCTTTAGTCCTACTTTCCTACTTTCATCTGATAACTCCTGCAACATTTCCTGCAGCTCTGAAGCATTATTTGCAAAAACATCATCATCTGCTAAATCTAAATGACTTAAATAATCTCCATTTACTTTCACTCCTTTAGTTTCCCATTTTAATCCACAAAATACTTCTTGCAGCACTGCTGTAAAAAGTTTTGGAGATATGGAGTCACCTGGTCTTACACCTTTCTCAATGTTGACTTTCCCAGTATCATTATGTAATCTAATTGTTGCTGTTGCATTTTTATAAATATTCTTTAAAATATGACAATATCCTGGATCTATACCTTGATGATCCAATGCTTTAATCACTGAAGAAATGTTTATAGAATCAAATGCCTTTTCATAATCTACAAATCCAAAACATAATGACAACTCATATTCATTTGTCCTTTCTATAACTTCTCTCAATATCTGGATATGATCTGCTGTACTAAAACCACTTTTAAATCCAGCTTGTTCTCTTGGTTGGTGGAAATCCAATGTTCTCTGTAGACGAGTTGTAATTATCTTGGTAAAAATTTTATATAAAACTGATAAAAGACTGATAGGTCTGTAATTTCTAATATCTTCTTTATCACCTTTTTTAAATATTATTATTACTGCATTCTTCCAATCATCCAGTATATCTTTATCATTTAAACATTTGGTATATAACTTTGCTAAAAAAATTTCTATTTCTTCACCCGCTTCTTTTAATATATCAATTATAATTCCATCATTTCCTGAAGCCTTTCCTTTCTTCATATGTTGAATTGCATGTCTCACTTCTTCATTTAAAATTTTGGGCAATTCGGAAGATGTAATAGATATGAGGTACTTGTTCTTTATCACTCTATAATTCTTGATAAAAATCTTCTACCAATTTCATGATGTCATCTCTCTTTTTACTAATAATTCCATCTTTTTTTCTTATTGCAGATATAAATTTCCTACAAATACCAAAATGTTGTTTAACATTCTTGAGACTTATTTTCTTCTACAGTTTTCCTTGCTATTTCACAGTTATACTTTCTTATATCATTTTCAACTCTTTTCCGCACCATTTTACAAAATTCGAGATATTCAATTCTTTTTAATACATCATTTTTGTATATCTTCATATTCCTTCTTTTCTTCATAACTTCTCCAGTCTCGGTAGAAATTTTATTAGTCAATTGCTGCTTTTTTCTACCAGCTATCTTTGTTGCAGTTGCTAAAAGTGTATCAGTTATTTTCATATTAATTTCATTCAAATCTGAATCATGTTCAAAATCTACTAATACTTGAAACCGATTTGTAAGTTCTAATTTAAATTCATTAGAATGTTTCTGAAGATTAGGACTATCAACTGGAAATATTGTTTTTCTTAATAATTTTTGTCTCTCTAGTTTTACATTAACACGTATCTTACACCTTACTAATCGATAATCATTTCCTGTGTTAAATTTATTAAGAACATTACAATCTTGAAATATGTATTTCCGGTTAGTCAAAATGTAATCCAGTTCTTCTGTACCTTCATTTGGATGCTTCCATGTCCATTTCCTTTAATAGTTTTCTCAAAAAAAGAATTCATAATATAAAGTTTTTCTTTTTCTGCAAACTCCACAAGTCTATGTCGTCTCTCATTTCTATTACCATAACCAAAATTACCTACAGCACTTTCATCTTTCATTTGTTTACCAATTCTAACATTAAAGTCTCCCATAACAATTTTAAAATGTTGTTTACTCTGATCAAAAGCCTTTTGTACATCCATATAAAAATCTACTACTTCATCACTATGAGAACTTGTTGGAGTATAAACCTGAATTATCTGCATTTGGTATCTGCTATTAAGTTGTATAACTAATCTTGCCACTCTGTCCAATACACCATCAATCTCCACAATATTGTTCTTCCACTTTCCAAAATTTGTGCCTTTATAATAGAGTATGTGTCCACTTTTTAAATCGTCTCTTCACCTTTTCTTCTAACTTCACAAAAGTCCAATAATGTCCCATTTAATATAAGACAGTTCTTCTAATTCTTGCAATCTTGCTTCACTTGAAAATGATCTGCAGTTCTAAGTACCTAAATAAAGTCGTCATCAAATGGCAGCCTGGGTCCGCAATCAGGGAATTCTTAGCACCCTCCGCCTTCGGACACCACCACTGCCTTGGTTGGTGACTTTACAGCCTCCTGGAAATAAGGGCCATGATTTATTTTTGTCTGTCATAATTGTATATATGTATTGGAAAAATATTTATCATTTACACAAACATTCATTCTGCCTTATCAGGCACTGAAAAGACCATGGTGTCTCTTGATCTTAAACTCAGAGGTAAAAAGCCAATACACTCACAACGCTGGCTAATGCATGTTGATGAGAAGCCCGTCCATGTTCGTATACAATATTATAACGTTTTCCGTCTTGCTAGAGCTTTATACGCATTATAAAATGCACGAGTTGATCAAGTTATGTCAAAAAGAAGAAAGTTGTATTTCTATTTCTAAAAACGTAACTATATTTCCTGATTAACTCGGCCTAGAATTCTTACGAATTGTGCTATTGATGAAATCAGCTTTTAATTTATTTGATCTCGGCGCCAGGATTCCCATAAGAATCTGCTGAAATATGTCGCCAGCACGTCTCGAAAGTTAAAAAGAAAAAATGCTTTTGAAGAATCGGTATTAGATTTTACCGTAACGAAAATTATTTTTCAAAATATATTAATTTTCCTGGAACTTATTCGTAACATATTGGCAAAGGTAAATTACGTTTTTAAATCTTACTAAACTAATAATAAATTTAATAATAAACACTAATAAATATTATTAATAGCGTACAAATGAAAATTGCTATTAGAAATATTTTTATTCTAACAGATTAAAAATCTGTTTAAGTTAAAATGTGAATTACTAATTAAGTAAATTGGAGAGACCATACGTTAATTCTGATTTGAATCAATTAATAAAAAACAATTTCACAATAAAAAAAAGTTCTTGGATAAATAAAAGTCTCAAGAACAGAAAAATTAAAGTTTCTATTGGGGTCCTAATATACATATATTTTTTACGAGTTGTTTGCAAAATGGTTTGTCGACAATTTAGTCGCAATCGGGAATAATAAGAGTCATATCTTATCGGTAAATTTAGTTAGAAGGTAGTAGATAACTATGCATAGTTTTTTGGGTTAGAATGAGCTCGGCCATTGGTTATTATTTGATCTTGTGGTCCATTCTCCTAGTCGGTCACGAAGGCTTTTCTGGTGTACATCTTCAGGCACGACGTCCGCAGAAGTTCCGGTTCACTCCGACATGCCAAATTATTTCAGCGTAGAGCGATCCTGGATATTTTCTTTATCCAGGACTAACTATAGAGAAAACAAACGAAACAAGACGTTCGTCAAACCAGTCTCTGCCTTTATATATTAGAGGCCCAGTTTTCAGACTTCTGCACATCCTTTTGTTTATCAAAAAATATACGCTGATAATTAATCTGGTAATTCCTTATAAAATTTACATTACAAAGTTCTCTCTTTTTAGCAAATCTTTCAGCCATCTTTAATTAGCCAAAATATTTTTCTTTTAGCTTATCTTTTTACTTTTTTAATTTTTACTTTATCAGGATTAATAATCTGCATGTGTTTTGTTCTCTCCAATTTTAACTTTTATTTCCAATTACATAAAAAAAAATACGAAAGAACAATTTAATTTTCATTGTACGTTTTTTTAAACAAAATAAATTATACTCAAAAAAAATCTAAATCTACTTTTATTTTTTAGCTTTTACTAAATGCCAACATATTTGTACTGTATATAAATAAACGGTACAATATGAATAATCACATAGTAATAACAGCTGCAATGACAAGAACGTATGGAGTAGACATTAGGAATTTGCCCTGCTCGGTTCCTTTAAGGTCTCCAAGAGGAATCAAAAGGTCTCCTTTCAGTTAATAGCAAACTCCTTTCTGCAGCCATTGTAATGTTATATGAATTACTATTTGACTTCTGAATAGTATAAGATTCATAACTGAAATCCACCTCTTGTATTAGCAGCAGACATTACTTTTTAAATCCTCAAATTCTACAAATCATAGCTTCTCTTCTATTAGTGAAATACCAACACACTTTCATTATTCAAACTTATTTTCTATCATTGCACCAAAGATTCTATCAAACAATAGGCCTTCATGAATTTACAAATTATACGGATATCTGACAAAAACCATTAAATTATATTACTGTTTGTTTTTGGCAATGCTATGTCTTAATTATGTCATTACATATAGGAATTTTTTTTTAAGGGTTTGATATTTCAGAACCATTGATAGTTTTACAATTTTTTATTACTATTACTAAGACAGACCAATGAAAGAAGTTTTTTTTATGTGTTTTAGCAATTGAAAAAGCAATTTCAAAAAAGGATCATATTAACTAACTTTTTCACATGACATTTTCTGCCTCCTGCCACTTGATATATTTGTCTTCTGACTACATTGTATTTTTATTAACCACTTATCCATCTCAGGACTAAATTTTTAAAGAATTATCAAATCCCCTAGCACCAGTAACTAGTCAATTGAGCAAGAATATTCCCAATATTTATACTGATGGATATGATTTGTATAATAAACAATGATTATTAGATCATGACACATAGCTTAATATGTGAATATATTAAAATTTAAAAATTATATCTGTATTGAAACAGTACAGACATGGGATGGCACAGTAATTAAGGAAATGAACTTTATCAAAACATTACGAATGATCACATATACAGAGTTAACAAAATAAGCAAAATCTTTTTTTTAAATAAGAATGAAATTAAATTTAGCATTTTCAAGCTGAGCTACTGACTGTTGGACTCAAATGAATTCTAATGATCACACTTTTTAAAAAAAAAACTGATATCATTCTTTCATCCAATCACATAACTACTTCAGAAAATACTGCATTAAGCCTCGACCAACTGATCTTTTTACAAGAAAGATTACTTCTTTACTTTTTTAAAAAAACATTATATGTACACATCTATTTAAAAATGTATGTTTATTTCTTCAGAGATGAAAATTTAATCTTTTCTTTTTTCTTTTTTGAAAAATAATATATTTGATTTATACCCCAGATTCTAATCCCTTTTTTGTTTTATTTTCAAATATAAATATATAAAAAATGAACTATACAAGGAAAAAAACAATACCTTTTTTTTCTTTTACAACTATAGTCCATAAAATTTAAACATTTACATTAATCATTCATGTCACATGATAATTTCATGTAATAAATCCTTTAATAATAATGTAATTAAATCCTATTTAACAAATATGCCATTCTGCAGCTATCACGAGGAGAAATTCTCACCCTCCCCCACTTAAAAGGAAATAATGAGTGATCCAGATGAGATCTCATCTTAATTAATTACCTATTTATTCTCATTTATATGTAGTCAACTACCAACATTGTTTCTTCTGGAAAAGAACTTAAAAGTCTGGCATTATAGGTGCCCTGGGTAAGGCTAAGATGAGATGATAGTGAACTGTTCCAGTTATCTATATTGGGAGTATCAGTTTTTTCCAAACTACTATCATTTAACTGGTCTTATCCCTTATTCTTTGAGCCCATTATTTTCAAAGTTGGGACCAAAATACCTTCTTTCTAATCCTTGCATTTGTTCACTCATATCTAAGGAATTCAGCAATTCTATTATCTGCTCAATAGTTCAGCCTGCATATATAATCATTCGATTTACCTTATTTGGAAAATTATGCCTAATAATTCTAATTATTTAACCATTCAACTAAGTGCAAGCATTCAAAGCTTTCAAATAAGATGCCGAGCAACAATAAACCAGTATACTTCTCCCCTGAACCTATTCTGTATGTCTCTTACGATAACTGATGTTGCATAGCAACCTGACAAAACCCTCTAGCCATCAATAATATTGAAAGTACAGCTGAACCAATTTCAACAGTCAAGAACCTCCAATCTCCAAAAATCTAGCTACTTTTCTTCTACTCTACTTTAAATATGAATATTTTTTATTCATATATCAACACTATTTAGGTTCTATAAATGAGTTATCACTAAATAACATTTCATATCTATTCTTATCATATATTTAATAGTATTTTTTTTTTCTTTTATAATTTTGCACAATATAGACACTTATTTCTTAGATGTAAAGTTATTTTGAGTTCCAAGTTATGGAGTTATTTTGTAATACTAGCCATCAGAACCTGATCATCAGATCCACATTTGGGTCATCATTCCTAAGAGTATGGACGTGGTTGGAGCAGTAGTCATGAAAATGAACATTATCAAAAATATCATGAATGATCAACAAAAAAGCATCACATTTACTGAGCAAAAAAATTTTATTTTAGATCAATTTGGCAACAAACTTACCAGCAGAGATCTTCTAACTGCTAAACTCAACACTACTGAACTCTACTGCCCACATACTTTTTTTTAAAAAAAATCCAATCCTGATATCAATCTTAGCATTCAATCATATGATTATCCTAGAAATTAATCAATTAAAGCCCATGAGCAATTGAAAAAAAAAAAATATTCTATTTATATACTAATTGAAAAATAACTTTCCAGTACTGCAGAGATAAAGATCTTAATCTCTTTTTACTTTTTTTTTTGAAAAATAAAATATTCTATTTATACCTCAGCTTACAAAAAATATTTTTTATTTTCCTTTTTCCTTTACAACCATAATCAATAAGAATGAAACATCAATGTAAACTTTTTAATAAATATAAATTCCTATTAGACTGCCCCTACAGCTAAGATGAGAAGAAATAATTCTCAGTATATAAAAATAAATTACCTACTACTAATTTTAAAAATTTGAAATTTATTTTGCAGATCCTTTTGACAAAATCTATGGCTTCCAGTTTGAACTCTGTTCTAGTTTACTATCATGTTTATTTATAAATGAATAACCATAAGTCATCAAATAAGTCTTGTAATGGTCCTAGTCTATTCTCATGTTCACCTGCATAATGGACTGTCATGTTACCTACACATGATTATGAAATTAACAGATGATTTCTAGTTGTCCTAACCTACTATCATGTTTTCCTATTTTCTAGCTGTCATAGTCTACTGCATTGGCTTGTTTCTATCCTAGTTTATCATTGTTTATCTACGTAAGAATATCAGTAATCACCAGATAACATTTGCAATTAAAAAATCTACAGTTGTGCTTACCTGTACAAGAATACTCAAAATTATCAAAAAAGATTTGTAACTGCACTATTCTATTGTCATGTTCACCTTTACAAAAAAAAACAAAAATCAATAGATAAGACTTATAGCTGCTAAAATCTAATCATGTTTAACAATATAAGAATACCAAAAACTATGTGTAACTGACTTAATCTACAAACTGTGTATTAGAAATCACCAAATATGATTCTTGTATCCTAATCTATAATCATTTTCACCCACAAAAAAATAGCAGAAATTGTCAAATAACACTTGTAACTGTCCTAACCCCTTGTCACATTTATAAATAAAAGAATATTAGAAATCATAAGATATGATTTGTTAAGCAAATTAGTTTACTATTACTACTAGATAAAATTTACCACAATCATCAGATAAGATTTTTAACTAGTTTATTGTCATATTACCTAGATAAGAGTACCATAAATCGCCAGATGATTTATAATTTTCCTGGGCTGCTGCTGTGTTATAAAGATGAGAATACATTTGATAAGATTTGTAGCTATCTAAATTTACTGTTATGTTTATTTATACAAGAATGCCTAGGAATCACAGTTAAGACTTACAAAAATATCAGGAATTCAACTTGTAATTATTCTGGATTATTGTTATGTTTACCTTTACAATGAAAGATTCTTTGTAGTCGTTCTAAAGAATCTAACAAAGGAATAAATTAAATTTTTAGTGTGGAGAGGCATTAGTTGAAACTTCTTTATCACTCAGCTCTTTGCTTATGGATGAAAAATTGCTTTATCGCAAGAGTTCAACCAATAGATAGTACCCAGAAAGCTACATTTATAAAAATAATTTTACCCAACAAAATAGTAATTTTGTCATTTAATGTAAAATAAGTTATTTTTGTATTATTTTAAAGATCCAAATAATTTCTAGTGATATTGATTTGGAGAGCAAAATTTCTTAAGATACAAGAAAAAAAAAACTTACTTATATAATTGTTTTGAACTCTTCTTATTTATAATTATTTCCTTTCACCTTCCTATTCATAATTTTGTTGTTGTTGTTTTTGCTATATTCCTTCCTATTTGAATACAAGTGTAATTTATTAGATGAAATTATAGGGGATTTGAACACAGACTTTTCAAGTTACCTTCAGCGATCTACTCTATCTCATACAACCAATATACATGACCACACACGTGAAAAAGATAAATAATCAATATACATATTCTATACTGAACCAACACCCATCAGTTGGTGTGGGAGATAATCTAGACTGATCTGATGATGCTGATTCAGCACAAAATACGATATTGGAGATTATTTCTTTCTTTCATGTGCATGGCCATGAGTATTGGTTGTAGGAGATAAAGAGCGGATAGCTGAACAGAGCTTGAAAGTCTGTATTCAAATCCCCTATTATTACTTCATATAAATAAAATTATATTCCTTACTTTAAACACTTTATTGCAAACTTTTATTTAGAATTACTATAGGATTATTTTTAATGACAAAAAGTATCATTTTCAAATATAAAAAAACATATTTACAAATTCTAAAGATAAACTAATTCTTAACAAATTTTAAATGAAATTTCATTTAATGTAAGAAACAACCTAATCTTTTGTGAAAAAAAAAAAACTGATTAGCAACGAGTTGTTTTGCTGCAAAAAAAAACTTAATATAAAAAGATTCAAGGTGGCGCTAAACCTCATTCTTTTTAAAATACATAAGGATACTAAATAATTACCTACACAAACACATCTGCTTTTGAGCAGAGAATGTATATATATTTAAGAAAATTTTCTTAAAGAATCATTTTATCAAAATAAAGTTCCATATGATCCTATTACTTGACATATAATAATTGCATTGACAGCAATCAGTTGTGTCTTTTCTATTCTTAATACAATGCAAGCTTGGGTAAATCAATGGAAGCCAGATAATACCAACTATACTTAAAACTAATTTCTGGCTAATTATCATTCGTTGATTCACACAATAGGCATTTTCATTTCCTTTATACTACTGATAAAACAAGATTTTTATGCCCTACAGTTTCCTATATATTTAACAACTCTATGTTTTAGTGATCTTGATTACAAAAGCTAAGACATTTGAACTCTCAACTAATCTAAACAAGCAAGTTACATTGGTTTCAAATCTTTGAATTAATATAAAAATGCTTTTTGAATAGATAAATAAAATCCAGTACTATTCACTGACGAAACTCGAATAGTTAGAAACTAATCTGAGATCCGCTAACACAATAATTCCTGCTTACATAAATGAATCTAGAAAGTATTGCTTTTAATGCAGAAAATTCTCTTTAGATATACATTATTTCTAAACAAAACCATTTTATGTACCTTTACCATTGACTTTTGCCTTTCATTATTAAATAACTTATTTTTTTTAAAAATTAATGCTGAAAGGCTTATAGAGATCCATTTCAGATTAATAGTGGCCACCATGTGACCATCTTTGAAATATTATTTGTCTAATAAAAAACTGACCAAATTTTTAATTTAATTCCATTTCTAGAGTAATTTTTAATGCTTCCAGATATTTTACTCAGCTTAATGAAATTTAATTCCAAAGACAATTTTCGATGCAATACACGAGTTGTATTTAATGATGGCTTATTATTTCTTGCATTACTGTAAATTGCAAAAGAGGTAAAATCCTTTACCAATTTTTTTTACTATCTTCTAGATAATAAGCTGCTGTGTATGACAAAACAAAACAGTTTATTACATTAGTATTAAACAAAGTATATTTATAATAACCATTTGCAAGAATAGACATAAAAGCAAAACCTAAATAATTGTTTAAAATAAAAAGCAATTTTACCAATTAGATGAAATTACTGGAAATTATCAATTTATTATACATTATATCAGTAGTCTTCCAACATTTTCACACCTGCGGACCAGCAAAAATAAGGATAAGATTTCGTGGACTGGCAGAAGTCTAAAGATAAATTTTCTTAAAGATGTAAACTGCTTAGCCTTAGATGAGGATAATTGTTATAACTGACCAAAACAACACACTAGTTACTGGGTATTGTAATGGTGTTGCTTACCTTCACATGCTAAACACTTTCTTGAATTGTGCAGTCATGCTGCTACAGAAAACACTACAATAATAAGCATTCTCATTAATGTGCCTGTATTGCTATGTTTATTATTTCATTGTTAAAACATGCAAGAATAAAATGTTATTCACCTGAATGTTGGGAAATATCACAGCTAGTCTAATTACATGACAATGATTATGATAAATATAATATCTGTATTTTATGTTAAATATACAAGATGAAGTTATATATATATGGAGTTTGTATAATAAAAAAAAAAATTTTTAATTTGGAATTTATTTAGAAAAATAAAAAATTTAATCCTTCCCCCCCTCCCCCATAAACATCTGTGATAACTAGAAAAACAAATTAATTTATGTATGATTGATTAGATTTTGTTTTCCTCCTGTTTTTTTTTTTTTAATTGGGTAAAAATGAGATAAAAAAAATAAATAAAAATGTTTATATTAATTAAAAGTTTAAAATCTTATTGTTTTGTTATTACAAACTTTCCTGCCAGTCTAGCACGGAACAGCAGAAAACTTCTGCGGCCTGGCACGGTTTGCGAACCAAGGGTTGAAGACCACTGCATTATATCATTTAAAATTATTTTAGATATTTTCAAAAACGCATCTGGTATAAGATATTTGTATATACTATTTTCATTCATATAATTTGAGAGCTAAAGTTAGCCAATTGAAGGGGTCAACATTGGCGGATAATGTATCAATCTTCAGATATGAAACTTAATTGCAATAATCTACACTACCCATCCAAAAATATATCCTACTCACTTATGACTCATGAAAGACCCACTTTAATTTTATTTAAGTTGATATAGGGCCCAATCATCTTGAGTTTTTTGGGTCAATGGTCATCCCTTTACATTTGAAGTAATAATGGAATAGTGAATATACATTTTCATCCTTTGACTACACATTCTGACATTATTTTTATTTATATACAACAATATATGAATTTGTAAGAATACAAGCCTTTGGCATTAAGAAATCAATGATAGAGACTTGATTTTTCATTTCTTAAGAAATTGTGTAATTCATTGAGAAATTTACAAAAATATAAAAATTTCAATATTTTCGGTTATTTTTTCTTTTGAATTATATTTAGTTAATTTTAAATTACCACCATTTTTTGATTGTAGCTATGAAGTGTTATATAAAAAAATCATTCCATTTAGATTTTGCTTCTCTACATTTTCATCCACTTTCCATGGTTTGACCTCATAAATAATTCAGATGAGTAATTTTAATCATTATTACCAAAGGAGATTTTGAAACGCATTTTAAATGTAAAAAATTTTAAAAAAAAGAATAAGCATTGGTTATTTTAAACAATCTTTGTTATTTTTAAAATTTTAATTATTTTTTAATACAACTCATCAGCAGAAATAAAATTTTCCAATTCTGTTGGCAATGACTTTATTAAAATAATCATAAAAAATTGTCAACCTGCAAGCTTTATTAAATAACTCTTTCATTAAACATTCCATTACAAGTGGTCTCTGCAGATATCAATGACGAAGTGTATAACTTCAAAGGAAATTTAACTATGATCCAAATATTAGAAACGATTCCAAGAAAAATAAAAAATACTTTGAAGACAATGTTAATAATTAAATAACAACATTTGTGACACAGCTATGTAACTAAACGGCAGCAGATGATAAGATTTTCTTTAAACAGCTTACTTACAAGTGAATTTATTAGAGTACGAGTGCAAAAGGTTTCAATCTCTACTGCCACTCTGTATGATTGTCATAATATTAATGATGGTTTTTTATAAATGTCAATCAGCTAAAATTGTAAGAAAAAGTTTGGCATAGTCACATGATAAATGGTCTAATGTAAATAACAAGAAACATGAATGCACACAAATAATGCAATTCTCAGGATTCATATCTGTTAAACAGAAACCATTCAGTTTAAAGAGTTTTCGAATTGACTAATGACAAAATTGGATTCTTTTGGTCTTCCATTTGATGGACGATAGTATCTGTTGCATGATGCTGTTCTTATGCCAAAATTTGACCTCTGGCACCATGATTTTGCTGTAACTTTATGGATTATATTAAGCTATTTTGAAAACCCTACACATCAAGAAAGTATATATTGCTTATAATAACTTCATTCATATACACTTTAATGCAAAAAAAAATTTTAATAAAACTTCTTTATTTTCCTGACGTTTCGACTGTCCAGCAGTCTTCATCAGAGCTTTCTCAAACTTCCTCTGCTTTTTAAAAATAACTGCTGGACAGTCGTAACTGTCAGAAAAATAAAGAAGTTTTATTAAAGAATTATGACAATCATAATAACACTAAGAATGAATCATAATATGATTGTGAAGCTGATTTTAAAAAATGATGCAGAAATGGGGAAAACACAAGAATTTTGAAAAGATTAAAGATAATTATTTAAAGATTCTTCAATTATAAATAGTGTATTGTGAAAAATATGTAACAGATGACAAAGAAAAAGAATTATTCCCAAATTTAGATTATAAGATGAAATACCATAAAGGCAATGATTAAATGATTTTTGAGAAAATGTATCAGTTAAAAATATAGTAATTGATTTGAATATGATGATAATCATATTAATGGTGACTTTAGACTCTGTTAGGACATACTTTTAAAAACATTAAAATTTACAAAAGGTATGGTTTTGTTTGCGAACATACTAATACTATAAATTAGCTTGTAGAGGAATTAAATAATTTGAATGGCTTGAAATGAACTATTGAAAATGAACTGGACAGAAGTATTAAATATTTGGATTTATTTATTACAAGAAATAATAGTACGTTAAGTTCCCTATACCAATAATCAAACCATTGCAAAAAAGGGGATATATAAATTGTAAATCAAAAATATCAACCAATTATGCATAAGATGGCAAGTTTTAGTTTTTTGTTTCATAATGAAAAATTATGTCGTTATCAAAGTGATAAATTAAAAAATATTATGATAAGGAAAAAATAATGATTTATTGACTGCTTCAGTTTTCTTGCATCATGAAATGACATATAAATATAAATTTAAGAGAGACCATAATAAAAGAAAAATTAAAAAGACAATTTTAATAAATAGAAATAAAATGAATACAATTAATAGACAAACTGCTAATGGTAAAATTCAGAATTCATGGGATTTGAGTTGATGACATATATTTTAATAACCGTTATCTATAACTTTTATTGATTTATCAAATGCGTAACATTAAGAATCATTTAAATAAACTTCTAAATAGCATCCTTTTTTAAATCAATGCCAATCTATTTTGCCAGATAAAAGCTCATCTTTTATCTGATAAAATAGATTAACATTGATTTAAAAAAGGTTGTGTTATTTACGTATTCATTTTGAGAGTTAGATGGTTACAAATTTTATTAGAAGAAAAAATAACCGAAAGGTGGTAGCAAATTTATTGAGTTTATCTTGGTATTTTTCATTCTTAATATTTCTAGATATACTAATAACAGAATAATGATATTACTTGTTTTAATAATTGGATTTATGCAAATTTTGTAAAAACCTATACCACTCCAATATTTGATTCAAAAATTTTAGAGAAAGCTTTTATTCCTTATTATTGAATCAATAACATTAAAAGATTAACGTCATCTTTTTGAAGGCCTAAATACATTATTATTAAACAATTGCTTAAATATGGATTTTTTTTGCCAACTTATCATAAAGGAATCCAGTGGCTTTATTATATCCTTCAATTCTCACATAGAAGCCATAAATTTGACAAGATTAAGTATATAATCATAGTTTATGATTGCCTATGTTTATATAGATCAATAATTGACAATAATGTATGGACTGACAATCAAGAATATTTTATTTAGGAAAAAAAATTGCTGTAAAAGAAAAAAAAATCCATTGATACCCAAAGTAGAGATATAATTATGAACCAGTATGCAAAAGAAATTCAATACTGCATGAATATATATAGTATAGCATACTCAAAAATTCAAATGAAAGATGCATGGAAAAGTTAAATTCTATCCCTAACATATTGCTAGAAAAATTGATATTCATTCTTAAGCAGCAACGGCTATTCACGTTGTAACTGAGGTACATTATTCATTAAGAAAACTTTGTTGCTAGTTTGATTAAAAACCAAATTACATTTAATTTTCCACTTGCAGAATGAAATGAATATGGAGTTTCATAATATAAAATTTTTTAGGCCATACGAACGACTGGCAATTAAAACTACAACAAAAAAAAAGAAGGAGTCGTCTGTTATCTGTGATTACTTTAGATCTTTTTGATGCAAAGAAAGTGATGTATACCTGAAAAACAATATAATACTTTAAAGTATTGGCTGGTATTCCTTTACATGATAATAGTTCAAATAGATGGAAGAAATTTAACAAATTTAAAATAACCATTCAAAAATTCACATGGCTGCTACTAATAATATATCCAGCGTAATCAAACATTTACAATTGGGCATAGATAATCCAATTAAATAAAGTAAAAATAGCTCTTTGTAATCTAAAAATGAGAGACCTGAAATTTTTTAAATATAACTTTTCAGAAGTAGATGACATTATGCGACTTGATCCTTAAAGGTCCTACTATTGTTCCAATATGTAAATATCAAGATGATAGAAAAACCTGCAGTAATTATTGCAGAATATTATTGCATTCATTAAAGCAAAAATACATTTTGTAATTTTCCTGAATAATTTTACTGAATAAGTTGCTTCCGATCAATTGATAAATGTTTATCGGAAAATCTCCATAAGTTTAGAGAATTAACAAATAAATAAATATGGGTTTTGTTGCCAGGCAAAAGCATAAACTATATATAGCTTTTATAAAACTTGTTTGCCCTATGATTCAGTTAATCCAAAAGATGTGGCATACTTGAAATTTGTTCTTGTCCACTGAAATTTATTCATAACTTTTATATAATGGCACAAGATAAAGTATTACTATTAGTTGTGAAAAATTTGAGATACCTGAAATGAAATGGGTGCTAAACATCATAAGTGTATTGCTTCCAAGTCTTCTATATTAATGCCAGTAGTTTTTAGAATAGATAGCTCATGAAGCAAGCAGCAAAATATAATAGATGAGTGGTGGAGTTTGTTGAACATTATATTTATCATATGCTGATGATAGGGTTATTCTTACCAATGCTTAAAATGATCTCTGGCAGGAGTCAGCAACTAGATTTTCAAGTAACGCACTAACTTTTGATGCAGAAAATTATATTATGACCCTCCAGCTTTTGATAATTCACGCACTGCGCTATTTTCTTTTTGACATACTAAATATCAGTTGACTATTTCTGCTGCAATACTGCAATAGGAACTGGAAATTATAAATATAAAAACTGATATAATTTTAAGATCAAAATGATAAAACATTCTGGAATTTAGTCAATGAAAATGGCTATGCTCTAGAGACGCATCTTTACAGATCAATGGCTGTTATATTCCATTTACAAGCAGATGAGAACAACCATAGATTGAACTAAATTTGATGATGAGACTCCCATTGGGTCTAGGAAGAAATAAATTTATGTACATGGCAGTAACTAAATATAAATATTTCAAATATTAAAGTAATTTATGTGTCCTTTGTCAAAAACTTGTCCATTTGAAATGCTCTTCATAAAGCTTGCAGATATCTGACTATTCTTATTCTAGCACGTGTGCGTGTGCAGCGCAACTGTTCCCAAAAGCTATAAAGTGTTAATATAAAATAGAGGCTAGAATATATATATTTCCCAAAAATAAAAAATTATTTGACTTAATCTGACTATTGTTAATAAATTGAATGCTATCTATAACAATCTACTATTAATAATTGAAGATTTAAAAAAAAAAAATCAATGATGGAAGAAAATCCCAGCAACTTAGTTTGAATGGTTATCAACTTGAGAATGTAAGCCAATGTAAATACCTTAGTAGATAATTAAATTTAAAAAGTGGATTTAAATACTGACGTGAGCACAGACTCCAGGGTATGACTGCATTTTATAAGTTAAATGATAGGATATTTCATTATGCTAATATAGCTACTTATATAACTAATTAGTTATTCAGTCAAATTTATTGTAGAAATGAGATATAGATCTTTATCATTGTGATATAAAAGCAATGAAAAAATTCATTTTAAAATGATGTCATTTTCTGAAATAAGATGACAAGATAATAATTGAATTGAGTGTTGCTCAGATCAATATGACATTTAAAATTTGAAAGTAACAGAACTAGCTTATGGTCTATGGTCCTTTGGCATTCTAGAATGCATTATATTACGAAACTAAACCATGCAGAACATATAAGATAAGCATGTTTTTCAACTTAAATGGAAGTGATAAACCTATTAGGGCACATCTTTCCCTGGAATGGAAATATAATAATACTGTCCTCCTAAAAAAAAAAAACTTTAATGTGAACCATAACACAATTTTTATGAGGTATCAATGATAATTCACAAAAGTTCAATATGGATTGTTTTGACTGGAAGAGTAGAGCTTAGGACCTGAGTCATTTACTAGAGATTATCCAGTAATGAATATTTCTGTACCGTTTCATGTATCACTTTATAAATCACAACCTTTTTGTTCTTTGGTTTTGTTTTTTCTTTAAGAGTTAGAATGGCCATAATTGCACGATTCATTTTCACTTGCTTTCACCAAGAATCAGTTGCAATTACTGACCAATGATTTGCCCCTCAAGATTACAAAAACTTTGGATGTTTACTTTTGATATGAATTCTGATTAAAAAAAAAAAAAATACAGTAATTCTTGTTTTATAACTTATAATTCGACTTATTTTAGCACAACACACCTATATTCATATCATTATTATTTTCTTACTTTAAATCTCAATTTCTCTTAAGCATATAGTTAAATCCTTTTCCACATATTGTATAAATTTCTTCTTTTTTTTTCTATTCTATATCATTATCCCCTCCTACACCCTGGTCCACCTTTATTCTTTGCTAATATCCACAAATAGGATTGCAAATAATGGTGAATTACCACTGATAATTATCAATTATTAGTGATTATTGCATTTATTGTCCAGAACAAACATACTCCATAAAAAATCTAAACACTTTTCTTGTATCAATTTATAGTTCACCATAATTAAACACTTCTATCTTTAAACTATTCTTACAATCATTTACCTTTACCAATCTATTTATTCTTTACCCATAAAGCTTTTTCATTCTCAAATCAAAGACGTGCATATACCGCCATTGATTTCTGCCAATATCTGATAATCCGATCACTTGTGACACTTAAACAAGGCAAGTCATTTTTATCAATGGCTAAATAGTATGTCGTGAACAAACGTTTTCGTATACATTACCTCAGCTCTTATATAATACATTCGTGCACAATAGCTTTTTGTGGACCTACAAAGAACTTTAAGATTTGAACGGATACAGGATTTGAACACCATGTACTGAATGCAAATGCATTGCAAGATCATTTAAAATGACTCCATAAAAATTTTTTATGGAAATGGTCGCTAATTTCACTTATCGTTATTTTTTTGACATTCTGGAGCCTATTATTTATAATTTAAAATGTTAGTGAAGCAATAATGGAAATAAAAAAACCAATAAACAGACACAGTGAAATCAATTTAAGGTTTCTTATTTTTTTAGTAAAGTAACTAGAAATAAATTCCAATATCTTTTGACATAATGAGAAAATATTATTTTGGTTAAAGCCTGGAATGGGCGTAGAAATGTTGCCATTTGCTAATGTCGGAATTAGCAAAAGAAGTGGTTCGTTTTAATTAACTCAGTGCCCGTTAAAACTTTTGAAACATTTTTTAATATAACAATTAAAGAATTATTTTTTTTTTAAAAAAATGTTACTAATTTTACCTCCACCTTCATAGTTTTCATTTAAACCTTTGTAACCACTACTTCCGTTGTTCAACACGTCTAACATGTAAATAAGTCCGTCAGATGGTCTGGCAGGCTTTTAGTTGTCTTCCTGAACAATGCGAAATTTATAATTCAGAGCCTAACTAATGGCGCTATCAGTCTTTCACCTATCCCCTAAAGCAAAAATCATTCCCTAAGTACATTCCTGAAAATCAATTAAGACGAATTTCTTAAAAACTGCTTTTAAAGTGTTTCAAAATAGAAAAAAAAATTAGAAGAGATTTACGTTCTAGTTAAATTCCATCATTCTCTTTGAATTAAAATACCGGCAATTAGAGCAGGTAAAAAAAACTATCCCCTCCCTCTTTAAAATAAATAAATCTGGACTTTCAATAAAACTTTGTATTTTTTTAAGCTCTTTAATGAAAATGTATTCATATTTAAATATTTCCATATTTAAAATAAGTTCACATACGAGATGGAATGTAATTAACTGATCTTTATGAAATGGATTATTTAATATAAGTAATACTCAAGTTCCTAGATGGACATAAGAAAAAATCCCCCAAGTCTTGTGATCAGGTTTATGATGATTGGCTGCTGGGAGTTATTGATGAACTCGTGTTCTTTCCTGGCACCGAAAAAAAATCAGGGTTGTAACCATGGTAACAAATAAGGGTCAGGTAAGGGGAACATTAAATATTGATTATAATTAAATATATACACTTAAGATCATTGAATTTTTTTTTTTAATCCGTAATGAAAAATTGTACAAATAAAGGCTTCGCGCAACATAAATATTCACAAAAAAAATAACGTTAAAGTACAACAAGACCAACAGGCATTCAACATGGCCTTCCATCACGCAAGAAACACAATGGTTAACTAAATGACCCCTTTCCATTGGAGAAAAAAAAATGAACATTTAACAATTGAATTGCAAATCAGCTGATATTTTAAACAGTACACAGATGGTAAATTATAAATTTTTAAACTACAAAACACAAGGAGGGAAAATGAAAGCAATGATTGATGGGGATGTTCCAACTCCATTTGTCTTTACACTAAAGGACTATCAAAACAAAGCTTCATAATCAAGAATTTCTCATTAGTTTCAAAGTTATTTTAGTAAAAATTAAAAATAAAAATATGACTAACCTTTTTATCCTCTTTATCAGATGATCTTTTGGCATCAGACCCTGTTGATTCGTGATTTTGATCCGAACAATCTTGATTTCCTGGCCCGGGGCCCGGCCCTTCGCCGTTTTGTTTTATATTATCCTCCGAGTTCTCCTCGTTCTTTCGTTCGGTATTCCTCTCACCTTTCATTCCGTTCACTTTGACGTCTGATTCTTTCTGTTCACAATCCTAAATACAACCAAACCAAAACAATCAGCTTGCTTGTACAGCAGACTAAAAAAAAGAGAGAGAGAGAGAGAAATCGGCGGTCCTCAACAAAATGGATCCGGCCGGACTAAGTGGAATATTATTGTCTCTTTAGAGAAGAGTGGACCAATAAAAAGGGGAGGGTAGGTGAAAGGGAAGGGAAAAGAAAAAAAACATTTCACATACCTTCATGGCTTTAAGTCCCGTATCTTTTGTATTCTGCATTATTAATCGTAATTACCAGTCAGAAGGGCTCTCCTGTAGAGCTACAGTCTACAAGTAGAAGCGAAATCCTTACTTAGGGACAACACTCAAACAAACGCAGTCAACGTAAACAAAACGACACGTGAGATATTAACGGAGAAACGGCCCTAAAAAGCTACAAAACTGCTTATGAAAAATAAAGGGAGGGGAAATCCTAGACAGAATATGCAATCACTATGATAGGGACATTGCAGGAACAATTACGGGCTTCAGGCCGCATGACACCCTGATTTATGCATAGATGAAAGACTGACTGGCAGTGGGCGGTGAACAGGTCGTACTCTGACCATTGCCACCGCCATGTTTTCTCCCCAAGCTGGCACTTTTTTTAACGTTCCTTTAAAAGTCACTATTGTTCTTTAAATTTAATCTTACTGACTTTAAGAGTGTACAAATTTAAAAGTAACGTTAGGTAAATGTGTGTAAGTACTTATTTTTAATGCGGATGTGTACATAATTTAGTGTGAAGGACCTTACAAATATTTAATAAATTTCGATATTTTTTAAATTATTATAAAATAAAACGTGCAGTTTAGTAAAAGAATTCTTTCATTTGTAAAAGTAAAAAGAGAGTGAAATGAAAATGGATGTATAGTATTAACAAATGAGTGCCAACAATCTAAGGAATGCATCAAATGCAATCCCGCCAAAATGAGGACTTTCTCCCCAAATAAAGTACCGCCACCTAGTGGGATGTAAGGCTCTACGAGTAATTTCCTCATTCTGAATTCTTACTTCCGTTTTAATTTGACCAGCAATGCTTCTAAATAAACAGCCCTTGTTGCAATATTAAAACAATTTTAATCGTATTTATTTTTGTATTTTTACTTTGTTACAGAAAATAATTTTTATTTATTCAAGATTTGATTTGTATCAAAGTTTTAAAAAAAAAAAATTTTTCAATTAATTTACATAAACTTTGAAAATCCAAAATAAGTGTTATATATATATTATTAAAATATGAGTGAAATGTTTATTTTTTCCAAAAAGTACATAAGCTGACCAATGGTTCCAACTGTACATAGTTTGTGAATATGGGGGTCAAATAATTTCATTATAATTAAAACAGGCAAAACTCTTTATACGTAATGTGATGTTTATTGGTTCATTATAATTATGATATTTTCATTCTGGTAATTAACAAAAAAAATCAAAGGTTTATAGATTTGAAATAAAAATACAACTTCTTAAACCGTACAATGAATAAATGTTAAATGAAACAGCTCCGTCAACAATCATTCAAGGATTTTTTCTAAGAAAGTTAGACAATAAAACTTTATTATGACGTATTTTATTGTTTTGTTTTGTTTTTTTTAAACGAAAGAAAAATCACATTAAACACAACTTAGTTATTATAAACATAATACAAATCTCACGTTGCTTTCCCAACATTCCATGTAGCTTGTGAAGTTGAAAGATGTCATAACCCTATATACAATAAGAATCGCAATAGTGCTATAACAGCTCACTACAATCTGTTAGCATGTTGAGATAATAATCTTAGTCGTAATTATTTTTGAACAAATGTGGGCCTATATCAATTTACTTGTATTAGTTATTCCACATATATATTAGCGTACGTACTTTAATGACATAATTTTTTAAAAAATAGAAGCATAATTCAAATACTTAGAATTTAAATGTAATGTAGAGGATTTGAACACAAACTTTCAGGCTCCCTTCAACTATCTCATACAACTGATACACATGAAAAAGATAAATATGTATATTAGAAATCATTTACCTTTTTCACATCTGTGTGGTCATGTGTAATGGTTGTATGAGATTTTGAAATTCTGTGTTCAAATCCCCTATATAACATATAATGACATAAGTAAAAACACAAATAACTCCCCAAAATACATTTTAGGCTAATACAGTTCTCATCAGACAGCCTAGTTCTGTGTCATTGTTATCTTTATTCACCATATATTTATGCCAAATTATTACAATTTACTATGAACATTCCAAGCTTACTGTATGCATAATTGTGATATTTTCTTCAAATAAATATTACTAATCATTTTTTAAAATAGCAATCATGATATAATTTTTAGCAGATATACACTTTAATTAAAGATGGATCTATCTATAATTATTAAATACAACTTATGTGAAATAATTAATTTAACTTTATTCCATGTTTTTTCATGTGTAATAATATAACTTTCATTTTATCATGTAAACCTTAATCGTTGACAAACTTTCCACACCTTAGTGCCACCCAGAGCAAGATAGAGTAATCAATGGGCTCATCTGAATTCCATGTATTATATTTTCATGTACAGTATGTTAATAAAGTATATGTCCATTAATTCCTTTGCTCAAAAATAAAATGCAGCAAATAAACAAGAACAAATCTTTTTTAGCGCTACCTATTATTAGCTTAAGTAATTACAGTTTACCAGATGGCTGTGAAATGTAATTCCTATTCCCAGAACAAATTTTGACTTTTATCAATAAAGACTTGAAATTAAAGTAGGAATCTAGGCAGCTATGTATTTGGCAACCAGCTTTTAATTCATTTTTTATCAAATTAATAGTCCGAAATTAAAAAATAAAAATCCAATGATTTTGAAGCCAAGTCCAGTTGCTTGTAGGGTTAAATAAACTCTCACCTGGTGAGTTTTTTAAATAACCACAATTCTAATCTAACAGTAGGTATTTTTGTATTTTGCCTCGGAATAGTATTATCAAAACAACACCACTAAAATATATATACTCCCTGACCTGATGACAGATCTGTATAATTGTCTACGCAGATTGGTTCATGTTCTAAATCTTAAAAATGTTTGATAAGAAAAAAAGAGTAATTTCCAGATGCACCAATCATTGGATTTAGATTTGAATCCCAACTCCCCATTTATAAAGCAAAAATCAAGATCAGGTCTGCAGCAGCAGATTCAATTGTCCTAATATCTGATAATTACTGATTGCTCGATCTTACAATTATAGAGAGAGGGTATCTTGTTTATACTGTAGTAATCTGAAAAAATCAAATGATGTGTTTACATTACAGTTAATAAAAGACTAAAGTTATTAAAATATATAATTACGGACCTGGTGTCAAATCTATATAACTATAAGGTTTGGGTTCAAAATCTTTTTTGTTCACAGGTTACTAGCGTAGTAATATATAAAAAAAAAAAGTAAAAGAATGGCTGTGAGACACATAATAGTTGTGAATGCAATTTTAAATCTCAGGTCTTTCTTGATAACAGCAAAAAACACTGTACTTCTGGTAAACACTGATTACTCAAACTGATAATAGATGGTGCTAAATAAGAGAAAAAAGTGATTTGCTGTTCTTTATAATACTGTAGTGAAATAATAGAATAGATCAATATTATGCTAGTATTAAGATGAAGTAACTCCGTACTAGATAACTATGACCAATCAAATAACAATTTTTGAATCTCAATATTTAGAGCCACATCAAAAACATTAAGAAAGTTCTGGTTATTAAATGAAGAATCCTTTACATTTGATCAGAGATTTTTTGTAATTATAACAGGAATGTTCATTCCATAAGGCAAACTGTTGACGATGTGTTATAAAATTAATATAATCACCAACATTATTACTATCACTGCAAAATGAGTTTAGCCATTCTAACGCTAGAAAAAATATATAAGAGATAGAAAAGATAAAAATGAGGGTTTTTTTTAATATAGCAATTTTTTCTTTCTGAAAGACTTCAAAACTTTATCTAATTATCAATCTCCATTATACTCTTTTCTGGTATAAATCTTTTCAAAATAAGCCATCAACATTGTGACACACTTTTAATAATTCATTGAGATCATCTTGTAATGTAAATAGGATTTTCCTTTTCTAGAAAATCATAATCAGATTGACTTGCTTAATCAAATGAAATCTTTCAGTTGTTTCAATATCTTCATATCTACCAAGTTGAAAAATATATTAATTGGTCTTAATATTAAGCTTGGTTTTTATACACAATTAATGAAGCTATGCACAACAATTGATAAGCTAAGCGCTTTTGGGAATTCTGTGTTCCTATATTCATAGCTCTTTTCACTAGTAGTTAGTGAATATCACAGTAATGTATGCAAATTTATTTAATAATGTTTAAATGGTCCACTTTTTAGAGAGAGTAAAGCAGGCGTCTCTTCAGTTGATTGTTTTGGGATCATCTGTGATAAAACAAGTCTTCTTCACTTTGCATTTCATGCCACTCTCTGTGAACATTATCTCAGCTGAAGCTGGTTGGAAGGTGTGGCCAGTGTCTCTTTCGTGATCTACAAATATTGAGCTGCCTTTGGCCTTAGTTCACATTCTGTGGTATATGATTGATGTTGGTTTATGATCTTGCCATATTTTATGCTAAAGAATGTCTGAATGAATGTTTTTTAAGGCTTTTAGGTTATGCTGATAGAAAAGCCATATTTCACTTCAATGCAATAATACATCTTTGCTTTTTAAAAAGCTATCAAATTAATAAAAACAATATATAATTATTCCTTTGTCCCAGATACTTTTCTTGCATTTTCCTGGCAACAAAAATCAAATTTATACTGCCTTTTGATTCCCTAAATCCACATTGAGTCTCTGATAAGCATTCATCCATAATTGGAAAGAATCTATTTATTGAAAATAACATCACTGTAATGAATCATGCTATTCCATGATAATTATTGCAATCTTGTCTTTCCTTTGTTGTTAAAAATTAGAAGAATAAAAGTATGCATAAGATTAGGTGACATAATTTTATGGGTGTAACATATTCAAAAAAAATTCTAATATTTTTAAAGCTAACATATAAACACTATATTTTAAAAGTTCTCCAGATATTTCATCAGAACCTAAAGTCTTTCCATTTTTAACATTACACAGTTGTTTTAAATTCTCTAAGCTGGATATTTTTGTCTAAATAAATAGATAAAATGGCTATATCATTGAAAGTCGTCAGCTCACTTCTTGCATCCTTATTCTGAAGATGATTATAATACCTCTTCCTTTTATTCAAAATGCTATCATCTTATAAAAGATTCCCATTGATGGATTTAATAGGATTGTGATAGCATATATAAGTCTGTATGATGCTTTCAACGCATCTAAAGTGTCTATACCTCTTGTGCAGTCTTAATCCTACAATCATTTTTAAATCTTATTAGTTACCAAATATATGTCTCTAAATCCCTATATTTATTATGAAACTGCAAATTCAATTTACTATTTGTCTAAACAGCAAAAGTTGCATGTTTCCTTTTAATCAAATTATTAATAATAAGTCAATTAGCAGAAAGTCTTTTTTTTTTCTTTTTAGTGAATTCAAAAATAAATTTATTTACATTTGTAATACATTTTTAAGATAATTCCATACCTGAGTTACAAGATATTTCTAAATATCCACATTAGCAATTTTAGTGTTTAATAACTATTAAAATTTTAGCAGACGGGTAGCTATATCTAAGATATTTAATCTGATTCACACTGTACAAATCAAAATATATTCTTCCATTAATATCCATTAAAATAATTTTCTTAACTACATTAATTGCAAAAACAAAGTATTTACATGTTGCATTTAAACATTAAGCATCTTACGCATTTTCATTATCTGATTTGATACATATAGCATAATGACCAATATATTATGAATCTAGGAACCAAGAAGATTAACCTGTTTAATATTAGTAGATTTCCATTATCAATAGTAAAGATCTTTCTCGTAGTGCAGTAGTTAATAACAGAAGCGCAGCCCCCTGCAGTTAACATTTCCCTCAATTCATGCTTCTGCGTACAAAGCAGTGGTTAGTTGTCATAATACTTCCTCTCTTGTGATGCAATAGTTCATAAAATGCACATGGCAATGGTTAGTAATACTTTCTCTCACAGTGCATTGGTTAGTAACAATTCCTTTTGCAGTATAGTAATTCAACTATTTTCATCATCTAATATTAAATATAGAATGTCTTTACAAAAATGTAACTTAGTCCTCAGGTTAGTAAATGCACAATGTTTCGAGTGCTATTATTCTCTCTTCAGGTGCTGATGGCCAATGACAAAACTAGCATGGGAATTGAACTTGGATTCTTAGATTCTTGAATATTAAATTTTAAGGTAACCCTCTAACAACTGAGTCATCCTGTTAAAAGCAGCAATCAGTAGAAGTTTTATATATTTATCTATGAGGTTTCTCCTGATTTCTCCACTTTTTCTTAAAAGCAAAGTTGATTAATGTTTCCCATATATTATACATAGTCACACTAGGTTGACTTATGTGTTATTTACCATTGTCATGTGAGCAGCCTTTTTGAATTATTTTTTTTTTGTACCTTTTCCTCTCTATCCAACATTTTTGTATTTTTCCAATTAAACATATGTTCATTGGTACATACATGATCTGATAACCTTAGACATCTGTTTTCTCTCATTTAATCATCAGTTCATGTTCTTGCAATTGCTTTTCAATGGGGTGACTGGTCTTAATTTTGTTATTAGAAAAAAGTGGAGAAACAGGAGGAACCTCATAGATAAGTAAATGAAATTTCTATTGACTTCTGCCTTTGGCAGGATAGCTAAATTGGATAGAGCATTACCTTAAAATTTAATATTTAAGAATCTAAGAGCCCAAGTTTGATTTCCATGCTAGTGTTGTCATTGGTCACGCCAACAACACCAGAAGAAGAGAGGAGAAAGATAATCAAAATGTGCATATTCTAACCTGTGCGCTATTATTATTGACAGTTGAATGTAATTGGAAAATTTAAATAAACTTAAATTATTCTTAATACATTCAATACTTAATATTAGATCATGGAAAGAGTCCAATATATAACTGCAACTAAAATACTATCATTACAAACTTCCAGCAAGACAGTAGTTAGTAGTGTTTGCTCTCAGAGTACCATACTACTAGGTTTTTTTGTTGCACAGTGATTACAGTTATGATCCAATAATTAGTAATACTTCCTCTTATAGTTAACTGATTAGCAACACCTCTTGAAGCACAATAATTAGAAATATTTCCTCTTACAGTACAGTGGATAGCAACACTTCTTAGAGAGCAATATAATGATACATTTCATAATTGTGATCTTTCAGAACATGGTAATTAATGATGTTTCCCTTCTCTTATAACACAGGAATTAAACATTTGCATTACAATTTGGGGTCAAACTTTGCTGGATTAAGTAGAATTTTTTTTTGGTCACAAGCCAATTTAATTGTATTTTAGCCAAAACTTCTGCTACTGATCTGTACATTCATATCTATTATTATTTGGACAATAAAGGTCATAAGTTAATCTATGATAACAGCTGAGTGTTAACGCATGCACTGGATATTGATATAAAAATATGATTATCACCAGTGGCAGGTGGGGGTATCCTATCATTGCTGAGTCCATGGTTTACCTTTCCATATTCGGTATCATTATTGTATTTTGGAAATTTTTCCATGGTCAAACAACTATTTTTACATGCTTTTACTTCACTAAGAGTACGGTTTATTTGGGTTGAATATTGAAATCAATTTTTAATCTATTTCTACCAAACAGATTTTCTTCAAATTTTGTGTACATGTTCAGTTTCAATACCTATGCAATATATTGGCCAAAGCTAATAGTGTTTCTGCTAACATTAACTTCATTTTACCAGTTAGATTAAATCTTGAAAGTTTAGCCTACATTTGGAATCCAATCAATTTGTTTGGAATTTTAATAATTGCTGATTATTCAAGCTTACACTAGATTGCACTAGAGAGTAGTTATTTTTTAAATGTGTGAGCTTGATGATTATTCTCCACATTCATTTTATTCTTCAGCCAAGCAAAGAATATCATGTTTCTTTAAGAGAATTTTGTACATAAATTTAAGAATGAAAATTGACGATTTTAATATTTAATAACTCAAAATTTAGCAAGAATGATAGATACTTCACTATACATCAAATTTCTTATGATTATCATTGATGTAAGATCTATTCTTAATACAGCTATCATTTCAATCATGAAGCTTACTATTGGTTTCAAATGTATTTATTATTTGAAAATAAAATAATTTTGTTTATATCCAGCTAAAATGAATATATGTTAAGTAATTTATTTTTATTTTATTTTAGAGCCATCTACTGTGACTAGAGAGACAAAAATTATTAACAAAAACAATATTTACAGTTGATATTCCTAATCTTCAGAAACATTCTAATGAATTTAAATTATACAGTTGATATTCCTAATCTTCAGAAACATTCTAATGAATTTAAATTAGAACTTACAAATAGGTTTCAAGTGTTAGGAGATTTTGAACATGATACAGATTTGAATGAAATTAATATGAAAATAACTGATACACTTTTAAAAACTGCAACAAACATAGCTGGTAGAAAAAAGCAGCAATTGACTAATAAAATTTCTACTGAGACTAGAGAATTTATGAAGAAAAGAAGGAATATGAAGATATACAAAAATGATGTATTAAAAAGAATTGAATATCTCGAGTTTTGTAAAATGGTACGGAAAAGAGTTGAAAATGATATAAGAAAGTATAACTGTGAAATAGCAAGGAAAGCTGTAGAAGAAAATAAAAGTCTCAAAAATGTTAAACAACATTTTGGTATTGGTAGGAAATTCATATCTGCAATAAGAAAAAATGATGGAATTATTACTAAAAAGGGAGATGACATCATGAAATTGGTAGAAGATTTTTATCAAGAATTATATAGTAATAAAGAACAAGTACCTCCTATATCTATTACATCTTCCGAATTGTCCAGAATTTTAAATGAAGAAGTGAGACATGCAATTAAGTGTATGAAGAAAGGAAAGGCTCCAGGAAATGATGGAATTATAATTGATATTTTAAAAAAAGCAGGTGAAGAAATAGAAACAATTTTAGCAAAGTTATATACCAAATGTCTAAATGATAAAGATGTACCGGAAGATTGGAAGAATGCAGTAATAATATTAATATTTAAAAAAGGTGATAAAGAAGATATTAGAAACTACAGACCTATCAGCCTTTTATCAGTTTTATATAAAATTTTTACCAAGATAATTACAACTCGTCTACAGAGAACTTTGGATTTCCACCAACCAAGAGAACAAGCTGGATTTAAAAGTGGTTTTAGTACAATAGATCATATCCAGGTATTGAGAGAAGTCATAGAAAGGACAAACGAATATGAGTTGTCATTATGTTTTGGATTTGTAGATTATGAAAAGGCATTCGATTCTATACACATTTCTTCAGTGATTAAAGCATTGGATCATCAAGGTATAGATCCAGGATATTGTCATATTTTAAAGAATATTTATAAAAATGCAACAGCAACAATTAGATTACATAATGATACTGGAAAAATCAACATTGAGAAAGGTGTAAGGTGACTCCATATCTCCAAAACTCTTTACAGCAGTGCTGCAAGAAGTATTTTGTGGATTAAAATGGGAAACTAAAGGAGTGAAAGTAAATGGAGAGTATTTAAGTCATTTAGATTTCGCAGATGATGTAGTTGTTTTTGCAAATAATGCTTCAGAGCTGCAGGAAATGTTGCAGGAGTTAGCAGATGAAAGTAGAAAAGTAGGACTAAAGATAAATGTTAAAAAGACTAAAGTAATGTTTAATCGATTTGCTCAAAATATGAAAATAAAGATTGATTATGAAGAATTAGAAGAAGTTAACAGTTACAAATACCTTGGTCAGATTATTAATACAGATGGAAACATAATGGAGGAAATTAATCATAGAATTAAACTTGGTTGGAGTGCTTTTGGTAGAAATAACTTGATACTAAAGGGAAATATGCCTATGTGTTTGAAAAGGATGGTTTTTAACAAATGTGTTTTACCAGTTCTTACTTATGGATCTGAGACTTGGACACTTAATAGAAGAGCAATACAGAGACTTCAGACCACTCAAAGGAGTATGGAGAGATGTATGTTGGGAGTAACAAGAAGAGATTGAAAACGCAATGTATGGGTAAGACAACAAACAGGTGTTACTGACCTTATTGAAAAAAATTAAAAGATTGAAATGGAGTTGGGTTGGACATATTGCTTGAAGAGATGGTAATAGATGGACAATTGAAATTTTAAACTGGATTCCAAGAGATTGTAAAAGACCCAGAAAGAGACCACATGTGAGATGGATGGATGAAATAAGAAAATGTGCAGGGGTGTTGTGGAGAAGAGAAGCTAAAGATTGGAGAAGATGGATTAAACTTCGAGAGACCTTCATCCTGCAGTGAATGGTTGATGATGATGATGACTGTGACTTTGAGTAGTCATTGGACACTATATGGAGATTTTGCAATACTGTACCAACTGGTGTCCATTTAAACAATTCAAAACAAAGCAAAACTCTCCATACAGTAGTGCCATCTTGTGCCAACCAGAGCAGTCAATGGATGCCAGAAGGCTTGTGCATAAAATCCCTATCTAGTGCCTACTCATCCAATATCCCCAGACTAGTTTCTGGCTTGTGGCCTTCATCAGTGAGGAGCCTTGGATCTGAGAGCACTCCTCACTGATGAATGCCACAAGCCAGAAACTAGTCTGGGGATATTGGATGAGTAGTCACTAGATAGGGATTTTATGCACAAGCCTTCTAGCATCCATTGATTGCTCTTGTTGGCACAAGATGGCACTACTGTATGGAGAGTTTTGCTTTGTTTTGAATTGTTTAATAATAATTACGTGTTAGTATGAGATAGTGATCATGTGATGTTTAGTGGTGTCCATTTATTATTCAAGCTTACAATAAATAAATTTGTAGTAGGGTGACCATAATTGCTATTAGAAACAAGCAAAAGGTGTGTGTGGTGTACATGAAAATAATTAACCACACAATATTTACAATAAAATTCACAATAGCAACTGGACAACTCACCAATGAGTGCATCTAATTTGATCTTAAACTATACAACCACTAGGACTAAAATTGATTCTGTTTAAATCAGCAATTCAATTCTTTATACAGACACTAAAAGGTCTGTGAAAATTGTTGTCAATGATGATACTTTTTATTGAAACAAAAAACTTATCTTCTGTCCAGCAACATACTGAAATACAACATGCCATCCTGGACCACTCTAACACTAACCATCATCCAACATTAACATAATCATCAATTTTTTGCCATCTGCTGAAAGATTTAGTAATCAATAGATGTCAAATGGTAGTTCTTAATAAATCCCTATGCAGTCTGATCCATCCTCGGACTACTTTCTAGTTTATAACTTTCACTAATGAGGAGCTTTTTGGATAGTTCACTTAGATCTCTGGATTTTCCACTAGCAACATTTTTTTATCTTTTTGTATATTATCAGTTACCAGCCTGAATCAATTTTTTCAATGTGCACCTGTTTGCTTGCATATTTGTATAGATTTGAAACGGGTTCCATTTCTACATATTATAATGGCCTTAGTTTGCATAAACATTTACTAAGCACTACCTTCTGGCATTTATTGATTAATAAATCTTTCACTAGATGGCAAAGTATTGAGAAGAGAAGATCATGTTAATGAATAGCAATATGTAAGCAATAGCAAATTCTCTAGACTGTAGTGCCACCTAGAGTAATCAATGGATGAAGGGAACTTTGTGCATAAAATACCGTTTAGTGCCTACTCATCTGACATTCCCAGACTAGTTTCTAGTTTGTGGATTTTATCAATGAGGAGCTTTGGATCTGAGAGCACTGCACCTAGATCAAAGTATCTAATGCAATCCTCTAGCAGCCAACTTTTATTTATTTAGTTAATAATAAAGTTTGCAGTGAGTAACACTGTCTGGAGAGTTTTCTATGCTAATAAGAGCTTGGGTATGCATAGGAAATGCTGAACATGTGACGTTTTGGTGGTTTAAAACCATTTCTGTCTATGGGGTGATGATGACTGGTTTTTAATAAACCAAGAAAACCAAAATTTATGGATGCTGAACTGGCTTCAGATCTATATAACTATACAGGTGAATGAACTTGGACTGAAAACATTAAGGCATTTTCATCATGAGCTCCTAGCTTTGTAGTTAACTAAATACATAAAAGGTGGCTGCTAGAGAGTTGCATTAAATTTGTAGATCTAGGTACAGTGCTCTCGGATCCAAAGCTTTTCACTGATAAAAGACACAAGCTAGAAACTTATCCAGGGATATTGGATGTGCAGGCACTAGATGGAGATTGTATGCACAAACCTTCTTTCATCCATTGATTACTAAGGCTTGCACTGGGTGGCAGTACTGTCTGGAGAATTTGCTACTGTTAATGATAGCTTGTGTATGCATAAGAAATGGAGATTAAGGTGTAAGCCAAGGTATCATGATATTTTAATAGAACAATCATCCAACTTAGCGTTTAGTCAGCATCATGTATATATTTACAAACACTCTTTTGAACAGAACCATTTAGTCAATAGTACTTTAGACATAAATTAATGCTATATTTCTAAAAAAAATCCTGTGAATCTCATAAAACAAAATGACCATATATGAATGGAGTTTCTGAAGCATTCTGGAAGATAACTTTCATTCATATTCAGAATTAAAAATTATTTTGACTTCCAATTACTGAAAATAATTGTATAAAAAATACAATTCCCATTCTACTCCCTGTATCTGAAGATAATTCATTGGTGTTAGGATCTGGCACACTGAACACAATCATCATACCTTTTTGTTATGTATATACATTTTAAATAGCAGATTTATTTGTTAAATATGGAAATTAAATTTCACCCCCCCACACACACACTTAACTAATGTTTGCTGAAAAATTATAAATTTCAACTGTTGATGAATTCTGACATAAAGAAGTAAATTTTTCTGATATCAATCAAATGCCAAGTTTATTTTCTGCAGCAGTTTTCTGTTTGGATTACTTCTGAAATAATGGATTGGTTAAATAGTTTCAGTTTCAAAATTACAATGAGACTTTTTATCCATTTACATGATTGTTTAAAATCATCTGATGTACATTATTATATATTTTCTTCACTCTTTTTTATGATTATGAACAATTTTCACCTATCAGTAAAATACAGCTTTCTCTAAAAACTTCTTACTTTTGTCAGTATTCTATATTCTTTTTTTATACAATTTTTTTTGTCAGAATTTGGAAGCATTTGCTTGTTTTTCATTCTTTTTTAATGTTATACTATTTCTTTCTTAATTATAAATCATTATCTTTCTCCTTTTAATTTCCTATCTTACTGAAATCAGCTTTTTCATTCCTTTATTTTTATCAATCATAAACATCTTATATGATCTAATTTCCTGTAGTTCATATAACAAATCATCAGTTCAACTTTATAACTTCAAAATTTCACATATTTTTTATTTTTAAGAATTTTAGCCTCAAATACTTCATAAACTTTACAAAAATATATTATTTTTCTATCAAAAATAATGTAAATCTAGGAGTGAGAGGTAATTTGGGTCTCTTTGTATTTGGAAGAGGACTGTAATATTGAAGTAAATGGTTAACAAAATAAACCAATGGTTTATTGCTAAGAAATCATAAGACATTTGAACACTGGAAATGATGGAGTACAATCATGAGCAAAAATCCACTACTGTACGACTGCACTAAACCTCACAGGGTATATGAAGTGATTACAGTTGGCCAAACAAAAAACAGCAAATTATTGATATAGTGCAATTATTTTATTTTTCTATTCAAAAAAATAAAATATAATAATTAAATCTTAATAATAATAATAATTCTTCAGATCTTTTGCAAACTCTTCAGTAGTCCCAGGGATAAATGGGAAACAATTTTCCATTAATCAATTTTGTTATTTTAATCCTTATTATAATTGATATAAAGTTTTGACAACTCCCAATGATTGATTGAAATAAATTTCCAATTTTTTATCTGATCAAATTTATATTTATTCTTTTCAGAAATTTTGAATTATTTGTTGGAAATATATGTTTACAAATGAAAATGATTCTTATAAATATTACCATCTAATACTAAAATGTCCATATATGTTACTATTGTTATACAATGCTTTATTTACAATCCTTTTTTATAGTTTACAGTTTCGATTTCCCCAGAAATCTTCTTCAGAACTTTATATTTCGTAGCTTATAACTCCTAGCCTTTTCTAGGAGATATAAAGTTCTGAAGAAGATTGCTGGGGCAATCAAAACTGTAAAAGAGGGTGGTAAATAAAGCATTGTGCAACAGTAGTAAAGTGCATGAATGATTTAGTATTATATGGGATACATATTACCTTACAAATATTATTTCAACTATATAAATAATAGAGAGAAAAAATTAATTTGACATACATAGTAAGTTTTATAAACAATTTTTTTTTCTTATTGAACATTTACTGCACTGCTCGTAAAAATACAAAAGTAAAAAAGTTAGAATTATTTTAAATTTCGTTTGTAAAGCCTGAGCAAATTATAGATCAGAGTACTTAAAGCTATCAAAACTCTATTTAAAGTACTATTTGGTAAAATGAAAATACACACAGAAAAGGTTTTTTTAAATAATATTTAGCTTTATTTCAGTCCAGCATGCTTTCAATATATTTTTACTATATCATATTCATATTAAAAAAATTACCTTTTTTGTATTTTTATTTTACCAGATATTTATGTTAGCTCAGAAAAAAAGAAAATTAGAAACAATTGAATTAAAATACTATTATAATTTTTAAAAAATAATAGAAATAAATCTGCTTCAGGCAATATGAAAGCATTCATTTGGCTATACATTATTGACTTCTCTTGACACGTCTTCTCCAAAAAATATTTTCAAATAAAATCTTAATTTAATCACATTATTCTTCTTAAAAATATTACACAAACATTCTACACAAATAATTATAAATATGTGAACAAACTATGGAAAACATTTTTTTAAAATCTAACAAAAAATTGAATAAGATCAAAAGTTCTTACAAGCACTCTCACATAGAAAGAACAAGAAATTACAATCAGTGATGTTATGGTCAGGAATTTGTAAATAAATTTATCTAATATTGGCATTTTAAGATTTTTTTAAATTTAAAGAATATTATTTTACTTCCAGTTTTTGTCTCAAATGAATGTAAAACTGATAAATACGTGTTAAAAATAGCTTCAAGAAAGCTGAAGGAACACTAGCACCACCAGTAGCATTGCAATTCAGTGATAGGAAATGGTTAAAGCTGTTGTAAGAAATTGTACTGTTTTCATATGCATAAGAAAAATAATTCAAGAACACTACCATTTCTAGTATGGCAGCATCACAACATGGATGTAAAAATTAAGAAGCCAATTTACCTTCTAAGCATCAAAATGGCATGATGAGTCCAATGATTTAAGTTGATCAAACCATTTTGTTTCCTTTCTTCAGGAGACTTTAGCTTTTGAGTCTGCTATTTTTGCCACTAAACTGAATTGTACATAGTTTTTTGACTGCTTTTTACTTTTTAAAATCAAAATTTGTGACTGACTATTAATTACATCTTTTATCTGTCTTCCCTCCTAATTTACATACATCCATATGTAATATTAATAAGCTAATGCACATGTGATTTGTAGATTTAACTATATAAATGAATACTCTCACTTTCCAAACACAAGATAAAGTCTTTGTGAAAAGATAGAATGAATCCATCTATCTTTTTGAACCAAACTTTTATGTATGGGCAAATCTTAAGTATTTGGAAATGAGAGTGGGAAGATGTTAAGCGATCACTTTAAATTACTTTTTACTATGCCTGAATAAATGATGTTTGTGAAATTTCTAGAATTTATGATGTCATTTCCAAAGACTTAAGATTTGCTCATACATAAATGTTTGGTTCAAAAAGATAGATGGATTCATTCTATCTTTTCACAAAGACTTTATCTTGTGTTTGGAAAGTGAGAGTATTCATTTATATAGTTAAATCTACAAAGCGCATGTGCATTAGCTTATTGGATTATTAATACTACAATTTATAAAAACATAGCACTATATAAAAGAAATGTCTTAATTTATATATCCAAATGATTTTTTGTCACCTTATGCCTTATTCTCATATCTTTCAAAACAATTATCTTCACCATATTCTGGTGCCATCTACTTAAGATTGAGCAAACAATGGGCACCAGAGAATGTAGTGCTATAAAAACTCCAATCTTTTTTAGTCCATTCAAAATTGAAAGGAATTTCCACTTATGCATATTGAATCCATCTTTTACTCATTTTATTATTTAAACTAATGATTTGAAATTTAAAAAATCCTTAAGTTTCAAAACCTGGCTAACTAAAGTGGAGTGGTTCTTGGAAGGATATAAGTAAATATATGAAATCATTATTGATATTTCTTACTTTTCCCAATTTCTAATTTTTTTATGAGTTATAAATAAAAGAATTTAATTTATTTACTGGAACTCCCACTTAGAGATAATTTAGATTTTCAACAAATTTGTCTTTGTTATAAATAGATATCTTGAACATGTTCTGAAATCGATAGAGACAGGTAGAATGTGACATTTTGCATTCTTAGATTATATTTCTAAGTGAATTAAATAAAACATTTTAGTTTCACAGTTTTATGCCACTGCATTCTTAAAGCATACAAAAAAATAAATTTTTTTTTTACTTTATTATCTAAAACTCTGACCAATAAAATTTAGTTATTAGATTTTACCTTAATTACATTTATCTACAAAAAAAAAATTCAAATTCACAAATCTTTTTTTTTTTGATAATCAAAAACCTGAAACCCCATTGTTACATACAATTTAATTTCTTTTTTTTATCAAAAACAAACTTTATTAAACCCCCCCAAAAAAAAAAAAATACATAATATTGTATAATAAAAACAATATGCAAATTAAAGTTCAATAGGTAGAAATTGGTCTTCAAATGTCAATAAGATCCCATGTGCTATTAAATAAATCTTGTGATGATATTCTATTGTCTCTTTCTTTTATCATTCTGATTTCTTCAGAGGATCTGTACAATTAGAATTAAAGATAATATCACATCGAGTTAGCCACAAACTATATATTAAAAAAGTGACACTTCTAATATCAGCAAAAACTCCCGCTTTAATTGCTTGTATCAATACATGTATCAATGAGCTTTATGTTTATAAATAAAGCTAATAAATTATCTACAAACTTGCAAATAACTGCATTCACCAAAAATATGTTCAATTGTATCTTCATCTCAGTGACATAAACCACATAGACCATCAATAAAAATAAATCCACGGTTTCTTGTTAAAAAACTACAAGTAGGTAGTGCATTTACATTTATTTTTATCAGGAAATCAAAATATTTTGGCTCCAAACCCCACCATCTGAAATGTTTCAGCAGATTAAATGTTGTCAAGTTAAGACTTGAATTAATGGGCACTATTGCTTCATTAATGAGATAATAAGCCTCCCAGTATAATTTCTTTTTGCTTGTTGTTATACAATTACATTCCAATTTTAATTAAAATAAGAACATTCTTATTTAATTATAGCATAAAGAAAATAAAATTTAAATCTTCATCAAATTGTAGACTTTAGCTCAAATTATTTGGTTACTTTTTAAATATTTTACTGTATTTGTTAAATGTAATATTTATTAAATATATTACTTATTAAACATTATTTATTTTCATTCTTAAAAAGATTATTTATATTGAATAATATGTTTACTAGGTGAATTTGTAACAAATATACTGAAATAATTCTAATTTCTCTTTTATAACAAATAGCAAACTTAATCTGTTTTTTTTGACAAATTCTCTTTAACTCTTATAAGCAATCTTATGCTCCTATAAATTTTATATCTGCCTTCATTACTATTATAGCATTACCATCTATATCAAAATTTTCTATCCTTTCTTTTCTCTATGAAGTATTATAACCTTATTTTTCTTATTACATTGCTAAATCCATATAATATTAATACCATCTATATTCTTTATTACTTTTTACAACGCTTTTTCACAATTCATTATTGACAGTTTCGATTGCTCCAGCAATCTTCTTCAGAATTTCTACTTATATTTCAAAATCTCAAGTTCTGAGAAAGATTATTGGGGCAATCAAAATTATCAATAATGGATTTTAAAAAAGCATTGTAAAAAGTAATAAAGAATATAGATGGTATTAATATTATAACTTTCTCTTCTCATGTATCAAAACAAGTGCAATGAAATCTTGTTGATGGTTATTTTTATTCAGTGTTGATTACTTTTAATGAATTTACATATATGCAATGTTTTGGAAAGCCTATTCATAAGCTGTTTAGGTCTACTACCCAGTTCTGAAAAATCTCAGACTTTTTATACTGGAGTTATCTACAACTAAAATTCATCGAATTAAAAGTCATTCAACCCCATTGCTAAGATTCAAATTCCCTATCTTTGACTAAGTAGACTCCATATTTAAATTCCATTAGTTATTATACATTTTTGAAACATAGAATTCCTCTCCACTTTCATCAACATTTCCAACAATCATTATTGAACTTGATAAACAACTGGTGATATCCATTCCAGAACTTTTGCTTGTTATAATGTCCTACTTCTCCATATCTTGCCATGCAACACTGCAAGAAAAAATTAATTGATCAAAACAGATAATCATCACTGGATTAATATGCACTGGTTTATGATACTTATTTCATCCATTGCAGTTTCTCCATATTTTTTTTCTTGTGAATATTTTGACCAAATAAATGCTGGAAGTATAAAAAGTGAGAAGAAATTAACAGATAAATGGCTGTAACAAAGTTATTTTTCCATTATGATAAGTGTTTACTTTTGACTATCAACATAATTTGATCTTTACTTTTGTAAGTGAATTATGAAGTGTTACATTTGTCCAATTACTCTATATGGATCAGAGCCTTGAACTCTTTTAGCTCATAATATTAAGATAATGAAGATTCTTATGGAAATGGATAAAGGAAGTCAAATGTCTAAATTAAGTGTTTAATAGAAAAGGTTGTATCTCTCAAATTAGAAGATTGAATTGGATAGATCATCCACTAAGACCCTTCAGAGATTGTAGGAATGAAGATACTCCCTCAGCTTTGCAGAGACATCATTACTTGAAAGTATAATAAATAGCAGAAGATCAAATTTTAGAGTATCATCATTAGAAGTTTTGCCCTGCATGAGTTAATGTAGTAATAAAATGGTAAGCTCTAGGACTTAAGGTCTTTGGACCATGTTCAATTATATCATTTCCAGTGTCTTAACATTTTATGAAATCTCAAGCAATAAACCATTTGATTAATTATTTATTAATTTTAACTAGCCTTTGAATTGAAGAAGTAATGAATGAATGAAATGTCTTTAATGTTATCCATCTATAATGTATGGTTTTTTTCTCTTATATATGGTAGAGTTTTACCTTTCAAATCATTAACCATTCAATAGATATTGGTTCCAGTCGGTAATTTTTCTCAGTAAAAATTGTTTTGATTCACATTTCTACATCAATCTTTATTAAAATTTTTGCATTCTTCCCATTATTTTTCTGCAATGATTTTTATCATATATATATAGGAAAAAATAGTTCATTGAAAAACAGATTTATCATAAACTTCTGGGACTTTTTAAAAACTTTCTTTACAATAGACAGACTTTATAATTTAACTCATAATGGCTAACTACATGGTACAAACTTTCAAATGTCTTAATTTCATATAATTTTTTAAATTTAACAAGTGACTGTCTCAATACTTTTCTAGATATATCTATATTTTACAAAAATCAAATTAATTTGAATTTAGCTCATGTAGTATACATTTTATACCTCCTTTTTCAGATTTAATGGTTCTCATGTCACTTATAGTCAAATGGATGTAAATTTTCTTCATCTTTTGTAAACAATCATTATTTGTTTTCCTAGTATTTAGATTAATATTATAATACTTACTGTAACTCATGCTTACAATAAAAAAAAGCAAATTTATTTTATTATAATAAAAAATTATAAAAAAAGTAATCAACTGATTCTAATTAAAAGTTATTTTGAACAAAAGTAATTTATTCTCCAATTTTGTGATTTTATGGTTATACTTTAAATATATATATTTTTTAATGCTTACTGTAAATAATTTACATAATTTTAAAAAATCAACTTTGGAATGATAATTATATAAAACACTTTTCTTAGGAGTGGTATGGAATACCGGTTGTAGTGTTTACATTATTATATCACTTTGTAGCCATTGCTGGTTAATGCAAGTGTGAAACCATTTTTCCTACTAGGATCATTGTAGTTAGAAATGTACTCTCTGTAATAAAAGATTCGATCACTTCCTTGAATTGCTTAATCCTAGTAGAAAGACCCTTTTATCTTCAATGAAATGTCATTTAAATTTCTTAGTCACTCCATAAACACTTTGAATATAGAACAATCTACAAGAAGCATTAACGGAATTAGATTCTTTAGTTTCTTTTTCAATGATACATTTCAATGCTAAGCTGTTAAATTTCTCAACATTTGATATTTTTACAGTAATAAACCTGAAACTCTAAAAAAGATTTCCCTTCTTCATTTTCAAATAGACCTGCTTATCCTTTTAGCACTTTTCCTGTTTATAGTTTCATTCTTTTATGGATTAACTATATATACTTTTCTAAGTCATTTCTAATAAAATGCAATATTCAATTTAATCTTAACAAAGAAATACGAATAATGTAAATATACTCATGTAATGTATAGTCAGTTTTAGATATCAAAACATTAATTTATTTTGGCTTAAAGAAACCTTATTTGATTCACACTCTTTTTAGCAGTAGGATATAAGCTTGCCTTTTACGTATGCAATCTTTGAATTTTTATGAATGCTTAAGAGATGCCACTTTTTGTGAAGACCCTTCTAGGCAAGAAGATTTACATGTTTAAAAGGCAAATCAAAATTGAAAATTTCTCCAATTTTACTTAATTTTTTTGATAATCATAATACCAAGAATGAAAATATTAATTTAAAATGTTACTATAACTTTTTGGTGGTTATTCGGCAGGACTTGAAATATACTCCATCCAAATAAAGATTATTTTTCCATAAACTCTCTAAAATTAATGCAATAACTTCAGAATTGAAAAACTAATTTAAACTCAAAGTATTGACAAGAAATTATACTAAAGCAGGATTTCTTATAAATATATTAAATATTAATATATCTATTATTAACTTATTCATACAGTATACTGAATGTTTACTACCATAAATAGGATTCAAACTTAGGATTTTCAGTCTATATTCATTCATTCCATCTCAAATAACCCAATACAAATTCAATATCTATTGTTATTTTCTTAATTATTCATAATTATATATATATATATAAATTGATAAACTTTTCTTAAACACATTGTAATTAATTCTACACATTATGAACACTAAATAAGAAAAGCTGCAATATAGATGTATCTTAAAAGTTGAGCTAAGGACTTTAGATATCTTAGTTATATCATATTCGTAGCAATGACTGCTGAACAGAAAAGTGGTGGGTATAAATAGGATATAAATGTATGCAAATAAATTAAATAGCCACTTTTTAGAGAGGGGGAAGCAGGATTCCTTTTTTATTTATGGAGTTCAAATTATTGGCAATGTATCATGCCTTCTATCCACCAATCATTGTTATGAATATAACAGATATCAAAAGCCCTTAGCTCAAATTTTAATGTATAACTACACTGAAGTTTTTATTTAGTGTCCCTAGTGCTTAATTAATTATTCATGATATATCCACTCCCCAATCAGCCAATTTAATATTTTTAATGGTATTTAAATGTTTTTCATTGCAGATGATCCATTATCTGTTTAATAAATGAAACTAATAGTAAATTAGTTTTTCTTTCTATTGCTGACTGTTTATGCATGTTCAACGTATTAATGAAAACTAATTTCGTATTATCAAATGCTTTCTTACCCACACTACTCTATTTCATTATAGTTGAATTTTGAACTTGTTTATTTGGACTATTTTCAGTTGATTTTAATAACCATCCGTTATTTTTTAAACCTAAGTACAGCTAAAAATTGTCTTCATTCTTAATCATTTTAGAACATGACACTTCTAATTAATTCTCATAAAATCTGTTTTGTCATCTACTGTTATTGCTCTGGTGTATCACTTTAATCATCATACTAGAAGTAAATCTTATTAACATAAAATCTGAATTAGAAGTTGTTTTGCATGACTTTTCCTTTGTTGAATAAATTTATGTATTATAATTCTTAATTAATGACACTGTAATAACTTCATTGTCATGATCTATTTTGTGGATGCACATGGAATGGCTATTCTATATGTTATCGGACATATGGTGTACTTCAGAACATTGTTGCAGATAACAGGTCATTAACTGAAAGTGCATCTTAAAACAGTTCCACTGATGGATTGATAGTTTAGTAATCTGAATCTTTTAATATCCCTAAGAGATTGACAGTGTTATGAAGTAATCAAGATTTTTCCAAGTTAAGAATGGACAGCTTTAAGTAAATAGTGTTGAAATAGCAATTCCTAAAACGACTTTCTGGATAAACACCATTGTTCTTTATAATAACATCTCTATTTGCTTTTGCAACATGTATACTTTCAGTTTTAAAACATATATATATATATATATATTTGCTTTTGCATTTATTTTTATATGAAAACAATTTTTAACATCTAACCATTATCATATTCTTAAATTATAGATCAGCCTTCAGATTAATCTTTCTGGATATTCTAATCTTATGTCATCTTCTTTTGTTGCATTTATGGTTTTTTAATCTGTATTGTTCTTTCAATGAATACACAATTAGTTTTTACAAACATTATTTATTCTATTTGTCCTCTTCTCCAATTCACCTCGTGAGTTTACTGTTCATAATATCAACATCACATGACCTCTCATATGCTTTTAAAAACAATTATCTTCAATCTACTCTAGATTCATCTCCTATAAGTTTAAGTAATCAACAGACACCGGGTAGTCTAGTGCTATAAAATCCCCCATTTTTAAACTGACCAGTTTCTGGCTTTTGCCATCTCTGTGAAAACTAGTATTCAATGCTGAACCTAGTGCAGGAGATGCCTCTAGAATCAGGGTCGCTAACCTGGTCCCTACTGCCCACTATTGGGCATTTAAAGCTTTCAGATAGGCAATGAGTATTTTCCAGATGTTAGAAAAAAAACCATAGACTATTATAGATGTACAATAAGGGTTTCAATTTTTTTGCAGAATTTTGTATGTCTCTCATGGAACATGCTAACTTGGTATAAGCTTATAAAGATTCCAAATTTCGATATTGACATTCATGTATGCTCTGGATGCACGATTTATAAGAATAGATAAACAACTTGTAACAATCACATAGTCTTCCTCTTTTATCTATGGTAGTCCATGATTATTTGAGATTAGTTAAGTGAGAATGATCTTAAGCCCCTTTGTAAAAAAATATACATTTTTTAACCAATTTCCCTTTGTAAATATACATTTTTTAACCAATTTCAATTCATGTCTCAAAAAAGAAATAGATTCGTGGCTATTTACTGGAATTCTTGAAAATGGATTTTATCAAATCTGTAACAAATATGCAGCTTCCAATGTGTTTATTGTGCCACAAAACGTTATCATGAAACACTAACTTAAGCTATTCAAGCAACAGCAGGATGTAAGAAAATTATATTGTTAACAAGACTACCAATATGGTCGGTAGGTAAAAAAAGATTGACAAACCCTGTTATAGAAGATAAATTGTTTGTAAAACCTACTTATACAGAGGCTAAAGTACTTTCTATTTCCTTATGATAAACTACTTACATCTTTAATATGACTAATATTTTCAATCAGATTCTCTCTAATTAATTCTGAAAGTTGTTATCTCTTCATCGATCCAGTCATTATGCTTATCTTGCATAAGCTTTGGATTTTATCAAAGCAAAGCTGTACATGGCTGTTCCATTTTACATTTAACATCTGCATTAGCAGAAATAATCCACTCTATTTTAAAGCCACCTATATAAGCATGAATAATCAATGGACTCAAGACATTAATGCTGACCAGATTCCAGACCTATTTATAATTAGTGACCTTGACTGGTGAAGAGTCAAGCTTATGATTTTTAAACCTAAAGTTTTAAGCTCAAACTTGAATGAGCAGCTACTTATATAGTCAACAAGTATGTATTTTAGTTACATCAACTATATATGTAAGCCATAACAATTGGAGAACAATATCATTACTTCCAGTAACGAGTTAAGTCAATATAGTGTGATCAATCTTTTCAACAAAATTAAAGGGTACATAGTAGAATCAAAAGAATATCCTTATAATTTTTTTTTAATCATCATTAGCAGCCAGTTGCAAATAAGTATGGTCACTTCTATCCTAGATAGAGGGAAGATCATCATCAATCATTATCAATCCACTGCGGGATGAATCTCTCCAAGTTCAATCCATCTTCTTCGATCTCTAGCCTCTCTTCACATCACCCCTGTACACTTTCTTATTTCATTCATCCATCTCACGTGTTCTCTTTCTGGGTCTTTTACAATCTCTTGGAATCCGGTTTAATATTGCAACTGTCCATCTATTATTATCTCTTTTAAAAATATGTCCAGCCCAACTCCACTTAAGTCTTGCAATGAGGTCAGTAAAACCTGTTTGTTCTCTTACCCACACATTGCGTTTTCAATCCCTTCTTGTTATTCCCAACATGCATCTCTCCATACTTCTTTGAGTGGTCTAAAGCCTCTGCATTGCTCTTTTATTAAATGTCCAAGTCTCAGATCCATAAGTAGGAAGTGGTAAAACACATTATTAAACATCTTCCTTTTCAAATACATAGACATATTTCCTTTTAATATTAAGTTATTTCTACCAAAAGCATTCCAACCAAGTTTAATTCTATGACTAATTTCATCCATTATGTTTCCATCTGCAGTAATAATCTGACCAAGATATCTGTAGCTGTTAACTTCTTCTAACTCATCATAATCAATCTTTATTTTCATCTTTTGAAAAAATCCATTAAACATTACTTTAGTCTTTTTAACATTTACCTTTAGTACTACTTTCTTATTTTCTTCTGATAACTTTTGCAACATTTTCTAAAGCTCTGAAGCATTATTTGCAAAAACAACTACATCATCTGCAAAATCTCAATGACTTAAATAATCTCCATTTACTTTCACTCCTTTAGCTTCCCATTTTAATCCACAAAATACTTATTGCAGCACTGTTGTAAAAAGTTTTGGAGATGTGGAGTTGCTCTGTCTTACACCTTTTTCAATGTTGATTTTCCTACTGTCATTATGTAATCTAATTGTTGCTGTTGCATTTTTATGAACATTCAAAATATGACAATATTTTGGGTCTATACCTTGATAATCCAATGCTTTAATCACAGAAGGAATGCTTATAGAATCAAAAGAGAAATAAGATAATGATAATATTGATGGTAATAGTATTATTAATGCACTAAAAATAAGTTTTATGATGACTATGAATTAGTATGTGAACTACAAATTCGTCTATGTATTAAACATACTGGTTCATTATTCTGTTTATTTGATATTTTTCAATGTTGTCTTTTAACTTCTGATGAAAACTTTTCTTTCCGATTCCATGCCTAAAAATAACTCCTCAATGTATTCTGTTCTTTCCTATAGTCTCCAATTAAAACAATCAACATTGCACCTAGTAAGTCTGTCTTTCCCATAGAAACCATATCAGATTAACCATAAAACACTCTTTTAAGAAATCTTGTATAGTTCATTCATTTCACCTGTCCAACCCAGTAGTGATGTGATTTTAGATTAGTGGACTGTCCTTATGATTTTGCTACTATTCACAAAGCATCCTTAATATTCTTATATAATTCTGTAAACACTTCTTCCTCTTCCTTAATTTTGCTTCTTCACATACAGCCATATATCTTTTCAAAATATAATCACAACTTCTTACACCATTTAAGCAAAAATATTTATTATTATTATTATAACAGTTTTGACTGTTCCTCGCAGTCTTCACTCTATGGAACTGTTTTAATAATAATAAATATTTTTGCTTAAAAGAAGAAGTTGTGAATATTTTGAGAAGATATAAAACATCCTTAAATCAAATTTCTCTAATGCATTTATGTTACCACTACCCAATTTGAAAATACCAAACGCAGAATTTTGCCCATCAACCAACAATAATCTGATTGCTGGATATTGTTCATAGCATATAAATGAGAGATATTTGCATTATTTTATTACAAAAGTAATTCTACTTCTGAAAAAAAGACAAATGGATATATCAGACTGTGTTCAGAGATCAAGGAAATGCATCTGTATTATCTGTATTTAGTTATATTTATGGTCTATCTTAATGATGTCAAAGATTCGTTAAAAGATTTTGTTGTTCTAAATCAGGATGTCAGCTTTTTAGCACCTCTGGGTCATATTGGAAAAAAAAAGTTTCTTAAGTCATACATTAAATATACAAACACAATGATAGACTGAAATATTATTGATAATTGCGGTCTCACCAAATCACCACAAACACATGTAATGTCTGATGTTGTCAATTTTACTGTCTATGCTAGGAAGATAACATATAGGAAATACCATTACAAACTAAAGCCATGCAGGCACATAAATAGCAAGAGAATACACGTTTAGTTTAGTAACCTTATGACGTGTAATCAGAAAAATATCTCATTATGTTTTAAGCAAATTTATAATTTTGTGTTAGATCGCATCCAAATCCATCCTAGGCCACATGCGGCCAACACATTGGATAAATGCAGAGATTTTAGAATAAATTATTGAATCATTTATTGCTTGTTTGTCTTGCCTATTGCTGAGTTATCTTAATTTATTTTCTGCAGTAGAAAATATATGTAATCAAAATAATGAGTGATAGTTATCAAGTTCAGTATTCTAATTATGTTCAGCAGTTTCATATATTACGCATTTGTAACTTTACTTACATAAATCAATCATAAATTAAATGCAAACAATAAATATATTTATTTAATAAAAATACATATTTAGTAAATAAAATGAAAATCTGATCATTTGCTCTAAACTTTATAGACATGCGCAGAATTTACTATTCTATTAAGACATTCTGACTCTGGAATTAATAGATAACATTACTTGCGCAGTTAAGTAAAAAAATAAAAAGACTTAATAGAAACATGTTTAATACAATTATGAATAAGAAATGAGGCTCATTTTTATTACATATTCAAAAAAATATTTTAAAGATATATAAATTAAAACTGCTTCATTCAGTCAGAGCAGCTTTACAATTGGCAGTCCCTCTCCAATAGAGGTCACTATTGTCAGGAAGTTGCTTGTTTCTTCTGTTTAATTAATTCAACTAGTTCTTTGTACCGAGATATACATTCTTCCTACAAAAGAAAAATATAAGTTTAATTTTTTATCTTTTTTTTCCCAAGATTAAAAATAAAAATGAAAAGTAGACATAAAATTTATACTTCATTCAAATTGAAAAAATATAAATTATTTAAAAAACTTTTTGGAGAATTAATGACGAATGTAAAAAAAAAAAGAATATTCTGCAAAAATGTCAAATGACATAATATGCCATTATTTTTATTACAAGAGCAGCTCCTATTACGACAACAATACAAGGTCACTTCAAAGACAGTACTGATCAAACCAAACAAATGTCACCACATGATAAAACTAGAGACCCTTTTTAAAATTTGAATACTTATAATGTATTTTGACTGAAACGTATATACATCTGTTCAAATATGAATTTTTTCTACAGTACAGCCTTTTTCACACCTGCACTTCCATATGTAATATATAGGGGGGTTTGAACTCAAGACTTTCACACGACCCTCAACCATCCATGCTATCTCATACAGCTGATACACTTGATCACACATATGTTGAAACAATAAACAGTCACCAATATATGTGGAGATGATAATCTGGACCAACTAATGAGTGCTGGTTTAACATGAAATATGTATATTAGTGATTGTTTATCTTTTTAACATGTGTTTGATCAAGTGTATCAGCGGTATGAGATAGCATGGATGGTTGAAGGTCATGTGAAAGTTTAAATCCCCTATATAATACATCTGTTTAAAAAAATGTAAGAAAACTAGAAGCTTCTGATCTGAATTAGAAAAATATTTTTGAGAAAAAAAAAATGACAGGAAGTCAAAGATAGATAATAAATCTAAAGCAAAAAACACTTAATAGTAGTTCAAAACAGTTTATTTACTTTTAAAACTTTTTACAAGTATAAATTAACAAGAGAAAGAAAACAATAATACCAACAGTGAAGAAGTTAATAACTGCCTAATTTACAAAGAAGGCCAGACACATATGATATTCAACTGTCTTAAAGATATGAGAATGTGAAATTTAAGATAGCCAATCACAGACAGAGTTAAGAATTTGGTTAATCGAGCAAGGTTCATATTTAACACTATGATTTCTCTTGTTTTATTAGTGGTTGTCATGAGTAAAAATGCTCAAACGTTTCTTATATATCAAACATTGTGTTCTGTTCATGATAAAGAATGTTTACTAAAGGATAAATTTACTAATGAAGACTCTAGAAGACTGGTTCAATCAGAAATAAAATTATATTCTAAATTACACGAATAAAGTAAAAGAATGTCAAAAGAAGAATCTTGTAAATATCAAATCTCGTATTCCACCAAACAAGGTAGCAGTTACACTTAGTACTAAACATCTACTAGATTCTGAATTTCTGTTCTAGATAAAGATTTAAAGCTTGCCATCACATCATCTAATATTCTCTTAATAGATATAATAGCAGAAACTAAGAAAGCCATACAAAAATTTCCTAAGAAGAGCAGATTTATGCTGGAGAATAAAAAAAAATTACTTGAGACACCATCAACATTGGTTACACTGACAGGAAAGTTATTAAATCTCTCAAACTAGATAAATCTTAATCAATCTCCCTGTTGACAAAGGCAATAAGAGCTCTTCATGGTAGATACATATAAAAAGTTGGTAAAAATCAATATCAGCTATAGAAATAAAATTATAAACAATCAGAAAGCACTGCAGGTACTTTACTGATTATTAAAACAGGCAAAACTCTCCATACAGTAGTACCACTCAGTGCAAGTCAAGAGTAATCAATGGATGCCAGAAGGCTTGTGCATAAAATCCCTATCTAGTGCTTACTCATCCAATATCCCCAGATTAGTTTCTAGCTTCTGGCATCCATTGATTATTCTGGCTTGCACTGAATAGCAATACGTATAAAGAGTTTTGCCTGTTTTAATAACAGTTAAGAGCAAGCATAAGAAATGGTGATCGTGTGATGTTTATTTACTTCACTGATTCAGAAAAAAGTAGATTAACAATATATTTCCTCTGTGGTCTACCTAAAATCCATAAGGAATATGTTCCACTAGTTCACATAGACACCGTTTCATATACTTACACAGGCTGTTAATAGCAGTTGCAAACTCTCCATACAGTAGTGCCACCAAGTGCAAACCTTCATAATCAATGGATGCAGAAAGGTTTGTGCATAATATCCCTATCCAGTGCCTACTCGGCCAACATCCCCAGACTAGTTTCTAGCTTGTGGCTTTTATCAGTGAGAAACCTTGAAACTGAGAACACTGCACCTAAGGATCTAATGCAACCCTCCAATAGCCACCTTTTACCTACTTGGTTCACTATGAAGCTAGAAGCCCAATATATATGGAGAATTTGCTATTGTTATGTTACACTACTGTTAATTCTAGAAATTCATCATCAAAACTTTTCAAAATTTCTTTTTAAGGTTCTTATATCTTTGGCATACAAGATAAAGTCTTTTGTCAGGGATTGCAAGCACTCTGTAATTAATCAAGAACATGAAAATATATAATTACCAACACTTTTTCTTTTTACATTTTATACAATGCAAACACATTATTTTCCCTATATAATTTTGAATCCATACAATTTTGGCTGTCCAGCAGTTTTATTCAGAGCTATAAAATATTCAAATATATATGCATACATAAAAACAAAAATAATATACTATAATTATATTTAAACATACATAATTCATATTTGAATTACAATTATTCATCCACAGAATGAAAAAAATATATAGTAATATTCAACATGATATTATAAAGGAATATAATTTTCTTCTTCCTTTTCCTATGCATTGATTTCTACTTTAACATATACCAATTACAACTTTCTTAAATACTTTATCAATACTATTTATTTATATCAAAACTAACAGTTTCGACTATCCTGCAGTCATCATCAGAGGATTGTAAAGAGCTCTGATGATGACTGCAGGACAGTTAAAACTGTTAGTTTTGATATAAATAAAGAGTATTGATAAAGTGTTTAAGAAAGCTGTAAATGATATGAAAATAGAAAGAACTGATATAGTGGTAACCTTGGATAATAAAATTTATTTCTAAATGTATCCTGTGATGAAACATTGTCTATTGCTAGAAAATGATTAAATGACGATAATAGTTTATAAACTAACAACTCTTCCTACTGATAATATAATAAAATTCATAACATTCAGCATACCACCAACATATTTCCAATGCAACACAAAATTCTTCCGATAAAATCAAGAGGGTTCATTCACCACTGTCATTCTTGGCCGACTACATTACATCAGAAAATTTAAAACTATATCCATTAACATTATCCATCTCTGACTAAAATCTGGTTTTGCTATATCAATGATACATTTTCTGTAAGGTAAAGCATTATTACAAACATTTCATCAATGACATATCTCTTTCAATTAAATTCACAAGAAAATCAGACCAATAACCCAAATTGTTATTCTTAGATGTTTTTATGACAATTCCCATACACAGGACAATACTTCGCACGTACATCCAATCATGATAGAACACAAAATGTGAATTATATTATCACTATTAAACAAAGCAAAATAAATTTTCTCAGAAGTCAGGGATTTGGAAAAAATCCAAGTCCTATATATAATAAACTCTTCAGTTAATCTCTAGAGACAATGTTTTTTTATTACTCTCTCATTTAAAGATTTAACATTTTCTAAATTTTAATCAAAAATAGTTTATATTTTAAAGTACTAAGATTTACACTAAAATGTGCTATTGTGTATCAAAAAAATCTTCTGCATATTTTTAAAATGTAGAAATCAATTTTATAATTTCTTTAGCATCAGTATTGAAATATGGCCTTGATACATTTCAAATAAGTAGGATCAAAAATTGATGTGAAAGAAAATTGTAATTTAACAAGTGAGCTAAAGATAACATAATTGGTCCGATTAATCATTTTAGTCAATATGAATCTTTGATTTTTGTAGTTGGTTGAGTAAATATATTGCAAAAAATTCACAACAGAAGTTTGATCATGTGATCTCTGACTAGATTTCAAGATATGAAAACCAAGATTGGACTTATCTAAAATTGAAGCATAAACTGAAATATGTATCTCAAGAAGTTACAAAAACAAAGGTAAGTAAATTTCCTTACAGACAAGCAAAAAAATATGTGAAAGATTTTGAGGTAAAGTAATAACAATATGACGAAGATTTAATGAAATTGGTCCTTGGTGTCATAATTAACCATAACAGAAGCTTTCTTTCAAGGAAGTTTTTGAAATATAATCATACTTAAACTCGCCACTTGTTCTAGTCCTCCCTTCTCTCAGAAATGGACTATTCCAGATTCCTCCTTATCTGATCGGATTAAGCATTGTTTGCCGCAGGCCAATAGGATGATGTATAGCTAAAACATAGCCAATGATTATTACAGGCCAATAAGCAATGATGCTTGCTGAATCCGAGGGTTTTCAGTAAAGTCAGAGATCTGGCTATAAATAGTCAGCCTTTTGTGAGAATCAGGGAAGAACATCTATCTAACCTGAAAAGACTGTATGCATTCTCTCAGGGAAGCCCTGCTAACCTGAACAGCATGCTGTCAGCATTCCCACTAATAGCAATCCGCTATTTGTCTATGCAGCTATGCAAGTCCACAGAGGGATGTACGCTGCTGAGACTACTATCGACTCGAGGCAAGCTGACTTGTACAACCAGAAGAGTCATTCTCCCTACCCGCAAGGCAAGCTATCAGGTGTAGGTGGAAGCGGTAGAACCAAAAGACTCGGATTCGAGAGTTCCAATATAACTAGTGTTTATTGTGTATATACTGTATAATTTATTGTATATAGTTGTGAATAATAAATATTATATTAACTATAATACTAGTATTAGTATTAATTTCTGTAGGTTGGGTCTGTAATCCAGACCAAACTCAACACCACTGAAAAAAGTTCATATAAAATTCTCCAGCATCCTATTTCAAGTATTAAAATAGTTTACCTGAAAATTAAATCAATCCATTATTTCATTAATTTAGCAGTGAAAACACAACATATAATGGTTTACTGATGGGAATTTACAAAAAAGTTCTAGCATCAAAAATGCCAAACCTGATCCACAATCCATGGGCCTTAAGCTTGAATGTCTAATTTATCACTTATTCAAACCATATAGAGCACTGTTAAATATAAGATGCAAACTAAAGCTGCAGCAGTAATTCATAGTGTGGCTGCTAGGGAAGGCTTTAGGAAATTACAAACTGAAAACCATCTAGCACCAAGCACCTTAATAAATTATTACAGTAAAAGACCATTTTAATACTTGTTAATCAAAACAAGTTAATATACACTTAAACTATAAAAACTATAAAAAGCAAAAGAGCCCTAAGGTCTCACAATAATTGTAAAAGTTAGATATCCATGAGATGTTTTTTTCCTTAAATCATTAGACTACATCAAGTAATCTTATAAGATGCTTTATTTATATGTGTTGACAAAGAAGGCAGGATGGACAGATGCTACATTTTTGATTTGACAAATAACAAGGTTGGAAATTTCTGAGATGTGCAGTTGTACTAAATTGAAATTGATAAATTGGAAAGATATGGTTGTCAATGTTGGAAAAAAAAAAAAGCAAGAGAGAAAAGAAATGGATTAATGATATAGAATATCTGAAGAGCAAGACAAATCAGAAAGCTTTCAAGAGAATGGTCAGGCTGATGAGTTGTATATGCACTTTAATAGAATACTAAGAACTGAACCATTAAGGTTCAATCTTATTGAAAATTTACACCATTTAATTCTTTAGTATTCAAAACTTTTTTCCTTATTCATCAGATTATTATAAAATTTATTTTTTGTGACAAAAGCTAAAGAGTGACTCACTTTGTCTAAACATTAAATCTATAATAGTCTAAAAATACTGTTCAATTGAAAGAATATATTAAATAATATTTAAATATTAACAATAGTAGGTCAAAGAAAGATGAAATTAAAATGGAAGTTATTGTAAACCCCTAACAATGCAAACCCATCAATAAATAAAAAAGTACAGGTAATTCATTCTGCACTTTTCCATTTATTGACAGGATTGAATTAATAGTTCACTGGAGATTTACAGTAACTTCCATTTTAATAAAGTAATACTGTTAACCTCCTTTCCTCTTCTTTATCTTATCTGCATTGATTATATTTATAAATAATTATTCACTTACTCCATACAGCATGTTGTTCTTATTATTGTTTTATTTGCTTACAGTTTCGGCTATACAGCAGTCTTCATCAGAGCTACAAAATATGTGCATATAAATAAATACAATATGAATAACAACTATTGTATTTATATATACATATTTTATAACTCTGATGAAGATTGAACAGCCAAAACTATAAGCACATAAAACAATAATGAGAACAAAATATTGCATTAAATAAGTGTATAAGAAAAGAGATAGTTAGTGATTTTCTTTAGAATAATTTATTGAAGAAAACAGAATATACTTTTGAAGAGAAAAAAACAGATTAGAAACAATCCTGTCAGCATTCCAAGATATAAAAATGACGTCTTCATGAGTTGTCAGTAGGATGAGAAGAATAGGAGTATCTTAATTATATGTGATCAAGTAACACATAGTACTACTAACGCCATCATACTGACAAAATTAAAATCACATATTGTCAATCCTATAATAGAATTGTGATATTATTTTTTTTAACTGGTATTTTTCTGAACATAGCAAAATTTTAGCCCATTTCATGAAAAGTTTTAATGAGCAATTTAAATGAAAGGTAATATATTGAACAACGAGATAAGAATACCACTTTGCCATGTTGTAAAAAAAATCCCACAAAAAATGGAATGAAGGTCTATCTATTGTTTTTCTGAAAGTTTGTGATGATGGTGTTCTAGTTGTATTTTTATATTGGACTATTTCCATCATCTAATATGCATATTGAATATCTTCAGAAAAATTTAACTTTATTTAAATATTCCAAATACATTCAACTGTTAGCAATAGCACAACAGACAGGTTAGAATATGCACAATGTTTCGAGAGGTATTATTCTCCCCTCTTCATTAGGTGCTGCTGGCCTGACCAGTGACAGTACTAGCGAACCCAATATTAGGCTGAGAAGAAAAGTTACAAAGAAGAATATTTAAAGAAGCTGCTCACAAGACAATGACAAAAAATACAACAGGCCAACCTAGTGTGATGAACATAATATATGGAAACCACTAATCAACTTTGCTCTTAGGAAAAAATAGAGAAATCAGGAGGAACCTCCTAGATAAGTATATGAAATTTCTACTGACTGCTGCCCTTGGCAGGATGGCTCAGTTGGTTACAGCATTACCTTAAAATTCAATAATCAAGAATCTAAGAATCTGGGTTCGAATCCCATGCTAGTACTGTCACTGGTCAGGCCAGCAACACCTGAAGAAGAGGGGAGAATAATACCGCTTGAAACATTGTACGTCTTGATGTGTTATTACTAACAGTTAAATGTATTTGAAATATTTAAATAAAGTTAATTTTTTATAAAGACATTCAATGTGCATATTAGATGATGGAAATAGTCCAATATAAAAATACATGACACGATCACTATTTCTTTATGCTAGTACGTTACTATTATTAAAACAGGCAAAACTCTCCATATAGTAGTGCCACTCAGTGCCAACCAGAGTAATCAATGGATGCCAAAAGGTTTGTGCATAAAATCCCCATCTAGTGCCTACTCATCCAATATCCCCAGACTAGTTTCTGGCTTGTGGCGATCTGAGAGCACAGTACCTAGATCTTAGGATCTAATGCAACCCTCCAACACAAAAAATCCAGGGACTTTATGCACAAACCTTCTGGCATCCATTGATTACTCTGGTTGACACTGAGTGACTACTGTCAAGGCAACCTCTTTTTAAACTGTTAAAATGAGGTTGCCTTGACAACAGTTTGAAATTGTTGATTGTAGTTGATATTGGGATTGTCTAAGTGTTGATTGGTTTTTAATGATCTATATATACTCTATAATAATACATATTAAAAACTGCAAAAAAAATAATTTACAACAAATTAAAATGGTCTTCCATGTTTTAAATGAAATCTCCCTTACTGTTATATGTTTAAAAGCAGCCCCACTGGTCCCTTAGTTTTACTTGAATATAAATATTTAGATAATCTGAAATAATTTGGAATGATATCAACTAAAAGTCAAAACTATTTTGAGACAGTAAAAAAACTAGCAATCAAATATTATAGTAAAAATAAAATGTGAAAGAAAAATCGTTTCTCGGTTTATTAAATATAGCTTATGAAAAAATTTATCTTAAAAAATATATAATTAATCTTCAAAAAATTGCAGTTTTTATTATGTTTTTTTACAATACATTATTATATTTATTTTGGATCTTATTAATCTGAAAATAAAAAATAAATGTAATGAAAATTGGTATTTTTTATCTTATATACTACGTTAAATAATGCACAACTCATTTTCATTAATAATTTAAAATATTGGTATGCATCAAAACTTAAACATCAATTTTGCTTTTCTAATCATTTTATTAATTACCTTAGTTTTTCCAGGGACATCTTTAGCTATTACATCCCACCTATCAGGAGTCCCCTTCGGGTACTGGATAAGAGCTTGTTCCAAAAACCTTTGCTGGTATCTTGACCATGTGTCAGAATCATTTTCTTTCTTTGCACTTAAGTCTTGCTGGGAAATCATCAGCGTTCGCTCAGCAGTTTTAATTATTTTTGTTGGCCGATGTCTTTTAACTGTTGCATCTTCATCATTTACTTGTAGAAAACCATCTGTTTTAATTTCTGCAAACACACATACACCCATATAAAAAAAACAATATTAAAACATTTATTTAAATTTTCAATAAAATAAACTATGTTGTTTTAGTGAAAATCTAAGCTCTAGAAAAATGATATACATCCCAAATGTGAGCAAATACATATTTATAGAATATAAAATTTAGATCCACTATGAATACTACCCACATCAAGCAATATTTAGCACATAATCTGTCTACTCATGAAATCATGTGACAAACAAGCCTCAAAGTGACAGCCGAGAACAATAGCTCTATTATTGATTAAATTTTTTTTTTTTTTTTTCAGTTGGAAAAATAATCCAGAAATCTTTAGCCCTTGAATTCACCACCGAGCTAAATTCAGAGCATTAAGAACTGCTTTAAACAATACGTATTATTGACCAAAGCTACATACAACACTAATGAAAATTAATACACATCAAACACAGATTCAGTGCCATAACAATCAGAAGGTTTATCATCAAATGGTTTTCTAAGAGATCAATGTCTAATTTTAATATTAGTCGTAAAATCAGTTTAGATATGGCTACCAAGTTTAGAACTCTGATTATACAATATGAAACAATAAAAAAAAAAAAACATGAACATCTTTTTGATCCTGGTATTGTGGAAATTGTTAAGAAATGAAAGATCGAAGAGGTTCGATTTATTGTCAAAACTAACTCATGATGAATAAGAGAGCCAACAATAGTGCTCAAATAAGCAAAAAAATTAGGGTTTTTAAAAATTTTTAACAGTAAAATAATGTAAATTTTTTTTGATAACCATGATTTATTATGACACTAATGCATAGATAATATGTTTGGTTTAAGTTCATTTTATTCTTTACTCTCTGTTACACTACTTCAATATTATTTATAATATTGGCAGAGGTTCAATATAAACCTATTAGATTTGACTGGGAAAAAGGCATAAAAAATTTTTTTTGCAAGAAATGAATTTGATTTTTTGTGAAAAGATTTCTTCAATCATAAATTTATGTGAACTCCATCGTATTTAAATAAATTGTAGTTGAAAAATTCACATTATAATATTCCTTTGGCAGTATAGAAAAAAGATTACCCATTTCTTCTTATCTTTAGAAAAGATGGCTCAAATAATGATCTTAGAAGTGTTCAACTTACCACTTTGGTTATAACCATATCTCTACTAAAGATTTTTTTCAATGATTTGGTCAAAAATGTTTTTGACTCTCACCTATTATACTTTCAACAAATTGCACATAACAGCATTTAAAATTCTTATAACATTATGAGTCATACTTGTATGGATTCATATGACCAAACTATTATACTCATAGTTTTGATCATCATCCTTCTCATTTGTTTTAACCACTTCCACATATCTTTCATCGAACAAAAATAAATTATTATAATTTATTGTGAAGATGTAGAACTTAACTACAACCCCATTCTTCCCAGATAAATATTTTAGTGATTATTATTAATTATTCTTAAACTAGAAATTCTCATTTCATTTCAAACCCAGATATATACTTTAAACTTTTAATTAGAGATGAATATATTTTTTATTATTAAACACAACCACATGAAATAATCAATTCAAGTTTATTCCATTTTCCCCCATGTGTGATAATACACTTAAAACTTATATTTCACCACATATATTCTAAACACATGAATAAAACACTTGAAAAAGGTAACTGACCGCTCAAAATGTGGTCAGGTTTAATAATGGTAAATATATTTATTTTTAATCAAAATTTAAAATATATATCTGGACTAAAAATCATAGGATAATTTCTGACTTAAAAAATGATTAGTAATAAAAATTAAGCTATCTATTTTTTGGGGGGAAAGCGTAGTTGGGTAAGCAAAAAGTATGGCATCTTCACACTAAATTGTAATACTCTGATATTTACATATACTGAGCAACTATAATAAAGTCACTTGAGCAGCTATGATCTGAATTTCGGTTCAGCATAAAATGCATCTCTTGACAGTAATTTGCCGTTTTCAGATATCTTTATTTGTGTGATTACAGTTATAACGTTTTTCATTTTGCTAGGCCTTTACACGCTAATATAAACTGCGCGTGAGTTGATCAAGCTATGTCAAAAAAGAAGAAAGTTGTATTTCTATTCTAAAAACACAGCTATTTTTCCTGATCAACTTCAGCCTATTAATGGTTACGAATTGTGCTATTGACAAAATCAACTTTTAATTTTATTTACTATGGGCGCCAGAATTCCTAAGAATCCGCTGAAATATGTCGCCAGCACCTCTCGCAAGTTGTAAAACAAAAAAAAAATAAAAAGATTTTTATTATATTTTTTTTTAAGGGGCGGTAATTCTACCGTAATAAGAATTAATGATTTTTACGATTATTAGTCCTGGGCGTATTGAAACATATTGGCAAAGGTAACTTACGTTTAAATCTTATTACACTAAAAATAAATTTAATAATAAAAAATAATAACTATTATTAATAACGCACAAATGAGAATTGATATTAGAAATATTTTTAATTTTGACAAACTAAAATACTTCATGGTAAGTAGCTAATTAATACCTTGGAGAGAACACATTTAATTCAGGTGGGAAATATCCAGAAAATATAAATATCAGTTAAAATAAACAAAAAGTTCTTGGTTAAATAAGAGTCTCTCATATAGAAAAATTAAAGTCACTATCGGGATTCTTTTATACGTATATTTTTACGAGTAGTTTTAAATAGTTAACTTTGTCACAATCAGGATAATTATTCTTACCGGTAAGTTTCATGAATTCAGTAGTAGATAACTATGCATAGTTTTTTGGTTATAATGAGCTCGGCCTTTTGGTTATTGCTTGATCTTGTGGTCCATTTCCCCAGTCGGTCACGAAGGCTTTTCCTGGTGTACATCATTAGGTCCGATGTCTTCAGAAGCTCCGGTTCACTGCGACATGCCGAATTCCTTCAGCGAAGAGCGATCTTGGATATATTAATGTTATCCAAGACCAACTAGAGAAACAAAATGAACAAGACGTCCTTCAAACTGATCTCTGCCTTTTATACTCTCTAGAGGCCCAGTTTTCCGACTTCTGCGTATATCTTTTGTTTGTCCAAATATCCGTTGATAATCTTATATATTCTTTATAAAATTTATGTTACAAAGTCTCTATTTTTTTTAGCATAATTCTGCCATCTTTAATTAGTTGAAATATTTTTACTTTCTCTTATCTAGATTGGTAATTTGTGTCTTTTGTTCTCTCCAATTCTAACTTTTATTTCTAATTACATAAAAAAAAAAAACCAAAGAATAATTTAACTTTCATTGTACGTTATTTTTTTTAAAAAAAAATTAGTCAAAAAAAAATCTAAATTTACTTTTATTTTTTAGCTTCTACCAAATGCCAATATATTTGCAACGTATATAAATAAACGTTACACAGTATATGTCGTAAAATGAAAATTATGACAAAGTAAATTTTGTTGGCTTTCATTTTTAGGTAAAAGATCTACCTTTGTTCTTTCAACTATTCAAATAAAATATTTCCACCAAGAAATCACAATAATAGGAAACCTACTGCTGGACTGGTGCAGAAAATTTTCTTGGAATTTTACTAACTACAGATGTAATCAGCACATAAAAAAAATTGTATAATGTCACATTTTATTAGAATTAAGTTAATATGTTATAACATTTGTACCACAAATATCTTAAGCGGACTAAATTTTGATGATGAAATTATGACTAAATTTATTGTGATGAATTTCACTACTGGATATCTAAATATAACCATTTTTACTTCTTAAAGAATGAACATATAATTTATTGTCTCAGTCTACTAAATATGTAGAATAAAATGATTTTTAACATATAGATACATATTTTACTATCACATTGGCAGGTAGGAACTCAATGGACAAAGATATTTGTTGCATTAAATATTATAATAATAACCAATTGTCGAGCAAGGAGTTATTGCTTGGCAACCTCACTAGCATTGAACACCTACTAGAAGCAGTTGTTTCAATTACAACATCTTTCAACTTTGTCCATTGCTTCATTTTCAATCATCTTTATTAATCCCCTGCCATTTCTTTAGCTTTTGAAATCAAACTTTTTTTATTCCTTGTATTAATTCTATACTGAGTATTCTCCCATCATATTCAGTTTTCCATTTTATTGCTTTACTAAATAGTTACTCGTAAAGTAATTGCATGGTAAATTGCTCAGAAGTTATGTGATGATGAGTACCATAGTGGCAGAATAAGCATTTAATCTGAGCCATATGTTTTCAATAACGTTATTCAACTGAGAACTGAGCATGGAACATTTAGCTCTGAATCTGCCAGTCCACCTAAACCATTCAGAACAGATCTATTGCCGACCATTCTTAGTATACATCCCTATCAGATAGTTGATTTTCTTAATATATGAGTCATTATTATTTTTTGGATGTTGCTTAATGTCTGCATGCCTATCTTTTTCATTATATTCTCATAAATCTTCAAATCACACTCACTTATGTGTTAGAACTCTTCCAACATTAAAAAACTGGATCTTATGCCAGTCAAGTCTTCAAACATTCAATGACCATATTTATTCTATGTCAAGAAACTATTCATTTTTGAAAACTGTAGGTTAAAGAAAATATCTTATGATGATTAGTTAGCTGGAGAGAATATCTTTTTTGCAAACTATGTGGTAATCAGACTAGATAATACATCAACTTCATAAGAAAATAATTTAGTATATAAAAGAAAGGTTATTCCCAATATGGTTTTATTAAAAGTAAGAAATGTAGAACTTCTGAAGAAAATTGTACTATAAAAAATAACCAAGTAGTTTAATTTTCCAAGATTTCATAAGAAGTCCATGTAACGAAAGTAGCGGAGATGGATCTGTGATCCATGGACCTTGAATCCTAGAGTTACTTCTATTGTTCAATCTTTCTACAAACTGCCAAGCAATAAACAAGTCAATTATTTTATTGGATAATGACAATCATAAAAAGAAAAGCTGCAGGAATAAAAGAAGTGAAAAGATTAAGCAACAATGTGCTGATTCAATAGAAGAAAGATAAGTTTATTGATTGTTTTCAGAAACAGTTTGACAACTTCCTTTTTTTTTAAAAAAATAAATTGGCAAGACTTATTTTCCTTTTATTTTGCAAATCCATATTCAATTCAAACCAAGTTTATGCTATGTGCAGTGTGTTTCAAAGCATGCTAAACAATTTATGTTGAAACTAGATTCTTTGTGATAAAATATATGACTTAAAAAATGTCATGACTGAATATAACAGTTTGATAAAAACAATGTACATTACTCTTTGAAGAGTTATGAAAACTTAAAAAAAATCCTAAATTCTTGAATAAGATGGCTGCGGAAATTAGTATGCTTTGAATTATTATCGTTTTTATCATAATCCTCTATTTGTGCAATTGCCCATGTGTTTGTTGGAATTCATTAACTTAACTGCAAAGTTTGTCTTGTATGGTCAATGCAGTGTCAGACTTGACCTCAAAGTTCATGGATTGTGACTCTGTTCCTTGACTTTTAATGTTCAAATTTCTTATGAATTCCCCAAGAAATATACCGTTAAATTATTTTATTGCAATTGTTTTTTTTTATAACAATAAAACAATGAAAGCATGCTTGGAACTTAGGTACTTTATCTCAATACATCATCCACTGCTGAAAGATGTATCATATAAACAGGGTCTTTCAAAGAAAATGTGGGGCCCAGGCAACTATTATTTTAGAGGCTCCTAAAAATTTAAAAATGAGAACATGGGGATTTTTTACTTACAAGACCAAAAACAGGATTCCGGGAGCAGTTAGTTATACGTTGCAGAAACAAGCGAGCAGATCAGATCCAGATAGCACTTGTATAGGGTAGATTCACTCTAGCACTGTTAGTATCACAAAACACTATTAGCACAAAAATGACTGACATGGGATTGAGACTATTAGTTCTGCCAGTCCCTGAACGCTGCAGTCGTTTTCATCACAGAGTTGTCAAATTGGCACCTCATCCCTCACTGGTTTACGTTTTCGATACATTATATGCCTGCTTGGAAAAGTTTTTCACAAATATTTTTTGGGGGAATTTAATTATAAAATTAAGATCATTCTACAAGATATGACATCACTTTGCCTTCTCCTATATTTTTGTTTAACATATTGAGTTGCCAAGTTGAGATCCCTAATATTGCAAGGCCTGGAGCATATTTCCCTCCTCTGACTGGCCCTGCATATGTATTGCAACAATAAAATGTACGACTCACCCATCAAATTGAAACAGTACAGAATAATTCAAAACTTACCTTTAGAAATTATGCTGCTCATGTCGTATGAAGACCCTTTTACTTTCTTGGCCATGTCAGTCACCTACAAAATGAAAAAATGATTAATCAATTTTATTGCTCAGAAATTCATGTGAAGTTTGAGCAGTGGATGTAAGAAAATTGAACTTAAACCATGGATCTTAAGTTCCAGGATCTATCATTCTACCACTACATCAAACCGCACAAACCACCGATTATAACATTCATCCAAAAAGATGTTTCTATTAGTTAAATAAATTTAGTATTTTTTTTCCCTTTAAATAATTATATTTTTTATTTCTGTGAAAATCATATAGAAAATAATGTTCCTAATTCTATGCCTTGGTTATACAAGTTGTATATCCAATAATCCAAAAAATACAGAACAGACTTATGAGAGGGCAATTCAAATTTCCATTCATTAAGATTTATTCAAATAAAACATTTTATAGGGCAACTTTTTTAATCATCATTTTGAGATTATCATTGACATAGTTGTGATTTTTTTTCCCTTCATTATAGTTATGCCATCTAGTGTAAGTTATAGAAATCAACAGATGCCAGATGGTAATGCTTATCTGATTGATGCTGTACTATTCAATATCGCCAGACTAGTTTCTAGTTTATGGCTTTTGTTAATGAGGAACTTAGAATTTGGGAGCAGCATACTGGATTTTTTGTATTTAATGTACCATTTACCTAGCAGTCTACCTTTAATTGTTTTAATTTACTATTAAACTATCAAATCAAATTAAAAACATATTCAAAGCCAACTTGCTATATATCCTTATACAACCTAATCTCGATTCAGTGTCTATGTTGTTATAATACGGAGGTGTGATAGAACAGCAGTGATGAAAATCATCATCCACAAAGCATCAAAGCCAATCAACATAATCCAATATAAGTAATTATAAGTTAGAATATGATGTCACCAATAATAATCATCAATATTCATAAGTTATTGTTTGTGATTGGATTTAAAAGAAATATAAAACACAGGCTTCATTTGTCTAGCTGATGTCAAATTTAGAGCAAATTATAAAAGCAATCTTCAATATTTCATCTGTGTGCACATACATAAGTACTAAAAATAGTTGTATATTAATCCTATATCAAAAATGCTGGAATTATTATATCATTGCTGGTTATTATCAATACTCTAGACCAATAGATGTCATGGGTGCACTGGCCACCAAAAAGCTAATTATCAAATCTATAAAGTGAAGTATGTGAACTTTAAAGGTAACTTTCTTCAGAGTATCATCTGGATACCCCCCCCCCCACACACACACACATATATATTGCAAATATGCCTGAACTAACTTTGGAATCAGAAAAACCATAAGGATTGTGAACAAGATATATAATATATATATGAGTAATTCATTCTATTAATAAATAATTTCAGAGTTTACCTCTAAATCTCTTAAAATGCTGCTTTATAATGAAATCAGACAAAAGAGGTAACATCAAAAATAATTTCAGAGATTATTATTTTATAAAACAATTATTTAATAAAGTTAACTAAAAAATAAATAAATTAAAACATGATAATGTAACAAACCCAATGTTAGTACATATTGATTAACTTTGTACATTAATATGCATATATATAACACATATGATTATTATTCCCTTTTGATTTTTCTTAATTAATATTTAATCTAGATGAGCTGTTCCCTTACAATAATCAAATTCTAAAAAAAATATTTGAATTTTTCTTCCCTCTTTTGTTGGGAAAAAAAAAATGTCCCGATAAAATTTTAATCAAGTAAAATAAACTCCTAAAAAATACAAATTTAATATTTTTAATGACTCGGTTTCTCTATAAAATACCATTTATAAATAAAGATGTGTGCACTACAATACCTTATCTGGCTATGTATTATTTTAGTCATTCCTTGGGCGTTGCCTAATTGAGTTCCCTTCTTGTATAATTCTTCCAATTATAGAAATTTAGTCAGACTTTTGGCTCCAAGTTGTTGTTTTTTTTTGTTACAGCTGTCTCGATAAAAATTTTTATCCAATTTTTTTTTTTTTTATAATTCCAGGTTTCAAGTTTAACAATTATTTTCATTTTAGGTTAACATAAGCTGAGACAATTGTGATTTAGGATGGATCAATACATAAGGCTATTTGCAAGTTTCTTCCATGGGTATTTTCCTTCTCCAGTCCTTTTCCTGCAACTTTGTGAAAAACTCCATAATATTATATTGTTTTACAAAAATCATGTTTAATAATTATGAGTGAGATCATTTTATCATCAGACTTTCAAGCTGAGCTGAATTGAACTCACCATTATTGAATTCTACTGCCCACATACTCTTTTTTTAGCAAACAACAATCGATATCAATCTTCCACTCACCCATGTGTCTATCTCAGAAATTACTGCATTACGCCTGATCAATTAATTTACTTTTTAGAAAAAAAATTATTTTAATTTCTTAAGAAATAAATAACTTAAATGACTTCTTGGTTTTTTGTTTTTAAAAAATAAAATATTATACTTACACCCCTGATCCTAATTCCTTTTTGCTTTTCAAAAATAACATCCATTTTTTAATAAATCTTTTACAGCTATTCCTAATAAAACTTTATATTATTATAAAAATGTGTTAAATTCTGTTATATGATCATTTCATATATATAAATCCTTTAATAAGTTTAACTTAGCTAAATTCCTATTAAACAACTAAGTAATCCTGCAGCTAACATAAGAAAAAAAAATCTCAATATATGATGGTTTCTTTAATTTTTTAATAACTATAGGGATATCTATCCTTTGGCCAGCATGCTATAAAACCAATAAAAAATTATATGACCCCCCCAACACAATGGTGTTCAGCAGTAAATTCTTTTTCTCGTGACAGTTAGACCACCTAGTGTATGTTTTGATAATCAATAATTATTAGATGGCAAACTTGTGGTAAAAAAAAAAGAATTTGTTGTGGAACATCATTATGTAAGCAGGGGGCCATGTGATAGATATAATTTTTCTATAATTTAGCAATCGGGAGAAAAAAATAGAATAAAACTTTAATCACTAACTTTTTAAAACAGATTTCTTTTGATAATAATGTAGTAAATATTAAAGAACTAATATTTATTTTATATAAAGTGCAGATAGTTACTTGAAATTAAATTGAAAGGCTGCAAATCTTTTGTGCTTATTATAATAATTATCTGACAGCCAATCAGATGTTATGATGGCTGTCTGAATGATCAAACTATAAACACAAACAGAGAATTTTACAAGAAAAGGGCAATCCACCCTTTTCTTTATTTGTCTTTCTATATATCTAAGCCAGTCTGAAGTATTTAGGTTGGAAAGTGTGAAGCTTTAAATATCTTCACATTTAACTCACTGAGTCTAAATTACAAACATACAGCACAAAATTCTATGATTTACTACGCAGTAGGTTTTAGATGTTAAAACTTGCAGTAATGTATTATTTACATACGTTACTGCGAGTTATAACATCTAAAAACTACTGCATAGTAAATTGTAGGACTTCACATTTGTAATTTAAACTCAGTGAGTTAAATGTGAAGATATTTAAAGCTTCACGCTTTCGAACCTAAATACTTCAGACTGGCTTAGATATCTTGTAAAATTCTGTCTTGTGTTTACAGTTTGATCATTCAGACAGCCATCATAACATCTGATTGGCTGTCAGATAAGTATTATAATAAGTGTGAAAGATTTTCAGACTTTCAATTTAATTTAAAGAACTAGTAGAAACTCTAGAAAAACATACAAAAAAAGATACATTTTCACTCAAAAAATATTGTCCAAAAAGCATCAAGTTCTTTATCAATTTGAAAATGTGACCTGATTTAAACATCTTGCCAAAATAAAGAATGTAAAACATCCACAATGTAGAAATTTTACGTCCAACCTCTGATAAGAAGGTTTAAAAATCCTGAACTAGCTTAGATATTACTCCTGCCAAAAAGTCTGTGAGCTCAAATGAGTTTTCAAGATTATTTTGAGAAAAGTAGAAGAAACAAACTTAAGTTACATGATACATGCACATTAGAATTACTCCATGGCATGGAATTTATGGCAAATAAAGAAATGTTAATTTGTTGGTAGGATCAAAAATGATAGTAATTAGATTCAATGTAAACATTTAATCTGTTTTTAGATACGTAGATGTGCAAATACAATAGTCTTGCAGAGATCTTATGCTCATATTTCCTAGAAACATTTTTGAAAAAATAGATGGCATTATTTATGGTTTTGATGTGAATACTTTACAGCTAGTTTGAATTATTGTGAAAATATTTTTAGCTACATTTTCAGTGCTTTTCAATCATCTAATAATGGCCATTATCCACTTAATTATACTGGTCTTTTAACCATGTTGATATATTTATTCACATTTTTCTAAATAAACAAAGTCTTATAATATCTAACTTTCTGTATAGTTTTTAATATATTTTATCACTTGTATACTTTATTCACAAATCATTCTGTGACCTGCATTTAGAAAATGAATGCATGTTCTTTATTCCTTTGCTCACCATTTATCATGACTGACCTAAAGGAATCATACTGCAGTAGTGACAATTAATTTTATAAATTATCTCTATTTATGACTAATATTATTTTTATATTTAGCATTACATATCCATTTCCTTAAAGATCTACTGTTTTTATCCTACTTTTATATCAACCAGCAACTTTTTTTTATTCAATTTTTATATATATCCACTGACTATAATATTAAAAAATCATTTATCTTTATGTATATGTTTTTTATTGTTTCTCTCATTATACATATTTTTTATTCTTTTAATATCCTTTTTTTAAAATCTATTTCTACATAATCATTCTCAATTTCTAAGTTGATCATTATTCAGTTTAAAATCTTTCAAAGCTGCTATATTCTGAGACTATGGTTGATTCAAATTGGAATGAATTATCCTATTTTTTTTCTTTTAATATACTTCTTTTTGCTTACAATAACTCCCCTCAATGCAAAAAATTCTTTAATGATTTCTTTATTTTCCTGACAGTTTCGACTGTCCTGCAATCTTCATCAGAGCAATCTTAATCTTAGGTAGAGAAGATTAAGATTTCTCTGATGAAGACTACAGGACAGTCAAAACTGTCAGGAAAATAAAGAAATCATTAAAGTATTTTTTGCATTAAAGTTGTATATGAGGGGGGTTATTGTAAGCAATATATATATGAATATATGAAGAAATGCAAAGAAAGTAAAAGGAGAAAAATAAGAATATACTTCTTTTTAAATATTTTTCCATTAACCTCTTTTTTAAAAAAAAAAAAACATATCTAAATATTTATTCCTTTTCTTGCATTTTCATTGTAAATCTTGATTCTTTAAAAGTAGCAATTATATTTATACTGTTTCCCATTATAATTATATCATCAACACTTCTATAATATTTTATAATTTCTTTATTTTTAATATCTTAGCAATTCCTTTTTCTTGTATATTATTTTTTCTTTAATACTGATATCAGAAGAAATAATGAAGATCTATACTTTATTATTATTATTATTATTTTGTAATTTTATAGATAGAAACTGTGATAAAAATCCAACATGATTTCCTTAACATTAGATTCACTAATGTTTTTGTTTATTTCTGGCTAATTTTTGAGCATCTTGCTGCTAAAGAGACAAAATTATTTTATAATTTTTAGACAAATTATTAGTCATAAAATTATTTATAACTTTTTTCAACAAGTATTGCAAATTCAAGATGGCTGACATTTCTGTATGTTCCTCAATTATGGGAAAAAAAATTGAAGTATCCCCTCTCCATATACACGCACACTTATTACAATACTCAGTCTTTTAAAATTGTTAAAAATCTTTAATTTTCTAAATGAGAAAGATTTTTTTTTTTTAATTTTTAATATTTATTATTTTTTGATAAATTTTTTCCTGTTGTGGATTGAAAAGAATTAATCTGATTTAGTCAGTCCCTATCATTTATATTAACAAAAACATTAATTGCTAAATAGCAAAATTTCATACAGCTTTCATATTAATGAAAATCAGCTGGATCTTACAGACAGCAAAATGATTTGTCAAAAGATTTCATCTTTTTTCATAATTATTCCACATTTTGATTAAACGGATTTCTACAAAAATAAATCACATTAAAGTTTACTAACAATAACAACTAAAAAATGTTACATACAAACAAAAGTCCATTCCTTAAAACTGATATTGATTCAGCTTAGGGCTGAAAATCTGGAGGGGGGGGGATCTGATTTAATAAATGCTTAAATAATAATCCAAATTTTCCATTTCATTATCCAGAAGAAAAAACTATATTAGTCAAACCATCTACAATTGGATACTTACTTCATTAACAGAACGACCGAGAAGCTCAGATATTTTTTCCCAGCGTTGTGGCATTCCTCCTGGAAACTTGTTCATGGCCTTGGCTAGCTGAGATAAATCTTCATCATCCCAATCTTGACCCTGGCAACAAAAAACTTCACATGATTTAAAAGCAAAGAATAGTTTCAATAAAATTATAACCCTTTTTCTTTACCATTCTAATGGTTAATTGTTTTTTATCTGGTGTTCCTTCAGCCACTAAGGTATAACCCAAATTGGAGATAGGAGTCAGATCTTCTGCCATTGCTGGAATAATGTCCTCTGGCAGTTGAACTTTTTTCTTTGGCCTTTTCAATACTGAAAAAAAAAACAACTTATTCACAAAAAATTAATCATAAATAGCAATTAACTGAAAATCAATTATATAATTTTTATAGTAGTGCAACCTTCCAATATTACTAAAAAAAAAAAGTTTGAGATAAAAAAAGATCTCTTCATATAGGTTTAGTGGAAAAGAACATTATATTTTATAAGTCATATATATTTGATAGAAAAAAAGGAGGGGTGTGCTGTTGTTAAGAAAGGATTTTACGGCAATGATAATAAGTAAAATACATATTTAGTTTAGCTCAATGGAGAGAATAAAAATCTCAAAACAAAGATGTCTGGAAGGAATCATAATGAACAAAATAAACAAAAAAAATATTAATTCATTTAATTAAATGGAAATATTATAATCAGTCATGCACTTTGATATCCCTTGATCTCACAAATATGTGTCATACAGATAGTATTATCATCTCAATCCACTATCCAATGAAAGTCTCCAAATTTCTCCGATCCAGTTTTTCTATCACATCAGTCCTGTAAATTTCCTTATCTATTCACATCACACATGGTTTCTTTCTATGTCTTTTAAATCATTTGGAATCCCATGTAAAGTTTCAGCTATTTATATACTATTATCTTTTCTAGCAACATGCCCAGTCCACTTTCATTCCAATCTTTTAACTTTTTCAATGAGGTCAATTATATGTTTATTTTCTCATTCATATATTTTGCTTTTGATCCTTCCTTGTCAGTTTCAATGTAATCTCTTGGTACTTTTGCTGTGAGGTCTGAAGTCTCTGTATTGATCATATTAAATGATCCAAATCTTAGATCCATATGTAAGTACCTTTTTTTTCAAGCTCAATAGCATACTTCTTTTTAATGTTATTTCGACCAAAAGCACTTCATCCATATTTAATTTTATGATTAATTTCCTTCATTATGCTTTCAACAATAATTATTATAAATTGCCCAATATAGATATAGATCTAAGCTTCTTCTAATACATAGTCATCACAACTGAATATTTCTTTAGACTATTTATTTTACTTTCATTTGACAACTCTCGTAACACTTCCTCAAGTTCTGAAGCATTATTTGCAAAACCAATATAGATGACTTTGAATAATTTTCATTTACTTTTATTCCCTTAGTTTACCATTTTAACCACAAATGCTCCTTGTAAAACTGCTGTAAAAAGTTTTGAAGATATGGTCTCACCTTAACGTAAATCTTTTTCATATCACTTACTGCTATGTAGTATACTCATAGTTGTTGCATTTTAATAAATAGACTTCAGAATTTGGCAATACTCTGAGACCATGTTCAATGTTCCAAACTTTAATAATCACCATGTTTATGAAATCCAATAACTTTTCATAATCTATAAATCCAAACCATAATAGCAGTTCATCCTTATTAGTCATTTCTATAACTTCTCCTATTATAATCTATTGTGTTAACCACTTTTAATTAATTTCACTGCAGATGAGTTGTAATGATTTCAATAAATTTTCTGTATAAAACTGAGAAGTTTATAATCTCTAATATATTCTTTTTCATCCTTCTTAAATATCAATATTAGTACTGTATTTTCCAATCATCTCATACATCTTTGTTATTTAGATATTTGGTATATAACTTTGCTAACAATTTACCCTTTTCCCCTACTTCTTTTAAAATTCCTGAAGATTTTCCTTTTTTCGTAGATTTAATTAAGAGTTTATTTCTTTATTTAAAATATTTGTAATTACCAGCAATATTACATAGTTTACTTATCTTTTATTACTATAAAATTCTATTACACATTTCATGATATCATTTCTCTTTTTAGTAATAGGGTTATCTTTCCTTTTTATTGCTGAAACAATTTTCTTTACAAATACTAAGAAATTGTTTATACTTTAGAAGCTTTAGTTCTCTTCTATAACTTTCATTAATTCACAGTTATATTTCTTTAAATCATCATTAACTCTTTTCCAAATTATTTTATAGAATTCCAGATATTCACTTCTAAATGAATCATTTTAAATATTTTCATATTTCTTCTTTTCCTCATACATGGGCTTGTTTCATTGAAAATTTACGAGTAAATTGATGTTTTTTTTTGTATCGCCTATCTTTCTTGTAGTTCTTAATAAAGTATCAGTTACCTTAAAATAGTAGCAATCTCTCTAGAATACAAGAAGATTTGTGAATAAAATCCTGCTTATCCAATATCCTCAGACCAGTTTCTAGCTTGTGGCATTCATCAGTGAGGATCTTTGGATCTGAGAACATTGCATCTAGATTTTAGAATCTAATTAGCCACCTTTTACCTATTTATTTAACTATAAGTTAAGATCCCAAAATGAAAACACATTTTTTTCAATCCAGTTCAGTATCTATATAATTTGGTGTGTTTGTTCATTTAATAACCATAGTTCTATGAGCAGAATTGGTATAAAACAACTATTATTGTTTTAACAGCTTGTGTAAGCATAAGAAATACTGATCATGTGATGTTTTAGTGGTTTTATATCAGTTATCTTGTTGCTAATAATTAGTTAAATTTGAACCATCTTAAAAGTCTGCAGATATTTTAAAATGATTTGCATGTTAATATTTAATGGAATATTTCTGGAAGTAAGGAATATTAACTGTTAATACTGTTTTTTAATAGTTTTCATCTTTTTAGTTTTGCATTAACAAGTATTTTACATTTCATTAATCAATGATCACTTCCTGTGCTGAATCTATTAAGAATATTTTCAGTTAATCAAAATTTCAAAGTCTAATATAGTTTTATCAAAAAATAAAGTTCATTATCATTTTTCAACTCTAGCATTAAAGTGTCCATGATAATTATTAAAGTGTCCATGATAATTTTAAAATGGTTGGTCTAATCAAAAGCATTCAGTATATCTATAAAAAAGGCCTCTTGATTTAATAAGAATGGGAATTTGTTGAGACATAAAACTGAATTACATATATTTCATCATCATCAATGAAACCACTCACAAATAAAATGTAGCCATTCAACGCCAAAAAAATAAAAATAATATTAATAATACACTAAAATGAATTTTGCAATGACTATATAAACTAATCCTTAATAACCAATATATTTACTTATAGAACATGCTGGTCCATATTTCTGTTTGATATTTTGTGACGAGTCTTTTAATTTTTTATATAGAAAATGTTTCTTTCTGAACTACTTTAATGCCATGTCTAATTGTAATTCTCCAATATGTTCTATTTGTCACCATATCTTCCCAATGAAAACCATTGCATTTCTTGAGAATGTTTTGATATACTCTCTATAACATAAATGACGTTTGCTTTTCCCATGAAAATCATCATCATACATCCTTCTGGAAGTTTTGTATTACTCATTTGTTTCACTATCCATATTTAGTATCTTCCATTCTTGATACTTTATCTTGAATATATCAGCAATCTTCATAATATTATTATTCTTTCATTTTTTATTTATGACAAATTCTTTTATATTTCCAATATGTTTACCTTTAGGGTAAAGTATGTGTTCACTTTTCTTCAAACTTCATAAAGTCTGATAAGTCCCATTTAATATTAGATAGTTCTTCCCTGCTCAATAAAATATTATTCATAAGCAGCAGCCTAAATACAGAATCAGGAAATTCTTAGAATCTTCTGCCTTGCAGTCACCAGCTATTGACTTGATTACAGTCTCCTTTGAGGACCATGATTCACTTTTGACTATCATGATTATAAAAAAGAATCAGCATTTACACACATACACATTCTGCCTTCACATAAACTCATGGACACGGAAGATCCTAATGTTTTGTTTGCCTTAAACCAAGATAAATATATATATATTGGTAAATAACTTATTCATGTTTGTTTATCATGTAAATAATTCTATAATACCATATTTTACTGCAATGTAGAGTGGTGAACTCGAGAGTTTAAAGTCCTTGGATTACCTAAACTGTCACTTCCTGTGTTTGAACTTCCTGTGAACTACTGAGCAATAAACCATTTGAATTATTAATTACAGATAAAATGACAAAGCCATATAGAATGGATATTAGGAATTTGCCTGCTGGGTTCTCTTTTACATTTTAAGGTGAAATCAAAGGGTCATTGTCATATCTGACCATGCCTTAAGAAGTGGATTAGTCCAGATTTCTTCTTTATCTGATCGGATTGAGCATTGTTTGCTGCTGGAAAATAGGCTGTTGTACAGAGAAACACATAGCCAAAGATAAGTACAGGCTAATAAGCAAGCCTGATCACTGAATCTGAGTGTTTCCAGTAAGGTAGGGGATCTGTCATTAAATAATCGGCCTTTCTGGACACAAGGCATATAGATAATGAGAGAGAAGCGTTAACGTCAGTCAACCCAAATGACTGAATGTGCTCTCCAGTGAAACCTGCCATCAGCAAGGGTGTCTTTGCTAGCCAATATTGTGACATCTTAGCAGTGAGGCAAATCCACCTAGGACTGGAAACTGCTAAGTCTGCAGTCGACTCGAGCAGCTGGAAGAGTCCAAACTAGAGCTGACTCAAGGCAAGCTATCCAGTGCAGCCAGAAGAGTCTCTCTTGAACTTATGAGACAGGCTAATCATATAGCTGGAAATGAGTTCCATCACTCGGTATGACTATCTCATCATTAAATGTATAAACTATATGTATATTATTGATTAACTACATGTATAAATATTTTTTGTGATTAATTGTTGAGTAGTCTTGTTATCATTTGTCTGTTGGTTTGGAAACGAACCTGTTAATCAAGCCAAAGACAACAGTCATTTTTTCAATTAATCAAAAATGTATGTAACTGGTCAAATTAATTTTCAGTTTTCCCGAATTTGAACCTCATAATCTTCCCTAACGTTTAGACTAGACCGAGCACTTTCACTATACATGTATTTCTTGGATCATTTACAATCATCAAATAAGCTAGAAAATTCAAACAGCTGAATTTTCCCCATTGACCTTTCCTCTTAAATACCTTGATCTAGTTTACCTGATGATTGAAGGTTTTCCAAGAAATACACATATGGGGGAGAGATCAGTTTGATATCTTTTTCATTGATTGATAACTTGTGAGATTATGAAATTCAAAATCAGAAGCAGTGAATATTCATTCAATTAGTTATATATTTCTCTTGAATGTAGTAATTATTTATTAAACAGGATGAATCCCAGTGAAAAGACTGCTGGTTTTCTCTCTAAGCTATCTGAAGCACTATCTCTGTATCTGTTGCATAGCAGTGTGGTTTATTATGTTTGCATAGCAACATAGTTTAGTTATTTATCACAATAATTTTAGACATTAACCTGTCTGGACCGTGAATTATACCATGAAATGTAATAATGTGTTTCGTATTTACAATGGAATGACACCCTAATATAAAATTTTATTTTAAATTGGGTGCTACTGAAGCATTTGAAATGATTCAAACTGTACATGACAGAGAAGCCATGAGCCATGAGAAAAGTTTACAAAATTTTCTGATGGTGAGAGCATTAAAGACAATGTTGTAACTTATAATCTAGATATGCTAACACCTTAACATATTTGTAGCAAATACCTAAATTATCTTGCTACATAACACATACTTTGATTCAGAGATGGCACTGCAGATAAATAACCAGTTATGTTTTCGCTGGAGCACACTGGATATGCAACACAGAGAGCATGTTATATGATTCTGAAACATCATTGGAATACGATCAAGCAATAACAAATATTTCACCAATAGAAGTTAGTCATTTTACATACAGAAAATTTTTTCATATTATAAATAATAATTTTACAGTTTATCAAATTCATAATGCTAAGCCCATTTGTCCAAATACATTTCTGAAATAATTCACACTCATTAAATACTCATGGTTTTTTATATCAATACCGATCTACTTTATCAGATAAAATATAAGGACATTGTTTGCAAAAATTATATTTGAGCCTTTTTTTTTTTTTTTTAAGTGAGCAAAATTAAATTCAGACTTATTGAATTTGTCTTTTGAGAAATCTTGAAGTACTAGAGATTTTTATTAAGGATAGCTAATATTGGGAAGACCTGTGTAGTTTGGTATATCTGTAGAGTGGGAGACTCTAAAGTTTAAGCACATGGATCATACCAACTGTATCACTTCCAGGACTCAAATTTCTTATAAAGTCCAATATTATTTTTTTAGTATAAAAGTAATTTTGATATCAATTTCTCTAAGGACTAAAATTCAACAAAATCATTTCTATCCCATACTGATGCCATGCATGCAGCTTTAGTTCTAGTCCTAAAGAGTTACATCAGGTACAGTTTTTGCTTTTAAAAAAAGCAATAATCTGAAAATTGATAGTAACCATTAGGTCCTCTTCTCAGAATGATAACAGAGGCTATAATCAATAGTAAGCAAGGTTTTCCACAAGAATTTAAAACATCACATGATCATCATTTTATATACTTACACATGATGTTAATAAGAGTACCAAACTCTCTAGACAGTAGTGCTACCAAGTGCAACCTTTATAATCGATGGATTCAGGAAGGTATGTGCATACAATCCCTATCTAGTGCTTACTCATCCAATATCACAAAGGTTTGCACTCGGAGGCACTACTGTATGGAGAGTTTGATATTCTTAAGAATTTAAAACATTTTCTTATGACATGTGGTAATAATTTTGAAAACCAATACAATCATGTGATCTTTTGTTGGCCATATGATATCTTAATGTTTTTGAAACCAATGTTCCTATGATTGATAAACTTTGATGTTATAAAAATAATGTAAAAGCACAAAAAAAACAAAAAAAAACCAAACAAACATATGGTGAATGTGACTGCAATGAAGTAATTCGAAAAGATGATCAAAACTTTTCACAGTTTAATGATGATAGTAAAATTTTACTTGTGAAACTGTTTAATCTGACTATGATATCTAAGTTAAACAATATACAGGTCTGTAGAAAAATCACATATAAAATACCTGCGACCCGATTCTTGGATGAATTGTTTGTGAGAAATTCCTCTCCACCATCCCTTTCAAAAAATAATTTTATTCACAAAACGACTATGTCTAGCATATATGAAAGTTATCAACTCAACAGGATTATGGAACTAATAGAAATTTTTTCTCATGTAAACCACTGTATTATTTTTTAAACGACTGAATCTGGTAATGGCTAAAAGAATACTTCTATAACAGAATTTTAAAAAAACATATCTATCCAAAATGAATCAAATCCCATTAATGCTAACAATCAAATTAAAAACAGATAACATCATGAAAAATATATTCCTTCTATGACTATATTAATCAGATTTTCCTACACTATCCAGTATTGGAAAAAGACTGGCCAACTGCTTGAAAATTATCAGCTTAGACATATTGTAGCCGAATATCCAGCTAATAAATTTCAAGATCTGTAATAGGTTCATCAAATTAGGATATATATCTCTATCATAATAATCCTTCCAGATATTAAATCATAAATGTGAACCTGAGAAATAATTATTAGATATAAAAATCAATCCAAACATTGATTAACATATTCCCCATACAAGATGGGTAAAGCAAGGGCATTCATGAAGCACCTTTCCGTTTTAGTAAATATCAATAACATCCTATAACTGTCTCATATGCATAATCATAGTTTTCCAAAAGCAGTTCATTTCACTCAACTCTAGAGCCATCTACTGTAAGCTTAAATAATCAATGAACACCAGATGGCATGGTGTCATAAATCTCCATCTCCACACTGATCAGTTTCTGCCTTTTATAGTTTGAACTAGGTCTAAAGCACTTACATATCTAGCAATCTATTCAAACTAAAAGCTTGAAAGTTAAAAAAAAAAACTCTAAAGTTTCAAATACAGGCCACTCACTTGCATAATTGTATAAATTTGATACCAAGTCAGTTTTTAGACTTACAGTATATAGAAACTGATCCGAAGTCCGATCTTTACAATAATGCAAGTGACTTAGCATGAGTTTGAAATGTTAAGGTTTTATTTTTAACTTCATGTTATTAGCTTGATTAGTACAAAGGAGTAAAGATGGCTGCCAAATAAATAGTTGTAACAGACTCAACATTAAATCCTAATCTTCATCGACAAAGGCAAGCCAGATTGGCATAGAAATGGGGATATAGCACTACACTATCTAATGTACACTGGTATCTCAAATGTATCATAGATGGTTTTAGAAAACAATCCTTGTCTAATTCCTGAAAATCACTTTCTTGAATGACCAAAGTTCTGATCGCATGACCTGTTAATATGTAATATCCGTGAAAAGGTGATTTATTTAATCAAAAGGGCCACTCCCAACTGTGATAATAACTTGATTTGAAACTCTAAACAAGTGATAATCTGTATGTCTTATGTATTTCAACACAAATAAAATAATCAAAATACAGGAATGACCAATGTAAATCACAATCCTCTATAATATGCTCAGTTATCAGAGGAAAAAACGTGTATGGAAGCACAATACAGATATAAATCCCATGGATTGTTTAAATGCATATCACTGTATAATCAAGAGCTAAGTCTGAAGTTGTAAAATGATTACATAATAGTTTATAATTATTTGGTGTAATTTAGGACTTAAAATCTTAAATAAACAATATTTAAAATTTACCCTTTTCTTCCTCCTCTGTATTCTCAACTGGTGGCGAAGACTTCAACGCTTCTCTTAAAGCTAAAACATACGAAGGAATATTTTTGATTTTATAAAGTAAGAACTTTACAAATAGGCAGATAAGAAGATTTACAAGTTGTGGCCTTGGTAAAGAATTAAACTCTTCCTGAAACATATCTTCCGTGGTAGATTCAACTAACTGAATTTTCTGTTTTCTAAGCTTTTTCTCTGTTCTTTTTTTCTTGGATGTAAGAAGTTCTTCCTATCGATAAAAATATATGATTAGAAATACATTATTAAACCTGTATATATAATGCAGAAGTACTAAAAAACACAAAGATAACAATATTTAAATATCTTGCTTAAAAAATGTTGAAACATGAATGGTTCAAAAATAAATTTTTCTAATCACCCAAACTAGAGAATGAGCAGAGAAAAAAACACCACCACTATCCATATCATAAACCATTTAGTGTGTTCTTGGATTTCAAAACTATATCAACTTTTATACCAATGTAATCAGGCTGACTGATAATTCATGAGTTTAAACAATCAATAACAATTTTAATCTTCTATAGATAAAGAAAAAACAATTTATTCCTGTATATAACATCACTTGCTATTAAACACAACCTATGAACTTTCAACATAAATATTTACGATTTTGGAAACATGATGTAATGTTTGAAAAGATGATGCTTCAATAATAGCCAAAGGTTTTAACCAGTGATGGTTTAGGGGTTTTTATCCTTTCTTAAGTGATGGAAAGAAGAACCCTGAAGAAGACATTTGGGCAGTTGAAACTGAAAGTTATTTTTGGAAGTTTGAAAATATTAATATATTTGCATTGGGTAAAGGGCATAGAAGATTAATGAACAGAGCTCTGAAGAAGACTATTGAACAGTTGAAACTGTCAGCTATTTTTGGAAGGCTAAAATATTCCATTTTCATTATGTAAAATACACAGAATAGTGGATTAGTATTAAAAAGAAGCCACCATTTTAGATGTTTTCAAAATTAATTTGACCAAAGATATTGAATGTCATTCAAAACAACCAATAAAAATCTACTTCTTGATCTTGGTTGAAGACATTTAAGAAATGACTTTTCATATGATGCTTCTAACAAAGTACAAATAAATAGCAAAATAATAAAAATCTGTCTGTATTAGATATGAGGATTCATCTACTGCTTTTGGAATATGATTTTTAACAAAGTTCACAACATGAACCATCCAAAGAGTAAAAGATCTCATAATGGTTCCAACCCAAACTCTCTCTAACAAAAAGATCCTATTAGTAAATGAAGTAATATAAACTGGTTTATCAAATGTTTGGATGACATTATCTGGCACTCAAAGTCTTGTTAACATCTGAAAGATGTATTTTCTTTAAGAATACCCTAGTAGACACTTAAATAAATAATAATTTTAATACTCTTATGAGTGATCTCCCAATTTCCTCTTAAGAATATTATATTCTAAAAATCAGATTAACATCCAGTGAACATTAATCTTTTTAACATTTGCCTTTAATCCTACTTTCATTTGATAATTCTTGCAATTATTTCATGAAGTACTGAGAAGCATTATTTGCAAAAACGACTACATCATCCGCAAAAATCTAGATGACTTACATATTCTCCATTTACTTGTATTCCCTTGGGCCGGTATTTTATTTATTTCTATACTACCTTTAAATTCTTTTCTAAACTACATATTAAATCAGGATTATAATTCCATATTAGCTTTACAATCTATTCATTTACAGTCTATCACCTTTTAAGATTAAAAAAGTAATAAAAATTGAAGTGCCTTGTTTAATTCCCTCTTTAGTTTTTTGATCTATGAGAGCTGAGTGCCAGGAAAATATGTCCCTTGCTGAACTTTTCTACTGTTTCAAACTGCAATTCTCTAATAATCCTGATGCAGAAGATGATGATAACTTCTTTCCTGCAATGGTTTATATACATCCATTCTTGTTCTGCCTGGAGTATTTTAATCTTCAGGATAAATGCAAATATTTGAAGCTGATTATCTAGATTTAATCAGTTTAATCAGATTCTGCATTCTTTAAGCTCTTTTGTTATCTGAAATATTTCTTCTAGATAAGAACTGATATCTTATTCTTTACATTATGTTTAATAATAAATAAATCTCAATGTTATTTTAACTTTGCTTTTAATTATGTTTAATTAATTCTTAACTATTTTTATTTTACTTTTAATTTTCTGCAGGATTTAATGTTTCTTTGCTAATACCAATTTTTCAAATACAGTCATCTAAAAAATTTATAGAATGATTGATAACCATCAAGAGATTTAGAGATATGTAACCTGTGCATATTACTAAGTATATATATATATATATATAGTACTACTAAGTATATATATATATATATATATATATATAATATGTACTCTGGCAAAATGAAAAACAAAGACCCTAATCTACAGTTTATCTGAAGATATAATAAGTACAAGAAAATATCTATTAAGGGAAATAAATCATGAAAATTAATAAAATTTATGTATATGATATCACATTTCCAAAAAAGGTAGAACAAAAAAAAATATCTGTTTGTCCAAATTCTAGAAAAAGAATGCACCTTGATGTGAGTTAGATAGTTTCTATAAAGAGTTACATAATGTAGTAATAAACTTTGATAAAAAAAATATTCCCAAAACTTAATAGTGAGTGAAATAACATGGACAAGCCAGATAATTTGAAAAAATTTGGTGAATATTGTGAAAAATTAGATATCCAAATGACAGGTTAAAAGATAAAAACATCATGGAAAATGGAAAGTCATGAGAAAATAGAGTCTGAAGAGAAATGATCCAAAATAATGATGAGCAGAAATTTCAGTCAAATTAGGTGAGATTAGGTATGGAGACAACATGGATGCTTAGCTGGTGATTGCTTCCTCAGAAACAACAAATGCAAATCTGGTCCAATATGGAAGCTTAGATGGAACAAAGGTAGTTTATTTATTGATTTTCTTTTATATTCAGTATAATTGATATCAATAAAAGCTTTAGATGTTTTGTTTAGAAAAAATAATATAGGTTTAACATGATTCTATTAATATTATTTCTAAGATATCTGGCATATATTTCAACCATCTTTCTTCAACTTTCATTTTATGACCAAGTAGTTTTTAACTAAGGAAATATCAGCTCTAGGAAAACAATCCAATATTAGTACATCAACAGCCAAAGCGTATATCAGGAATATCAGCTCTAGGAAAACAATCCAATATTAGTACATCAACAGCCAAAGCATATATCAGGAATTACCTGTGCCCATTTGCATGAATAGAATGTTCTTCATTGTTTGGTACCATAAAATTTGTGCACGTTTTTAACATCATCTATACTCACAATTTAAAAATTGATATTTAGTTGAATAATCTCAAAATCTACTATGAAAATCGAAACCTTCTATAATATAGGAATAAATAAATTTGAAAAAAGAAATTAGAGTCAATTGGTATTGAAACGTTTGCGAACATTGCATACCTAATAATTATCTAGCCAAAGAAAAATTGTTGTTTATATTATCTTCAATGGAAGTTGTCTGCTCAGATAAGTGATAGGAAATAAAGATTTACAAAGCATGTTTAGAAGGCATTTCAAAGATGCACAATATTGGAATGACAAGTCTCCTGAAGTGCAATAATATCATTATGTTGCACAATTCCAAGAGCAGTTCTCTTCACTCAGTTCTACTACCATGAGTAATCGAAGGACATTAGACTTATAATATCCATATTCCCAGGCTAGTTTCTGGAATTTGCCTTTGTCAGTATTTTATTTAGATCTATATTTTTCATTTTGGTATGCCTTCAATTTTTAGCTGAAATTATTTTCTAGGTGAAGATCATTCTTATAGAGGATACACATGGTTTTTGAAGAATTTTAATATTCAGATTATTAGTGTCTTAGTGTTGTGTTTTTTTAAAATATTAATCAAGCTTAAACAAAATTGACAATAAACAATTTAAAAAAAAATAAAAGTTATTTGAAACATCAAACCAGTTTTCATTTCTTATAGAAATCTTATCAAAATGTCTCCTTTTCATAATCACATGATCAACTATTCTATAGTAACTCCATCCAGTGGATATCATTCAAATGATAATACATTAATAACATTAAAAAATATATTTATATAAAAATTAATAAATAAGTACATACTTATTACTATATAATTTTTCAGTTTATGAATCAAACTTACAAATATAATATTTTAATTATATTTTTCAAGTTTCCAATCATCTAATTTTCCATTATACAAATGTGTAACATTGTTAAAGGTCCAGTACAATTGGAAAATGGTCATTATTAGATAATTTGAAACTTTAAAAATATAATTTTGTAACTTGATTTGTAAACCAAAAAATTAGATAGTAATAAACATGTATTTAAAATATGTACTTTTAATAATGACATCCATCGAATGGAGTTGCTACAGAAGTTTGTCATATGATTATAAAAAGAAGATGACATCTTGATAAGGTTCCTATAATGAATAAAAACTGGTTAACCTTGTATTTATTTTTAAGTTATTTGATTAATGTATTACATATATATTAGCATCTTTTTGGCTAGATGTTCCATGGTGGTCACTAAAAAGAATGCTTGGAAATTTTGGATGACAATATTTTACTGATATAAACAGTTTTTTTTTTTTATAAGTTACTAGTGCATAAAATACCTTCATGCTTTTAACTGTTTTTTCATGGCCTCATTCTCACGAATAAGCTGCTCTGCCCATGCTACTAAAAGATTACAATCTATTTTTACAAAAAGTAATGTAATTTATATATTACCAACTCATACTTTTTCTCCCAGTAAGCTGCCCACATTAGGAGATACTGCCCAGACGTTAGAAGCAAAAGTAAAAAGATTAACATCTCCCACAGAGTCATTTTACGCATTCGCCTATAGTAGAAAACTGGCTGCCTCCAGTCTGGAAGACCATTCCGTAAGATTTCATTATACCTAAAAAGTAAATAGGCATTATACATACTGTAATAGTATGGGCATTGCCATATTATATAACAGATTACTAAATGAAGTATAAAAGAGAGTTAATAAAATAATCAAGGGATGTATATATTTAATTCACTGTCAAGTAAGAATATCAAGAAGAAACTGCTCAAGAACAAGGTATTTGTTTGTTTAGGGCTAAAATATCAACAAATAAACAAAAATGCAATTGTTCTGTTAATCTCTATATGTGTCATAAAAAGTTGAACAATTTAGTAAAATAAAATAACATCTAAAGTTTATAAATTGTAAAATCTATATTTGAAAATGGATATAAAATGTTGTAAATTTAAAATATATTTTAATAACTTTATTTAAAATTTGTAATGATTTAAAAAAAAAAAGACAAATGACTTTATTGTTTGGGAGTTATTAAAACAGGCAAAAATTCTCTATACGTATTGCCATTCAGTGCAATCCAGAGTAATCAATGGATGCCAGAAGGCTTGTGCATAAAACCCCCACCTAGAGCCTACTCATCCAATATCCCCAGACTAGTTTCTGGCTTGTGGCCTTCGTTATCTGAGAGCACTGAGTGGCACTACTGTATGGAGAGTTTTGCCTGTTTTTATAACAGTTATGAGCAAGCATAAGAAATGGTGATCATGTGTTGTTTGGGAGTTCATAGGAAGTTTGAACCAGAATCAATCCTAAGACCTTAGATTCCAAGTTGGACACTATATTAACTACGCCAAACTGCACAGGGTCATAATGACTTCATTTATAATGATTCAGTAAAAAATGAGTTATATATAATAATATATAACTTATTTACATGTTTTGTTATATACTGATATATCAAAAATATGCTTAGTTAATCCATGAAATTGAAATCAAAAAAACCATATGAAATTATTCAACAAAAGTGTTGATATTTGATCTAGGTTACATATAAGATCTGGATTAAGATATTAAAGTTAGCTGATATTCCAACAGAAAAAAGGTTGTCCAATAAATTCATGCAAGATATAATAGATTTAGCAGTAGGTCAAGTAATAATCTTCAGTTTAGCCAGTAGTTACTGTGAAATAAAAAAAAAGCCTAGTAATTCAAGCAAAAGATAAAATCATCTTATTAATTATAGTGAGAAAAATAGTCATTACATACAAATAGACACCAAAATGTATGGCTACAGAAACCAACTGCACCATTTAAGATCAATTCTGTCAAGATGTAGCCTGCCAGACTTTTCAATAATGTTTCCAGATTTTGACACTACCTTTCTCATTTATGATGAGAATGACCATGTATAAGGCAAATGGAATAATGAATGAATAAACTAAAATGGCATAACTGGTTTGCTTAGCTGTGAGAAAAAATTAACCAATAAAGCTATTGCCTGCATGAATTTCAGCTTCTGGAATAACTATCATATGATATAATGGTCTAAACATTGTGTAATTATTTCAGTCTTTCCTCATAATATCATATGTCTTGCCTTCCTTTTCATAACAGCATTTCATGACTTAGCCAAAACTTTGATTAGGATGATTTCCTAGAGAAAATAACATTGAAACAATTCGTGCTCAGATTCTCATATATCTGTCTTCAACAGCAATTATTTATTGATCCTGTCACCATTTACAAGGATATCAATAGAAAAAAGATGTGGCTTATAAAAGAGGGATATGCAAGTTTAAGAATCTCACCCTTGTCCTCAAGATTTCTACTCTAAGCAAAATCTCCTTTCTCAATGAAAGTATTCTCTTAATAATGAAGATGGAGACTGACTGCCAACAATTTGTTGACTACAACACTATTTCTAGCCCATCAAACATATAGTCTCATCATAGTCAACCATTATCAATCCATTGCAAAATTTAAGGTCTCTCCAAGTTCAATCCATCATCTCTGTTATTTAGCATTTTTTCTGCACATCAGCCCTGTACATTTCCTTACATTATCCATCTATCTCACACGTGATTTCTTTCAGGGTCTTTTACAATCTCTTGGAATCCAGTTTAAGATTTCAATTATCCCTCTATTATTATCTCTTCTAGAAATATGTCCAGCCCAACTTCACTTCCATCTTTTAATTCTTTCAACGATGTCAGTAACCCATGTATTGCATTTTTGATCTATTCTTGTTACTTCCAACATGCATCTCTCCATACTTCTTTGAGAGATCTGAAGTCTCTGTATTGCTCTTCTACTAAGTGTTCAAGTCTCAGATCCATAAGTAAGAACTGGTAAAACACATTTATTAAAAACCTTTCTTTTCAAACACATAGGCATATTTCCTTTTAGAATCAAGTTATTTCTACCAAAAACACTGCAACTAAGTTTAATTCTATGATTAATTTCATCAATTATGTTTCCATTTGTAGTAATAATCTGACCAAGGCATTTGTAATTAACCTTCTAATTCATCATAATCAATTTTTATTTTCACCTTTTGAGAAAATCCATTGAACAATATGATAGTCTTTTTAACATTTACCTTTGGTCCTCCTTTCTTACTTTCATCTTATAACTCTTGCAACATTTCCCGAAGCTCTGAAGCATTATTTGCAAAAACAACTACATCATCTGCAAAATCTAAATGAGTTAAATAATCTCCATTTGTTGATTTTTATTCATCTAGCTTCCCATTTTAATCTATAAAATATTTCCTGCAGGACTGCTGTAATAAGTTTTTGAGATATGAAGTCACCCTAACTTACACCCATCTCAATGTTGACTTTCCTAGTATCATTATGTAATCTAATTGTTGCGGCTGCATTTTTAGACATATTTTTTCAAAACATGACAATATCATCTTGATAATCCAATGCTTTAATCACTGAAGAAATGCTTATAGAACAAATACCTTTTCATAATCTACATGTACAAAGCATAATGACAATTCATATTCATTGGTCCTTTATAGAATTTCTCTCAATACTTGGCTATGATCCACTATACTAAAACCACTTTTAAATCCAGCTTCTTTTTGTTGATTGAAATTTAAAGTCCTATGTAGACGATTTGTAATTATTGATAAAAAAAATTGTATAAAAATGATAAAAGGCAGATAGTTCTGTAATTTCTAATATCTTCTTTATCACCTTTTAAAGATATTAACACAGCAATCTTTCAATCATCTGGTACATCTTTATTATTTAAAACATTTGCTATATAACTTTGCCCAAAAAAATTTCTATTTCTTCACCTCCTTATTTTAAGATATTGATTATACTTCCATCATTATCTAAAACTTTTCCCTTGCTCATAAATTTAATTACGTGTCTCACTTCTCCATTTAAAATCCTGGGCAATTCATCAGATATAATAGTTATAGGAGGTACTTGTTCTTTATTACTATATAATTTTTGATAGAACTCTTCCACCCATTTCATGATATCATCTTTCTTTTTAGTAATAATTCAATCTTTTTTTCTTATTGCAGATATAAGATTTCTACCAATACCAAATTGTTGTTTAAACTCTTGAGACTTTTATTCTCTTCTACAGCTTTCCTTGTTAGTTCACAGTTATATTTTCTTATATCATTCTCAACTCTTTTTTGCATCATTTTGCAAAATCCGAGATACTCGATCCTTTTTAATGCGTCATTTTTTCATAGCTTCATGTTTCTTCTTTTTTTCATAAATTCTCTAATCTCAGTAGAAATTTTATTGGTCAATTGCTGCTTTTTTCTACCAGCTATCTTTGTTGCAGTTTTTAAAAGTGTATAAGTTATTTTCATATTTTCATTTAATATTGAATCATGTTCAAAATTTACTAATACTTGAAACCGATTTGTACGTTCTAATTTAAATTCATTAGAATGTTTCTGAAGATTAGAAATATCAACTGTAAATATTGTATTTATTAATAATTTTTGTCTCTAGTTTTGCATTGACACATAACTTACATCTTACTAATCGATGATCACTTCCTGTGTTGAATTTACTAAGAACATTACAATCCTTGAAATATATACTTTCTGTTAGTCAAAATACAACCCAATTCTGCTCTACTTTTATTTGGATGCTTCCATGTCCATTCTCTTTTAACATTTTTCTCAAAAAAAGAATTCATAATATAAAGTTTTTCTTTTTCTGCAAACTCCACAAGTCTATGTCCTCTCTCATTTCTATTACCATAACCAAAATTACCTACAGCACTTTCATCTTTCATTTTTTTACCAATTCTAGCATTAAAGTCTCCCATAACAATTTTCAAATGTTGTTTACTCTAATCAAAAGCCTTTTGTACATCAATATAAAAATCTTCTATTACTTCATCACTATAAGAACTTGTTGGGGCATAAACCTGAATTATCTGCATTTAGTATCTGCTATTAAGTTGAATAACTAATCTTGCCACTCTGTCCAATATACCCTCAATTTTTACAATGTTGTTCTTCCACTTTTTATTCATAATGAATTCTAGTCCACTTGCACTTCCAATATTTGTGCCTTTATAGTAGAGAACGTCCAATTTTTTAATTCAATTGTCTCCCATTTAATATTCCAATTCTTGAAATCTTTCTTCACTTGAAAGTGATCTGCAGTTGTAAGTACCTAAAACAATGGTCATCAGCAAATGGCAGCCTGGATCTGCAATAAGGGGATTCTTACCACCCTTGCCTTCAGCCACCATCCATTGCCTTTCGTGGTGACTTTACAGCCTCCTGGAAATAAGAGCCATAATTTATTTTGTTTGTCATGACTGTATATATCTATTAGAAAAATTTTTTTCATTCACACACACATTCATTCTGACATCAAAGATATTTGATATTTCAGTTAAGAACTATCAGGCAACTGAGAAGAAAGACCATGGTGTTTCTTGATCTTAAACTCAGAGGTAAAAAGCCAATAAACTCACCATGCTGGCTAATGGGTGTTGGTGAGCAGCCCATCCATGTTTGTAAACTATATGAATAATCACATAGTAATAACAGCTGCAATGACAAGAACATATGGAGTGGACATTAGCAATTTGCCTTGCTTGGTTCCATTAAGGCCTCCAAGGTTTCATTTTGAAATGAACAGATCTGGGTGATTTCTGCTTTTCAGCTTCATGCTGCACTTCCACTGTCCTTCAATTTTCTTCGCTGTTAGCTCATTTTCCATTTTTCCTCTTCTTAGTTACTTTTTCCCTCACTCTGTTTCTCCTAGCTTCCTGTTTGTAGAAAATTTTGGAGTTGTAATTCTTCTGGTTCTTTTTTCCTTAAATATGACTCACATGATATCTGTAGCATAAATTATTCAGGCCATTAATTGCATACATTTGTTTTGACATTATTTTGTCAATTAATCCTCTGATCCATTTCTTCCGAATTATGTCTCTCACCCATACTGGTTCACCAATTTTAAACATTTTCCTTGGTGTGGTTTTCAGAAGACTACTTTGTATGGTAGGACACAAAACTGACAATTTAATTCTCAATTTACACCCACACATTAGCTCTGCTGGTGGTCAACTGATTGCTGTAGATGGTGTTGTATGCTGATATAACATAAAATCTTGTAATGCTTCTTGCATCTCTGCAGTTCCCAATTTTTTAAAACTTCTCTTTACTTGCTGTTTAGCGTTTTCCACGAATTCATTTGACTCTGGATGGTAAAGCGGCATACACACGGGTTTTATTCTGTATGTAAATCCTGCACTGTACCATTACATTATTTTTCCATTTACTGGTCTGGCATGGTCAATATATATTCTTTCCCTCCAGGATGTATAACATTTAGCAGGAAGTGCCCTTTCTGCCTGACATGCTAAGCATCTTTTAATAAATTTTTCAATATCTGTATTTATTTGTAACCACCAAACATAACTACATGTTAAAGCTTTTGCTTGCTCTATGCCTGGATGCTCTTGATGTAACAATTTTAGAATTTCATTCCTCCCTGTAGGGGTATAACTATCTTACCACCCATCATTATACATCCTCTATATACAGATAGTTTATCTCTATTATCCCACAATCCCATTGTTACAAAATTCGGTTTAGATTTAGGCAAGCCTTTTTAATCCAGTTTATCAAATTCCCATATCCTTTATCTTGGCTAATCCACTTCTGGATGGTACCACTGTTTACTATTTCTGAGTTCATATCATTAATATAATTTACTTACATTTCACTATTTATAGGTTCTTGGTTATCCAATAATCTAAACCAGCGATGGCGAACCTTTTTATGTGTGTGTGCCAAATATTACAATTATTTTTTTTGTCCAACCTCTGGTGTTGCCAGGAAATTCTTAGTAAGATATAAAAACGGTAAAAATTTAATTGTTATGAAATTTTATTAAATTAAATTAAGGAGTTGACTTAAAAATTCACAAAATAATTGTATACAATACATTTTGCCATATAAAACTCAATACTAATTATAACTTTTATTAATGAGATTTTTGTTGTTGTACTTTGGATGACAAATGTTGTATATCAGGTTCATAAGTCGTAACTTTAAGCAATGCATATGCTGTGCTGGGTTTATCAATCAGCTTATTTCTACAACTATCATTTATAGTTTATTTCAGAAACTCACAAACATATATTGAGGAAAAAATAGTACAGCAGTTGCTAGTTTTTTAAAACAGTTATAGGTTTTGGGAATGGCATTCCAAGTTCTCATTTCATATCCTGTGTTCTTTTTAATTGTGTCCTTAACTGATCACTTTTCAATTGCTTCCACTTCCTTTCTTAAAGTGACAAATTTTTGTTTCCATATGAAACTAGACTGAAAATCAATTAATTGCATTTCTAAATCTTCAAAGTTGAGTCACTCAAAAAATTCTATATTGAGTTTATCTAATTCATGGTATCAGGACATAAAATAAATTTCAATGTTTCTGCAAATTGCCTGAAGTCTTGAAACCTTGAAAAAAAATTCATTCCTTATTGCCTGAATTACTGCAGAAAATTCTTGTGTTATGGCTTTTCATGAGTTTTTATATCTAAGAAGAATTTTTTGTATTTGAGAAATACCTAAATGTGTTAGAAATAACGTCATGGTTGAAAACTTGCAATTTAACCGCAAATGCTTCAATTAAATCAAAAATAACAATAACTGACTTATTAATACCTTGCAACTTAATATTTAATTCACTCAAATGTGAGCATAAGTCAGTGAAAAACATTAATTTGCAAAGCCATTAGACATCCAGTAACCGACTATTTTTTTCCATAATTTTTTCATTATGAAAAAAAAGTTCAATCTCATCTAAACAATCCATGAATCTTTGGAGAACTTTTCCGTGACATAACCATCGAACATTATTGTACATAAGTAAACCATTATAGATTGAGTTTACCTCATGCAGTAATTTCAAAAAATTTCTTTTATTTAAAGCGCATCCAGATATAAAATTCACCACTTTTGTTACAACACTCACAATGTCTTCCAAAGACTTGAAACTAGTCTTGGCTCATAAAACCTGCTGGTGTATAATAAAGTGAAAACCAAAAACTGAATGACCAATTTGTTTGGGGAATAAATTGAGGAAACCATTTTCCTTTCCAATCATACTACAAGCACTATCAGTAGTAATTGATACAATTTTGTTTAAATCAATTTCTTTTTGTGTAAGTGCATTTACAACTGCACTGCGAATATCCACCTCTTTTGTTGTTGCTGCTGACAATGTTATATTAATCAATTCCTCTTTAATATGATTTCCAACACAACAACAATGAAAATTGCTAACCAAGCTGATCCAGTTATATCAGTACTTTCATCAAGACAGAGAGACACAAAGTCAGAAGAATTTATATCCGTTTTTTGCTGATAAGTTATATTTTTAGCCATGTCCAGAATTCTGCCTTTTATCATGTTCCAAGCCAAAGGCAAATCCTTTATTCTCTGAATGATCTTTTTCTTGTTTTCAAAGTCTTCAAAGAGAATAGGTGACATTTTCAACCACGTTTCCTTCACATATTCCCTGTCACTAAAAGGTCTTCCGCGTTTAGCAATGTGAGCTGTAAGATGTTCAATAATTTTCGATAACAAGAAATATAATTAGATTAAAAAACTAAAAGATGATTGGGATAAATACTACTATCAATGTATAAAATATCTGCCAAAAAAAAAAAAACAAATTGAAAAAAGTTGGGGTGGATTTTTCCCTACTGCATGTAAAATATGGAATAGTGTTTCTTATTTAAAAAGTGTTTGTTAGTTATCTTGTAAGATAGAAAAAAAGAAAAAAATGTTTTTTGTTAATATGTAAATATCTGGGTTTTTTTTATTTTTCTGTTAATAAAGTTATTTTACTTTTTAAAAAAAACTAGAAGCATTTATGTTTTCCTGAAGGTTTGCGATGATGGTGTTCTAGTTGTATTTTTATATTGGACTATTTCCATCATCTAATATGCATGCATATTGAATCTCTTTAAAAAATTTAATTTTATTTAATGTAATTCTGCAAAGTTTTTATTTATATGTATATTGTTAATTTTAATAATTACATATATAAAAAAATAAAAACTGATAATTCGTATATGATGGCATTTTAGTAATTGCGAACAACTAGTAAGTAAACAGGACTAACCTGTTTGATGTGCTATTACTAACAGCTGAATGTATTTGGAATATTTAAATAAAGTTAATTTTTTCTAAAGACATTCAATATGCATATTAGATGATGAAAATAGTCCAATATAAAAATACAACTAGAAGCGGTTATATTTGAAGAACTGCTGATAAATTTTATTAGAGATGCTGACTGCATATTCTTGTTTTTAACTACCTGAGCAATGAATTCCTTTTGTTCTTCCTTGCGTTTCTCAAGGAGCAGTGTATGATTTGTCTCATAATGCCATTTTATTGAGAATGTTCTGCATACAACTGTCCCTGAATATAAAACACACACCACTTTATTTCCTTTATTAATCATCTCATACTCTTGAGTAAACAATATTTTAAAATTGTTATGGGAGACTTTAATGCTAGAACTGGTAAACAAATGAAAGATGAAAGTGCTGTAGGTAATTTTGGTTATGGTAATAGAAATGAGAGAGAACATAGACTTGTGGAGTTTGCAGAAAAAGAAAAACTTTATATTATGAACTCTTTTTTTTGAGAAAAATGTTAAAAAGAAATGGACATGGAAGCATCCAAATGAAGGTACAGCAGAATTTGATTATGTTTTGACTAACAGAAAATACATATTACAAGATTGTAATGTTCTTAATAAATTTAACACAGGAACAGAACATCGATTAGTAAGATATAAGATATGTGTTAATGCAAAACTAGAGAGACAAAAATTATTAAGAAAAACAATATTTACAGTTGATATTCCTAATCTTCAGAAACATTTTAATGAATTTAAATTAGAACTTACAAATCGGTTTCAAGTATTAGTAGATTTTGAACATGATTCAGATTTGAATGATATTAATATGAAAATAACTAATACACTTTTAAAAACTGCAACAAAGATAGCTGGTAGAAAAAAGCAGCAATTGACCAATAAAATTTCTATTGAGACTAGAGAATTTATGAAGAAAAGAAGGAATATGAAGATATACAAAAATGATGCATTAAAAAGAATTGAATATCTCCAATTTTGTAAAATGGTACAGAAAAGAGTTGAAAGTGATATAAGAAAGTATAACTGTGAACTAACAAGGAAAGCTGTAGAAGAAAATAAAAGTCTCAAAAATGTAAAACAACATTTTGGTATTGGTAGGAAATTTATATCTGCAATAAGAAAAAAAGACGAAATTATTACTAAAAAGAGAGATGACATCATGAAATGGGTGGAAGACTTTTATCAAGAATTATATAGTAATAAAAAACAAGTACCTTCTATATCTATTACATCTTCCAAATTACCCAGAATTTTAAATGAAGTGAAACATGCAATTAAATGTATGAAGAAAGGAAAGACTCCAGTTAATGATGGAATTATAATTGATATATTAAAAGAAGCAGGTGAAGAAATAAAAATTTTTTTAACAAAGTTATATACCAAATGTCTAAATGATAAAGATGTACCAGATGATTGGAAGAAATGTCTAAATGATAAAGATGTACCAAATGATTGGAAGAATGCAGTAATAATATTAATATTTAAAAAAGGTGATAGAGAAGATATTAGAAATTACAAACTTATCAGCCTTTTATCAGTTTTATACAAAATTTTTACCAAGATAATTACAACTTGTCTATAGAGAACATTGGATTTCCACCAACCAAGAGAACAAGCTGGATTTAAAAGTGGTTTTAGTACAGTAGATCATATCCAGGTATTGAGAGAAGTTATACAAAGGACAAATGAATATGAGTTGCCACTATGTTTTGGATTTGTAGATTATGAAAAGGCATTTGATTCTATAAACATTTCTTCAGTGATTAAAGCATTGAATCATCAAGGTGTATATTGTCATATTTTAAAGAATATTTATAAAAATGCAACACCAACAATTAGATTACATAATGATACTGGGAAAGTCAACATTGAGAAAGGTGTAAGGCAAGGTGGCTCCATATCTCCAAAACATTTACAGCAGTGTTGCAAGAAGTATTTTGTGGATTAAAATGGGAAACTAAATAAGTGAAAGTAAATGGAGATTATTTAAGTCATTTAGATTTTGCAGATGATGTAGTTGTTTTTGCAAATAATGCTTCAGAGCTGCAGGAAATGTTGCAGGAGTTATCAGATGAAAGTAGGAAAGTAGGACTAAAAATAAATGTTAAAAAGTCTAAAGTAATGTTTAATCGATTTGCTCAAAATATGAAAATAAAGATTGATTATGATGAATTAAAAGAAGTTAACAACTACAAATACTTTGGTGAGGTTTTTAATACAGATGAAAACATAATGGATGAAATTAATCACAAAATTAAACTTGGTTGGAGTGCTTTTGGTAGAAATAACTTGATTCTAAAATGAAATATGCCTATGTGTTCGAAAAGGAAGGTTTTTAACAAATGTGTTTTACCAGTTCTTATTTATGGATCTGAGATTTGGACACTTAATAGAAGAGCAATACAGAAACGTCAGACCGCTCAAAGAAGTATGGAGAGATACATGTTGGTAGTAACAAGAAAAGATCGAAAACACAATATATAGGTAAGAGAACACCTCATTGAAAAAATTGAAGTGGAGTTGGGCTGGACATATTGCTAAAAGAGGTGATAATAGATGGACAATTGAAATCTTAAACTGGATTCCAAGAGATTGTAAAAGACCCAGAAAGAGACCACATGTGAGATGGATGGATGAAATAAGAAAGTGTGCAGGGGTGAGAGAAGCTAAAGATCGGAGATGGATTGAACTTGGAGAGACCTTCATCCTGCAGTGTATTGATAATGGTTGTTGATGATGATGATGACTCTTGAGTCCACCAACTTTGGAATTATCCGCTGCTTGTTATTAATAGTAGTTTTTGGTTTTTTTATTTTCACTAGCCATGTTGGATAAAACCAGAAGAAACTTACAAAAATTGATAACATTTTAAATATCAGCCTTTCAAGCTAATTGTGCATGTGCTTTTTATGAGTGTTAATAATAAATGAATACGTCCATTCCCAATACAAGATATAGCATTTATGAAAGAATAAAATGAATCCACTTATTCTTTCAACTCAAAATTGATAACGTAAATATTTCTTTAAATATTTCAAAAATCTTCTCTTTAATGTATGTTTAAATTAATTACCTTTAAAATTCAGCTACAAAGCAATATTATTATGCAATGCTCAGGCACAATATTATTCTTGTCACAACCAAATTTCAAACTCAACTGAGTTACTCTGCACACACTCTATCTGTATCGACACGTCCCAATTCGTGTCGTATCACAATCTATAGTCAGGACAAGAAATAAGCAATTAATAGCCACAAAGCTGAGAGATTATTATAAATATAAAACTTATGGAAGAATAAACCGGTGCACGAAAATTAACAACAAAAATTGGAGCAACTTATTTAAATTACTGATTAAAATACCAATTAAAAAAAACTTCTGTCACATCACTTTTTGCGAATGTGTTCTTTGTCTGCGCATATTTCTACCCCTTTCAATATAAAATTCCTATTATATCACAATTACATCGTTACTATTCGGAAATTTTTGTTCGGCCGTTTGTTCAAATTAAGTATTCTATGGCTAGATGGCGCCTTAAATTTTTTGAAATCTTGCATTTTTCATTGTAAAATGAGGATCCAATTTGAAAATCGATAATGTGCCAGAAAATTTTTCATACATGCCACCTGTGACACGCGTGCCATAGGTTCGCCACCGCTGATCTAGACAATGCGTCTGAATGCGAGATTTTCTTTATCTCGCTTAAAATTCAATGAATAATCATATGAAGCTAGAATATTCTGCCATCTCAACATTCACAGACTTAAATGTTTAGGTGCTGCCCAGTCATTTCAAAAATCCCTAATAATAGCTTATAATCTGTAGCAATCTCAAAACTATGCCCAAAAACAAATTGATGAAATTTCTTTACTTCAAAAATAATTGCCAGAGCTTCCTTATCTATTTGACTAGTTTTGTTCTGCTTTTGATACATATATGCCACTAGATGCTCATTACCATCTATAGGATGAGCTAGGATGGCTCCTATACCCCACTCTGATGCATTTGTTGCGATTCTCATATCCTGTTCACTGTCAAAATGGATTAACACTGTATTGTTCTTTCATTATTCTGAACGCTCTTTCTTATGTCTCAGTCCAGTTCCAACTTTTCCCTTTGCAATCATTGCCTTGTTTTTGAGAAAAAGACTCAAAAAAATTTACCAAACCTAAAAAAGCCTGCAGCTGCTTAACACTTTTAGGCCTTTGAACATTCTCAACTGCCATAACTTTGTCATGCAATAACCTAGGAAATTTAATTGTTGAGTCTTTCATACACATTTCTTACTCTTAATAACATTAGATGACGCTGTTATTAAAATATTGCTTATAAAATGGTGTTACACCATTGAAACTTTGTAAATTTAATTTCTCATGAAAAATAGTCAGTGCTGTAGTAATTCCAAAATGTAAATGATTACACTTATATAATCCAAAAGGCATAGTTAATCTTAAAATTTTTTCTGCTTTTTTTGTTACCTTATGATAGATAGAGTTAAGATCCAGTTTAGCAAAATATTTTGAATTTGACAAACTTCCTAAAAGTTCTTGTATATTAGATATTGAGTATGCTCCTTTCTTCAGATATTTATTAATTGTAACCCAGTAATCACCACACATTTTGATTTTCCCGATCAGCTTACTTATTATCATGATTGGCATGACCCATTGCTGCATCTTTCACCAGGGTTAACACCCTGCTAACCATCAAAGCCTTTAACTTTTCCTATATTTTCTATCTTTTATGCAAATGGAATTTTTCATGGTTTGATTAACCCAGATCTTCTGTAAATATTCCAGGTACATTTTTAACATTTCCTACTCTATGGAAACATTTTTTACTATATAAACCTCTATTCCTAATTCCGTAAAGCAATCCCTACCAATTACGGGACTTATTTGTCTACATACTAAATAAATTGGCAAAATTATTGCTTTACCGACATTTACCATTCCAATTATATCTACAGCAATACCATTTACATCCTTAACTCTAATGTCTGTCATTAGTAGTTCCACCCCTTTATGGTCTTCTGATATTTCATCCCATTTTCTTTCAGATAAAAGTGGAATACCCGAACTGCTGTCTATTTCCATTTCAAACTCTGTTTACCTCCCTTCTGTTTGGGTCTATTTTACACTTTTCTTTTTCAAATGTTTTTCTACACACTGCTGCCAAATGCCCTCTGTAGCCACAATTTAAACAACTTTCTCTTTTTCATTTACAGTTTTTCGATGAATGGCCATTTTTTTCTACAGCAATAACATTTTAATTCTATTGATTTACCTCTAGTTAAAACTTCCTTCCTTGGCTGTTGCCTTTTATTTGTTTTGTAAACTAGCATTCTTCCTTCTTCTTTTGTTCTATTTCTAATGCAAGAGCTTATTCAATTATTGCCCCATATGCAATTCCCTTTTTTTTTTGATCGATACTTCATATGATAAATCAATTTCTATAAGCAATGTCTGTCTCAATTTTTCATCAGCCATTTCCCAGAATAATTGTATCTAATAATACCTGTTCCACAAACTAGCCATAATCATAATTTTTGACAACTGGTGACCTGTCTTGTTTCACAGAGCCAGGCTCACTATATTTGTCTGGATGGCCTCGGACTAAAATGGTCCATTAATTTTTTTTACTAACTCTTCAAAAAGTACATTCTCTGTTATAGGCCCGTTAAACAATTTATTAATAGTTACACCCTGCCAAACACAAAAGCACTGATACCTTTCTTTCATTATCTCCTATATTATTAAAACTTAAAAAAAATTTCCAATTGAGTAACCTATAAAGACCATTCACTGGCACTTTCAATATTAAATTCGGGGATATTAGTGTGTACTAGTGATATTTTACCTTATTTACAGATATATAATTTGCTTTATTGAATACTGCTTCTATGTTTCTCTTTAATCTTAATTCCCCTATTACAGGTTCAAATTTCTAGATTGTGCTATTCTTGTATTGTATTTCTCTCCCTGCAATAATTGCAAAGAGGCAAAAATAAATAACATACAATCAAAATTTATAATAATAATAATTAGAGGAAAAAGATTTATTTATAATAATGACATTGACAATATAAACGATAACCCACAATACATTTGTATCTACATAACTAATCAGAAATGATTTTGGCATTTAGTGCTACTACTAAAGTTCTCATTTCTCTCGAGTTCCCGCAAAATTACGGTCCTTCAACATTGTCTATAAAATTTTTCTATTCCTAGCGATTTAATCCCTAAGAGTTATTCTATCCTTGGGAGCTCTGAGGCTTACATAATTTAAAATATCAGTATAATCTCTGTAGCTTCAGGTTTGGGTCTCTGGGTTCTCCTTACTCAAGAATCAGCTTTACCAAAACCACCATTTATATGTACTTCCTTTCTTTCCTTATCATTTACTTAGTCCACAGTTTTAAATACAATATTTCACAAAGCTTTTACTTCTACATTCCATATTATTTCCGTTTATTTATTGTTTTTTATTCGGCCTTTTTTCCTCCTTTCAGATTTAAATAACCTTTTCCTATTAAAATTATTTGCTTTTACTTCCAGAGTACTTTTTCCAATTTGCTTCTATATTATTTTGTATACGAAGATAACATTAGTGATGTTACTTTTTTAGTTACTGTGGAAACTTATGACAATATTTAAGCAAGCGATTCTTTTTTATCCTTGAATTATTTGGTTTCCCTGAAGATGATGCAATGAACATGTATTGCATCCAGACAAACCTTATTTAATTTTATGAGTCCCACCAATCATGGCTGCAACTCTGCCAATACAAATCCCAATCTACATTTACCATTCAAATTCATTTTCTATGAAGAAAGTTGTTCACCTTTTCAAATACCCCTTTACAGAGATTTCTATAAAAACAGCAGGTCTTTATGAATTTGCAAATTGTACAGGTATCTCATAAAATCAACTAAATTAGCATTTTTCATATTGTCAGTTAGCTCATTAAGTCATATTGAAAATATAGTTCTTTGTCTGATTTGTGATAACATAGATAATAATAATGACAGCAATGTTATTTATTTGTATTATAATTGGGTCATTAAACATAGAAATTTTTTTAAAAGGCTTAATATTTTGGAATCATGGATAGTTTATTGTTACTGATAAGATGAAATCTTTTGCCAATTATACATTTTTTTATTTATTTTAGCAATTAAAAAAACAATACCCTACACAGTTTGAAATAGTTGATAGAGCGTCCGACTTAGAATCGGGAGGTCTCAGGATTGATTCTGGCGCTTCTTGTGAAACTCCCAATCAATAAAGCCATAAACTTTTCTTTATATAATTTTTTTTGAGAAATTAGTAAAGCAATTTCAAAAGAAGCTTATATTAATTTGTCATTTATTTTAATAAGCATTGAAAAAAAATTAGTTTGCCATTTAATTCTTCAGCCTTTCTTTCAAAAAACTCAATTATATTACTTTTAAATTCACTATGCACAGTATCTAAATGGAAACAAAGTTTTCCAGGTCTCATACTATCATTTGACAACTATTTCTGGAAAATTACACATGGTTTTGTGTGCATCATTATATGAAGACAAAAAACCACATTTCAAGTAAAAACAATTCTACTTATAAATTTTGTGACACATTTTCTGTTTTTTGCTACCCAAGATTGAAAACAATGTGGACAGTTCTGCCGGTTCTTGTAAAATAGAAGACACTGTCATTTGCAACTCAGACTCTTTGATGACTTCACTGCCTTTGATTGAATAACCTCTATAAATATATTGTTTTTATTGGCCACTTAACTGTCTCAGGACTTTAATAATGAATTATCAAAAACATTAGTATGAGTGATATTCATTACAAAGACAAAACTGGTAAACTATGCAAGTAAGGGTGTCACCCTGTTTATAGTGCTGTATACACGAAGTATAGAGAGATCATTGAGTTGCCCTGTGTAGCGTAATGTGCAAATTTTCACATGAAAATTTAAAAAAAAAATCTATATATAAAAATAAGTCTAATTCTCTGCTTCTAATTGAACATTTTTGCAGCTCCCCTTGATAAGATTTGCAGCGACCAGTTTAAGCTCTATTCTAAATCCTATTCTGATTTAGCCAAGTAGCAAACATTCATTATCATCAAAATCTAGCAGTCCAGTGTCCACAAAGTATGTGATGGTTTCTTCATTAACTACAGGTATTTCCTTGTGAAAAAAATGAACATCAATTCCACATCAACTTTTAATATCGTTTCCTCATATTCTATCATCTTTCCCTTTTATTTATGCCTTGTGGAATACCAAATAAGAGTTTCAGTTTTTAATCGTTCATTCAACACAGATAACCAAACAGTTATAACTTCCTCTTTACAACTTTATTCAATAAAATTTCTCCCAGATTTATATATTTATACCGATTCTCATTGGAAACTTTCATACCATTCAATTATCAAGAGTACTCACTCCATAGCATATTTTCCAAATATCAAGATTCTTCTTATTGGATATTTTGTCATCACTATGTTTCACAACGGTTTGGTTCTTTAGTAAACATCTACTATATATGTTTGCCACTTGATACTTTTGCTTTTCCAAATCTTGTCCACAATTCACAGACATGATTCTTGCTCCAGCTAGCCTCATTTCCATTTTGGTAATTTAGAATATGTTGCAATTCAGTTCAACAACCATGATTTTTTTTCCTTTTCATTTTCCCTTGCCCCAAGAATTATTCTTTTTGTCACAGTTATATAGAATCCATATCTTTTTGCTTATTTATCTAAAGCTAAATATTTTCTACATCTGCCAAGTGTTTCTCGATCCAATCTTTCACTTAAAGGTGATTGTTTAAAATTCTAATTGATGTAACAGATCTGTAATTTGTCTTGTAGGTAAATTTGGATAATAAGTCTTCCAAATAGCATTTTGTGTATTGTTTCCAAGACTCCAATTCTTTTTCATTCACTATTCTTTAACTTTTACAATACTAATATTTTTTAATCAAAATTTGCCTTATATAATTCAGTTCAAGAGTCTGATTATTGTTTTAAAATAAAAAGCATTTTTTCATTCTTTGTTTTGACTGCCATTTTCTATAAGATTTCTTATTAAACCATTAAAACATCACATGATGAAGATTGTTTACTAAAGCTTACACTAGATGGCATAAACATAATGGCATTAAAAAAAAAACTGATGGTAGATAGCAAAAAAAAGTGTAAGCAAATATTATGTGATGTCTTGTCAATCGTGTGATCTTTTATTGGTTTAACATGAATTCTGGTTAAAGAATAAAGATAACTAAGATTCTTAAAAAAACCCAAGTATATTTACAGAAAATGAAATGGTTTCAGTCCTATATAATTATGCAAGCAAATTGGCTTGGATTGAAAAAAATTCAGTTTGTCAATTTGGGCTGATTGTTCAATAGTATAACAAAAAGTAGAAAATGGCTGTTCATTAGATTAAAAAGGTCCAAAGTACACTGTTTAAAAATCTAAAACTTCCTCACTAATGATTGCCATAAGTCTGGGAATATTTGATAGAATAACACTGGATGAGGATTTATTAAGCCCTATCAGCTGGGATCTTTTGATTACTAAAACTTATACTAGATGACATAAATATAGTGAGATTATAAGAAAATTGCTAACATAGAATTTCTTATTACCACATAAATTTCTCAGGATATATGTCATCTACAGTACTTTTCTATGTATATACTTCATATTTCCACCTATTTCTGTTTACGTTTGCTGATCTTCCTACATACTTTACTTTATATTATACTACCATTCTTAAAATTTTGAACTATTTCTTCTACATTTTAGTGTTCAATTTTACTGAACCAGTTTTAATGTTTCTTGTAAGTGATCTTGCTTGTTATCCTTGCATCCTCTAGCATAACTTCACTAAGAACCTCTTCAAAAACCTTCCAGAGATTTTTGATTTTAAATCAAGTTCTTTCTTTTAGTCTACACTTTTGATTTTATCTTTAAACCTGGCTGATATTATCCCATTATTTTTATATCTGCTATGTTTAGTTACATTTCTTTCTTTCTAAAAAAATGACTTTATTCAATTTTTTAAGTTTCTGCTTAATATTTGCATTTACTAAGTTTATATTCCAAGCCCACATTTGTTTCCTGTTGTTATCAATCTTTATTAGTATCATATCCTGTATATGCTTTTTCTCTCCCTCATTCTATCTATTACCTACATTTACAAGAAACCATGTGTAGCTAATCATTACATTTGGGACCAAATTCTAAAAATCTTTCTTTACTTTCACCAAAGCTATATTGTTCATAATTTATGATCATCCTTCATTATAAACACGAAACCAGTTTCAGAATTTCCATTAATGTATCAGAATGTTCAAAAAAGTAATAATTTTTATCATAAGAAGTTTTGTTGTATTCTGTGAATATATATACAAAGTGTACGTATGTCTATAGTTCCGTATCTAAAATTCAGTCAAAAATTAAACAAGAGATAATAGATCAAATAGATAAATTTGAAGTGTAAATATTTAAAAAGACTGACATTCACTGATAAAACAAAAATTTTCATTGGGGGAGGGGCAGGGGTAATTTCCTGTTTTTCTGTCATATTAAAGATTTAAACTGCTTTATTTAAACTATCTTAACATTACTTTAATTTATTGTGATTATATACTTCCAAAATATAATTATATCATCATCATCAACCATTATCAATACACTGCAGGATGAAGGTCTCTCCGAGTTCAAACCATCTTCTCTGATCTTTAGCTTCTCTTCTCCACATCACCCCTACACACTTTCTTATTTCATCCATCCATCTCACATATGATCTCTTCCTGGGCCTTTTACAATCTCTTGGAACCCAGTTTAAGATTTCAAGTGTCCATATATTACCATGTCTTCTAGCAATATGTCTAGCCTAACTCCACTTCAATCTTTAAATTTTTTCAATGAGGTACATAACACCTGTTTGTTCTCTTACCCATATATTGCATTTTCGATTTCTCGTTACTCCTAACATGCATATTTCCATACTTCTTCGAGTTGTTTGAAGTCTCTGTATTGCTCTTTTATTAAGTGTCCAAGTCTCAGATCCATAAGTAAGAACTGGTAAAACACATTTATTAAAAACTTTTCTTTTCAAACACATAGGCATATTTCCTTTTAGTATCAAGTTATTTCTACCAAAAGCACTCCAACTAAGTTTAATTCTTTGATTAATTTCATCCATTATGTTTCAATCTGTATTAATAATCTGATCAAGATATTTGTAGCTGTTAACTTCTTCTAACTCATCATAATCAATCCTTATTTTCGTATTTTGAGAAAATCCATTAGTCATTACTTTAGTCTTTTAACATTTATTTTTAGTCCTATTTTCATCTGATAATTCCTGCAACATTTCCTGCAGCTCTAAAGTATTATTTGCAGAAACCATTACATTATCTGCAAAATCTGAATAACTTAAATAATCTCTATTTACTATCACTCCTTTAGATTCCCATTTTAATCCACAAAATGCTTCTTGCAGCACTGCTGTCAAAGGTTTTGGAGATATGGAGTCACCGTGTCTTACACCTTTCTCAATATTGACTTTCCTAATATCATTATGTAATCTAATTGTTGCTGTTGCATTTTTATAAATATTCTTTAAAATATGACAATATCCTGGATCTATACCTTGATGATCCAATGCTTTAATCACTGAAAAAATGTTTATAGAATCAAATGCCTTTTCATAATCTACAAACCCAAAACATAATGGCAACTCATATTCATTTGTCCTTTTTATAACTTCTCTCAATACCTGAATATGATCTACTGCACTAAAACCACTTTTAAATCCAGCTCGGTCTCTTGGTTGGTGGAAATCCATTGTTTTCTGTAGACGAGTTGTAATTATCTTAGTAAAAATTTTGTATAAAACTGATAAAAGGCTGATAGGTCTGTAATTTCTAATATCTTCTTTATCACCTTTTTCAAATATTAATATTAATACTGCATTCTTCCAATCATCTGGTACATTTTTATCATTTGGACATTTGGCATATAACTTTGCTAAAAAAAATTCAATTTCTTCACCTGCTTCTTTTAATATATCAATTATAATTCCATCATTACCTGGAGCCTTTCATTTCTTCAAAAATTTAATTGCATGTCTCACTTCTTCATTTAAAATTCTGGGCAATTAGAAAGATATAATAGATATAGGAGGTACTTGTTCTTTATTACTATATAATTCTTGATAGAAGTCTTCTACACATTTCATGATGTCATCTCTCTTTGTAGTAATAGTTCCATCTTTTTTCCTTATTGCAGATATAAATTTCCTACCAATACCAAAATGTTGTTTTACACTCTTGAGACTGTTATTCACTTCTACAGATTTCCTTGCTAGTTCACAGTCATACTTTCTCATATCATTTTCAACTCTTTTCCGCACCATTTTACAGAATTCGAGGTATTCAATCCTTTTTACTGCATCATTTTTGTATATCTTCATATTCCTTCTTTTCTTCATAAATTTTCTAGACTCAGTAGAAATTTTATTGGTCAATTGCTGCTTTTTTCTACCACCTATTTTTGTTGCAGTTTTTAAAAGTGTATCAGTTATTTTCTTATTAATTTCATTCAAATCTGAATCATGTTCAAAATCTACTAATATTTGAAGCCGATTTGTAAGTTCTAATTTAAATTCATTAGAATGTTTCTGAAGATTAGGAATATCAACTGTAAAAATTGTTTTTCTTAATAATTTTTGTCTCTCTGGTTTTGCATTAACACATATCTTATATCTTACTAATCGATGTTCTGTTCCTGTGTTAAATTTATCAAGAACATTACAATCTTGAAATATGTATTTTCTGTTAGTCAAAATATAATCCAATTCTGCTGTACCTTCATTTGGATGCTTCCATATCTATTTCCTTTCAACATTTTTCTCAAAAAAAGAATTCATAATATAATGTTTTTCTTTTTCTGCAAACTCCACAAGCCTACGACCTTGCTCATTTTTATTATCATAACCAAAATTACTTACAGTACTTTCATCTTTCATTTGTTTACCAATTTTAGCATTAAAGTCTTCCATAACAATTTTAAAATGTTGTTTACTCTGATCAAAAGTCTTTCAAAAGCTTTTTGTACATCCATATAAAAATCTTCTACTACTTCATCACTATGAGCGCTTGTTGGGGCATAAACCTGAATTATCTGCATTTGATATCTGCTATTAAGTTGTATAACTAATCTTGCCACTCTGTCTGATACACCATTAATCTCCATAATGTTGTTCTTCCTCTTTTTATTTACAATGAATCCTAGTCCACTTGTATTTCCAATATTTGTGTCTTTATAGTACAGTACATGTCCACTTTTTTAATCAATTGTCTCTTCACCTTTTCTTCTAACTTCACAAAGTCCAATAATTTCCAATCATATTTAATAAAAGACAGTTCTTCTAATTCTTACAATCTTCCTTCACGTGAAAGTGATCTACAGTTGTAAGTACCTAAATAAAAAGTCAACCTCAAATGGCAGCCTGGGTCCACAATCAGAGGATTCTTAGCACCCTCTGCCTTCGGCCACCAACCGTTGCCTTGGTTGGTGACTTTAAAGCCTCCTGGAAATAAGGGCCATGATTTATTTTTGTCTGTCATGAATGTATTTATCTATTGGAAAAATATCATTTACACCTACATTCATTCTACCTTATCAGGCAACTAAGAAGTAAGACCATGGTGTTTCTTGATAAAAAGCCAATAAACTCACCACACTGGCTAATGCGTGTTGGTGAGCAGCCATCCATGTTCGTATACTATATAAATAATCACATAGTAATAACAGCTGCGACGACAAGAACATATGGAGTGGACATTAAAAATTTGTCCTGCTCGGTTCCTTTAAGGATTCCAAGAAGAATCGAAGGGTCTCCTTTCAGTTAGTGGCAAACTCCTTTCTGCATATATGGATATAAAAAAATTGATAAAAAAAATATTTTTGAAATTGCAAGAGAATGATGATTAATGTAGTGGGAAAGTAGCTATTTTGAAGTTCAAGATTTACGAATCATGGCCCATTTCCAGTGCTTGAACTTCTTATGAACTCGTAAATAATAAACTGTTCGATTATTATTATTATAACTGCTAATTTCTTTCAAATGATGTCTTTATGAAGTACATCACAGCTTCAGGTCCAGGGTTCTATCTGAATATCTGTGCAGTCCATATACTTAGATTACTGCAAGGATAAAAGCTCTATTTTGAATCTAGATGCTGAGATTTTGATGATGATGGGCTTATATCCCACCAACAAATTAACTTTTTTATCTAGCAGAAATTCCACCAACTTTGTGCTTGAATTACTTTCCAATCAAATGACTTCACTACCCACCAATCAAAAAAACATCACATTTCTATTTTTCCAGTGGAGTAAATTTCATTCACATGCAACATGTGAGCTATGTTTGTTTGTTTCAGTCTTTCCAAACTAATCATCAGTGTACAATTGACTTCACAGAATTGATTCAGATGTTTCATCTTCTTGTCACTAAACTTTAAAATCTCTACACCATTGCTTAAGACGATCCACCTTCCTTGTTCTACCAAGATATTTAAATTGGTTCACTTGTTGAATTAATAATCATCTTAGCTGCTAAAGAACTTGATGTTTTTAAACAATCATTACTAAAGTCACCTCATCATTCGCTGCATTCACAACGTTGTGTCAATAAAGGTTCAAGTCTCAGACTTTCCAACTATAGAATTAACATTTCCTTTCTATTATGTATAACTTCTACAATATGAATAAACCTGATGCCAAGTTTTCAACAGTAAACTCCATAGTATCATCTTCACCAAGATGAAGAACATATTGATTGATTGGTCTTATAATCTGTGCCATCAATCTGTTTAATTAATTGGGTCAAATGCTTTGATTAAATCAATAACGCGATATATAAATTACACTTTTGCCCCTGATTCCTGGCTTATATAAAGCCATATTTTCTTGATTCTCAAAAAAAAAAAAAAAAACATATTGAATCTCTGATAATAGTCACATGTAACTGAAAACAACTTGTTCATTAAAATCCTTGGAAGTATTTTTATTGTGGTATATAACAATGATATTTATGAATATTACTGCAATCTTGTCTATTCCCTTTATTTTTCAAAATTTGGACTTTTAAGATTTGCAACACAACATATGCCCATATCTATAAAATTCTCACAAATACATTTTAGTCACAATCACAATATACTCTTTGCCAGAATTTCACGTCTCAATAATGTGACTTTTCAATAAATTGTTGAAATTTAGCATGAGTAGAGTAGATGTTCCTAAAAAATGATCCTCAAATTTGTTGATGATATGTTTGAAGTAGGATATATTCTTTAAATGCAATTATCATTTTTACCTTGGAAATACCAATCTATGATTGGACCAACAGTCCATACTTATAAGAATTTGCAGAATAATAATTTATATTCTGATTCCTTATTATAACATAATTCACATGACATCTTTGTTTGAGCATTAGTTCTCTTCAACAGTAATTTTTCGGTCTGAACTAAGTATTTGTAATAGACAATTCATGGGTTATGAAAAAAATTAATTAAAACAAACAATGTGGGTTCACAGATTGAATAACATTACTTTTGACATCTTTGGGACAACATTTAACATTCCTACCAGTATACAAATTAAAATCTCCAAAAATATATATTTGGTCTTTTAATTGTATAATTGCATCATCTGACAAGGAATAAAAATTTTCTTATTCTATGAATCTAATGCTGGCTTATGGGTACTGACAATATAATTATAATTACTATTCGCACATTTAAGAATTCCACATTAATAAAAGATAGCATACCTTTACTTTAGTGCCATCTACAGTGAAGTTAAGAAAACAATAATTACCTAATTTAAATCCCCATCCCCAGACCAGTTTCTGCATTTTACTTTTATTAATAAAACTTGGAATTCAAAACTGAAAGTCTAGAAATGATAACAGCAAATGCCATAAACTGATCTATGAATGAGTATTTAAATGCAGTACCATCTAGTAATCACCTATTACTCAATCTTACGATAGATGGCATTAGTGTGGAGAATGCTGGTTTTATTATATACCGTGAAAGCTAAGTGCTTTCTTATTAAAAATACCACATTTAAATCTTGCAATGAATTCTCATGCAATCTCCTTTCAGGTTGAAGAAATACTCTTAGAAAAAATAAAAAATCTATCCGCATATACACATACAATTAAATTTCCTTTCTTGGATGAATTTCAGTAAAAGTAGCTATCTTGATGACAACTTTTTAAAGCATTGTCACATTAAGGCCTTGGTGATTCCATAAAATTCAAAGTTTGTACAATCCATGTAAACCTCTACTTTTACTTCCTTGATGAGTAATTAACCAGACATAATGACCTGACAAAAACATTTTTGGATAACCTTTCCCGGATATTTCCCCTTTCATAGTAGGCTGGGAGATTTCTGAATAGTACAACTCCAATGTACAATCATTTACCAAGTTGAAACTCCTATCACAATTCTAGTTTTAAGTAACTCATAAAAGATCATAATTAAGGATCATCATTCTGCTAAATATGCTCTTAGCATTGCTTTTTTTAGCAATGAAGGATTTTGCAAAGCAAAAGGTAAAAGTCTGGGCTTGAAATTGCTGCATACATAAACGATGGAAATATACCAAACAACAGTCAGCTCAAGGATATGACTGACGGCATTAGAGCTGATGAAAGAAAATGATAGTATATAAAAGTGACAGAAAAAACTGTACCAGAAGCAATTAATTGAGCAATGATTATTAGTAGTTAATCTTCATATCTAAAGAACATTACCCATGGATTCTATAATGGGAGTTCTCTGTCTAACTATTATTAATTAGAGTAATACAACATATTGCATTTGAAGAACAAAGCAGGATATGAGATATTCGTATCAAAAAAAAAAAATTCTGCAACAGTTTATTTTTTAAAATTATCAAGAAATAATTTTATATTTTCTATTCTAAAGATGTTTATAATGTCGTTTGTGGTGCAGAATTATTATAAATGAAACTTTAAGATTTGATCACCCACAATACAAACTTTGAGTTTAAAAAAAAGTGACATAGAAACTGGAATTCATCTTTTGACATCTTGGATAGGCTTTAGTTCTAATTTTTTTTTTTTTATACTCTCTAAAGAAATTGTTAGTAATATAAGCTGTTCTCCTTACTCTGTGGTGAAGACAGAAATCAGACATTTAAATATGTTGTATCAACATTTCTGCAGTAGAGAGAATAGCATTTTTCCTACAAGAATCTATTAAATAGAAGCAGTTGGATTTATGTAATGTTTTGTTGGTATAATACAGTAACATTAATTCTTTTGAATCAAAACTAAATCTTACCTCAGCCTTTTGTTTTCATCTTTCAAAACTTCATATACTGCCACAAGCTATAAAAATAATAAAAATATTAATAACAGCTCACATTACATCTAAATCCTATCGAAATACCCTCTTCCCCCTCAATACCTGTTTCATTAGTATGTGTAACTTTGAATTCAATACTCATGAATCTGAAGGTCTAAGCTACTATCATAGTAGAAGAGCGGGGAGTAATACTACTTTAAATATGATTTTGAAAAGTTTAAATATTTTGAATTTTCCCAAAAACATTCAATCAGATGATGGAAATAATCCAACTTTAAATGAAATGCAATCACCAGATTAACCCAATGCTATAAAAGTTCACAAAATTAGACTGAATGATTAGATTGAAGATAAAAAGAAAAAGATGTGAAATTCCTTCACTACAATAATTCTGAAAATGAATTCAAAATTGCTGGGATATACAATATCACGACACCTCTCTTTGCCATTATTATTTTCCTCAATACAATCTTCCTTTAGATTCATTCCAAATATTTTTTTGTGACTTTACTCCAAAGGTTGAATATAACTAATTCTATCTGTCCATTATATTTCTTAAATCTTCTTAATATTCATAACAATAAAATAACACATAAGATATCAACAAAAAATAAAATAACACATGAAGGAATATAATAACATTGGTTGGATACATAACAGATTTAAATAACTAATCGATAGATTTAAAGATTTATTACTGCAAGATTGACTAAAATCAGAAGAAATAGATTAATATATATATATATATACACACAAATTTATAAATAAATATTTAAAAATACAGTATTTAAAAGCTTATAAAAATATATATATGTATAACAATCACTTAGGAGCGCTTTTAACTAACTTGTAGCTTTGTCAACTATCACGTTTAAAATGTCAGCTTTCCCATAATTCAATGATGTCAACTTTCCCATAATTCTGTGATCTTAATGTTTGCAGCTTACCTATTAACCAAATGTTGCTTGTATTTACATATTAACATCGCCTCTTTAATTTTCCTTTTATTATTATTTCTTTCAGTTTCCAATATTTTTACGTTGTTATAATTAAAATTGAAACCATATATACATGATTTATTATGGTCATAAAAGACAGAAGCTGATAAATTATCATTATTTTTAAAATTTTGTTTTGTATTTTGAACCCTTTTAAATAACAATAAGTGTTCCTTTGTTCTTTTTTCCAATGTGCACCTCGATTCACCTATATATATCCGTGGCCACACTCACATGTCCATTTGTAAATGATACAATTTTTATTTGTAAATAAAGTTTTATCCTTTGAATTGTTTATTAATTTATTTAATGTAGGTAGTGCATAAAATGCAATATCACATATTCCTTTATAAATTTTCTTAATGAAACTTGCCTGTTGATTTGAAATATATGGTATTGATATCCACAATTTTTTATCAGAAGAATTAACACTATTATTATTTTTATATTTATAAGTAAAACTTTTAATAGTATAATAAACAGAATCATAATTGTATCCTACGTTTAACAAATAATTATAATAAGTTTCAATATTTTTAGTTTTATCTGATGCATATTTACAAAGGTTATCATTTCTAAATAAAAAGGATTTCAAACCTGCCATTTTATGTGACATTGGTACTTTTGATTCATATGGAATATATCCTCTTTTTGCTATTGGTTTAAGAGTCATATAATAATCCAGTTTATCCTTGTTTCTGGTTATCTTGAGATCTAAAAATTGTATACTCATTAAATTTTCATCTGTTTTAATCCACTTTAAGCCCTTTATATTATTTAATTCCTTGAACAAATCATTAATAGCATTTGGCTTTCCACAGACAAAAACATCATCAACATATCGACTGTATAAAATAATATCTTTCTGATAATGATCCTTTTTTAAAATATTTTCTTCATACCAATGTCACATAAAATGGCAGGTTTGAAATCCTTTTTATTTAGAAATGATAACCTTTGTAAATATGCATCAGATAAAACTAAAAATATTGAAACTTATTATAATGAATTGTTAAACGTAGGATACAATTATGATTCTGTTTATTATACTATTAAAAGTTTTACTTATAAATATAAAAATAATAATAGTGTTAATTCTTCTGATAAAAAATTATGGATATCAATACCATATATTTCAAATCAACAGGCAAGTTTCATTAAGAAAATTTATAAAGGAATATGTAATATTGCATTTTATGCACCACCTACATTAAATAAATTAATAAACAATTCAAAGGATAAAACTTTATTTACAAATAAAAATTGTATCATTTACAAATGGACATGTGGGTGTGGCCATGGATATATAGATGAATCGAGGTGCACACTGGAAAAAAGAACAAAGGAACACTTATTGTTATTTAAAAGGGTTCAAAATACAAAACAAAATTTTAAAAATAATGATAATTTATCAGCTTCTGTCTTTTATGACCATAATAAATCATGTATATATGGTTTCAATTTTAATTATAACAACGTAAAAATATTGGAAATTGAAAGAAATAATAATAAAAGGAAAATTAAAGAGGCGATGTTGATATGTAAATACAGGCAACATTTGGTTAATAGGCAAGCAGCAAACATTAAGATCACAGATATTATGGGAAAGTTGACATTATTGAATTATGGGGAAGCTGACATTTTAAATGTGATAGTTGACAAAGCTATAAGTTGGTTAAAAGCGCTCCTAAGTGATTGTTATACATATATATATTTTTATAAGCTTTTAAATACTGTATTTTTAAATATTTATTTATAAATTTGCGTATATTATTTTGAAGAAATACAGACATCGATTTATAATATTATATATATATATATATAACTACTTACAATTTTAATAAACAGAGAAAAAAATTGAATGGCTATTTCACAGAATAAACATGTCTGCTTAAATTATTATTATTGTTTTTCCCTCAAAAGAATTTTATTAATTAGATAATATGATTGCATTGGTACAATGGTGAAAGCAATACAGTTAATGACAAAGCTGGGATGATGATCACACAACTAGTCTTGCAGTCAAGAAAACGTAAATGTACAGCCCAAGCATCATAAGTGAATATCTGCAATGGAAAAAAGGTCCTGTATACTCTTAAAAAATAAATGAAGGAGCTAATTTTTTGTCTCTATCGTGGATAGTATGAAGCTTTGATATGAATAATTGACAGGGATTATCAATGGTAGGATTAAAGATAAACATACATCTAATGGACCAATATGCAAAGAATAAGAAAGTGTAAATCCTAATAGACAGAAACATACCATTGCCAATGCTACTAATCAGGGTAGTGAGAGTAGGCTTCTGGCCTATATAGATGGAGGCTACAATGTCTCTATAACATTTAAGCAAGCTACAATGACATAAAACATGTGACATGATCTCATCATTCCTATGACATAAAGGGCAGATCTGGTCTATGCATGAGAAACCCCTGTAGGTGACCAGAAATTGGTTTGTAGGAAGAGCATTTAGGTTTAACTTGATCAGAAAGTCTAAATATTTAGGTTCCAGATGGCATTTCTTGAATTTTTTAATAATGGTCTGATTAGAAAAGGATAAAAGGAAAGGACAAGGAGGAGTATCATTATTAATAAGATGATATGCCTTCCAAAAGTTGATTTTTTGAGAATTTGGTTGAATAGGTATAATGGTAAATTTTGAGATGTGATCTAATACGGATGACAACCAGCTCTTCTCAGGAGGAGGAAGGGTGTCTGTATGGGAAACAGCAGTGAAGCATAATGCATCAGGGAACCAAAGAAAAATTTTTAGGATGATATTATAAGCATATTGGAATTGGAACATTGCAATGGAGTGAAGTGAAAGCCCATTGAGTTTCGTATGCTTCTGAAGATTTCTAAGGCTAATAGCTACAGTTCTGCCCTTCCAGAAAAGTTTTTTAGCATAACATGTTTATTTTCCTAAAAACAAGATCCCCAAAGATTCATTTAAATAAACCTATAAAGAATGCCCTTTTTTGTTATATCAATGTCAATCTATTTTATTACATAAAAGATAATCATTGACATTGTTATAATAAAATGTGGGCATTAATTACATATTTATTTAAAGGATTCTTTGGGAGTCTTGCTTGTTTTATAAAATAGGTCAGGGGTCCCCAACCCTATGCCTGCGGGCACCATGGCGCCTGCAGACCATTTTCCGTGTGCTCGCCACTATCCGAAAGATGATGAAAAATTATTTATCTGATACAAATAAATTTAATTTTTAAAATTTCTTATAAATTATTGTATTATATTGTAATCAAATGTTAAAATTTTATTTTTGAAATAAATAATTTTTTGTACATTATGTATAATATTAACAATATCCAACTATAAATTTACATTGAAAAAATAAATGGTGCCCGCCACCTGGCCGGTATTATAGAATGTGCTCTTAAGTGCAAAAAGGTTGGGGACCTCTGAAATAGGTACATATAACTATGTAATGCTATGAATTATAATAATTAGTTATGCCGATCCTGCCATAAGGATATACTTGACATTATCGTATATTTATAATAAGAAGACCTTGATTTGTAGTGGTTAGTGCAATCAGCGTCCATGGCCATAATCTGAGGCTTGAATGCAGGCTGGATAAGACTTGGAACACTTTTTCAAATTGTAAGCAAATTTATTTGCCAATTCAGTGATTAATTGAATTATCGGTTTCAAATAAGTATTTATCTATGGAGAAAAATAATTGAGAAAAACTATAAACCCTCACCATTCAGTAGTTACTTAGCTTGATGTGAAATGCCTTCCTTGTTATTCTTTTTTGAAAAAATCGATGGAATGGCTTACAGCTCACCTTACTTATTTATAAATGAAATGGTTAAGTAAGTTTTGAATCGTCAAAGCACTGTTTAAATGTGGATTATAGGTAATGCATGTACATAATTAATTTGTTGTTAGGGAGTTTATAAGAAGTCTGGGCATCAGAAGTGATGAAGCAGAGTTGTGAACTTTGAACTCCAGGGTCTGCCACTCTCGTATTGAACCAAACCACACAAGGCTATTATAGATAATATATAAAAATGATATAACAAATAAATTTTAAGCAAAAAAAAAAAAAGATTTACTAATTTGTACACTCTATATAATCATGAAGGCAGATGAACTTGGATTGAAAGAATTAAACAAGTTTTCAATTTGGGCTACTTGGTAGTGGTAGCTTGATAGTATATTAAAAAGTAAAAAATAACTGCTGGAGTCAATATGCATTAGATCCACAAAGATCCAAATGCATTGTTCAAAAAAATTCAAAAAGTTTCTCACTGATAAAAGTAGTTGAATTAGACAACCTCGGATAAGAATTTATTAAGAACTACCAGCTGGCATCTACTGATTACTAAAGGTTACACTAGATGGCAGTAAAGTAGTGAAAATAAAAGGATTTACTAATGAATAATGATGTGTAAAATAAAAAACATGTGATGTCTTATTGGTCATGCGATGTCTTAGTGATTTTGTTTTAAATCAAGCATATACTTTCTTACTTAGCTCATAAAAATAAATTTATATATCATTCATGGATTTTTTGTTTACGTTTCTTCTAAATACATATAAATATATAATCCAACTGTGCATATTGCTAAATTCTAAATAAGATCTATATGAACTACTCAAACAAAATTCAAACATCCAATCCAATCACGAGCAATGTACATTTAATATTTTGGCAGCGTTAAAATAACCAGCCAATCAGCTAAATAACTGTATGATACAACAAAACAACTGACCTACTATTTTCAATTATTTTCAGTTTAGCAATATATCAGACTGAGCTCTTATTATAGTGGATTGACTAATATTAAATTATTAATAAAAGTGTTATAATCATTAATATTAATTAATTAATGATTAAACATGTTATGATTTGTAGTTATTTCTTAGGCTATTTCGCCATAATATTTACACAATGAATATTGTAATATAGCTTTGTGATTATTTTATTCTTTAAAAATTTGATTGCTTATGAGATTGGTATGAATATTTTGTATATTATGCTGAAATATTAGCAGTAGACGCACTGCTAGGTGAAGAATAGTAACTATCCTGGAAAAATTGATTTGCTGGTTGTTTGGGTGTGATATCAAAAATGGCAAGTGTATACTACGAGAAATTCTATTGGCTATTTTTTTAAACTTTGTTTGAATAGACCAATAAGACATCATATGACTCCAGTTTAAACAATGCACTACCATTTGGCATTTATCGATTATTAAACTAGATAGCATAACTGTGGTGAAAGAACAAATTTGAATTGTTTATTTATATAAACATACTTTATTTAGATATATTTAAAATTTTCATACCACCACCCATTCTTGAAACAAATGAATAAAGGCACCTGAAAAAAGTGAATGCTACCGAAAATGTATTTCATAATTGAACTAGCAATCTTCAGTTAATCCAAAATACAATTTCTCACCTGCCTTCATCATTTGTTCAATTTGATACAGTTGATAGAGTACCCGATTTGAGATCACAAAGACCCAGAACGGATTCTTGCGTTAGCAGATCTGGCACTCAAACTTTTTATGAACTTTTGAGCAATATCACCTGATCACCATTTCTTATGCTTGCTTGTAACTATTATTAAAACAGGCAAAACTCTCCATACAGTATTGCCACTCAGTGTGTGCGCTCTGATCCAAGGCTACTCATTGATGAAAGCAATAAGCTAGAAATTAGTCGGGATAAAGGATGAGTAAGCACTAGATAGGAATTTTATGCCCAAGATTTCAGGCATCCATTGATTACTCTGGCTTGCGCTGAGTGGCACTACTGTATGAAGTTTTGCCTGTTTTAATAGCAGTTATGAGCAAGCATAAAAAATGGTGATCATGTGGTGTTCAGTGATTTAATACCAATCCTGCCTAATAGGATAGTGATGGCTATGGTTATTAAAAAATGAAAGACACCAAAATGTATGGGTACTGAACTAAGTTCAAATCTATATGACTATACAAGCTAATGAGCTTGGATTGAAATTATTGTGTTTTAAATTTTATTATCATAGTTTTATAGTTAAGTAGAGATAAAAGGTGGCTGTTGGAGGGTTGCGTTAGATTCTAAGATCTAAGTGCAATGCTCTCTGATCCAAGGCTCCTCACTGATGAAAGTCACAAGCTAGAAACTAGTCTGAAGATATTAGAAGAGTAGGCACTAGATAAGGATTTTATCACAAGCCTTCTGGCATCCATTGATTACTCTGGCTTGCACTGAATGGCACTACTGTATGGAGAGTTTTGCCTGTTTTAATAACTTTCGAGCAATAAAGTCATAGACTTTTTTTTTTATTTGTTCAGTATTTATTAATACCGAGTTTATTACATTTTGATTTTCAAGGTATCAAATTTTCTATACTCACAACTTTCCTGCCATTTAGATAAATATATTAATGATTACTACTTATCATTTATTAGATTAGAGATTCATTATAATCCAGATATTCACTTTACACCCAGTTAAAGATTAAGATGTTTTATAATGATCATCATTATCATCACACACATATTCATGTAGTGGTTTGAGTATATTTAAAAAATACACATGAAAAAAATAGTGACATGGAATAATGATGTTAGGTGTGCATATTTATAATAATAAAAAGCAAATAAATTAAATCTTTAACTGGGTTTAAAATTTATATCTGGATTAAAAATAATATGATGATCTCTAGTTTAGTAAATAATTAGTTAATAATTGTTAATATGTCTATGTAAACTGGATGTCCAAAAGATGAATATCTAAATTTGACACTTCATCAAATTGTAATAATTTAATAAATTGTCTTTTTTTCTTCACCAATAAAAATTATAATTATAAATGTGCAATTTTTTTCACATACGTTAGTGAAGCTATAATTATAATTTAATACTAAATCCCGAAAGCGCTAAGCTAGTATATTAAATTTTAAATTATAATTATAGCTTCACTAAAGTAATTTAATATATAATTTACAAAGTATAAATATCAGCAGTGTTATAAGGCAATATAGCAATTGGTTGTGATATTGATAAAACTCAAGGGCGCAGAATATTCCACAACACCTTAGCAAAACAAAACAGTATCAGAAAACTAAGAAAGATGAGCAAATAATTGTGTATACTATTACTGTTTAAACAGTTGACAGAAATTTTTTGACTGTCTATTTACTGATGTTTCTATTTGAGAAAAAAAACCCAAAGGATATAAAAACAGATTCCGGAGTGGAATTTCAAACATATCAACCACTAATTTAATGCAACAATGATTTACAAATTAGACATTAGCAAGAAAAATTAACACATGTATATTTACAGACTCTAGCAATCAATAAAATACTGCAGGCTAAGACTTAGAAAATAATTAAGATATCCCCATGAAAATCAGAGATAAAATATTAAACTTGAAGGAAAAATGAAAGGAAAGAACAACTACTTCAGCGTTTCTTTTATAATTCCATCACAAATTTATTTGAAAATGATAAATTAGCATATAATATAACTGGTGCTGACTGTCAAGGGTCTAATAAGTCATATCTCCTCAGTATATGATCCTGGAGTTACGATTCTTTTCATCTGCACGATTCATTTGTACATGGTCACAAGTAAAGTTTAGTCTCTGTCTACTATTGGCAACTCGTCTCTCAGGATAAAATTGTAAACCAAATCTTGATCATATGATAAATCAGTACCTAAAATTATAAAACACTGAAGAATATTTATCTTCATGCCACCCTAGAGCATCTGCTATAAGCTTGAATAATGAATGGACACAAGATGGTATAATGCTATAATATTTCCATCTCCAGACTGATTGTTGCCAGAACTTACTGACCATTTTTTATTGCCCTAAATGGTTTAGTATAATGGGAAAATGTCAGACTGGATCTAATATCCTTGGAATGATTGCAATTCTCTCACTCAAATTTCTTCTAAACTTTCGAGCAATAAAAATCATTTAAAAAATCTGCATAATTTAACGAAATGGTAAAATAGCAGCTAAAAGACAATGGACTGCAACTTGGCTTTGTTATTCTCAGATCTTAAATATCACATGATCTCTAGAGTGACAAACCATTCAATTACTTTAATTAAATCCATATTTAAATATTCTGTGAAACAAATACCAGTCATCCTTCATCAATATCTCCCATCATCAAACTGTTAATCAATCACTTTTATACCATCAAATTTATCATCCAAATCATCTATAATATATAAATTGTGCTTAAATCATTGGACAGTCAAATAAAAAATTACATCAGAAATTCTCCAAATCTATTTATCGGCAAAACATTTCTTCTTTACCAAAAAACAAGGATTATAATAGACTATCATTCAAACAATTCCCTATGATAATCTTTGAAAATTTATTCCATAAGTAAGATCAAATCAAAGTTACCATATATGCAATAATTAAAATCAACTCTACTTGAACTACATTTAACAAAATTTCCTTTGCTATTTCATAATAAATCATCTCCTACTCTTCCAGTAATGGACACCAATCTGATAGTACAATTTAAAATTTTTCTTCTGACAATTCGAGAACATAATATTTAACTGATTACAACATCTCTCTCATATGCTTCCAAGAACAATTATTTTCATTCTACTCTAGAGCCATCTATATAAGCTTGAGTAATCAATGGACAACAGATAATACAGTGCTGCAAAATTCTATCTCCAGAACTGATCGTTTTGTGTTTTTTTGCTTCATCAATAAAAACTAGGATTTAAAGCTGGAGTAAAAAGTGCTGCCAGAATTAGTTCCAATTTTAAATCCTAGTTTTCATTGATGAATGGAAAAAGCCAGAAATCAGTCATCAGTATAAAAATATGGCAATTTTGTGCCACTAAACTATCTAGTGATCCTTGAGTTCTCAAGCTGACAGTAGATGTCTCTAGAGTAGATAAAAGTAATTACTTTGAATATTCAACCAGTTCAGCCATTAGTAAATTTCAACACTCAATTCACTTTCTACTCAAATCATTATTTATCTGTCAAAATGAAGCACACCAATAGAATATCAAACCCGACCATGTTCTCAAACTTGTGCCTTTTGTTCCATTCTTCAAATGTTTGCAGTTAATTCTCTCTTTAAGATCTCATTAGTTGATTTCTTCTATTATTTATTTTCATTCCCTCCAAAGTCTCTTCTAATATATTTCATAGTTCCTCTACCAACATGTAAACTACTATTCAGTCCAATTCCGCTTCAGAAATTTTTCTTCTCTTCTTATTACCATTTTTATATTGTTAATGTTATCATTCCAATTATACAATTCCAATGTCATTCAAATTTGTATCTCTAAAGTCTCCAATCTTTTCTCCTCATTTTTCCTAATTGACTACATAAAATTATGCTACAACATTTAAAGAGCCTCTTTTTCAGATCTAATTTCGAAGGATCATAAAATAATCTCCTACATAATTTAAGCCAGTATAGTTCTCTATTTTAATCTTGCATTCCTTACTTCTGTCCACCTACTCAAACATTTAAAAGCACAGATCTACTCTATAAATACCTATCTAATATTCAAACTTAATTTTTCTTCCCAGGATACATATTAAATTAATAAAAAAATAAATCATTTTTTGCTCGAAAGTTCACAAGAAGTTTGAATACCAAAAGTGACAGAGCCAGTTTATAATGTTCTGTATGACTCGACGGTGTTTGGACGCAATGTTCTAGAATTGTAGACTACCTCTGCCATTTTCGGTAAACAAACTTCTTATAAACTCCTAAGGCAATAAACCATTCAATTATTTTACTGTTTAAGTTTATTTACATTCAATTCTTAAAGTCAATACTACTTTTACCAAAATGATGATTGTTTAGCAACTCGTCAAAATATATATTAAATAAAAACAAAAGATAACTTTCCTACCTTACTTCTATTTAAAATGTTCAATCATTTTGCAGTGCCTATTTTAAATAAAACAAAAAATTGTGCATTTTTAATAATGCAATTTATTAAGATGTTTTTGATATTTTCAACTATCCAATAGACTTCTTCAGGTTTGTAAAATATAACTATTATTTTATTAATTTTTTTATTTTTTGCATAAACACTGTACCGTTTATTTATATAGTACAAATATATTGGCATCCGGTAAGATATTTAAAAGCTAAAAAAAAAAGTAAATTTAACGATCTTTTAAAAGAAAAACATTTTTAGATTTTTTCTGATTAGTATAATTTATTTTTTTAAAAAAACGTACAATAAAAGTTAAAATTGTCGTTCGTATTTTTTTATGTAATTAAAAATAAAAGTTAAATTGGAAAGAATAAATGACATGCAGATTACTGATCCAGATAAATTAAAAGAATTTCAAAAGTAAAAAGATTACAATTAGAAAAATCTTTTTAATAATTAAAGATGTCAGAATTATGCTAAAAAAAATAACTTTGTAACTTAAATTTAAGAGAAAGTGTAGAAGATTATTATCTTATATGCTGATAAAAGAACAAACAAAAGATATGCGCAAAAGTTTCAAAACTGGTTCGGGGTATAAAAGGAGGAGGACAACCTCGATCTAGGTCTTCTCTATACCTTCTAGTTACGTGTCTGAAAGCTGGAGGTTTCCGCGAGCATAACCTGCGGCAGGAATATACGTCTGCACAGGTACGTCACTTGCAGTACCCAGTCGTCAAGCAAGCAATGAAAACGGGCCCTGTGAAGACCGCTTTTTGCAATAAAAGGGTCATGACAGCCATGCCTTTTCTCCGGTTATAGAACGGAACAATAATGGAAGACGCTGGCAGGAGAGACTGATGGGAAATTTTTAGAAGCTCGAGATCCCAAAAACACACACCAACTTACCGGTAAGTTAAGAGTAACTTTTCCTAATTGTGACAAAGTTTGCAAACAATTAAAAAAAAAAATTGATATCAAAATAATCCCGATCAAGACTTCAAATTTTTTCTTTAAGAGACTTGTGTACCCAAGAACTATAATCATTGAACTGTTTTTTTTATTATTAATTAATTCATATCAAGATTAGCATGTGTGTCATCTTTCCAATTAATTAAATCATAACTTTTTGTTTTTTATTATTTATATTTTAATTTGTTAAAATAAAAATCTTTATTTATAATACCCCTATTCATTGTACGTTATTAATGACTATTAATAAATTTATTAAAGTTAATTATGATTTGAAAATATAATTTACCTTGCCAACGCTGTACCAAAACTCAATCCTCCGGAGTTTCTAGATAATTTCGTCATAGCTAAATAAATAAAAAAGGGATGTTTGCCAGTGAATTCTAATATAGAATTATGGCGCCTTTCAAATAAATTAAAAGCTGGCTTACTTTATCCCATTATTTTAGTAGCTATATTAGTTAAAAGAGTGTTGTGTGACCAGGAAAAATAATTGCGTCCATTAAATCTTACAGAATTGTATGTCGAGTATGAGTAATTAACTCGTTTAAAACACTAAATAAATAGTGGACATTACAACACACAATAATGTTATTTTGAAGATTTTTAGATATATTTTTTTATATATTTAATTGTTTACTTATTTATTCATTTTAATTTTTTAATCCATTTAATATGGATCTGAATTCATGGAATAAACAAGTCTGAATACATTACTAAAATATTTCATAAGCCAAATTCCCAAAGAATCACTTAAATGAATTTACAAACAATGAGCACATTTTCTTATATCAATATAAATTTAGCTTGTGAATTATTTTATTAACATATTCAAACTTATCTGTTTCATGAATAGGTTTATATTCTCAGAATTACATATTTAATAAGCCACAAAATTATCTGCATGTTTATTAATAATAATAGTAGATTACTCCACTGCATATGCACTTTATAGATTGAACGCTTTTTAATGAATACTCTCCTTTCCAAACACAAGATAAAGTCTTTTTAAAAAATAGAATAAATCCACTCTCTTTTTCATCCAAACTATATTATAAGTAATTTAATGTGATTAGTTAAATCTTTACGCTCTCAGTTCCAAATGCTTCAGATTTTCCTATATATATAGTTTGGGTGGATTCATTCTATCTTTTAAAAAGAGTTTACCTTGGATTTGGAAAGGAGAGTATTCATTAAGATGCATTTAATCTGTAAAGCGCATGTGCAGTGGAGTAATCTACTATTATTATTACAGCTTAAAACATCGCGACATATAAATAAAATATTTGCTGCATGTTTATTAAAAAATCATTAGATATTGTAACTGCCACAAACATTCTGACATCACATGATCAACTACCTTTTCCTTTTATAACCCACTAAGATCAGCTAGATACATTAGACTCTATCATACTATAATGAACTTATTGGTTGCAAAATAATTATAAATGCCGTAACGAGACATCACTATTTATTAATGTATATACATTTTTACAACACACATGATAGCATAACAGACTGTAATCATTGGGAACTATTTCACTGCCCTATCAATTTTTTTAAACAAGCTAATATGATTAGCTATTTTTGGAATCTCTAATTAATTTTGTCCACAGATAATATACAGCATAATATGGTATAATACATTCAGAATTGCTTCTGAATAGAAATAAAATTTCTGCATAGACGCCAGACTACAACTAATTATTATACAGTTTTAAGATTTAATAAACCTACAGTTTAAGGATATGCTGAATTCATTAACTATTTAAAGAACTGGACTACTATAAATTCTTTCAGGCTATAAGGCAGGCAAGTAACTAAACATTATATAAGTAAATGTAAGAGGCAACATCTGCGTTACACTATTTATGGGTAAATAAACAGATGTGAGCTAGAAAAACGCTACACAATAGGAATGCATTTCTATCACATACTATTGTAAAGATACTAAGAGTAAGATCGGCAATCACAAATGATATCATCTAAGACATACAAAAACAAAGTAGATAATATATGCTAGGAATATCCATATACTGCATACTATTGCTCTAAATAAACTAATAAATGCAAGTGACTGGCAATCGCAATGATATCACAATCATTTATGAATAAATAAAATACATGCAAATGAATCTCATATATAAACAAAAAGCCAGAAATAAAGTTACAGCTGTTCACTAACATCAATACAGCCAATTCTCCTTCCCCAAAACTGGAGGGTAGTTTGCTTAAGCACTTTAATATGCTGGGTGAAGAAGCTCTTAATTTATTCTGCCTATGCAGCCTGTTTTGTATCCTATTCAGAGTTCATCGAGCTGTGATTAAATTATTATTGTGACTACTTTTTTTTATTTACATGTAGTGGAAATGACTGTTTTTAAAATACTAAATCTTTAAAAACATGGCCAAGGATTGCAATAAAAAAATTTATTGCTTTACATAAAAATTTTACATTTCTCTTAGATTTACGCCGACTGAATTGTGGAGTGATTAAATAAGCAAAATAGCAATCCCCTGTCACATGAGTTTGTAAACAGATTTACAAAATCAATAATAACAATAATTTATAAAATACTTTCAGGATAATGGAAATAAATACTTAATATTACACACTTTTAAAGTTCATGCCCATTCCCTTTCAACACTAAGATTCAAACTCATACTTCAGGTATGGGTATACTTTCGGTGGACTTCATTTGTTCAACCATAGCTATGGCAATGGTAGGTTTTAATCATATCCACAGGCAGCATCAGACAGTAGTTTAACTGTTGATTGATGGCTGGTTTCTTCCCAAAGCAGTAGCCTCAAAATGTTTCTACATTAACTGACAGCTCCTTTCCGTACTTCTTTATAGTCTTTCGATCTCCATTCTACTAGCATGGCCAGAATGAAGCAGATGGTGGCTTCTCTACTCTTCCATTGTATTTTCCAATGCCAAGCAAAATAAGTATATTGAACGGACAATCAAGGAAAATCAAAGTAATACAATCAATCAAAGTATAACCAGAACAATGACTTATATCTACTATTTATATTTTTTGGAGTTGGCTTATCAGCAAAATTGGGTCCATCGTCGGTCTTTTCAATCCATGGTTCATGGCTTATTTGTCCAATCGTAACATTTACAAAATTTTATCTTTGAAAGAGATTACTAGACTAAATTACATCAGATGCTTATCTCCTTAATTAATCAATCTGTTTATAAGAATTTTAATTACATTTTCTTTCATTTTCACCTTATAATTGTTAATACATTTTTATTTTTATTTTAACATACTTTTAAAATAAACTAATTAATAATACCATATACATTTATCTGTACAAATACCTATATATATATAACTTTTATTTATTAAAATTGATGAAAACCTTTACTTTTAAAAACTCCTTCCAATTTTTAAATTTCAAACGTGAAGCATATATAAATATCGCCTCAATATATATCCATATAATTTCATAATATATTGACTTTTAATACAAAGTCTACATTTTTTTTATAACAACATTGTCTATATTCAAGCACAAGTGCGTGTGCGGCGCAACTGCTCCCAAAAGCTGTTAATCCAAATACAAATAGCTAACTAAAATATTAAAACAGCTGAGCGCTTTCAAAGGATCTTGCCTTCATAATCATAGCTTGCTTACGTTTAAATTTTTGCAAATGTGCTAATTCCATCTTTTTGATAGAAAAAAAACGTGTCCTTCCTGTTTATGGCATCGCTGTCGCGAGAGATAAATAAAGCCTCTTTGATCATTCTTTTGAGGTCATGTCTCTCTCTACATACGATGGTAGGATTGTCCGGAATGCACTCGTGGTGACTTGTGCACTGGTGCTGATAAAAAACTGAATAAGTAGAAGGATCGTTGCGAGCTCTATTGTACGAATACTTGTGCTGTGCCAATCGTGTGGCCAAAGATGCTCTGCTTTCCCCATAATATGTGCCTTTGCAATAGTTATTTGGACAAGCAATGTTATATACTGTATGGGGGGTCTGTAACAGTGGAGTTTGATCTTTGGTATTGTTAATTAGATTGTTAGAATTTGGAGGGGTTCGAAAACAGAGCTGATATTTGTTGTTAAGGATGGAATGTAGTTTCTTGTGTAAATTGGGTATGTATGGAAGTAATAATCTGGGTTTATCCTGTGTGGCGTGAGAGTTGAGAGGTCTATTCTGAATGTGTGAGATTTTTTTGTCGATGATGGATTGTCTGAAGCCTAAATTCAGTAGATCATTTCTATATTCTGCTACATTTGTTTTTGCATCTGCCTCGATTTTACACAACACTCTGTTTCTATGCAAAAAAGATGCTAGACCCGATAATTTATGTGCTGTGGGTGTGTGAGATTGGGGGTGTGTATGGCATCTGATTTCCAACGGTTTGATGGCCATGCTATAATGGCAGCGGTTATTTTCTCTTTTTATTTTGACATCAAGGTATTTGACTTGTTGGTGAGTGTCTTCAGTTGTGACATTAACAATTATTGCTGTGTTGGCTTCTAATTCGGTTTTGATCTGTGTAATGATCTCGGGGGTGGCAGCAATGAACAGGTCATCCACATATCTAGTGTATGCTAGAAGGCATGGTGGGTTTAGACTAGGTATGATTTTTCTCTCATAATAGTTTAGGAAGATGCTGGTGACTACACCACTCAGTGGTAGTCCCATAGGCCAGCCTTGTTTCATGGAGAAGCACTGGTTTCTGAAGAATGCCACAATGTTGCTGTCCAACCAACATAGAAAGTCATGGATGAAGTCAACCAGTGGTTGAGCTATTTTTTGTGTCAAAAGTTCATTTCTGACTATTTGGATCGATGTGTTTCTATTGACAGAGCCATACAATTCGGAAACGTCCATAGTGGCCAGTTTGATGTTTGGGTTTAATTGTAAATCTTTGACGGAGGAAATGAACTGTGCAGATGACTTGATGGTGTATATTCCAAAGCCTAACATTTGGATGAGTTTTTTGTTCACCCACTTGGCTGTCTTTGCATAGTGTACTCCACTGAAATCTAGCATTAATCGGACCGGTGTGTTGTCTTTATGCGTTTTGGCACTTCCAAAAATCCTGGGTGGCACTGATGATGATGGGTATAGACTGTAATATTCTGCTTTTGTGAAAGCTTTGTTGCAATGTTTTTTAAGAATGGATGAAATGAATTTGTCTCTATTGTTAGCAATACTGAACTGATCAATTTTCTGAAATTGTAACTTATCAATCTCATACCATTGACACCTTCTTTGACACTTTATCAATACTTTTATTTTTATTATTTGTATTACACTAACAGTTTCGACTGTCCTGCAGTCATCATCAGAGCTACAATATTCAAATATATAATTATACAATTATTACACTTATCCACATATATATATATACATAATTAATACACAATATAAACAAAAATAATAATTATACATTTTAATATGATCTTTATAAATAATCATTTCCCATTTTATTATCTTATCTTCTAAATAATTTTATCAATATTTTATATTAATTTATTTTATATCACTTTATTTCATTTTTTAAATATTATTTAATATAATAATTATAACTTTATCATTTATTTTACTATTTAATGCATATTATTATCATTTTCTTATATTATAAAATCAACTTCTAATCTTGTCTTATTTTTATTAAATATTTAAAATAAGACAAGATTAGAAGTTGATTTTATAATATAAGAAAATGATAATAATATGCATTAAATAGTAAAATAAATGATAAAGTTATAATTATTATATTAAATAATATTTAAAAAATGAAATAAAGTGATATAAAATAAATTAATATAAAATATTGATAAAATTATTTAGAAGATAAGATAATAAAATGGGAAATGATTATTTATAAAGATCATATTAAAATGTATTATTATTTTGTTTATATTGTGTATTAATTATATATATATATGTGGATAAATGTAATAATTGTATAATTATATATTTGAATATTGTAGCTCTGATGATGACTGCAGGACAGTCGAAACTGTTAGTGTAATACAAATAATAAAAATAAAAGTATTGATAAAGTGTCAAAGAAGGTGTCAATGGTATGATATGTTATAATAGAAATCAATACATAGGAGAAGAAGAAGTAGAAAACTTATCAATCTGTGTGTTAATCTTGTCAATATATTCCTGGGTGTGCATCAACACAAATCTGTTTCCCTTGTCTTTGTATTTCGATTAACAGCTTTTGGGAGCAGTTGCGCCGCACACGCACTTGTGCTTGAATACATACATTTCCCAAAAGTAAAATTATTCAACATTGTCTATATATATATATATGCAGAAAGAAATTTGCAATTAACTAAAATGAAGGTTACTGATTCTTTGAGGCCTTAAAAAAAAGTGAATAGGGAAAATGCCTAATGTCCATTTCATTAATTCTTGTTGTTACTATTATTGTTATGTGATTATTCAAATAATAAATGAACATGCGTAGACTACTCGTGACTCATTTTTTTACCTCTAAGTTTAAATTCAAAAATACCATGGTCTTTTCCCACAATTTCCTGGTAATTTTTAAATTAAATATTACCTAGCTCTTGTAGATGGTAGAATGAATGCCTGAATATACTGAATGACCAAGCAAGGATTTTAATAAATGTGTTTTACTGGAGTTTCCATATGAATCTCAGACTTGGATACGTAACGGAAGAACAATACCAAGATTTCAGACTATTCAATAAAATATATGCTGGAAGTAACAAAAAAATATCAAAAGCAAAATATTTGCATGAGAAAACAAACGAATATCAGTGAAAAAATTAAGAGACATAAATGAAGCTGGTGTGGACATATTGTTAGAAGAGATGATAACAAATGCACAGTTGAAATCTTAATTGGATCTCAAGAAATTGAAAAAGACCTGGAATAGATCACATGTAAGATGAATGAATGAAATACGGAAGTTAGCTGATGTGATACAAATGCACAGTTGAAATCTTAATTGGATCTCAAGAAATTGAAAAAGACCTGGAATAGATCACATGTAAGATGAATGAATGAAATACGGAAGTTAGCTGATGTGATATAGAAAAGAGAGGCTACAGAATGGAAAAACTAAATAAAACTTGGAGACCCCCATCTTGCAATAGATAGATAATGATTGAAAATAATAATGAAATAATTTACAATCACAAACAAAACTAAATTATGCCTGCATTTTCAGAAGACTGCAAAGTTGTTTTCCAAGGTAGTAGAGTTATGCTAAGAATTTTATATTTCCAAATCATGCCAGAGAAAATTAAATTATAGTCTTCATTCCTGTTGTAAATCAAGATAGCAAAACCAATCCGTCATTCACTGATGATCTTTTATTTAATTCCAGATAAGTGTAAATCACTATTTTCAAGCAGAAGAAGATATTACATGAACTGGAGAATTAACTAATATTAAATGAGATACCAGGAGACTTTGTGAAGCTAGAAAAAAAAATGAAGAGACAATTTATTAGAAAGTCATTAACGTTAAAATACAAGAGACGGATTCAATATTGATAAAAAATTGAAGTGCAATATTGTGGAGATGGATGGTATATCAGATAGAGTGGTAAGACTAATTTTTTACTTAATAGTAGATACTAAATGCTGGTAATTCAAGTGTACATCCAACAAGGTCTTATTGTGATGAAATTGAGAATGCATACCAAATGGAAAAACTGTTACAGAAGACTTTAATGCTAGAATTAGAAAATCATTGATAAATGAAAGTGTTGTGGATAGATGTAGTTATGGAATCAGAAAGGAGAGAGGATACAGGCTTAAACATTACAGAATTGTTAAAGGAAACTTTAATGCTACAATTGGAAACTGATTAAAAAATAAAAATGCTGTGAGTAAATTTGGTTACGGAGACGAAAATAGAGGAAATACAACTTATGAAATATAATTAATATCTCCCTTTTTGTACACTTTTTTTTCTTTTGAAATGTGTTTCTATGAATAATTTTATTTCTTTTATAATTTTAATTGATCAGCAGTGTTTTTGGGCAGTCCTTAGGTTTCAAAATGGTCCTGAGTGCATTCTATTTTTTTTTTCTATTATATATTAAACCAAACCTGTATTTTCTTTGTAATTCCTCTATCTCTATGCATTTCTTTTTTAATCATACCAAACTTACTTGTTTCACATTTTAATTTTATGTACTATAATACAATCCTTTAAAAGAATTAATATTTCCGCACCTTTTTCTAATATTATTAATTCTAAGGCTTTTGAATTATTTTTTTTATAACTTATTTTTAGTGCAACATCCTTTAATAACACTTTTTATTTAAATTCAATTAATAAATTAAATTAAATTAAATGAATATGGCCATTCTAACTTCGAAAAAGAAAAAAAAAAACTACTCTAGAAATGAATTTTGCAATATCTATACAAACCAATCTACGAACCACAAATAAATCCCTATATAGAACATCTTGGTCCTTTTTGTGATTACATGATATTTTACGATATCGTCTTTTAATTTCTTTAGCAAGAAAATTGTAGCCCTCTAGTATATTCTATATACCACCATATTTTCTCAACAGAAGCAATTGGTATAGCACTTGTTTAAAATGACTTTGAGATAATCCCTAGAACATAAATGGCGACTATTTCTGCCATGAAAACCATGCTCAAATTTCACTATAAAACAATATTTTAGGAAGTCTTGTATTGTTATTAATTTTACATGTCCAACTCAATAAAGAGTATGATTTAACAATAAAAGACTCTATAATATTGCTTTCAGCAACTTGAAACCCATATTTATTGGTTTTATTATCTTGCCATTGTATTTTTAAAATTTTTATGTAGCATCCTTAAATGAAACTTTTCTAATGTCTTTATAATGTCACATGATGATCATCTCTTATACTAGCATATAATTGTACTACTGTATGGAGAGTTTTGCCTTGTTTAATAACAATTATGTGCTAGTATAAGAGATGGTGATCATGTGATGTTTAGTGGTTTAACACCAATCCTGCCTAATAGGATAGTGGTGGCTATGGTTGTTAAAGAGCCAATATTTTTGTGTTTAAATCAATTTCATTCTCATAGTTTTGTAGTCAAGTAGAAATAAAAGGTGGTTGCTGGAGATTGCATTAGATCCTAAGATCTAGGTGCAATGCTCTCAGATACAAGGCTCCTCACTGATGAAGGCCATAAGCCAGAAACTAGTCTGGGAATATTGGATGAGTAGGCACTAGATAGGGATTTTATGGTCAAGCCTTCTGGAATCCATTGATTACTCTGGTTGGCACAAGGTGGCACTACTATATGGAGAGTTTTGCCTTGTTGTCTTTATAATGTGTCGATGGAGCATCCAACTGTTCCTTCCATGCAATAAATTATACAAAATAATAACTCCATATACAGTTAACTTAATTGTAATAGTCATTTCCCTATGATACAATACTATTTTTCAACTTGTTAAAAGCAGCAGCAGCTCATTAGAGCCTGTGTTGAATCTCAACATCAAAGTCCAATTTTCAGTTTATAAAAGTACCAAGATTTTTAAATTGTTTACATTCTCAAGTTGATAATGTCCACAGGTTAAAATTTGCTGAGGATTTTTCTTCCATCATTGGTTATTCAAAACATTACATATATTCTATAAATCATACATTGAATTGGCAAAATACCACCATCATCACCATACTGTAAATTTAGAATTCAAGAAGAAATTATTGTTAAGACTCAAATTAAAGATTCCACCATCAAACCTGTATCGTATCTTGATCCCTCTTTTATTAGCTTCTTAAAAACTATTTCAAATATCACCATTATAAAAACTGAAAACAATGTTGGCACAAATATATATCCTTGTTTAACACCAGTTTTTATTTCAAAAGCCTCAGATTTTCCACCTGCAGTAATAACACTTCCTCTCATTCCATCACGTAGAAAGTGTATAATATGAATACATTTTGGTGGAAACCAATTAATTTCATACAATGCCATCGACCTATCCTATTAACTGAATCAAATGCTTTGATAGAATCACTAAAAGAAATATATGAATCACTCCTTTGTTCCAGATATTTTTTCTTGGTAAAAACTATAACTATACTGCTTCTTGAATCTCTAAAACTATACTGAAACTCTGGTAACTATTCATCCATGGTTAGAAGAAATCTATTTCAACAAAATCCTTGAAAGTATTTTGCTATAATGGATAATTTATTCCATGATAATTACTACAATCTTGTCTAATCCTTTATTTTTAAAAACTGGAACAGTAAAAGAATCTTTTAAGATCAGGTGGTACATCATGGTATATATAATCCAAAAAATTCCAATATTTTTGAAGCTAATGCATCACTACCATATTTTTAAACTTCTCCACATATCCCAGGACCTAAACCTTTTTATTCTTAAAATTCTAAGAACTAATTTGACTTCACTAAGCTGGATATCTTTGTCCAAATCTAAATGAATACATAAAATGGATATATCGTTAAAAGTTGCCATCTCAACTTTTGTATCATTATTCAAAAAATGATCAAAATACTTCTTCCAACTGCTCAAAATATTATCAATGTCGTCGTACAAGAGTATCATTGTTGGGTTTAATAGGATTGTGAAATTGTTTTTCAGGCCCATATGTTGCTTTTAATAAATAAATTAAAAAAGATCTAGAATGACCATAATCAGTAAATGTCTATATCTTCTTTATAGTTTTAATCCAGCAATTATTTTTAAGCCTCCTTGTCAGTTGTTGAATTTCTGCATTCAGATTTCTATATTTATTATGAAGTTCCATATTTAATTTATTATTCTGCCACTTAGAAAATGCCAGACATTTCCTTTTAATTAACTCATTAATAACATCATTGTCGAAAAAACAGCCATGAAACTTCTTTTTAATGAATCCAAAAATAGATTTACTTACATCCATAACCCACTCCTTAAGAGAATTGGATGTTTCAGTAACATGACTGTTCTGGTGGTCCATATTTACCAATTTTAGTGCTTAATAGTTGTTGAAATTTAGTATGTATAATAGATTTTTCTAAAGAACAAATATCAATTTCTTGTGAATATGATTGAAATCATGATCTATTTTTTAAACTTGAATTTAATTCTTCTACTACTACTATTTTCATTTATTTTCCTGTCTAATGAATATAACATTTTCCCTCTAATACAACTTCCATTCATCAGCTGACTGATTCTTTCTGATCTCAGTTCTGCAGATTCTTTTAGAGGATAATCTGTCTATTATTAAACAGTCAATGATATACACACATATCTTTACATATTGCTTCTAAATCTACTTTCAATTAAATACACATGTATAAATTAAATATAAACTGTAATATATATATATAATCACCATCTCAAACGAATGACAAATTTTTATCAATATATTCAAGTGCTTTCAAAGGTCTAAGCCTTCATTTTCAAGAAGTAGCTGGAATAAACTATGCAAATTAGGGTGGACTAGATATGCAAATAACGGTGGACTAGATATTCATTGACCTAGATCTGCCACTTCCTAATTTGCATAGTTTATTCCAGCTACTTCTTGAAAATGAAGGCTTAGACCTTTAAAAGTGCTTGAATAAATTGATAAAAATTTGTCATTTGTTTGAGATAGTGATTATATATATTATAGTTTATATTTAATTTATACGTGTGTATTTATATTAATACAAATATAGAGTTTACAAATACTTTTCTAACACAATTGAATGCTTAAATAATTCAATTAAAGCAGAATCAGTTCCTATCATCTAATATTTTCCATATGTAAATCCTCATCTTGTGATTTTTAAATTATATGTGCATTATAACCATAAGATCCTGCATTATAACCATAAGATCCTCTTTATAAAAATTTGTAAATTTTTCATTTTTCTAATGACTTTTCACCAACTAAATAATACCTATAATTTTGTTATGTCTTCCCTATCCTGTACAATATTAAATAAGTATTTTTACATTCTCTTTCAATAATTTTTTTCAATTACTTACATTTTCTATCTTAAAACTCTCATATCTTTTTGTAATTTAACCACCAAAAACTTTTGGTTTTTTATTGGACCTAAAATCAATATTTATACTATAGCTTTTGTGCCTTCTTCATTCTTTTACCCAAAATTCTAATCTCCAAAATTCTAATCTTGACTCACAGAGTTTTACAACACCCAGCCCTTTCATCCCTAACGATAAATTTACCATTTTCTATGACTTATTCATAGTCTTAATGTACAATGTCTCATGTCCTTATTTTTATAATATATATATATACATTTTAATTCTAATAGTTTTCAATAAGAAATAAAACTGATATAATCGTTCAATCCTGAAAGTCTGTTGGAGAAATTTTCCATCTGTTTTCAATTATCTCTATATAAACATAGATTGTACTAAAAACTATAATAATGTTATCAGGACTTCCTGCATGCGCAATTGCAAACACTAGTAGTCAACAATGCAATTAAGAAAAAGTGCACATATTAAAATATATAAAACTTCTAACTTTCTACATTTTGCACCACCTAATATTTTTTTATCATGGAAAAGTAATCCTTTTTTTCTAGAAAATATATGAATCATTCTAATTCACTAGAAGAAAATTAACCAGATTAACTTCTTAAAAGCATTAAATGATAAAATATTAAACTCTTTAAAAATGACAAACTCTATGCACATTATTGTTTGTTTTTAACTTCAGCTATAACTTCAGTATTGATTGGCAGTTTTGAATCATTTATTTTTCAATAACGCCAGTAACACATAATCTATAATTCCTCTGTTTTGAATGCAATTCACTTCACTTCATAGAATTGGTTTTTTCCATAAGCTGCAATACCAAATTTTCGCAACTTTGTATATATAATTTTAATTTTCAGATGTAAAATCATTTGTTTTGTACTCAAGTAAAATTCATTTTTAATCATAAATAAAGTAGTTTAATGAATGTTATTCATTATTGGATAATCTCTAGTCTAATGAATGACTAATAAAAATTATTAATGTTTTAAAAAATATAGCCATTTTTTAAAAAAATATACAATTATTGTCAAATTGTTAGATCTTACCCTGCGAAAAATTTCTTCTGCATTATCTTCTTTATTTTTATCAGGATGGAGAGATAATGAGAGTTGTCTGTAGGCTTTCCGAATATCACCGGGGCTGGCAGACTATCAAAATAAAAGATATTATTATTATTTAATATTTGATAAAATTATTATTATTATTGTAACTAGTTTTTATAAAGTAATTTATTTTTTAAAATTGTGTATTAAACATGATGTTCCATATTATCTAAACTATAAATTGTCAAGGAAAGGTTGCCTTGACAACAGACTTTAAATATTCTATAGGTTTATTAAACTTTGGTTGATACCATGTTAATTGTACAATTAAATGCTTTATTGCTTGGGAATTCACAAGACATTCGAGGGCCAGAAGACAGAATTGGGTCATGGATTTTGCTCTCTAGGGGCCGCCACTCTAGCACTGAAAACAGACAATGCAGATTTATACTAGTCATGAATAAATAAATGAATAGATTATTCTATTACACTCTGATATCAACAAAAGTTATTCAAGAACTAATAATAACATAAAAGTTTATTAATTTATTTAATCCCATCTTTCAGTTCTTGGCAAGTTAAAACCCCATGCAAAATCTTTAAAGAAAAAGATTTCTAAGTAGATTAAAATCCTCAATAGAGAATTATGGTTGTAGATTTAAAAATCAAACAATTCTAAAGTTCACTTCCCTTTTAACATATAATTCATTTCTTTTGATGTATTGTTTTAGAGCCAATGAATCTGAACATCTTTTGTTATTCAGAATTCTCATATAATCGTCAGCTATTAGGAGTGTAAATCTAATATTTTCTCTTACATTTACCAATTTTTTGATTTCACCCTAGTACTCCAAATTAGATTTTTTTAAGAACTTTTTTAATACCTATGTTCTAATCCATCAATTAACATTTCACTTGCTATATGATTAATACATCTCCATTTGATTTCTTAATCTTTACATTAACACTACTAATATTGATTAGAACCAATGCGTTCCCTTATCTACATCTCCATGTCATTTCCACCATATTTCTTTCCATATTCCTTTGTATCATAATGAGTCACATTTTCAGTCAAAATTCACTCAAAACCATTGTGAAGTTTTAAGTACAATCCTGTATTTGTAAAAAAAAAAAAAAGTCGTAGTTGAAATAAAAACTCTATAAATATGAATTGTAGGAGCAAACTATTTTTTTTAATTCCATTGCTGCCGTTTATTGATTAGTCAAGCTTACATTAGATGGCAGCAGTAGAATAGAAAAAAATAGTTTGCTCTCGTAAAACATTTGCAAGCTGGAAGTCACATGATCCTTTTTTTGGTTTTACATTGTAAATTTTTTAAAAAAACATTCATAGTGGAAAGTAAACAAGGTGCTGCATAATAGATTACATTTTGATCAATAGAAGAAAGCACTGCAAGAAATTGAACAAATGACTAAAACATCAGCATGTATGTGAAGATGATTCATTGATTACTAGGGACAATCATAGCAGAATTCATCACCAATTATCTGTACTTCTTTTATTGAAACTAGGATTGCCATACTCATTTATGAATGATTAAAGATACGGATATCTATACAGGCGATCATTATAAATATTAATAAAGACTGAATGTTAGACACCAACTAAACATTGTTTGATACATTTGATTAATTGAAATATTTAAATATATCATTCTACATCTAAATTTATTTATTAAATGCATTTACTAAACTAATAATCAGCTTTTTAAGCAAATGCACATGCGCTTTGTGGATCTTAACAATAAATGAATATTCTCATTTTCCAATATAAGATAAAGTCTTTATGAAAGAATAGAATGATTCCACCTATTCTTTCAACCCAAACGTTTAAGTATGGGCAAATCTTAAGTACTCTCATTTCCAGTACTTAATATTTGCCCATACTTAAACATTTGGGTTGAAAGAATAGGTGGATTTATTCTATTCTTTCACAAAAACTTTATCTTGTATTGGAAAATGAGAGTATTCATTTATTGTTAAGATCCACGAAGCGCATGTGCATTAGCTTAAAAAGTTGATTATTAGTTTATTACAATTCAAAAACATCGCACTATATAAAATAAATATCTCATTTATAAATGTATTTACAAAAATTCAAACTTTGTGTAAATATTTCAAACACATTATTCTCCTCCCCAAAAGTTTCTGGACTGACCAATGACAGTATTAGTATGGGAATTGAAACTGGGATCTTTACACTTGTGGATACTGAATTTAAATTGATGTTCTAATCAACTAGGCTCGTTAAAACATCATCTTAAGTTCAGAATACACAAATCTAATCTTAGTCAAAAGCAATATGGTGGTGTTAAACAAGAGATTAACCTTAAAATAAATTCATTTACAGATTCTGCTTATTTATACTCTTTCCAAAATTATATGTTCAGATCAGAGATACTTCATCTTTGTACAATGTTGCCAATATTTTTCTCTCTTTTATAACAATTTCATTACTAACCTAATAAAATGTAATTAATAAATTTAATCAGAAGGGACTACACCCTATACCCAAGTGCTATATCGTTTTAATACCTGGATATTTTGTTGAGTATGAAAGATATTCTCAAATCAAAGCAAAAGATATAGACTTTGAAAAGAGTAGAACATCTTATTTTTGTACCTAAATTCACTTATGTAAGCCAGTCTAAAGCATCTTGAAATGAGAGCATGAAAGTCTTCCATTAATCACTTTACATCCATTAAATTTATTCTCTCCATTAACAAATGTAAAATCTTCCGATCTACTAAATTTGTTCCTTCTTTTACTATCCACCTTTCTTCATCACTGTTAAGATTCAAGACTAAAACATAGTTTTTATCTTTTTTAAAAAATAAAAACATATATCTATCTTATTTAATAAACTCAAACCCATATCAATGAGATCATCAGTTTTAAGGTAATAAAATCATTCAAAAAGATGAAATCCAGCTAATAATATTCCACAAATTTTAATTATCAATTTTCAAAATAAAAAAAAAAACCGATTTATTCAGAACAGTACTTTCAAAACAACAATTAATCATGTACAAGAATACAAAATGTAAACACAGACTCCACATTTGATCCCCACACTGGTACTGTTATCAATTAGACAAACAATACTTGAACAAGAAGAAAAAATAACATCACCCAAAATAGTGTTATATATTAATCTGCATGTAATTACCAATAGTTGAATATACTTGAAAAGTTTATACAAAGTTTGTTTCTCTAAAAACATTTAACAATTAATTTTAGAAGATGGAAATAGTTCGACCATATTATTATGAATAAAATATCATCAATTTACATTTTTAGGCAAACATAAGCCTTACAGAAAGTGCAAGGATTTTTCTGTTAATAAAACTAATATTTTTATTTGACATATATAAATTATTCTTTAATGTTATTGGCAAAAAAAATTATATACTTTAGATAAAAGCTAATAAGGACTTGTGGATCTCCAATAATTTTTTTGTACTTTTTAACAATGCAAGAAAAAAAAATTGAAGGTGACATCAAATTAACGAACAAAATTAATATTTCAGTGAAGACATGGATATAAAATGTTTTTACTATTCCAAATATTTGCCATAAATCAGTAGCATGAATTAACTAAATTAACATTAAAGCGATTGCTAAAACTAAAAATTAGCACCTAATGAAATTAAGAGAGTATCAAATAATTTATTTCTAATATAAATAATTTGGATTTTGTTTTGCCTCCTCTACTTGGGATTTTAGTCACCATATAAGTTGGTCCCATATTATTTACAGTAATACTTTGTATCTATACACGCAGAAAAAAAAAATGAAATGACACGTTAACACTTTGTGTGTGTGTGTATAATTAACATAAGAATCAAATGTTTATGTTTGGATCAGAATAAAAGTTAATCAATAAAAAAGATTAACAAACCTGATCAACTTTTAAAATATCATAAAAGTTTTCTTTAACTTCCTCCACTAAGTCAAATAGTTCTAATTCTTCTTGAACCCACGCTAAAGCCCCATTAATAAAAACATTAATTAATTGAACATACAGCAATAGGCAAGTACCCGTTCTTAAGGGTGCCGCCATGTTTTACAAGCAATTAAAGAGACCTCTTTCGGAGAAATTATATTATATTTTTGAAAGTGTGAGAGGAAAAAGGAAGGAGGTCCTAGTAACTCAAAGGAACTTAAATTATTATATTCAATTAGAATTTTCATAATTCTGGCTGCAAATAGTTGTGGATTATTCTGAGAAGAGAATTTTAAGTATTTTGTTTTTGTCATTCGTTTGTACAAGACTCACTTTTTAAAGTTCGTTTAAAAAAAATTGCGAGTGCAACGGTTTTTCTTTTATTAAGGAATCTTAATATTAGTATGGAGATCTTACAAAACATTTTATCAAAAAAATATTCATTACATATGTGGTTATTTGTTAGGACAATAAAGTAAATTGATTTCATCCAATATATGTATAAATTATGATTAATATGCTTCTGGATCAATTTTTACTATCATTATTATCAGCTTGCTATGATTATTCAATTTAATTATTTCTAGAGATATAGAAATTAGTTGTTAAGAGAAAGGAGGTCTTTGATTATTCTTTGAGGCCATAAAGTTATTAGCGGGAGAAAATGTAGTATCCATTATTATCTGTTCAACACGGATATGCTTTCCCAATACTCATTAGCCAGCAGAGTGAATTTATTAGTTGTTTTTTTTTTACCTTTAGTGTAGACTCATGAAACACCACCGTCCCCTTTCGTTCGCTTGATAGTTCATAATCAAAATAGTTGAGTTTTTTTTAAGGCAGGATGATCTTCTGTGTGTGTATGAACTTTTTTTATTATTATTTAAAGACACACACGATAGACAAGATTATAGCTCTTATTCCCAGGTTGTAAAGTCAATCAAAGCAGCAGTTAGTGGCAAAAGGTGTTAAGAATCCATGATTGTGGCATTGCCATTTAATGACAACCTTTTATTTAGGTGCCTACAATTGCAGATCATTTTCAGGTAAAGGAGGATACATTAATTGGAAAAAGAAAAATGGGATATTGTTGGACTTTGTGAAGTTACAAGAGGTGGAGAGATGATTTCAAAAGTAGATATATATTTTATTCAAAAGGTATAAATATTGAAAATACGAATGGAATGGGTTTTATTATAATAATAAAAAAAATGGAAGAATGTCATTGTGGAGATTGATGGTGCTGGCATTGACTAAATTGTATAAATAATAAATAAAGCCAATATAAAATACATTAACAGTCACTCTAGAAATAATGGAAATGCATAATGTGAAGTTATGCAAATTGCCAAATTAGCCTAGAGATGTTAATTTGCAAGAAGATATGCAAATTATATCTAAAAAACAAAACAGACAAATGTCAGCAGAATGTAGTCAGATAGCATTGAAGTACTAAGTGTAAGGCAAGCAGTAAGATGCTAAACAATAATTTCTGAGTGGTGAAATATGCTAAAGAGAGCTGGAAAGTTAACAAAGAAGAATTAACAGAGTGAAATAAAGAACTGCAATTGGAAAATGCAGCATTACAGTTCAACACTACAAATAGCCATGCCTCCAGGATTAAAACATCAACCAGCAAGCCATTGGGTGAAAATACTAACAAGCTACTAATATATCATACCATTTACACCTTCTTATACACTTTATCAATATTTTTATTTGTATTACACTAACAGTTTCAACTATCCTGCAGTCATCATCAGAGCTACAATATTCCAATATATAATCATAATTATTTTATTTATCCACATATTTATATACATAATTAATACACAATATATAAACAAAAATAACTAAAGAAAAATAATTATACATTTTAATATGATCTTTATAAATAATCATTTTCCATTTTATTACCTTATTTTCTAAATAATTTTACTAATATTTTATATTAATTTATTTTATAACACTTTATTTTATTTTTTAATGTAATAATTATAACTTTAAAATTTATTTTATTATTTAATGCATATTATTATCATTTTTCTTATACAGTATTATAAAATCAACTCCTAATTTGTCTTATCTTTATTAAATATTTCTATCAATTGACTTTAACCACATTACAAATTATTTATTTTTTTATTATTTTTTTTGTCAGTTGGGTTTTGGTAATAGAATCAACAAGAAGTAAGTAATTTTTTGTAATAAATAATTTGTAATGTGGTTAAAGTCAATTGATAGAAATATTTAATAAAAATAAGACAAAATTAGGAGTTGATTTTATAATATAAGAAAAATGATAAATAATATGCATTAAGTAATAAAATAAATTTTAAAGTTATAATTATTACATTAGATAATATTTAAAAAATAAAATAAAGTGTTATAAAATAAATTAATATAAAATATTAGTAAAATTATTTAGAAAATAAGGTAATAAAATGGAAAATGATTATTTATAAAGATCATATTAAAATGTATAATTATTTTTCTTTAGTTATTTTTGTTTATATATTGTGATTAATTATGTATATAAATATGTGGATAAATAAAATAATTATGATTATATATTGGAATATTGTAGCTCTGATGATGACTGCAGGATAGTTGAAACTGTTAGTGTAATACAAATAAAACAAATAAAAGTATTGTTAAAGTGTATAAGAAGGTGTAAATGGTATAATATATTATAAGAAAAATCAATACATAAGAAAAGAAGAAGTAGGAAATTATATTACTTCCATAAGCTATTAATATATATTGTGAGTAATAATCTCATTATTAAATTAAACTAATTTTTTGTGTATGTACGGGTCAAATCTGACCCTGTACTCATCACATGGTGTAATAGAAAAGTGGCAATATTAGTTGTTCAAATTAATGATAGAGATCCTTCAGCTTTATATCCAAACAAGTTCTTATTGTGATAAAGAAGTAGAGGATTTTTTTGTGAATGCTTTGATTAGATTTTATAATCATTTCTGCACTGACAAATTGAATCCAAAATTTTGATTTTTGTGTCTGAGAACACTGCTAAATGGGAAGAGAAATAATTTCTTAACTATAAAAAAAACAGGGCTTGGCTCAGTTTCTTGATATAACTCTAGTTATTTTATTGATATACACAATGTTATGTACACAATGTTATTGATATACACAATGTTATGTACAAGCTTTCATTTATACATAAAATACAAATAGCAAAATTTGTATATCATTAACAAAGAATAAACAGTTGTCTTATTTGCAATATCTATTGGATATATTATTTTATATAGCACTATGTTTTAATACTGTAATAGTGATATTAGTGATTAAGCCAATGCACATGTGCTTTAAAGATAAATTATAAATGAATACTCTCACTTTTTCCAAACACAAGATATAGTATTTTAGAAAGAATGGAATGAATTACCCATTCTCTCATTTCCATATGCTTAAGATTTGCTCATACATAAATGTTTGGGTCGAAAGAATGGGTGATTCATTCCATTCTTTCTAAAATACTATATCTTGTTTTTGGAAAAAGTGAGAGAATTCATTTATAATTTATCTTTAAAGCGCATGTGCATTGGCTTAATCACTAATATCAATATCTATTAGAGAAAATGAATGCATTTAAATACAAATACCTATTTTAATATTGGAGACAAACTCTATAGCCTGACATTTCTTTGCCTAAAGCCTTTCCAAATAATAATTTAAAACTAGGGAAGCCTTTATTGAATTTCCCTAAACTGCTTTGACTCTCCTCAAAGTGGGATAATTAAAATATTTATACAATATTTATTTGGAGTGATCAATAAGAATTATTTTTAAGACTTTAAAAGCAATTATTGATTCATACAAAAATTTCAGACAGTTATAAGTTTATTGTCTGGAAAATTCCAGATAGTTTTAAATTTATATATTTTAATTTTTATTTCAGCAGATTTACAACTTTGTATCCCTGCATAACTACTTTTTAATATTAATGTATACACTGTTAGAGACATACACACATATATTTATACATCAACAAACAATATGTATATATTTTGCCTAGAAATATACATGGCAATCTCTCCTACTTCAGAGAAAAATATATCTCTGATAGATCTTCAAATACTCGGATATTTTGCATTTTCTTTTGCTTTATAGAGCATATGTCTTGCAAAAGTCATCCATTAGGTCAGAAAATCATCTGCTTCACTTTCTGGTCTTGGGGATTTTATTTAGTATTGGGCACTCCATTAATTTCTTTTTACCATCTGTTTGGTTCTCTTTTCTAGGATTGTCTGTTATATTAATATTCACCAAGTCTTCATTTAGTCTTGAATGACAGTGATGGTGTGCTTTTTCAATTTTAATTCATCAGCTGTTAATATCTTAATAATTTAAGCCAATGAATATGGTTGCTTTTATCCACTTTTTTCACAAAGTGTCCAGAATTTTATCACCAGTTTTGAATTTCTTTTATAATATCTTCAAAGCTTTTTCTACTTGGAATGATCATAGTCTAGTTTTAAATTTTTTTCTAAATAATAATTTGGGCAGGGGATTTACCAGTTATTGTTATTGGAGTTGAATATTATTGTAGCAACATATAATCAAACAGCTTTTTGAATATCAGTTGATTCAATTTTATTTAAACTTTATTAAAGAATGCCAACTGCATACTCAGCCAAACCACAGTAGGTCAACGGGAGCATGTGGTTACCAATTCAGTTAAAAATGTATTGAATTTTCTGGAAGCAAAAATATGAATCATTATCAGATACAATAGTATCTGGAAAACTTAGATATCAGAAGATTTCCTGAATCTTTATTGTATTTCCTACATCCTGGTATGTATTCTACCCATTGAGAGCATTGTCTATGAAAAAATAGAATCTTTAAAGGAGTCTGCATAATCAATTCTAAGTCACTGCTATGATTTTATTATCTTAGACCACTCTATATGCCATTGCTCAGGTATTTTTGATGTAAATTGCACAATTTACACTTATTAAATTTTCCACTAGATATAATTTTTTGCAAATGCTCTTGCTTTGATAATTTGGCTGTCATAATATACATTTAGAATCTTTTCTCTCCTAGTATGTAGCTATTATCATTTTGTCTCCATTTAATATGTAACTTTTGCATTTGTGAATTAATTCTAATATTCCTAGTAGGTAGTGTTAAACATTTGAGTCACATTATGGGTTAACCCCTGTTTATCTATTTGATTAAATCTTGATAAACATCATCAGACTTTGTCCAGTTTGTTATTGTTTTCTATTAAATACATGAATGGAGAAAATGTATATATTTAACTTTAATTTCTGTTTTTTTAATCTGGCATTCAAGACAATGGGTCTGCATTGTACCTTCATATACTTTAACTTGTAATCATTTTCCGGTACAAATTTAGCCACTGTAGCATGTGCAGTTTAAATCTTCAAAACTATGTCTTGAGCTACAAAATATATCTAATGATGGTTCATATTCTGTTATTACAGTAAAATTTCAACCATGTAAATATTGATGGTATATTTATTCCAATATTGGTAATCCTTTATGGCTATTGGGTGAGTTAACACACCATTCAGAAGCATCCTTGATAAGTATATATTCAAATTTTCTGTCATAATGAACAAGCTACTTGTTTGATGGTAGCAGAGCTTTAGTTTGTATAAATGCATTCTTGTGGCTTTCAGTCCATGTCTGTCTTTAGTTTTTCTTCAATAAAACATGTCAAGGACACGTTATTTAAGTCTTTTCCTTTTTTAAAGTTTAAAGAAGTGTATAAATTCCAAAAAAGCTTGTGCTCTTTAATTTTTATTAGTTTTGGTGCATTTGCTATAGCATGGATAATTTACCCTCTTCACTAATATGTCCAAGAAACAATAATTTTCTGATATTCTAAACACATTTTTTTTTCATTTAGTTATAACCCAAAATTTCCTAATCTCCAACACCATTTACTAAGTGATACTTGTGAATTGGCTGTGGTTAGTATATCATTGAATTATGGAATAACCATTTATTCTTTGAGGTGGAGTATCTATTTTTGCTTGGAATATATTTGGTGCAGTTGAAATACCATAGATAGATAGTTCAATAGAAAAGATCGATATGCATATAGACATTTTCCTCACTGGAATCTGATGAAATGTGACATTTAAATCTAGTTTGCAAAGTATAACAAGGTCTATAAAATGCAAGTATTTTCTTAGTATTTAATACTGGACACACATTTTTATTTAGGTTTTTGTTTCTTGTAAAATGAGTGCCACAAATTCTCAATTTATAATCTGACTTCATAATTACTACTATAAGGGTAGTCCAGTCTGTTTTTTCTGCTGGTATTAATTCCATTTCTGAAAATTCATTTAGAGCTTCTTTAACTTTTTCCTTTTGAGAAAATAGTACCTTAAGGTCACTTTCAACATGTTTAGTCTTTATTACTCCCTATTAAACTTTAAATAAACCTGTGAATGTAAGGTTTGATCTCATGTTCAATATTATTTTAACTGCAGTAACTTTAATTTGTAGTTCTGCAAATCATTCATGCAAACTGTGCAAGCCAGAGAAATCAATGGATGCAGAAAGATAATTCTACTGTGTAGTGAGTTTGCTACTGATTTAACAGCTTGTGTAAGCATAGGAAATTGTGATCATGTGATGCTTAGTGGTTTAAGTTATTCTCAACCTATAATAGTATTGATTTCACCTCAAACTATATACTATGGTAGAGACTTGGATTTTTCTTTAATTTTTACATTTACTGATATTCTTGCAAAGATTTTGATTTGTGAAGTTTATAGAAAAAGAAAAATTATAGATTGTTGAAACTTTCTTTGAGAAAAATGTTGAACAGAAATGGATACAAATGAAACTACAGCAGAATTGGATTTTTTAATGGAAACTTCATATTTCAAGATTGTGATGTTCTTAATAAGATTCATCAGAATGAGCAAATATCAGTTAATGAAATATAAATACTTGTTAATTCAAAAATCAAAAAAGAAAACTTTTTAAGAAAAATAATATCCATTAATATGTTTTAATTCAAAAAAATCCAAAGAATTTAAATTAGAATTTGCAAAGATGGTCAGACTTTAGTGAAATCAATAAAGAAATAACTGTTATACGTAAAAACAAATTCCTTTACAATATATTTTTTTTTAAAATCATCCTTTTTTTCCAAGTTTTGATCATATTTTGTATGATCATTGAGAATGAAAATTGAACTACTAATTATAAGTTTCGTAAATCAAGAGTGATCTCAGATCCAAGGCTTCTCACTGATGAAAAGTCACAGGGGATATTGGATGAGTAGGCATTAGATAGGAATTTTATGCACAAGCTTTCTGGCATCCATCGATTACTCTGGCTTGCACCAAGTGGCACTACTGTATTGAAAGTTTAGCCTGTTTATTCATTTTTATAATTAGTTCAAATGGAACAATAATGTTTTTTTTTAATCATAGGCTTACATAATAATGCTTATTACTGCAACAATTGTAATGCAGTTTTGTAATGTAAATGCTACAAACAATATCTCAAGAAAAACATTTGCTTTATGTAATTCAAATTTATTTATTATAAGTCATTATATCTTAACCTATGCTACAAACAATATCTCAAGAAAAACATTTGCTTTATGTAATTCCAAATTTATTTATTATAAGCCATTATATCTTAACCTATGCTACAAACAATATCTCAAGAAAAACATTTGCTTTATGTAATTCCAAATTTATTTATTATAAGCCATTATATCTTAACCTATCCTTAACTAATAGATTAATCCAAATTTTATTTATCTCAATCAGATTGAGGATTTGTTGCTACCTGCCATTAGATATATAAATAGATGATATATCCAATAGCAGAAACAAGTCTATAAGTGTTGATGCTCAATAAATTTGACTGCTTCCTTTATGGAAGAAAATCTGTCTATAAATAGTCCAATTGGAAGTAAAGGAAGACAACAATAAATTACTGTCTGTGCTGAGAGTAGTATTATGTTATCAACTACATGGCTAAAGCAATGGCATCTTCGCACTATAACTGGAAGCTGCTATATCATAAATCAGACGTGAGGCAAGCTGTCATAGAAGACCTGGAAGTGTCACTAACTATACACAAATCCAGCCATCATGGTACAGTTAGAAATGTTTGATAAACCTAAAAGGACATCTGAAGTCTCTTATGGTAGTAGTTGCATAGCAATTAAATGCTATACTGGGCCAACATATCAGCATATGATATAGCAAACAGTTTGGTATATAGATGTAAATATATTGAATTAAATATTTTCGTGGATTGTTGTTTTAATAAAGAATAGAAATGAAGAGATAATATCTATGTAATAAAAATGACCTTTAACCTTTTATATTACCGAAAAATGCAATTTTAATTGTTAATTACTGAGGCGAAACCAAATTTTTTTTTAAAATCTATATTAGCTCTTTTGTTTGAGTTTTTTGTTGAAATAAAACAGTCCTCTTTTACTTTAAATTTCAAACTCTTATATGGACTTAAACCCAAAAAGCTCTCTTATAGGTGTGAGAATGTGAAAAAATATCTTTCTTGACATTCTGCAAAACTTTTCCAGAGAATTGTATATGTTGATGAATAGGTTTTTTGGGTTTAAATCCATATAAGAACTTGGGTTTGAAGTGAAAGGGGACCCCTTTTACTTCAATAAAAAACCCAAACAAAAAAGCTATTATAGGTTTAAAGAAAAAAACTGGGTTGGCCTTAGGAGTTGTCAATTAGTAGTAATTGATAATGTTTTGGTAACACAATGATTAAATGCCATTTCTCTTTACATGGATATTATCTCATTTTTATTCCTATAAGTAAAAGATTTGAATTTCAGGGATTCTTCTAATCTATTTGTTCTCCACTCTATCTCAAGGAACCATACGCATGTGAAAAAGATATGTGATCCCCAATGTATTTCATGCAGAACCAGTGTTCACCATTTGAACCAAATCTCCTACACACATATATAATCAGTGCTTGATTTATATTACGATAACAATTCCTCAAATTTTAATGGACAGACTTCAATCTTCTCATACTTCCAACAATTCAACACTGGAACACTATCATATTATCAGACCATTACATGTCTATACCTATATATCATATATCCTTATATATTAACATGTGGGAGATTATGATCTGGTCCGACTGATGAGTGCTGGTTTTGCACACATGTGTATTAAGAATTATGTATTTTTTTCACGAGTGGTCATGGGTATTGGTTGTTTGACACATGTGTATTAAGAATTATGTATTTTTTTCACGAGTGGTCATGGGTATTGGTTGTTTGAGATGGAATGGAGGATAAATAGACTGAAAAATGCTGAGTTCAAATCTCTCTACTTACATATATAAAAAACATTCAGTTTGCCTTAGAATTATTCTTTATTATCTAAATATATATATATGCTTTGTCAGTGCCATCTGACAGCTTTGCTCTCATGAGCTCAACAGAATCACACACACACACCCCTCACTGCTGGGAAAAAATTTTTATAACAAGATTTTATTCCTGTGAGTTGTTTAGATCATTATCATTAATTACAAAAAAGCAACAGCTAATCTTAATCAATAAAATTAAAGAATGTGATGTGAGTGGTTATTCATTAACTATATATAAAAAAAGTTTTTTCTCATGGTAGAAACAAAAAATCATAATAGCTAAAATTGGCTCATTAGAGCAGTTCAATCCAGCCTATCCCAAAAATTGGCCATCCTACATGGATAGAGTGCTTTTTACATTCAGGCTAATCAAATTATCAAACCTGAATTAACATTTGTATGGACACATGGATCTCGAACATATGAAATCTTATGAAGACAAGTAGCTTCCATCTGAGCTGAATTTGGATATATCTCTATTTTTAAACTTTATCTGCCCAAAACCCTTAATGATAATGCAGAGATATCACTTCAATCTCTGCACATAAGGGGAGGAGAAGAAACCAAGAGATTTTGCCACTAAGTTCAGGCATCTGGAATTTAGCTGTGAATTTAAGGGCTTTTTAAATGAAAGTCTAAGAGATTATTTTTTATTTGTGGGAATAACAAGAAGAGATCAAAAGTGAAATAATTGGGTGAGAGAACAAACAGATATTGATAACATAGACATAATCAATGGATTGATATAGAGCTGGGATGAATATAAGCAGTATGATAATAAATGGACAGTTGAAGTTTTAAATTGAATTCAAGAGGTAGATAGTAATAGACCCACAAAGAAACTGTATGTGAGATGGATGGATGAATTAAAAAGGTTTGTTGGTATATAAAGAAAGAAAGTATGGATAGGAAAAACTGGATTCAACATGGAAAGATCTCCTATAGTTTTAAAAGAGTTTATGGTAATAATTCTATGTAATCGTTTATACTTTACTATAGATTAACAAAGTTCCTAAAATTCCTCCATTATTTTATTTTCTTGCTTATAAAAAAATATAGATTTAACAACTAAATTAGTGTTTATTTTTAATTCTGTCACTCATCTCAGCTCATTATATTTTATCTCAAAATCCAACTAAAACTATTTTTCACTCTTTCAATCAAAAACCCACTTTTATTTAGCATCATTTGTCTTCTTCAAATTTATGTTTTCTTGTTTGCATTGCTTCATTTGTAAATATTAGTATGAACTCATAAATGGTTTCATCATCCTGCATCATTTACTGCAGAGGTAGGGTGACAGATTCTGGAGTTTAAGGTCCATGAACCACAGCCCAATTCCATCGCTTCTGATGCTTGAATTTAATTCCCAGAAAGCTTTGCTGCAGTGGTAGAGTGACAGACTGGAGTTCAAGGTCCATGGACAAACTGGAGTTCATGGTCCATGGACCACAGCTCAGCTCTATTATCTCTGATGCTTGAATTTCATTCCCAGAATGCTTTGATACAATGATAGAGTGACAGACTGGAGTTCAAGATCCATGAATCACGGCCCAGCTCTATCACTTCTGTTGCTTGAATTTCATTCCCAGAATGCTTTGCTGTAGTAGTAGAGTGATAGACTGGAGTTCAAGGTCCATGGACCACAGCCCAGCTCTATCACTTCTGATGATTGAAATTTCATTCTCTGAATGCTTTGCTGCAGCGAGAGGGTGGCAGACTGGAGTGCTCAGGATCCAAAGATTGTAGCCCAGGTCTATCATTTCGGATATTTAAAATTTCATTCCCAGAATGCTTTGTTGTAGTAGTAGATTGGCAGACTCAGAAGCTCAAGGTCCATGGATCATAGCCCAACTATCACTTCTGATGCTTGAATTTCATTCCCAGAATGCTTTTCTGCAGTGGTAGGGTGACAGACTTTTTGGAGCTCAAGGCCCATGGATCACAACACACCTCTATCACTTCTGAATGTTTGAATTTTATTCACAGAATGCTTTGCTGTAGTAGTAAAGTGGCAGACTCAGGAGTCCAGCTCTATCATTTCTGATGCTTCAATTTCATTCCCAGCATACTTTGCTGCAGTGGTAGAGTGGCAGACTCTAGAGCCCAGGGTTCATAGATCACAGCCCAGCTCTGCTAGTTCTGCTGCTTGAATTTCATTCCCAGAATGTTTCTCTGCAGTGGTAGTGTAGTAGATTCTGGAGTTCAAGGTCCATGGATCACATCCAGCTCTACCATTTCTGATGCTTAAATTCATTCTCAGAACACTTTGCTGCGGTGGTAGTATGGCAGACTCTAGAGCTTAAGGTCCATGGATCACAGCACAGCTCTATCATTTCTGATGCTTGAATTTCAATTCTTTGCTGCAATGATAAGTTGGAAGACTCTGAAGCTAAGTCCATGGATCTCAGCTTTATCACTTCTGATGCTTTAATTTCATTCCCAGCATGCTTTGCTGCAGTGGATCACAGCCCAACTCTATCATTTCTGATGCTTGAATTTCATTCCCAGAATGCTTTGCTGCAGTGGTAGAGTGGCCGAATCTGGAGTTTAAGGTCCATGGACCACAGCCCAACTCTGTCACTTCTGGTGGTTGAATTTCATTTCCCAGAATGCTTTGCTGCAGTGGTAGAGTGGCAGACTCTGGAGTTCAAGGTCTATGGATCACAGCCCATCTCTATCACTTCTGATGCTTGAATTTCTTTCCCAGAATACTTTGCTGCAATGATAGAGTAGCAGACTGTGAAACTTAATGTCAATGAATTGCAGCCCAATTCTGTCACTTCTTATGCTTGATTCTCTTAAGAACTCATGAATAATAAGCCATTCAATTACTATATTCCTTCTGAGTTTCCAGCTTGCTTTGTTTCAGTGGCAGACTAAAGCTCATGGTTTAGGTATTGTGCCTAGTTCATTTTTACAGTGTCTTAATTTCCATCAATATTGATCTTTTAATACACTAGAACAACTTTCCACCTGCATTATTTTTATTTGGTAAATTAAATTTATTTGTCCTATTAAATTTTCATCTTTTGCTTTCCAAGACATCTTTAGATGTTCAAAGTTAATATTGTTTACTATATTGAAAATTACTTTTTTTAAAATGTGAAATAATATATTGCGTCAAACGTTAACATAATTTATTTATTTAATAAAAGATGTATAAAAGAGATGGACAGTTAAAATCTTCAATGGGTTCTAAGAGATTGTGAAAGAACTAGAAAGAGACTGCAAGTGAGATAGATAGATGATATAAAAAAGTGTGTAGGAGTGAGGTTGAGAAGAGAGGCAAAAGTCTAAAAAAAGATGGACTGAACTTGGAAAGACCTCTATCCTGAAGCAGAATGGCTAACGATGATATTATAAATGAACTTGCATAGACTCCAACAAGAAGATATAATCAAAAAGATCTTCATTTCTGTCATTGCAGCCACATGTTTTGCATTTCTCCACTATGTGGCTTATAGTTTGTGTTTGCTCACATCTACATAGAATAGTGTTTTCCTGAATGTTTATGGTGATGGTATTTTAGTTGTATTTATATATTGGACTATTTCCATCATCTAATATGAGTATTGGATGTCTTTAAAAAAATGTAACTTTTATTTAAATATTCCAAATACATTTAGGGACTGTTAAATTTCATTTCTAAAGTGGATAAATGCAATAATCATAAGTTATCCTGAATCTGTTATTGAGCCGCCAGTAATATCTGGAAAGACCATATTTAATTGGCTAGGATGATCAAATCCAATGTTGGATTCAGAAAAAAAGTTATTTGTTTGGAAATTTCTCAAGAAGCATACTTTTTAATCTATAATTTTAAATTTGTTATTAATGGATTCAACTCAGAGAGCTTTTCTGTGTTTTTTTAGTGGCCTATGAATCACATTGGAGCTTTTCCATTTAACCAAGTATAATTTTAATTATTCTCTTGTATAAAATTAATAATCATTAGATGATTGTAATACTTTAAACAATTAAATGTCATAAGAAAGATGGATGGAAGCTATGCTTTTCTGAATCATTTTCATCTGTGACAATACTATTTTCCCTCTTAAGTGAGAGTTATTTTTAGGATTTGCCATTTTTTTGTAATATCCACAATAAAACATAACATGATTTTTTTAATCAGTAGTCATTTTTGTAATGAGTTGAACAAACATTGATAAACAAAAATTTTATTTCATATCTTTCCTTTTTCCGTCAACAAGATATCACATAATTTTTGTCTACACATTACTTTCAAATAAATTTATTTCTGTTATTCCAGTTTTGCCATCTTATTTTAGAAGAGATTGGTGATAAATTTTCTAAAATACACAAAAATGCTGCTTAGGTGTAAGATCTGTGTAATTAAACAACAAAGTTGACTTGAATTCAGAAATTTTAAGGTGTTGAAAGTTTTCAAGCTGTTAGCATACATAGTGAGATGAGAATAGAGAAATGTTCTTCCAATTTTGAAAATACTCAAGTAGCTACAAAGTATGGGAGTCATCTAGTGGCCATTCACTAAATTGTTGCATGTCAGTTCTACAGTGAACAAGCACAAATCATTGCTGCTTATTAACTTTTCCCCATTAGTGTATCTTATTTTCTTCTTTATATCAAAGATACTTCTTTTACTTTTTAAAATAAGTTTTCTTCTGTAGCCATTTCACATCTTCATTCTGGTTCTTGAGTAACTATTTATGAAGTGGGTACTTCAGTATTTTATGATTTGTATCTTTTTATTATTATCGTTTATATTTTTCCAGTTGTTTTTAATTGCTTTGTTTTACCTAATCATTGCTTATAATTGAATTTAAGAGCTAGTTTTTTATTATTATTATTATTTATTTTGTTTTAAAAAAATTAATATTTGTTTTTGTCACACTGAGTGTCTGAGCCAAAAATTCTGAGATCAATTTTCAGTAGAATACATAAATAAAACTGAGAAATTGTTAAATGTTCAGTTTGTCACTAGAGGTCTCACATCACATGATCTCCTGAGTAATTTAATAATTTAATCATACAATATTTTTTTCTCATTTGGTCTAAATTATTATTATTTCCAATTACGTCATTACTATAGGCTAATTGTAATTTATATATGTACAGATATACTATTGATTGTAATGAGCATGTAAATGATTTTACAATTGATTAACTATACAAGATTAAGAATATAAATCTATTTTATTGAACAAACAAGTTTGAACACTACTAAGATAATCTATAGACTGGCATCGATATAACAAAAGGTGAGTATTATTTACAGGTTTATTTAAAAATGATTCTTTGAGCATCTATTATCTCATTTAATATATTCAGACTTATTTGTTCCATGAATATGAATATATGCATGCTTAAGGACTACATTTTATTTATATATATCACCCAACCATATATTAATAATAAATAATGTAAATCTAGCTTTTATATGGTATGGCTATAAATATATAATGATGGTGTGGATGATAATAATTTTATTTAATTTATTTGCATCTTCCATATAGTTTGAAATATACAAACCATTTACAATCAGGTAATCTTATTATTTGCATCTTCCATATAGTTTGAAATATACAAACCATTTACAATCGGTAATCTTAAATTGGATTCCAAGAGATTGTAAAAGACCCAGAAAGAGACCACATGTAGGGGTGATATGGAAAACAGAAGCTAAATATCAGAGAAGATGGATTGAACTTGGAGAGCCCTTCATTCTTCTGTGTATTGATAATGGCTGATGATGATGATGATGAATGTAAATATAATGCAAATATACTTATGTACAGTAAAGCTAAAGTGACAAAACTGTGTAGTAATAATATAATAGACATGTATTTTAGTATTTCCTACGTATAGATTTTGTTATGTGTATATTATAGTTACCTTAATCTATAGATAAAATGTCTATTTCTAATTAATTATCAATAATATTGTATAACTTGCTTATTCTTTGCAAAGTAGAGCATTCTAAATGCAGAGTTTTATTAGTAGTTATTTCTATTTTCTCATGGTATCTTGTGTGTTTCTTATTAATTCTTTAACAACAACAACAGCTGCAGTAGCATGTGATGTGAGATGCACTGTGACTTCTCCTTAAACAGAATCAGGAATCTCTCAGAAACTATGCCCAGAGATACCTGTTAACCACGTTACCTTCCCTTTCCATTTCCACTCTAAGTTTTCCCATAATCTGCTCCATACCATTTCCTCAACATAATCTTTATCAACTCCATGGCCTTTATATCTAAATTCCCCTTATCTTTTCCCAAACCCAGAATAAAAACCAATAACCCACTTTCTATATAATCACTTTGTTCATATTTAGTCTTCCATAACTTCATTATTTATACACTTTCTGCTGCCAAACATTTATATTCAATTAACAGATGCCTAATATTTTCTATGCCTGCCTTACACAATTTGCAGATTAAATCACCCATATTTTTCCATTTATATGTATACTCCCTTGTTGCTAAAGATCCTGCTTGAGCCTTGAATGAACTTGAACAATAAACTACTTTCTTGCTATTATCATAAATCAACTCATACCCAATGTTCCGTTTACTTCTATATATATATTTAAACTCTTTTTACTCTCCATATTAGTTCTTCATCTCTCCAGCTCCATATATTTTATTAATGCATCTATTCTTTATCCCATTTCTTACCATTATAACACTCAACAGTTCTCCTAACACAATCATCCCACCTTTTGTACAAGTATACTAATATAAATTATTTATCCAAATCTTCTACATACCACATTACCTAAAAATATACTTATATAAATTATTTATCCAAATCTACATACCACATTACCTTTCTCACCCATCTTGTTGCCTGTCCCTTACTTGTAACCCAATTAAATACTATTTTGGCTATTACTTTTATTATCCATAAATTGCAACCTACCAAACATTTTCATTTTGCTTTTTGCATCTCTTATATAAAAACTTGATTAACCCATTTCTCCTTGGATTGCTTCATTTGCTGTCCACAAATCTACATCTAATGCATGTCTTCCTACTTCCCTCTGTACTTTTTCTAAATAATCTAATAGTCTTTACTAACACATAATGCAACATTACTATATGTTAATCATGCTATTGCAACTTCCATACAATTCTAGCTACATCATATTTATTATATGAAAACACTGTTAATTTCTTTATCAATCCCTTTCTCTTCTTTGCTTCATTTATCAATTTTTTCTCCCATTCATCCAAGCAATTTCCCTGATTACTTAAAATGATTCCCAGATAACTATATCTATTCACCACCCTTAACTTTATATTCCCCAATACTTTATATCCCCCAATAAAAATTCTATGTCTTCTCTTTTCCCACTATTAACCAACATTATATTTGATTTTTTTTTCACTAAATTTAATCCCCATCTCTTTGCCCATCTTTGTGCATATCCTTAGAATAACTTCCATATCTTCTCTTTTTTTTGCACACAAAAAAACATCATCCACAAAAAAAAAGACCCGACAAAGTATATACTCCCTTGTCAACTATTAACAGTATCTCTATCACTCTTCTTAGTCTTTCTATTGCTCTATCCATTTCACTCAAATACAACAAAAACAAAATAGGTAATACGGGGCATCCTTGCATTAGTCCCATCTTATTTTTTAACTTTATCTAATTCTATATCTTCTAATTGATATGTATAGTAATTATTTTCATATAATTTCTTAAATATCTACTAAAGCTCCATCCATTCCCAAATTTACTAAACTTACCCATAATCTATTTCTATTTACTCTATCATATGCCTTCTCTACATCTATAAAACTCATATATAACTATCTACCTGAATTCCTACTCATATCCATGAAGTTGTGTAAATGCAAATAAACTACCTCCTATATGTCTATGTATTCTAAAACCTCCTTGCATTTCTGCCACTACATTATTTTCTTCCATCCATTTTGCAACTTTTCCAACCAGCATATACGAGAAAACTATATGGAACTGATGTTACCACTATTGGTCTATAATTGTTTAACTTTCTATGATCCTTAGCCTTTCCTTTAAATAATAATCTCACTCTTGTATTATTCTAACTACCTGGAAAAACACTCTTCCATGTCATCTTTTTGAAATAAGATAATAGCTTTACTTTTGCTCTATGCCCTAAATTCATTACCATCTCTGCTGTCCATCCATCTAAACCTCTTGCCTTTCCACTTTTCAATTTCTTCCCTGCTGCATTCAGTTCATTTTTTGTATATTCCCATTACTGTATGGTTTCATGTTTTCTACCACTCGGTCCATATCTAACATCTTTTCTTTATCCATAGAGCTACACTCTATTCCCTCATCATCTAGTATAATACTATCTCTCCCCTACATTTCTCCTTTTAATGTAATTGCAAATTTTTTTACTCCCATCTCTTCCACTTTTATTAATATTCTCCAACAATTTACTATTCAATTTCATTCTCTCTATATAATTATCTATTTTAGCCAACTTCTTTTCTAAGTACTTTTCCCATTTAGCATTAATATCTTTTTTACTTTCTTTGTTCTTAATAGCATACTTATATTCTTTGCATGCTTCTTTCCTCTCTTTTACACTTTTACTTATTCTCATTTTTTTATTACTTTTTCTATTTCATCACACCAATTTTTATACTCACCCCCAACCAACTCTTCCATGGTTTCTTCAACTTGTTTTTATACTCTTCTAACTTATTCTTATCATTTCACCCTCCATCCACATCTTTCACTATTGTTTTCTATTCTCTATCACATTACTAACCATTTCTATTACAATGAAGTTATGATCACTATTACATACTCTCCATTATTAAACACTGTAATTTTCTGTACTTTATTTATTCCCTCTTTTTCTATCAGTACATAATCTATTGTGTGAAATATATTATTTCTAGACCATGGGTAGTGTACCTCATAAATATTTTATAAATTTCCAATGCTCAAATTCACTCTCTGGCAAAAATTTTTCAAAAGCTGTTCATTCTTATCTATAGCATCAATTTCTTCAATATGTCCATTGATATCCCCTATAACCATTATTCTCTTCCCCTTTTCTTTAAAACTCTGTATATCTTTAATTAGACATTCATATATGTTACTGTTCCACTCCATTATAGTTTGAATATCTTCAGTGGCTATATAAACTATAGCCACCATCCATTCTTGTCTAACCAACCTTATTTCAAACCACAAATGTTCTTGACATTTAACAATATTTAAATATTTTTTTAGTATAACACCTATATCACCACTCTTTTTTCTTTTTCTTTTCTATTTATACCATGCTGTGCCAAATTTTCCAGAATAGGTTCTTCTCTTAGATGGGTTTCCAGTACTGATAGTACCTCAAGCTCTTCATTTTTAATTGCTTTGTTTAATTCCAGTCACTTTTCTGGTCTCTTACCACCTTGCATATTCAAATACCCAATTTCTTCTTCCCTAACTACTCTTTTATAAATTCTTTTGATTCTTTCTTCTCCATTACATTTATAAATAACTTTTTTACCATTAATTTTACAAACCCATTATCTCTCCACATCTACACTTATATCTAAACCAACTACCTTTTGCTTATTTCTTACATACCGTCCATTCTTCTTCTTTTTGAGAATACTGCAATTTAAAACCCCACCTTCCTTTATAAGTTTCCCAAATTATATCCTTTATAAATCAGACTCCCTAAAACTTGCAATCTGTCCTTACTATAGCCGCAATAACAATGACAATAACGACATAGATAGATTGATTACCACTAATTTCAAACCCTTAGTTTCAGGATTTCTTTAGCTTTCAGAATTTTTGAAATTTCAATAATACTCCCACCCCCCTAATTATAAAGCGAAATTGAACTAAAAATTTAAATAAACAATAATTTTACTATCTATAATTTGTATGTATAGAACTACTTTTATTTTATACACTTTCATTATATTAATAGCAATGTAACTCTATAATAGTATAAATTATAAAGATGTTTATAGCAGTACAAAATTTTTATATAATAGTAATTAAAACAATAAATCAAAACAAGATGATAGAATTAATGTTATCGGATTTAACGATATCTACCTATTTTTATTATTATTATTTTTTTCATTGCTATATAATGTATATAATTGTTATATGAAAAGAACGGGAGAAAAAGTGAGAAAGAAAGTCGTAAATTAAAAACAAAATTAAATTTAGCTATGATCAGTTAAGCGTTTAAAGTAACGTACACATTTACTGAAGAGGAAAAAATTATTTTTAACATTAAATAATAAAATATTTGTCTTTGTATAATCTTTTTCAGTTTTATTTATTTTTTAAATCTTATTATGTCAAATAATTTTTAGAATTCTAATATTATATTTTGATTCTGTATAATAAAAAATTGTATGATTCTTCTCTTTATTTATCAGCTGTATATAAATATTGTAACCAGAGAAAAAGAATAGTAATATATATAATATTTGTTATAATTAGAAGGGATTTGAACTCAGACTTTCAAGCTCCTTACATCTATCCATTCCATCCTATACAACCGAAACATATGACTACATACAAGTGAACAAGATAAATGATCTCTAATATATGTATTTCGTATTGAACCAGCACTCATCAGTGGATAGACATAGAGAGGTTGAAAGTCTGAGTTCAAATTTCTTCTAATTAAATTAAGTTTGGTACAGGCAATATATTTGTATTTAAAAAAATATTTTATAATAAATTCTTTTATTCTAGCATGTGTGCATGCGTGGCGCAACTGTTCCCAAAAGCTATTAATATAAAATAAATAACTAAAAACAATCGAGCTGAGCACTTTTAAAGGATCTTGCCTTCATAATCATAGCTTGCTACTACGTTTAATGATATGAAAATATGCTAATTCCATTTCTTCAATAAAGCATAGCATGTGTCCTTCCTATTTATGGCATCCTTGTCTCATGAGATGAATAAGGCCTCTTTGATTTTTCTTTTAAGGTCGTCTCTCTTTACACACGATTATGGGATTGTCTGGAATGCACTCGTGGTGACTTGTGCTCTGGTGCTGATAGAAAACTGAATAGGTGGTAGGATCGTTGAGAGCTCTATTGTATGAATATTTATGTTGTGCTAATTGTGTGGGCAAAGATGCTCTGCTTTCCCCATAATATGTGCCTTTACAATTATTGTTGGAACATGCAATATTATATACTGTATGGGGGGGAGTCTGTAAAAGTGGAGTTTGGTCTTTAGTGTTATTAATTAAATTGTTAGAGTTTGGAGTGGTTTGAAAACAAAGCTGATATCTGTTGTTGAGGAAGGACAGGTGCTATCAAAGAAATGGAATTAGCATATTTGCATATCATTAAACATAGTAGCAAGCTATGATTAGGAAGACAAGATCCTTTGAAAGTGCTCAGCTTGATTGTTTTTAGTTATCTATTTTATATTAATAGCTTTTGGGAACAATTGCACCGCACACACACACACACATGCTAGAATATATATATTTCCCAAAAATAAAAAATTATTTGACTTAATAAATTCTTTTATTTTCTATGAAATAAAATAAATAAATAAATAAACAATTGTTTCTTCAACCATAATTTGGATTTTTATATTTAACTTGAAATAAAAGAAAGATGTATAAAGAAATTAATTAATTTAATCTCTACATGCCTCATTTTTATTTCAAGTTGAATATAAAAATCCCAATTGTGTTTGAAATCTTTTGTTTGTTTGTTTGTTTTGGTTTTTAGTCCCCAATAAATAAAAGCATTTATTATAAAAATATTTGTTATTTTTTATTTTTTAGTACATGAATATTTTCTGTGGTTATTCCAATTCAAAATTTAAAACAAACATTATATACTACACCTGTACAGTCTGTGTAATAATTGAAAGCAAAAGTACTCATATTAAGGATCATTTACAATAATGTTCTGTTTATATAAAAAAAAACTTTTACAATCAAGAGAAAATAAAATTTCATAATTTTTTTTGAAAAAAGAAACTTTTATGTCAAGAGAAATCAAGATGTGTTTCTACTACTGTTTTCATTGATCATTAAAACACTTTAATCTAAGCTTTTTTAAAAAGACATTTAACAGGATGAATGTATGTTTTGTATGTGGGATGATGGTAATCATCATCATCTTGCATCACAATTGAAAAGTATCTATCAAACTCAGCACTGAAATTAATGAACATTCACATACATTTTAAATGCAGCATCACCTTTAATGAAATCAACAGCCATCCTGTGGGATTGGATTTAAAAGAAATACTCTATAAAATTTAAGCTAATCATCTAGCCAATGCCAAATTTAGGGGATATTATAAAAGAAATAATATTTTAACTGTCTGTACATACATAAGTGCTAAAATATTTATCATAATCAATATAAAAAATTATGAGATCCTGATATGTGCTGATCATCATCAATACTCTTGGCCATCTTAAGTGCACTGGTCAACAGTAAATTGGTTATTATAATAAACAAATTAAGTCTAAGTATGTAAACTTTAAAGGTAATATTTACCATTGAACCATCCAGAGAAAAAATATTATATATGTAAAGTTAAGCTGTTTTACATTAAATAATTTTACTTGGAAAATAACATCAACACAAAAAAATAATTGCAGAAGCTATTATTTTTAAACAATTATTTAACTTAACTAATAAAAAAATTTCAGAAAAATGATAATATGACAAATGCAAAGTTAACACATAATTTCATACAATAGCAAATATATTATTTCCTGCTGAGTGCTATTAATTAATTCATATTTAATATAAATGAGTTATTCCCTTTTACAATAATCAAACTTGAAAAAAAAATTTACACTAAATAAAAAAATTAACTAACTTAAATCTTCTTCCTTTTTTTTTGAAAATGACCATGACCCACACACTTAACTTTATGAGACAAACATTTTTACAACAAAACAACTAAAAATATTCACTATTATCAGTTATTAATTACATTATAAAATATTTATAAATGTAGATATACAATACCTTATTAACATAGATTTTTTCGTTTTATTTCATTTATAGGTACCTAATTGAAGATTTTTCTTATAATTTTTATAATTAATAGTTTAGTGAACTCTTTTAGTGCCAGGATTTTTTATAGTTTTGTCATCTAATTATTTTGTCTAGTTTTTCTTTCTATAGCTTTACATTTTAGATTATCAAATATATCCTTTTCAGTATAATAAAAGGTTCTGTTTAGCAATTAATTCAACTCAGGGTAGCTTTTTCTTCTTGTAGCTTTTTATGTTTCAGTTAATTATTTTTATTTCAGTGCTTATATGCTCCAAGTTTCCAGTCAGATTAACACAAATTGAAACAGTCATTATTTTGGATGGATAAATAAGCCTTATTGAAAAATTCTTTCTGGAGTATTTTATTCTCTTATACTCAGTTAGGTGAAATGGGTTTTATGGTTAAGTTGGTGATACTCAGCTTTTAACTAAGGCTTAAGCCATGGTTCTTATGAACTCTATTTTAGAAATCATTTTGAACTAGTAGTGAAGCCATTTTAACTTTAGACTATAGAATTAGCTTTTTAATTTTCACCTGGCAACTTCTGGACTCTGTCTACCTTGATACTCAAGTCTACTGCCTTCTCCTACCACACTAACCTATTATTTTAATAAACATCTTTGATATTCATGGAATCATATGGATTATCTTGAAAATAACAGCATTAATCTTTTGCCAATTGATTTTTTTTAAAAAGATTATCTTCTATTTTCCTATAAAAATGTTTTAATTATACTCTAAAAATTGGAAAAAATATTTGTTTTTTCTTAATTACTTGAAATAGATAATTTATTTATGCTTTAATTTGGAAAACACATTTCATTTTTAGAGCAAGAGAGATAGAAAATCACTTTAAAGATTTGATAGCAATTTTTTAAAAATGTAAATACCTTGCGAAAATTGATGAACACATTTTTAAACATTCTACTTATATTTCTTTTTTCCTCTCTCTATTTTTTAAACAAAAGCAAAATAAACAAAATAAACAAAATTACTAAAGAGAAAGGGAGAAAAAAGGATTATTATGTAAAATTTCTTAAAATTTGTTTCATGATCTTTTAATAGATGCAATCCTTATACTACATTTAATAATTCTTCTCAATATATGTACTACTTTGTTGCACACATTACTGAAAACTTACAAAACTGATATCAATGTATCCCCAAAATTCAGTTCTCTAATCGCTTTAAAGTAAAGAAACAAAGGACTAAACTAAAATGTTTCATTGTCATATTAAAATTGTCAGTGATTTTTAACATACAAAATTTGAAGGGAATCCACTTAAGAGGCATGTATTAATTTTTGATTTCAAAATTTTAATTAAATATGTAAACAAACAAATAGAGATTCTAACTTAACCCATAATAGCTATAAGCAATATGGGGAGCCACATAAATTTTTCAAATGCCCTAATTTCATATTATTTTTTAAGCTCAACAAGTATTTATCTTAGTACCCTTTTAAGTATACCTCTATTTTACAAAAATCAAATTAAACCACTGAACATCACATGATCACCATTTCTTATGCTTGCTCATAACTGTTATTAAAACAGGCAAAACTCTCCATACAGTAGTGCCACTCAATGCAGAGTAATCAATGGATGCCAGGTTTGTGTACAAAATCCCTATCTAGTGCCTACTCATCCAATATCTCCAGAGTAGTTTCTAACTTGTGGCTTTTGTCAATGAGGCACTGAGTGACACTACTGTATGGAAAGTTTTGTCTGTTTTAATAACAGCATAAGAAATGGTGATCATGTGATGTTTAGTGGTTTAATATCAATCCTGCCTAATAGGATAATGGTGCCTATGGTTATTAAAGAACCAAAGACACCAATATGTATGGGTACTGGACTGAGTTCAGGCCTGTATGACTATAAGCTAATGAGCTTGGATTGAAAGTATTGTGTTTCAATTTTATTCTCATAGTTTTGTAATTGAGTAGAGATAAAAGGTAGCTGCTGGAGGGTTGCATTAGATCCTAAAATTTAGGTGCAGTGCTCTCAGATTTAAAGCTCCTCACCAAGGAAAGCCACAAACTAGACACTAGATTGGGGATATTGGATAAGTAGGCACTAGATAGGGATTTTATGCACAAGCCTTCTGGCATCCATTGATTATTCTGGCTTGAACTGAGTGACAATATGTATAGAGAGTTGTGCCTGTTTTAAAAATCAAATTAGTTTCTATTTTGTTTGCATAGTGTCTCCCTTTTCAGGTTTAGTGGTATACCATTTTCAAATTAAATGACTGTAAATTGTCTTGATGCTTTGGAAATTATCACTTTTTTTTTTTTACTTTAAGACAAATATTATAAAACTTGTGTAACTAATGCCTGAAATAATAAAAAATAAATTTATTTCATTATAATAATTGCATGTAAGAAAAAAATCAATTAATTTCAGTTAGAAGTTATTCCAAACAAAAATAATTTTATTTCTCCATTTTTATGATTTTATGGTTATATTTTTGTAATATAACTATTTTAATATTTATTGTAAATAATGCTGATAGTTAAGAAAATCATATTTGAAATGATATTTTTATAAACAAATATTAATCTTAGGGTAGGTATGAAATATTGCTTGTAATCTTTGCTATTTGTTTTTTTAAAGTTAATTTTATATTCTCTTTTATAATGTTTGGTTTTTTATATTATTTATAATAAATCAGAATTTTGACCTATTATATATATAAATTGCACTGGTTTGCAATGAGGTGAGAAAATTTAAATTATTAAAATGCTGAGGTCTTCATATAAAATAAAACAGTAAGTTCATCTGATGATGATGATTTGACTTTTTGTGAATGTCAGTTATAGTTTAAAAACATGATATCATCATCAAGTAATTAGCCATAACATAAGTAATTAAATAATATCCACTTATAACACATAATGAAGTTTAACATGATATATTAATATTAATGTTGCATAGAAAAAATGAAAGATAGTCAAATACTTTAAATTTTTACAAAAAAAAATTATTTTAATAAAACAAAATGATAATAGCAAATTCTAAATGGTTTGAATATAGCATAGATGAACATTTTAGTATAAATATACCCTATATATTACATATATAGACATAGGTATATAATAAGCCTGTGTTTCAGTTATTACATAGTAGAGATGTCTGCCCATACTTTGTATATGTATTAAAATGGATTATGTCTTGTACATGAGGGGTCAGATTGACCTTAGGTCAACATGTGTGTGACAAGAATCTCGGCCTCAGGGTGGCCTTTGAGCATTCCGTCATCAGATTTTCAATTGGATGGATAGTTGAAAAGTTGGAGTGTGGAGTAGATTCAAGCCTGTCCATTAAAGTATGAAGATTGGCTATCTTAATATATATCTGAGCACTTATAGCATATATGTGTAGAGATGGTAATCTGGACCAACTGATGATTGCTGGTTTAGCATGAAATATGTATATTGGTGATTATTTATCTTTTCAACATACGTGTTCAAGTGTATCAGTGTTATGAGATAGTGTGGAGAGTGGTAGGGGATATGAAAGTCTGTGCTCATATACCCTATATATTATAAATACACAAATGTAAAATATCCAATAAGAAAACATATACAACGATCAAAAAAATTATTTGCAATACAATTTTTTTGCTTTTCTTATTTAAAATTACAGTTAGAACTAAGAAATAATAATAAAAAAAGTTTTATAAATCTAATATTATATATAAAAAAATTGATTAATAAATTTGTCAAAAGTAAAATTCTCATTCTAAATTTTTTTGGGTATTTAATATTAGTCCTGCAATGTAGGAGAGGTGATAATTGGCTTTTCATATTCATGATAAATGTCTACTCTTGAGATCTCATCCTATCTCGACTAATAACATGATAAATTTACACTGTCATTTATTGTTCAGATTTTGTTTGGAAAGTTCTTCTCAAAGTGCTTTTTTAATCAATGCTGTTTTTTTTTTTCAATTTTCTGATTAATACTATATTTTTTTCCTTTTATTTTTCTTAAACAGTACAAAATGATCAATGCGGTCGAGTACATCCACACTTTTTGCTGGGCTTGGAAAAAGATAAGGGGAATTTAGATATAAAAGTCATGGAAGAGACAAAGATGTTTGTGGAATGGGATAGAGAAGAATATGGGGAAAACAAGGTGAATGAAAAGTAAGGTGGCTAATAGATTTTTCTTGGCATATTGGCTAAGAGATTGCTGACTTCGATAAAGGAGTAGTCATATCACGTCATATCAACATCACCATTTGAGGCAAAACAAAATGTTTTTCTGTGAATCCGTTTAATGTTATATTTGTGTAAGTGTGTGTGTGGAGATATTTCTTCATCAAAATTCATTGAAATATGTTATTAAATGGCCATAATTTGAATAAGGTTGTTATGATCTTAGATTAGATTTTTTAAATTTCGCTAATTTTTTTTTCATTACTAAAATAATATTTTTCTTCTATTCTTTTTGATTTTCATCAGCAAATGAATAATTTTACAGTTTGTTTCCTTTTTATTTTTACAAAATTAGAATTAATGTTATCTTAAATATCCTCCATTCTGAGTCTACCTCCCCCCCCTTTTTATACTGACTATCATGGGTTTTATTTTCATAAAATTATAATAATAATAATTGAAAATAATTGAGTACAAAGTTTAATTATTAATCGCCTTAGGGTTCTGTAATTGGTGTAGATTACTTTGGCTTACTTATTAAATTTTGTAATTGATATCAACTTAAAATGGACATCTACCACTTAAAAAAGCGTCTTTGTGAATCCACTTAACCGTTAAACTTGTACTGACTAATTCAGAGGGATATTGACATGTCTTGACTTGAATATTTAACTAGCTTTCTCTTTCTCTCTATTTCGTTTCAAAATTGGTCTAATAGAACTAGAAAAAAAAAAAAAAACATTGTTCAAATATTTTTTTTTTTTTTTTTTAGAAAAGTAAAGAATGTTTGCCTTGTTAATAGTTTTTAATATAAAGAATGAAGATATATAGCACATACTTGGATCATTTGTTTGCAAAAAATTATATTCTGAGATTATATACTTTTTTTAAAATGAAATGTACGCATTGCACACAAATATGTATATGATTATAGAGAAAAGATACATATTTTACAAGTCTATATTAAAGATAAACAATAATTTCTTAACTTGCTACCTTAATTTCATGTAGAGATTGTTGGATTCGCATGCTAGTGCAACGTGGGCCATAAGAAGGCTGGCATCCATTTACTCATAAACAATAATATAAGCTCTAAATATATTTTAAAAATCATTATTGTCAATTTGTTGGTCATCATCATCAACAACCATTATCAATCCACTGCAGGATGAAGATCTCTCAAAGTTCAATCCATCTGCTTCGATCTTTAGCTCTTCTTCTCCCCATTACCTCTGCACACTTTCTTATTTCATCCATCCAACATTTAGTCTCTTTCTGGGTCTTTTACAATCTCTTGGAATCCAGTTTAAGATTCCAATTATCCAGCTATTATCATCTCTTGTAGCAATATGTCCAGCCCAACTCCACTTTAATCTTTTAATTTTTTAAATGAAGTCAGTAACACCTGTTTGTTCTCTCGATCTCTTCTTGTTACTCCCAACATGCATCTTTCCATACATCTTTAAGTAGCCTGAAGTCTCTGTATTGTTCTTCTATTAAGTGTTCAAATCTCAGATCCATAAGTAAGAACTGGTAAAACACATTTATTAAAAACCTTCCTTTTCAAACACATAGGCATATTTCCTTTTAGTATCAAGTTATTTCTACCAAAAGCACTCCAACCAAATTTAATTTTATGATTAATTTCATTCATTATGTTTCCATCTGTATTAATAATCTGACCAAGGTATATGTAACTGTTAACTTCTTCTAGCTCATCATAATCAATCTTTATTTTTATATTTTGAGAAAATCAATTAAACATTACTTTAGTCTTTTTAACATTTATCTTTAGTCCTAATTTCATCTGATAACTCCTGCAACATTTCCTGCAGCTCTAAAGCATTATTTGCAAAAACAACTACATCAACTGCAAAATCTAAATGACTTAAATAATCTCCATTTACTTTCACTCCTTTAGTTTCCCATTTTAATCCACAAAATACTTCTTGCAGCACTGCTGTAAAAAGTTTTGGAGATATGGAGGCATCCTGTCTTACACCCTTCTCAATGTTGATTTGCCCAGTATCATTATGTAATCTAATTGTTGCTGTTGCATTTTTATAAATATTCTTTACAATATGACAATATCCTGGATCTATATCATGATGATCCAATGTGTTAATCACTGAAGAAATGTTTATAGAATCAAATGCCTTTTCATAATCTACAAATACAAAACATAATGGCAACTCATATTCAGTTGTCCTTTCTATAATTTTTCTCAATACCTGAATATGATCTACTGTACTAAAACCACTTTTAAATCCAGCTTGTTCTCTTGGTTGGTGGAAATCCAATGTTCTCTGTAGATGAGTTGTAATTATCTTGGTAAAGATTTTGTACAAAACTGATAAAAGACTGATAGGTCTGTAATTTCTAATATCTTTTTTATCATCTTTTTTAAATATTAATACTGCATTTTTCCAATTATCTAATACATCTTTATCATTTAGACATTTGGTATATAACTTTGCTAAAAAAAAGTCTATTTCTTCACCTGCTTCTTTTAATATATCAATTGTAATATCATCATTACCCTGGAGCCTTTTCTTTCTTCATATATTTAATTGCATGTTTCACTTCTTCATTTAAAATTCTGGGTAATTTGGAAGATGTAATAGATATATGAGGTATTTGTTCTTTATTACTATATAATATCTTGATAAAAGTCTTTTACCCATTTCATGAATTGCAGATATAAATTTCCTACCAATACCAAAATGTTGTTTTACATTCGTGAGACTTTTCTTTTCTTCTACAGCTTTCCTTTCTAGTTCACAGTTATACTTTCTTATATCATTTTCAACTCTTTTCCTCATCATTTTACAAAATTTCAAGATATTCAATTCTTTTTAATGCATCATTTTTGTATATCTTCATATTTCTTTTTTTTTTCATAAATTCTCTAGTCTCAGTATAAATTTTATTGGTCAATTGCTGCTTTTTTCTACAAGCTATCTTTGTTGCAGTTTTTAAAAGTGTATCAGTTATTTTCATATTAATTTCATTCAAATCTAAATTATGTTCAAAATCTACTAATACTTGAAACCGATTTGTAAGTTCTAATTTAAATTCATTAGAATGTTTCTGAAGATTAGGAATATCAACTGTAAATATTGTTTTTCTTAATAATTTTTGTCTCTCTAGTTTTGCATTAATACGTATCTTACATCTTACTAATTGATGATCACTTCCTGTGTTAAATTTATTAAGAACATTACAATCTTGAAATATGTATTTTCTATTAGTCAAAATATAACCCAGTTCTGCTGTACGTTCATTTGGATGCTTCCATGTCCATTTACTTTTAACATTTTTCTCAAAAAAAAAAAAAAAAAAAATCATAATATAAAGTTTTTCTTTTTCTGCAAACTCCACAAGTCTATGTCCTTTTTCATTTTTATTACCATAACCAAAATTACCTACAGCATTTTCATCTTTCATTTGCTTATCAATTCTAGCATTAAAGTCTCCCATACAAATTTTAAAATATTGTTTTCTCTGATCAAAAGCCTTTTGTACATCCATATAAAAATCTTCTATAACTTCATCACTATGAGAACTTATTGGAGCATAAATCTGAATTATCTGCATTTGGTATCTGCTATTAAGTTGTATAACTAATCTTGCTGTTCTGTCCGATACACCATCAATCTCCATAATGTTGTTCTTCCACTTTTTATTTATAATGAATCCTACTCCACTTGTATTTCCAATATTTGTGCCTTTATTATAGAGTACATGTCCACTTTTTAAATACCAGAAGTAATAAAACTGGCTGCTAACCATAAATTTTGAACCTTCAAGTTTACTACTACATCAAATCTCATAGGTTAAATCAAATCAATGGTTTGTTACTCAGGAATTCAAATTACAAATTTGAGTACCAGAAGTGACATCTTGGCCACAATCTAAGAAACTTGAAATCCAGAATCTGCAATTATCTATTAACTACACATTATATTGGAATAAAGTAACTATAAACACGAAGTCAACTTATGTGAAGAATTATTCACAACAGTTATCAAATTTCTAAAATTAATTACGAAAAACATGTATATATATATATTAATCATGTGCAAAGCATACAGCAAATAAATTTACAAAGATTAATATACAAAAACAACAAAAATAGTTATATGCAATACAATAATCACAATTGCAAACATGTTTTAATTATTGGAAATGAGATACGAAGAACAACTAGTGAACAAATACGAACAAAAAATTTAACAATCGGACATCATCATAAGTGAAATGTCTATGACTATTTTTGTAATTAAAGTCTCACAATGTCTAGTGAAAGTTTTTGGATAAATGCATGTTAATAAAAACACTTTAGCATTATAAAAAGGAATGGATATGATATATATCAATAATCACTATTTATAAAGCACACCCTAGACTAGAATATCTTATATCACATGACTCCAACATATGCATTGCTGTTCTGCAGCATTCTCTTCTAAAAACTAGTCTGGAGATATGAGATATAATGAAGATATATTTCACATGCAAGGAATTTTCATGGTTTTTAAACAGAAATAAGCTGCATTTGTTGTGGCAGTTAAATGTGATTGTTATTAAACTCCATATAATTAAAGGTCCAAAAATAGTTTGTAGTAATTCTCCACTTCTTACTATTGATTGTCATAATAAACCCATAATTGTTTACTTCCTTGTTTATTGAATTTGAATCTGTAATGTGACTCTAGTTTACAGAGTAAATGATTTTGCCGTAAAGAGTGAAAATTATAACATTTTATCAACGGGATGTTAAAAACAAGGTTTAATTATTTATTGCATATGAGATGGAAGGTCTTTTGGAGTATTCTAATAATGATTTCATGCTCAGAGGGAAACTCACCCATTTATTTAATGGCTGCTGTGTTAGTAGCTGTATTGTTGGTGGGGTAATTGTTCAACAATAATGTCCAATCTAATAACTAAATGCTGATATTTATTAAAAGTATTTTCAATAAGATATAAACGTCAGTTTAACTGCAGAGGTTTGCCTCCTTTACAGTTGGTGAATTGCAAATATTTAGTTATCAACAGTATAACTAGTGCATGGAAAGGAATCCTGAGATTCCCATTTTGAATCCTGACACTTCCAGATTGTGAGTGATCAGGTAAAATGCTGTCAATATTTAATAGTTTTCTGTTTCAGGCTTGAGCACATGTCATTGCATTTGATTAAATAATTGATAATGAGCTTATTAACATCTAATAATTATCTGACATTGTCTGACTACATTTTCAAATGGACTTCCAATATATAGACAGAACTCCTCTTTACTGGAAATGATCACATTCACAGACTTAGTTTTTGCCATTAGCTGTTTATTTCATTGGCATACTGTGTTGTACTTTTCAATTCAATGTTTAAAAACACTGTTAAGGTAAACTTAAGATGAGTTTCTAATAGTTGCATAATCAAAGGATAGTCCATTTTGTTGCAATTACTATGAATTAAAACAAAATCATGAAGATATGCTCTCCAACTAAGGACTGATAAATTAAAAAGAAAGAAAGTAGGAAGTGCTTTAAATATGATGAAATGACAATGTAGGCAAACAGAGAGAGGATTTGAATTTTGGGATATATGAAAAAGAAAACAAGAGGCTACAAAAATAACATTATGCTACTATATCTGAACAAGAGTGATGCAATGGAAAAACACAGGTATATCAATATGAGTGTAAACATTCAGGTGGCTAATATCTCCAGCTCATCTTCTGATGATAATTGTTCATATAGTGAATTCATAGCAAGAGAAGGGGGGTTGGGTTTCTGCAATGATGGGTGATTGTGATGTGAATGTGTTAAAATGAGAGCTACCCTGATGAAAATATCATTAAAATCCATGAAAATTTCTTGGCAGTGCAATGATTATTTACTCTTCTACAAAGTATTATGAGTAATCCCCAGACAATCTGGCCAGATTGTGGAAGAAAGGCTATTTTTATAATACATTTTCTAGGCTCTTCGACTTCTATGGTGAACAGAAGGATTGCTAAATAGGATTGCCTAAATTATACAATCTTTGCCAGCCAACATCCCCATTTCATTTAAATCTAGTTCCAAAGCAATTCAGTAGTGATTGTACTCCTTAAGCAAAGATCACAACTAATACCCTATTAAGCATGTATTCATCATCATTCTTAATTTTCAAGAGTTTAAGATTTAAAAAAAAGGAAGAAAAAATATTGGAGTGAGAAATGCCATTCCCCTGTCCACCCGTGGATTCTATTGTTAGCCTGAACACTATAAAATATAAGCACGATATAAAAATGTATTAAATTTGTTCTGTCTGTCTAATAGTCTAAATGAATTAGCCCTGTTGATAGACTAGTTTTATTGAAAAAATTTAGATTTAACAAACAAGGATAAAAACAACTATCAGTTTATTATGACATCCAATAATAGTAGGTGGATAATTATCATAAAAATTACTCTTTGATCCATAACTACAACATGTAAGGTTAGTATTTCACAAAGAAATTTACCTCTCTGTTAAATAGAATCATATATCATAGGAGTGATAAAACTCAAATGCATTTAGCCTATATATGTGGTTAGCATGATTATTTCATTTCCAACCATTACCAATCCACTGTAGGATCATGATTTCTCCAAGTTTAATTCCAAATTTCTCTGATCCCTTGGTTCTATTATCCATAATACAACAACAAACTTTCTTATTTGAACCATCCATTTACCATTTGCTCCCTTTCTAGATCTTTTACAATCTATTGAATCCAGTTTAAGACATCATCTCTTTTAGCAATATATACAGCACATTTTCATTTTAATTTCTTAATTCTTTCAACATTTTTACTAAATCTTGTTTAATCTCTCACTCATGAATTTCACTTTAGATCTTTTCTTATTATTCCTAACAAACATTTTTTCGTATCTTGTTAAGGGATATAATCTCTGAATTATTCTACACTTAAGGGTCTTAAGTCTCGGATCCATAAGTAAAAACTGATAAATTATATTTATTAATAAATTTTATTTTCAAACACACAGTCATATTTTCTTTTAATATTAAGTTATTTCTCCCAAACGCATTCCATCCAAGTTTAATTCTATGATTCCATTAGGTTTCTATCCACAATAGGGCAAAAAACCTCCAGCTCTGGGCCAATTCCAGCCCTGTGGCCAATTCCAGCCCTCAAAAGCTCTCAATCCAGCTCCAACACATTTTCAAAAATATATATAAAGCGGCCCTGTAATAACACTTCTATTTAAACATGTGTGTATTTCAAAAAATGAATTAAGAGTTAATTAAAATAAAATATTTATTTTCTCAATTACATCCAATCTTAATAGTTCTAGTTCATTCTATCAGAAGTATAATATTCCATCAAATTATCAATATTGTGTGATCTATCTGACTACTGATTTAATCTATGACGCCAACAGCATTTCGTTTGTTTACGTAGTGGTTTTCTTAGATTAACTGTATTTTCTCAAAACTACATTTAAGATTTTATTTTGGTTTATTATTATTACGTTGCATTTTTTTTTTTTCTAGTGCTGGCTACAGGGAAAAGAGTTCATCAAGTGGATGACTTGACTCGTAACAAATCCAAAGGAAGTCAGAAAATTCTGTGAAGGCAAATTACATTATTGTTATTATTATTTTTAAAAAAGCAGAAACTTCGAAACCATTTTCTGAAGAGGAGTTTATATATAACTACATTTTAGTTGCTGCTGCAAATTAATCTGTCCAGAATATTAAAAAGAAATTTGAAAATATAAATAAGTCATGAAGAATAGTTCGATGGCGAATTGAGAAAAATGTTATTAAATGTGGAATACTGTAGTCAGTAATAACAATGATGTGCTTTCTTTTTAAATTCACACACAGAAAAAAATTATGATCTCATTTAAAAAGGGCAAATTGAAATTAGCATGCCAACTAAAAAGATTGACCACCCTAATGATTAGGAAAAATTAATTAAATGTTTTATCAAATAATTTTTAAGTTGATAATTTTATATAATCTGTGGATGATATTATATATATCCAAATGGCGCTTGGCAGAAAACAGTTGTTTCACCCCTGATCTATATTAATAATCTTTCTAAGCTATTTGTAGTAGTTCATTTCCTCTAATTCACGATTATTGATCTTTTATTTTTTAGTTCTGAAAAAAATCTATTGAACATTCCTTTAGTCTTTTTTCTTCTTCTATATGTCAAATGCGTTGATCAGGAAACAAACCCAGGCCAGCTGCTTGGAAGGCAGCTATGCTAACTATTAGGCCACCACATTATTTGCAAAAACAACCACATCATCTGAAAATCATTTATTAATCTCCATTTATTTTTATTCACTTAGCTTCCCATTTTAATCCATAAAATAATTTTTATAAAACTACAGTACTTTTTTTTTTTTTTTTTTGAGATATGGAATCATCCTGTTGTACATCCTTATCACTATGCAATGTAATCATTGTTTTTGCATTTTAATAAACATGTATCCTGGATCTATATCTTGATTATCCAATGTTTTAATCACTGTGAAAATATTTATAGAATCAAATGTCTTTTCATAATCAATAAATCCGAACATGATAACAACTCATATTCATTAGTCTTTTCTATAACTTCATTCAATACTTGGATATGATTATTAATTGTCCAGCTTTTAAAAGAAGTGAGATATACATTTAAAAATGATGAAATTACAATATATATATATATTAAAAAAGCAGGTGAAAAAATAGAAAAATTATTGACAACATTATATATCAAATGTCTAAGTGATAAAGATATATCAGATGAGTGGAAGTATGCAGTAATAATATTGATATTTAAGAAAGGATATTTGAAATTATAAACATATCATCATCTATACAAATCCCCTCTAATTAAAGTTCAATATATATATATTATATTTGTTGTCAAATGTTATAGATTCTGCCTGAATTCTGCCCATCCCTTTTCTGTACATTCAAATGAACATTTTAAAGCCCTATATATGAGGGGTCGGAGTGCCTTAATGTCAATATGGGTGTGACTACAATATTGGCATCAACAATTGCTTTGAGCATTTAATCATCAGATTTTCAATTATATGGATGGCTGAGTTGGAAAATGAAGAAGATTGCAGCCTACCCATTAAAGTTTGAAGGTTTTCTATCTTAATATAAACTGAGCACTGATTATAAATGGATAAGTACCAAAGATAAGATCAGTTTAAAACTAATAAAAGTAAGAGATTTATGCTTTTAAAAGCAGTTTTCTTCATTTTATTGTAGTTCCATCTATTATAAGATTGTGCAATCAATGCATATTAGAGAGATAATTCTGAATATGTATTAATGAAAAGTTTCTATAAATGTAAGATAGCAATAAGATTAAGTTAAAATATTAGCTAAGATTTAAAGAATTAAATGTAAGTTTCAAAGGAGATAAAGATAGATAAATTTTTAAGGAAGTTAAAGATTCTGGCAAAACTCTCCATACAGCAGTGCCACCTAGTGCAAGCCAGAGTAATCAATGGATGCAAGAGGGTTTGCACATCTTTCAATTCAGGTAACTTTATACCAATAAAAACTAGACAAAAGTTTTAAACTTCCTACTAAAACCAATATTACCTCTATTCCATTTCTTCATTTATGAGGTCCAATGAAAGGTATTTAATACTAAATTGTTGATGTTATTTTCACACTGAATATCAAGAAATCAAAAGTATCGGTTCCAATTTTCTTTTATGTTAAATTATTTTAGTTCCAATTAATTAATTCATAGAATGATTTACTGCTCAGGAGTTCATAATTAAATTCAAATATTGAAAATGAAAGCAATATGTGGACTTGAGCTCCAAAGTTGGTACCCATGCAGATATAGTTCCAATTCAAAGGGTTTTGATTAACAATTCATAGCAAAGATTATTACATCTGAACAAAGACTTTAGCTTGGATCAGAATAAAATATTCCTGATATATTTTATTGCAATTTATAAAAGATGAAATCAAATATCTTTAAAAAAAATTTAAACCTAAATTTAGAATTAATGTTTGTAACATAAAGATGCATGCCAACAAATGAATTAATTTAATTCTAAATTTATGTGAAATTTATCTAAGTATTTCTTTTGTTTTACTTTCTTTGCTTCCATACGTAGCTCATTAGAAAAGTCAAGGAAATACTTATTTTCATTTGCCCTTTTTTTCATATCAATTTTATAAGATTTTCTTCGACTTGTTTTTTCAAGAATTTTTATCTAATTTTCTATTTAAATTTTATTCCCATTTTTAACACGGCATTTCATTCAGTAACAAGCAAATACCCCCCCCCCCCCCATATTTGTTTTCAGAAATGTTTAAATATTCGATATGTAACGTCAAAGTTTCAGTTCAATAATCTACATAAAAAATCGCATATTGTGTTATTAAATTATTTTTTAATTTTACATTTTAAAACTATATTTAACATGAATAGCACTTTATATTGATTATATTTTAAGCACATATGTGTATGTGTGTTTAAAATGGATTCATTTATATATGTGAGTGCTGAAAATAAAAATTTATATTAACAGAATTTGTCCACCTTATTTCAAACTCATTTTAGCAAAAAAAATTATTGTATATATTCATAATGCAATCTTTCTAAGAGCTACTCCAATTGATTATTTGAGTACAATCTGATGTTTTGATTGCTCTACAGACTTCCTCAGAGCCACTCCTATTTATGAGTGACTTTGAGGAAAACAGCAGGACAGTCAAAATCTTAGATTGTGTGTATATATATACAATAAAAAAAATTTTGCAAAAAGGTGTTTGAAGTAAGGTGAACAGATTATCCTATATATAAAATCCATGTAAATGTATGTTTGTCCATAATGCTGTCACATGTCAAATTCACAACCAGTTAAAAACAACTATTATGTTTGTCCATATATTCCTTCCTTATATTTAGGAGGCTTAATTTGATTATGAAAATTTTATTCAAAGCAAGTAATTCTGCAAAGCAAAAAAAAATGTTAAAGCAACCAATTAATTTTTTTTTTTTTACAAAAACGACCTTTCCATAGACTGAATACATGTTTGGATTCTAAAAAATATATATTTTACAAAAGATATAAGAAATAAAACTTTTTGAAACAAAAAATGAAAAAAATCAGTACATATGCTTTTAACTCCAGTTAAATCACAAAATGTGATTATAGTAGATAAATTCATATTTGAAATGTGATATTTTGTGTTGGGGAAACTATAGTACCATATTTACATTTAGTTTTGTTTAGCAGTATAATTGAAATCATGTAGTTTGATATCACGGAATTCACGGCTTTGTTAAAATAATCACTTCAAAAAAACTATTACAAAAACCACGGCCTTTTCATAAGCTGGGTACTGTCTTGTATTTATATGAAATATTACAGAAAAATAAAGGACGTGGTAGATTTATGTATAATAGAAAAATACTTACCTATATAGGTGAAGCTAATAAAAAAAAATTTCACAAATAACAACGTTTAGCTTAGAGCTTTCGGAGCATGTTTATTCCATATTCATAGCCATTATTATGTGTAAACGTAATGAATTCAAATTTATGCAAATCATTATCCTGTCCATTTTTTTGATATTGTAAAGCAGGTAACCCCTTGATTGATGGTGTTTGTATCATTCACAATGAAATATGCTTCTTTTATTTATTTTTGGTATCATTTCTTTCTTTGCAAACAATTTTGACACTAGAAGGTTCAAATTTATGATTAAATGTTTTCTGGTGATCTGAAAATATTGAATTACCTTCATTTTTGTTTACCACTCTATTGTACATCTATGTGTTGTGCTGCTCTATTGTTTACTGTGGCATGAGTTTCACCATAATATGTTACCTTACAGCAGTTTGAGGGCAAGTAATCTTATATTCAACTTGGTGGGCTTGGTCTGGTTTTATTTTGTCCTTTGTGTTGTTGATCATTCTATTTGTATTTGGTGGAATTCTGAAACCCTTCTTTTGAATTCATTAGATAAGTTTTTGACTAAATGTTTGGCCACTTTGAGAATATAAGGTAAACTTAAATGTGATCTGTCTTCATTGGTATACTTAACTTTTTATAGAAAAGCTCAATCCTGTTTGGCTATAACTCTGTAGTTGACACCAAAAGATGTGAACAATCCAAACACCATCAATCAAAGGCATGCCTGCTTTACAATATTGAAAAAATGAACAGGATAATGATTTGCATAAATTTGCATTCATTACATTTACACGTAATATGGCTATGAATATGGAGTAAACATCCAAAAACGCTAAGCTAAACGTTATTTGTGAATTTTTTTTTATTAACTTCACCTATATATGTTTAGAGCATATTATAAGTATTAAGATCAATTGATGAAGTAAATTATTCATTACATAATAGAAAAAGGTAAAATTAAATAATGGTAATAACATCTATTTTTCCAGCTCAACTCTGCCATGTTGAGTAGTTAATAGTTTCCAATAGGCTTAAACTCCTACCTAGTGCTGATCTAACCATATCCCCAAACTAATTTTTAATTTACGACTTTTATCAGTAAAGAGTTTTGGCTCTGGATTCATACATTTGAAGTTTTTTTTGATTTAATGCACCTTTTCATATTATTTTATTACCACATTCACTTTGAAGTTCAAAAACATCTTCATTTTTTAAATCTAAACCAACTTGCATATATTGTTATATAGATCTGATATCACATCATTATTTATATATTTTGGTATCCTCCATTCCTTAATATCTGTAGTCCCTTATTTTCCTAAAGCTGTCTGCCATTTTGCAAGTGTGATATATAAAATCTCACATTGAATACAATGCATAAAATAAGTATCTTTTTTTATTTATATCAATAATAACCTAATTAATGCAGAAAAGATAGTGAAAGGAAAGAAATTTTGATACTTAATTCTTAAATTATTTTTAAGACTATGACTTTCATCATTGGGGTGATGCTGGAAGAAGGCTGTATTAGGTTTAAAAAATCCAGGTGCATTAAATTGAAAACCATAAGCTAAAAACTAATATGCAATAAAGGTAAGATAACATTGCATAATGTATATTAAGCATTACTAATTGTTATTTATTGGTTACTTAAGTTTTTCCAAGATAATAAAATTGAGAGAACAATGTGGAGGGTGGATCATATGATGTTTTATAGATAGTAATAAAATTTAAACATTGCTAAAATTAAGTGTCAAGAAATAGCTGTGATTTGCTCAATAATTTTCTATTGTCTTTAGTTTGTTCACTCAGATTTTTGATTTTTTTTCTTTTAAAAATTTCAATGGCAGATTCTACATTATTTAGTGCAATACTGGAATTGCAGATTCAGATGGTTTGGATCAATTATCAGCTGAGTAAACTAAGAAAAAACTTTTTTTTAATTAAGTAGAATATTGTTCTAAATGTCACATGACCTGAACAACCAACCATTTCAATATTAGATTCAAAAGCATCTATGTACTTTACTAATCTTTTAAAGAGTGTGCATGCGATATTTTTCATATCTTGAATCATAACTACAGAAATTTCAAGAGTATTTCTTTACACTAATGACCCCTATTGAAAACTTGAGTAATCAGTCAAGTTAATGCTAGATGAGGAACGGTGAACCTTTTTTCTATCAAGGGTCATTTGAATATTTAACATTTCATTTGCAGGCCATACAAAATTATCAACTTAAAAATTAGCATATTATTATCATGATCATCATCATTTTCAATCATTATTGATCCACTACAGAATGAAGGTCTCTCCAAGTTCAATCCACCTTCTTTAATCTCTAGCCTCTCTTCTCCACATCAACCCAGCACACTTTTTTATTTCATCCATCCATTGCACATGTAATCTCTTTCTTGATCGTTTACAATCTCTTGGAATCCAGTTTAAGATTTCAACTGTCCATCTATTAACATCTCTTGTAGTAATAGGTGCAGCCTCCACTTCAATCTCTTAATTCTTTTAATGATCTCAGTAATCCCTGTTTGTTCTCATGCCCATTATTTCATTTTTGATCTCTTGTTATTCCTATCATGCACTTCTCCATACTTCATTGAGAAGTCTGCAATCTCTGTATTTCTCTTCTGTTAAGGGTCCAAGTCCCAGATTCATATGTAAGAATTGGTAAAGCACATTTATTACAAACCTTCCTTTTCAAACACATAGATGTATTTCTTTTAATATTGTTATTTCTATTATATTGGATCAAAAAATTTAATTAATTTACCTATAATCATTAAGGGTGAACAACCTTTTCAACTGGAAGGCTAATTTCAACTTTCCCTTTTTAAGCGAGGGACATTTTTTTTTGTAATGACAATTTTTCCAATTCACCTTGCACTTATCTTCATGATACATTTACATTCAAATATCACATGATCACCATCTCTTATACTAGCACATACTACTGTATGGAGAGTTTTGCCTTGTTTATTATCAAATATCTTTTTATATTCAGGATTGTACAAAAGTTAGGGTACTGTCTTTTATAAACTCCTCTTCAAAAAATCATTAGAATTTTCTGCCTTTAATAACTTGCTCTCATAGAATTTTCTGACTTGTTAGTATTTTTTATAAAGAGTCAATTACTTTATGTAGCTCATTTTCAAGTTTTCTGTATTGATATTTATTTTTCCCCCAATAATATTGAAGTAGTCTGACAGAATGTTATGATATATAGTGTCACTTAACAATGTGTTCTTTATTAACTGAAATACTTTCCAAAAATATCAGCAACATCATTTTACTATTTCTTTCTCTAAAAACATATGCATTGGATGCACTCAATTTTTCTTATCTTACTCTGTATAACTTTCCTAATTAAAAAAATTAAATGCAAAATAATAATAATAAAATGAAACAAAAATTCAAGTTATATTTTTGTTAGTTATACATTTGTCTGGAAAAAAGCATTACAAAGATAAAGAAAAAGGTTTCAGTGTTGTAGATTAAATCTGTAGTCAGATAGACCATGCCATCTGATAGAAAGGAGAATTATTATAGAGGTTGGAGAGAATAATGTATTTGAGAAAATAAATATTTTATTTTACTTAACTCTTAATATTTATACTACATGCACATTTAAATAGAAGTTTTATACTGACCCATTTTATATACATTTGTGAAAATGTCTGGGAAGGGGGGGGGGAGATTGAAAGCTTCCAAGGCCAGACTTGGGCAATGACACTTGTTTTTATTGTTTATCACTAAGTAATAATTCAAAATATTTACATACTGTGCTGTATTTCTTTTTTATTTTCATACAGTTGTTATATTTGTTACTACTGTAATGGACTGAATGCAATAGTTCCATTGAATACAGCAACAATATCAAACTCTCCATATAATAGTATCACTCAGTGCAAACCTTAGTAATCAAAGGATGCAAGAAGAGTTGTGCATAAAATCACTATCTAAAGTTTAATCATCCAATATCACCAGACTAGTTTCTAGTTTGTGGCTTTCATCAGGGAAAAGCCTTGGATCTGAGAACACTGCATCTAGATCTTGGAATCTAACACAACCACTATTCTTTTACCTTTTTAGTTAACTATAAAGCTGTGAGCCCAAGGTTAAAACACAATAATGTTTACAATCTAAGTTCATTTGCTTGTATAATCATATAGATCTGAACCTAATTCAATGTCTATTTGTTTTGTTATTTTTAGTTATTTAAAAAACCAGTTACAATCATACTATGTAAACAAAGGCAAAACTCTCCATACAGTGCTACTATGAGATGGTGATCATGTGATGTTTAGTGGTTTAATCATACTATGGGTGGGATTTATATAAAACCAGTAAAACATCACCTGATCAGTATTTCCTACACTTATATAAACTATTAAAACAATATCAAACTTTGCATACTATAGTGATATCCAGTGCAGTCCTTAGTAAATGCATGCAAAAAGGTATCCCTACTCATTTGATATTCCCAGACTAGTTTTTAGCTTGTCACCTTCATCAGTGAGGAGTCTTGGATCTGATAGGACTACACCTAAATCTTAGAACCTAAGACTTGCACTGTATGGCACCACATTATTGAGGGTTTGCTATTGTATAACAGTTTGTGTGAACATAGGAAATGGTGATCATGTGATGTTTTAGTGTTTTTTTAATACACCAAATTGATTTTTTTTTTTTTTTACAACCAGTACTAAAAAATTTAATTGTGAGAACCCCTGGACTAGCAGGGTATTGCAATTAAATCTCTATGAAAAAGTGTTACAATTTGATGACACTTAATTTAATTAATTAACATATTTCTGAATCTATTAGAAGAGCAATACAGACTTTAAACCATTAAATGTAGTATGACGTATGTTGCGGGTAAGGTTTGAAAGCAAATTACTTGTGTGATAAAGTATACGAGTATCATCAGCATTATTAAAATGATTAAGGGACTGGAGTGAAACTGGGCTGAACATAATGCTAAAACAGATGATTATAGACGGATAGTTGAAGTCTTAAGCTAAATCCCAAGAGATTTAGAAGACCTAGAAAAAGACAGCATGTTAGATGGATGGTTAAAGTAAGGAAATTTGTTGATGTGAAGAAGAGAGGATAAGATTTGAGAAGCTAGTTTAACTTGGAGAGACCTCCTGTAATAGATTGAAAATGGTTGGAAATAATGATAGATCCATTAAACGAACTATCAATCACTCTACATCGTATTATAAACATTTTAATGTATCCACATTTTTTTTAAAGGTCGTCTAATATAGATAATTTTTCCCCCCAATTAAAACATCAGGCTTTTATTTACGTGATCAAAATAATAGATGTCTCTAAAATGAAGAGATAGCAACGATTTCGAAAGTAATCTAATAAAACTGCGTGTGGGAATTTAACTATCTGTAATTTGTCATGAAAGCTAGAAAGACATCATTAAGTTTTACTTCTGAATGAATTTATTTTTTAAGAAGTTATATTTTTCCCAATTAAATAATAATAAATATGTTTTTTTTTTTTTTGGAGGGGGCGTTTTTTTTTAACCAGGTGTTTCCCCGGCGTGAATTCCTTCACTAAAAGATGGTTGTATTTTATCCACTTGTGTAACATACCCGGATTTTCTTAAAAATATTTTATTAATAATTGAATTTTTATATCGGTTTTGTTACTGAGTGTTATAATTTTAATGAGAAATTGTTAAACGATGGATTCATTTAAAAAAAAAAAATTCCACCCCCACATAGACGTCAAATGTGACGTCTACATCCGGGCATTTAGTTTGATTGTCCGCCATTTTGTATAGCACTAGGTTTATTTTGATTCACTCATGAATCATAATTGGTTATTTAATCAAAACAGTTGTTAATAAATATAACAGCTTAGATGTCAATGCCGTGCTAAATTAACAGATTAGAATGGAATAAAAGGTTCTTCGACCATGATTGGGTCGTGGATTTTACAGCTGCTGATCAGCATCCAGGTGGTACAGTATGGAATAAGTGCAGATAAACTAGGTAAGATTGGGAGAAAGTTCTCATTGTTGATAAAGACTCGTAGATAACTTGCCTCTCCTAATATTAAAAAAAAAAAAAAGTCGTAGCAAAATTTAAAATTGCTGCTTGAAATCTGACTGTTTATCTTCTTATTGTTTATCTGAAATTTATTTATGTACATTCTCTTATTTATTATGGTTTTTTTTAAAAAAAAGTATATATATTTAAATAATTGTTATCAGTGTTTAGTGATTTATGAGTATGAATGAAAATTTGTATTCTTGTAAAATATCGTATTGTTGGAACAAGTTTCATATTTTTGTAATTTATAGAAAATGTATCCACCGATTACTGATTCTACCACCAAGAATTGTTGATGGACCTTAATGTCATTTAAAAATAAACCGTGTTTTTGAAGATTGTGTGAGAGCCGCTTGCGATCACGTGGTTATCTTATACAATAGAGTCTGCCTCCACTGAGTTTAAAATTTAATTCTTATTTAAGAATTACGGCGTTGGAGAATAATCAATTTGGCAGGAAAAAACATCATGAATTTATTGCTTACTTTAAAGATGATTTTTTTTTATTTTTTATAGTTAATATGTTGAAATGTACTAATTGGGATTAACGTATTGTTTAAATGGATGTTAGTTGATTAGCGTATTCTATAATTTAAAAACTAGATATTCTTTAAGTCGCTGACTATAAATGTAATTATTCGATGTGATACATATAACGAGCTTTATATCGTTGGAATAATTAATTATTTCAAATATTGTATATAATATGTAATAAGAAAGTAAAAGAGGTTATCAATTTTGACAATTATTAATTAACTACAGGATGAAGTTCTTTCTAACTTTAATCCAATTTTTTCAATTTTACTTCTCTTTTCAACATCGTAAAAAAATTTTTTTTTATCTAACCATCTCACATGTGATCATTTTCTAGGTCTTTTACACTTTTTGGGGATCTAGTTCAAGATATATTAAATCTTCTAGTAGTATGTTTACCCAATTCCAAAGTTCAGTCTTTTAATTCTTTCGTGCCAATGATAACTGTTTGTTCTCTCATTCATGTATTTCCCGTTTGGTTCCTTTTTGTTATTCCCAAGATACATGTATATTTTATCGATTGGTTTGAAATTTTGGCATTGCTCTTCTGTTAACTGTCAAACTCTGAGATCTGCCATCATTTTCAGTCATCTATCCACTGCAGGGTGAAGGGCTCTTTGATTTCAATCCATCTGCAATCTTTAGTCTTCTTCACTTCATCCCACACATTTATATTATCCATCCATCTCACATGTAGTCTTTTTCTAGGTCTTATACAATTTCTTAGAATTCAGTTTAAGATTTCAAATCTCCATCTCTTATCTCTTCTAACAATATTTCCAGCACATATATATTTAAAACCTTTCTATTCAAACACATAAACATTTTCCCTATTCTTCTATTTTTAGTAAAAACTGCATTCAAATTTAATTCTTTGACTAATTTCATTTGTTATGTTTCTATTTCTATTAGTTGTTGACTTTTTCTAATTCATGATTATCAGTATTTTTTTTGAGAAAATCCATTGATTTTAGTCTTTTTAGCTTTTATCTTTAGAATTACTTTCTTACTTTCATTTGATATCTCTTACAACATTTCCCAAAGCTCTGAAATATCTGCAGAAACAACCATATCATCCACAAAATGTAGATGACATAAGTAATCTCCATTTATTTTTAGTTCCTTAGTTTTCCATTTTAATTATCAAAATATTTTTCACAAAACTACTGCAAGCAATTTTGTAGATATGAAATCACTGTCATACATTTTTATTATTAATCTTCTTAATGTCACCATATAATCTAATTATTGCCATTGCATGACAGTATATTGGTCTGTATCTTGATAGTCCTGAACTTTAATTATTGCTGAAAGGTTTATTGAATCAAATATCTTTTCATAATCTACTTATCCAATGCATATTCATTGGTTCTTTTTTATAACTTCTTCCACTACTTGAATATGATTTACTTGCCAAAACCATTTTTAAATCTAGTTTGTTCTTTTGATTAGAATCTAAAGTTTGCTGTAAATGAATTATAATTACCTTGATAAAGATTTTATATGAGAACTTAATAGAAAACTGATTAAGTCTGTAAATTCCAATATTTCTTTATCACTTTTCGAAATATCAATATTCCTATTGATTTTTCCCAATCATCTCATATATCTTTATTATTTAGATATTTGATATGTAGTTTTGCTAATAGTTTTTCAATCTCTTTATCTACTTCTTTTAAGATATCAATAATAATTCCTTTCATTTCCTGGAACTTTTTCTTTCATATATTTAGCTGCAATCTTCTATCTTCCTTTAATATGCTTGGCAGTTTACTAGATATAGTAATTGCAGTGTTTATTTTGTTTTCTTGCTCTTTATTATTATATAATTCTTTGTAGAACTCTTTCATACTTTTTATAATGTTACCCTTTTTAATAATAGTTCTATCTTTTTTTCTTTTTTTATTTCTGAAATAACATTTCTTCAAAAACATGATGTTTTATACTTTTAAAATAGTTTATTTTCTCTATAGACATTCTTGCCAATTTTAGTTATATTTTCTTATATCATTATTAGCTCTTTTTCATTTCATTTTACACAACTGCAGATATTAACTTCTTTATAATGGATTATTTTTAAATATTTTCACAATACTTCTTTTCTTTATATATTGTTTTGTCTCATTTGAAAATTTATTAGTGAATTGTAATTTGTATCAATTGTCTTTGTTGCAGTTCTTAGTAGATATCATTTATCTTCTTATTGGTCTCTGTTAAAGTCTGTCAATATTTTAAGATGATTAGCAAGTTCTAATTAAAATTTATTGGAATGGTTATGAAGATTAGAATATCAGCAATCAATATTGTTTTTTAATAAATTTTCCTCTCGTTTGCTTTAATGCTTATTTACATCTTATTAATTGATGATCACTTCCTGTGTTGAATCTATTTAAACATTTCAGTGTATGAAATACATATTTTTTGTTATAATAATTCAATTCTACTATATCCTCATTTGAATGTTCCCATGCTCATTTCTGTTTAGCATTTTTTCTAAAGAGAGAATTCATAATATGTAATTTTTCTTTTTCTGAAAATTTTAAGTCTGTGCCATCTCTTATTTACATCATCACAGTTAAATTTATCCACAACACTTCCACCTTTCAATTGTTTTTCAATTTTACTCTTAAAATCTTCCATGCCAATTCTAAAATATTTGGAAGAATAATCAAAGGTAATTTGTATATCTGAATAGAAATCTTGCACTTTTTCATCCCAATGAAAACTTGTTGGCCATAAAACAGAATTATCTGTATTGGGTATTTCCATTAAGTTGAAGAACTAATCCTGTCATTATGTTTGATATACCACCAATCTCCACAAAATTGTTTATCCACTTTTTATTTATAATAAATCCCACTTTTATTAATATTGTGCTTTTATGGTAAAGTACATGTCCATTTTGTTTCTTCATTTTTTTTTCTAACTTCACAATTCCATTTAATATTAGACAATTCTTGTAATTCATATAATCTTCCTTCATTTGAAAATGATCTGCAAGTGAAAATAGCTAAATAAGTCATCATCGAATGGCAGGTTTGGTCTGCAGGTAGATATTTTTAGTGCTCTCTGCCTTCATCTGCTAACCATTGCATTGGCTTACAGTCTCTTGGAAATAAAAGCCATAATTTACTTGCTTGCCATGATTATAAATATTTAAAATTAGTATTCACACTCATCCTGTCTTTAAAAAAACTCAATATTTCAATTAAGAATTATCAAGCAACTGAGAAGAAAGATGTGTTTACTGGTCGTAACCTTTAAATGGAATGCCAATAAAATCACCTAAGTGGTTGAAATATGTTAGTGAAGAGTCAATGTATGTTAGTGAGCAGTCTATCTATATTCATTTACCATATGACTAATATAACAGTAATAATAACTATCATAATAAAAACACGGACTGAACATTATGAATTTGTCCAGCCTAGTTTATTTAAGGTTTGAAAGAAGGTTCAAAAAGTTTCCTTTCACTTAACAACAAATTTATTTCTTCTTCCAACATTATTATAATATTATTTTAAATGATCATCTCCTTGGACAGTTATCATCATTTCATGTTGCTTTTTTGTATGCATTCACATTTGACAATGTAGTTTTTTCTCATTTTTACTTCTGAATTTTCATAAGTATATTAGTTCCGACTGTGAATCCTAATCCTCATTGCCAATGGCAAAAGCAAACAACCACTTTTGGAATTGGAAAGAACTTCTTGTGAAAGCATATGAGAAAGTGATGTAACAATATTATATGTACCGATCTGCGAAATCCATATTTGAAAAGTCCCCACTATTTTTCTCTAGTCATTCAACTTTTGGATGTTGAACTTGGATTATTGATGTATTTCTTTTTACTTTATTTAGTCACATTAATATAAGGGTTGGTTTTCATGAGCTTTATTGCCACCGATTCCTATGAAGTAACTGGGATTTTTATTTTCCCACAAATACTTTCAGACTATATGCAAGTATATTGTACCATTTATTTATATATAAAGTACAAATTACTTTTTGATATTAGGTATTATAAAAAAAGAAAAGAAAGCGAACACGATCTTTATTTTTTTTGTAGCATAATGTTTTAAAGAAAAAAAAAAAACGTACAGTGAAAGTTTAATTTTTCTTTTTTTTTAGAAATAAGTTAACTAAAATAAATTCCATGTTGGAAAAGTGCATATTGAATCATTGATTCAAATAGTGAAAGGAAATTTCAAAAGGCGAAAGATTGCTATCAGAAACAACTTTCTGATAGTAATTAAAAATGGCAGAAATTCTTAGCGGAAAAACAGACTTTGTAATAAGAAAAGGAGAAGAATGTAGAAGTTTATAAAGTAGAACAAAGAAAAAAAAGAACGAGGCTCTAAAAAGAATCTAGGAGATAAAAGGAGCAGACAGATTTGAAAAGGGGTCTTTTTATCTTATTGTTCCAATAGTGTGAGCAATTGGAAGTGCTTCATATTCTTTTAATAAAATGTGTTCCTTAGATACAAACTGAAATCGCCCATGGTGAGTAGAACGATATCGTTTGCGACACTTTCGGAAAAAGTCCTAGATGTCATCTGGCTACCTAAATTAGATCGGAGATTCGGAAATAAAACTAAAAGAAAAACAACTACTGCGGACTACTCACTAACTGAATTGTACGTCGGGAAGATCGATGACCTACTTAATGTTAACTTACCGGTAAGTAAATGTACATAAATTTTTTTTACATAAAGCTTTATGAATAGTGAATTGAATGGAAATGTTTCCCATAAATTTTTCTTGGATCAGAAGATTTGGAATGAGAAATGAACCAAACTGTTACTAGGAAAATCAGATAAATAATTAATACTAATATTTGAATCAAATTATTGAATTCATATGTACAATCTTTTCCAACGTTATAATTTTGTCTTAATCATAAATATTGAATGCTTGACGAGTTAGAATAAATCTTTATTATTAACTTCACTTTCATTTTATTTATAAAATTAATTATTCTTTTTAATTTTTTTAATTTTTTAATTAATTTATAATTTTTACTTAATAATAAAAAATAAAAAAATTATAATTACCAAACACTCTTATCTCCAGACATGGTTTCGGGTTATGCACGCAGTGGAGAGTAGAATATTCGGACACTAGAAAAATATCAACTCAAAAAACAGACTTATTTCAAACGTATATTTAAGAAGAAACTCTGAATTTTTCGGACATGAAAATGTCTTTAAATCCAGCTATCTAACTTAAATAGCTATATGGGACTGAAGTATATTCAGATCTACCATATTCTAATAGGTCACATAAAAAAAGGAAAATTATAATAATTAATAAAGAAGTCATATATAAATGACATTATTTTATGAGTTGTAATTACAAAAATGCATAGAGGCATCTAACAAGTCGAAATTAAAGGGGTTATGAGAAATATTTAAAATCTCTATAGAACACTTTATCTCCAGACCATGTTCGGGCTTATGGCACAGTGGGAGAGAATATGGAACTAACAAAATATCAACTCAAAAAATATTTCAAAGTATATTTAGAAGAAACTGAATTTTCGGACATGAAAATGTCTTAAATCCAGCTATCTAACTTAAATAGATATGGGATGAAGTAATTCAGATCACATATTCTAATATCAGCATAAAAATTAAAGGAAAATTATAATAATTAATAAAGAACATATATAAATGAATTACTTTTATGGCTGAATTACAAAAATGCATAAGAGTTGTTAGAGTATTGGTCTATGTGATTTTGTAATTTATGTATTATTAATTTTGGTATTAGTATGGTGGTTGATTCGAATTGGGATAAGAATTTTTGTGAATTGGTCTATGTGAAAGGGGTGGTGATAGGGGTTGGGTGGGAGGTTGGGAATTTTGGAGGGGAACAAAAATATATAACTGGAAATAACATAAAACCCTGATTTTAAGGAAGTGACGATGAGGATAGATTTAACTGTGGAATTTTTAATTGAGACCTTACATGAATTGCTAATCAATAGTAAGTTGGTAGGAACTGGGTTTGAGATGAATTTCAGCAGTGAACTCTTAATGACCTTAATTTGTTTAATACAGTTACTATTAACAAAATCATTCTCCACAGAATTGAAATTTAATTGAACAGATTGATGGCTTGTAAATTTTTTTTTGGAAGAGCAGTATACTATGAGAACCAAGATTACATAATGTTGGATTTGATATAAGATCCAATTTAATATCTTTTAACAGATCTAACTTAATATCTTCTATTATTAAAATTTCTATATTGCTTTTTACAATGTTTGCTCTCCAACATTAAATTTAAAAACTTTAGAGGAAAATAGCTTTTATTTCTGTGAGATTTTAATATGTATGTTCATCAACCGAGATATAAAATTTTTGAAAATTATGGATATTGTTGTTTTGAACTTGAACTGTCAATTTGTAATGAATTATTGTAAAGCACGTGGTTTGACTATTGCCAAACAGATATAAAGAGCTGTAAAGAAACTTAAATGCATTAATTTATAAATGATTTTATGGTTTATCAAATATGTAACATTGTGAATATAAATCTTTTCTGAGACTATACAAGTTTGAATATGTTACTAAGATAATCTACGAGCTAGATTTTCAAAGAATCATTAATAAATAATACATCTTTTATTATATTAATGCCAATCTATCATCTTTTATATGACAGAATTGATTGACATTGATATACCAAAAGGTGGTCATTATTTACAAGTTCATTTAAATAATTCTTTGATAATCTAGGTTGTGAATTATCTTAGTAATGTTTTCGGACTTGAATATTTCCTGAATAGATATATGTTCTATCAATATCTTGTGGATTCTTTTATAGTGCTTACAATATAGAAAAGGTTATTATTATATGCACTTATGGATGTGAATGGTTGGACAGACCATAGACTAATATGCTTTAATGTTATAATAATAATGGCATTGAAAAACATTTCCCATCCCAATAGTTCTAGTAAAAAAAAAAGATGTTCATTTTTAGAAACAGGTACTATTCATAAGAATGATTAATGGATTAAAATTGTAATGAAATACAGTCATTTGCTGATAATGGTTACTGTGAATATTTTTTCAGTATGGAAAATGCTATCGTATGTTAAATCGATGTATGGTGACAATTAATGATAATATCATATACACAGTAAGTTCTATTGAAAAGATGACTGTTTTTTCCTAGAAGCTGCCTGCAGCACTTCTATGAATTAATATGTCTTACATAGAACGTAGGTTAGTTTTTCATCATAAATTTTTCAAGAGGCTAATATATCTGGCTTATGAGTTACGACATGAATTATGACGGCAAGCTTTATACTTTAATTCATAGTAGAACAATTTATGAACATTGAATTTAGTTTTAAATTGGCAGGACTGCTACTGAAATTTTTTGATAATGGCAGGAAGACTGTTAAAGATGATCTATGAAGATATGTAAAATGTTGTTACATTTCATATTGCAATTCATGATCCAGACTGTGAATATCTAAATTTTGTCATTATTTAATACATGCATTGATTCAGAAGTGGCATTGCAGCACCCTTGAAGAAGAACTAATAATCTTTTCACTGGGAAACATTGTGAAGAAAAATTGATTCAGTAAACTTGATATAAAATAAGGCAAAACTATACATACAGTAGTAGCACTCTGTGCCAACCAGAGTAATCAATGGATGCCAGAAGGCTTGAGCATAAAATCCCTATCTAGTGCCTACTCATCCAATATCCCCAGACTAGTTTCTGGCTTGTGGCCTTTGTCAGTGAGGATCCTTGGATCTGAGAACACTGCATCCATTGATTACTCTGGTTGGCACAGGGTGGCGCCTTGTTTAATAACAATTATGTGCTAGTATAAGAGATAATGGTCATGTGAAGTTTAGTGGTTTAAACTTGCTATAATGATATGCTGCTCCAAAAAGTTTGCTTTTAACCGAAAGGAGATTGTTGATTCCTTTTTAAAGCATTAAAGAAACTAAGCAGATCAAATTCCTATCAGCTTTTCATATGTAATAGTTGTTTCAACTATTAATATTATTAAATTGTTTGTGTGATACATGAATATGGATGAGCTGCTTACCAACATGCTTCATTAGCATTAATGGTTTTACATCTGAGTTTAAGATCAATAAATACCTGTCTTTCTACTATTATAAAAAGCAATACTCATATAAAAAGCAATATTAGCACACTCTTCTATGCACCAATAATAATAATTAAATGTTTTTATTGCTTGGGAGTTCATTAGAAGTTTGAGCTTTGAAAGTATGAGAACTGGAATCAATCTGAAGACCTTGCTTTCCAGAATCTGACCCATTACCATTGCATCAAATCATGCTGGACAATGCGCTTAACACAATAGAAATACATTTTACATCCAAACTTTCAAAAATAGCTGACAGTTTTGACTGTTCAACATACTTCTTCAGAATTGCAAACTGTCAGCTATTTTTGGAAGTTTGGATATGATAAAATATACAAATTAAAAAGCGTATGAAACACTTGAACGAGAAGCTATAAAGATTTAAAAATTATTATATGCTAAGCGCTTTCGAGGCCATTTGCGTCATATTCATAGCGGTAATGCGAGATGCAGAACGAGGAAATAGGGCAAGGAAACAAAGTGGTATGCAAATGAGCTATAAAGTCCAACGTTTGGATATGTCAAAGCAGGTATCCCGTCTATTGATAATATTATTATTGCCATTAATGAAGTATGCTTCTCTGATTTTCCGCTTGATGTCATTTTTCTCAATGCCGACTATTTTGGGGTTGGAGGGTTCAAACACATGTCCTGTCTTCTTGGAGTGTTCTAAGAATGTTGATGAGTTATCATTATTTTTCTTTGCTCTATTATAATAAAATATTGATTTGCATTGTGTTAATTGCATAAAAGAGTGTATTAATATTATTCACTTAAATTACTTCTAATATAATCAATGCAAAAAAGTTAGTGAAAGAAAATGATCTTTCTCCCCAGATGCCCTGAAACCTTAGGTGATTTTCTTGAAAGCAAGATGAATATTGATATTTATAATTTTGAGGGACAAAAATAAATAAAATCATGAGTCAAGGAAGCTGTTGGTTAAGTAGGGCAGAAAATACAAAGAATCACCATGTTATGGGCCTAAAGGGCTATTTGATGATGACATTTTATTTAACTACTTACATCTGTGTATCACTTTCAAGTGAAAGAATATTACTTGAACTGAAAGAAGTGTTTAATACTAAATGGAACATTGTTGGACTTTATGAAATTAAAAGAAATGTTAAAGAATCAATGGCTTTGAAAAATAGACAAGAATGGAAATATTGGAAGCATAAGTTGAGTCGGAATGAATATAAACAGAAAATGAAAGAACATCATTGTAGAGACTGATTATATATAAGATAGATTGGCATGGCCAATTGCTCAATTTAATAGATCAGGTTTGTAATAAATGAGTTTTCATTCGAATGAAGATTTAAATAATTTTATAGAGATCTGCAGAATATTTATGATCAGACAAAACATTTCTATTTACATGCTTGCCTGAGAAATTTTGTAACTCAATGTACTTTTTATATTGTCAACTACCAGTATTAAATTCTTTCTAAATACTTATTTAAAATGAAAAAGTAGAAAATAAAACATATACATTTTTTTAAAGAATCACTTTTGTCACATAATTATACTAAAAAATAAATAAATTTTCTTTTTCCGTTCTCTCAAATCAAAGCATGGAGCAATCATGTCATATTTCCATAGAATCACATCTATTTTTTTGTATTAGTCGCAAACTTTTTTTAAAAGATTCTTTGAAAATTCTAAACACGATTGATTGCCTCAAGATTTTATTTGTAAAAGCTGAAAAAAAAATAATTTTTTTTTGTTTTTTAATGCATTTGTGTGAGTAAAAGCATTTGTTTAAAAAAATTTTTTAAATATATTTTCTATTTGAAAGTTCTTATGGAAGATGTTAATACCAAGAATTAAAAAAATGAATAAATGAAAGTGCTGTGAGTACATTTGGATATGAAGGCAAAAATTAAGAGAATATAGACTTATTGAATATGTAGAAGAGTAAAGCATATATTATGAATTCTCTCTTTCTTTTTTCGGGGGGTGGGGGGAGGATCCAAAGTTAAAATGGACAAAAAGCATCCAAATACACTGTAGAGTTAGATTATTTGACTAATAGAAAATATGTATTTTAAGATTAATGTCAATTAATAGATTCAATCTAGAAAATGTTCCTAAAGGAGTATACATTGTATCCTCATTATCATCACCCAAAAAGATATTCTCTCCTTTTTTAGTTATATTTGCAACACTGAAATGATGATTATATTGATACCGTAACATTTGTTTGAGTTATTTGATTATTTATGTAGATATGAGTTTAGGTTGTTATGATATGGATCATTTGTTTCATGTTTCTGTCAGTGATATTTAATCTTTTATGAGTGGATCCATGACTTATATATACATCCACTTACATTAGTGAGATGTAAGATATATGTTACTGCATTATACCATATGATAGGTTTATTTAGTTATCATAAGATTCGTTTCTTTTTCCAAAAGGAAAATCCATGAATATTAGCACCATATGTAAATTCAACTTTTGATCATACAATGATTATATTTATACTGGTTATTATAGAATTCTAAATTAGGAGCAGGGAATACTTTTTGAAAAATTGATCTGAAAGTACAAAATAATAGAAGAAATAAGCTTTTTCTCCGAAAAAAATTGTTTAAGAAATGATAAGTATTGTTTGATATGTATATTGCCCATGTTAGACATTTTTAATGTGTTGATTCAAAATCAATGTAATTACTAAGATCAGCTGTATTTGATCTTCTTAGGCATTACTGGAAACCCATTAATAGATTCAGAATAATTTATGATCATTGCGCTCATCTGCTTTATAAACGAATTTAACAGCCACTGACTTATGTAGATATGGATAAACAGAAGTCATGAAACACATGACTGTTAAATCCATAGATACAGGGACAGTTTAAAAACTGAATAAAGCACTGATTAATCTAATTCCTGGATGGAATCTGTAGAGATTCCTTATTTTCTCAATACTTTTCACCATATTTTAAACATTGTATATTAAATGGAAAGATTATAGCATGGATACAGTTTAAAATGTGGTTCTAGGTATTCTAGAAGATTGTTTTCATCCTGTTCTATACCTATATTGATTAAATTGAATAACCAATCAACAATGATTATTCAAACTTTCAGTAGATGATTGTAAAATAGGATGAAGAGCATATAAAACATGTCATATAACATCCTTATTAATTTTATGTAGTTAACATTCTTTACACCATTTTTGTCAGATGTTCTTATTTGTTTAAACATTCTTTTTTTAAAAAATGTCTTGGCATTTAAGAAATATATAATTTTATGAGTTATTTGATATTATATTTAAGTAAAATTGTGATGATTTTACTGTTTAAAAATCATAGATTAATTAAAAGAAACTCTTTTCAAATTGATTGTTAATAACTAGAACTGATTATAAAATGAAATATGCTTTCAGTTTTTAAAATGGCTTTTAAAGATGATCAATTATTGAATCAAAACGAAATCCTGCAAAAGCAATTAAAGAAGTAACTTTAAACTGCATTTTTGATTATTTATTTGACAGTAATTCCAAATTTGTTTTTCATTATCAAATTTGAAATGGCAAGAAACTAAAATTAGTTGAAAGAGATTCATTAACGACAGTGGTACTTCTATTATGAAAATTTTGTCAATTCCAAGCAAGTTTATACTAAAATGTGTATGTACTTATCAAGTAAATGCCTCTCATTCAGCTAAAAAAATAAAAGCAATATCTTTTTGTAATAGAATTGTTACTACACTTATATATTCATTTGAAATTATTTGATATTATTTTTTTGAAACAAATTCTAATATGTATTTGTGTTTTTTATTTAATTGTCATCTCTAAAAATATGCATATATTATTGCTGAATAATTGAATAGTTTGTTACTCAGATATTTAAATAAAAATTGGATCATCAAAAGTGACCCTCAAGGTACAGTCCATGGATTTTGAGCTCTATAGAGTCTGTCATTCATATTAAACCATACAGGGCAACTGTGAATAATAACTAACCAGATTATATTATATTAATGTTATTTATGTGGAAGTAACTGAAAACTCCCAGCATTATATATTTAAACTAGTACAACTCCATCAATAAACAAAAAAATACAGAATGAGTACATCTACACTTTAGCTTAGGTCTTGTATAAGCATTCAATTTATTAACATGTTACAATGTACAGCATGAATTCTTTTTTGTGATGGTACAAAATGCTTTAGAACCACCAAAATGACCAAAATTACCCAGATTATAGTAGCCGGTACGAGGGTGACCACTAAGCACATAACCTAGCACTAGACCGAGAAGATTATTCTATGATTGTAGTGTTTATTTATATACAAACAGAGCCACATAATCTTTTATAGCGTAATCTTTCATGGGCTCTAAGAGTAAATTTTTTCTCCAGAGGACAGTGTGTATTTTGAAAAGGCCTTAATATAGGGTGAAAACTGGTTCAATAATAAAGGAAATATTTATTTTTTATATAATTGTTTTATTTCAACTGTGTTGGAATTATTATTAATTATTTGAAAATAATATGGACAAATTTATGTTAGACCATTGTTAAGGATACTATAGTTATATATTAAAATAACAAGAGAGACACGCAAGTATGAATATACAATAATCTTTATTATACTTTTCTTTTTTTATTTTCTTTCCAAATTCTATCTAACTGCAATTTGAACTGGCTCAATCTATGTTAAAATAAAATACTTTTCAATTAGCGCAATTACTTACTAATTGTTTAAGGATACTATTATTCTAACATTATAATAATCTTTTCCAAGGAAATACGCCCATCACTAATCTACGACCGACAAAGGTCCAACTTTATTGTTGGAATAGGAGTGACATTTCAGGCATATTATGTAATAGTGAGTTGACTGTATGTAGCTTAACTCAAAACCTCTCTGTTGCTAATGTTAAATAATTTAAGCTTAACCATTAAATGATGGCATAAGTAATTTGTTTTTTTAATCTCCATCTATTTTTGCTTTGACATCCACTTATTACGGCATAAGTATCTTATGTTTCTTATGACCAGAATTTATACTGACTATAACCTACTTTTTATCTCTCCATTATCGAGCAGTTCACATTCGTGAAACCAAAATCTACATATGTATGAGTGTAATAAAAAAAAAAAAATTAAATCAATATAAAAACCTAGCCCCTCGAAAATTATGTCAAAAATAATGAATAAATTATTCAAAATAACCCCGTACTCTATTGTTGAAACTCACAAATCTACTGTAGCTAATATACATAAAACACAACTGATTGAGTCTATATTTGTATTTTGCTAATCACAATAGAAAAGTTCATTTTATAAACAGTTTATAATTACCCACTTGTTGATCTGCTGTTAATATGGAATAAATTGGCATCGACCATTCATTTCCCAAAATACTGGGTGGCTATCAGTCCATAAAATTTAATTAGAAGGGTAATGTCTATGGGTTGACATTTTTCTGAAAATTCTTGCATGAATTCCAGAGATGGAAATTCCTCGGCATACTTCAGATGCAGCTCAGGAGATGGTTTCATTGATTCTCTCTAGCCGGAGAACATTTTCATAGCAACTTGCAGCAAATACTAAAAAGTTTTAATAATCCTTGAACAAAAGAAGACTCTGTAATTTATACTTTTTCAATTCTCTCCCTCTTTCTCTCTGCATTTTTAATTAATTTTATTTTCCGAACATGTTTTGAATCTTTTTGGTTTATTTTTAGCAAAAATTTGTCTCTTCAGTTTCTGTACTTCTTTCTTTTGGAATTTTTAATTTTAAAAAGTTCTTGATTAATTAACGAAATTTACAATGAATAGACTCTTACAATGGTTTTAATTACAAATCAGTATTTAGCTTGGGTTTCAACAATAGTTTTATTGCGACCTTTTCTGATTCCCCCCAACCCACTTTTTCCAAGAATTTCAACAATAAAAAAAAAAAAACTTTTACTAAAAAATCTTATAATTCAAGACAACTATTTTATTTTGAGCTATAATCAACTTAAATAAATTTTAAAAAAAAAATCAAACTTGAAAGTCTGATTTCTTAGTGAGAGATTTTAAAAAAACTTTTACTAGATTAATTACAAGATAATACGTTAAATAATTTTATAAAATTCTACTTATAAAGTAATGAAATAACTATGAATTCAAATATAAATGTATTTACATATGAGTTGGCAGAAAATACCATCTTAATATATTAATGCACTTTCAAGATAATCATAAGCTTTTCTGAAATTTCATTTACATTTGAGCTATTACAATTAATGTTTACATTTATTGACTATTGATCCATTTAATATTCAGGGTTTATTAAATATGAATCATAGCCTTTCCCTCTAATTGTTTATAGTGATTTTAGAATACATTTGTCCTGAAATTACTTTATATGGAATTCATGTTTTGCATCATAACGTAATTATTTAATAAATTGAATGCTATATGTGATTCAGGCTAAAGTGTAGATGGGCTCATTCTGTACTTTTTTGCTTATTGACAAAATTGTATCCCTTTAAATATAGCTCGCTGGGGTTTTTCCGTACATTGTCTAAATTTCATCTACATTTGAGCTATTACAATTAATATTTATATTAATGTTATCTATAATTACTTGTTGTGGCATCTTTTTTCTTTTGTTATGTTATTAACTCGTGATATCTTGAATCTTTGTGTATTTAAATATATTTGTTCCATTAGATTTGTTTTACAAGTTTATTAAGTTAAGTCACGTGATGTGTCACTTAATTTTCTTACTGTTATATTTGTTATTCATTTGTAATAAACAAAATTCATAATAAATAGGACGATTACTAGATGGAAATAGAATTGAAATCAGTTATTAATTAATAAAATTTTAAAGGATATTTATCTCAGTAGTCTGATCGTTTCATAGACAATGAGAAAGGCGGTTATAATTATAAAATTTAACATTTGAAACTCATGATAAAATTGTCAGTGACTTCTAAGTACAGTAATTGGAGCATTCTATGATTAAAAGCAAAAATAAGAACATCTTGGATTTTGAATTTACAGTATGTTGATGATTATGCTATGTTTGCCAGTTCAAAAGGTGATTTGCAGAATATACTTAATATTTTGAAAGCAACATTTAAAGATTTGGGTTTAATAATTGTAATATATTAAAAAATAATTTATCAACCAGTGACGGAATGAATTCTGCATCAATTTTTCGCTTGAATGGTTATCAACTAGAGAATATAAACCTGTTTAAATGTCTTGTTCGTTTTATAAGTAGAAAGACAACACAGACTTTAATGTGGTTCTATTGTTTTAATAAGTTAAAGATAGAGGATTTCACCATAGGGAAATAACTATTGCAAATAAATTGACAGAACTGTTATTTTGTATAATATATTATATGGAACCAAGATTTGGACATCTTATTGACACAATATAAAGACATTAGCAAAGTTTCATTTAAGAATGCTCTATAAAATTTTAAAAATATAATGGCAAGATCGTAAAAATCAATCAATATGTTTTTCAGCTGTAAAATGAATGAACAATGCAAGACTTTGTAAAAGAATGTTTTAAGATGAACTGAATATGGTTTTTGTGGAATAGACTCCATTTACATTATAAGGATTCTCTCAAAAATGTTCTAAAGAAATGCAGTATTGAATGGTTTCATTGGGCAAATATGGCAGAGAATAGAATACATTGGAGAGTTAGAGTTAGACATAGTATTGAAGTATTTCAGACAATGTTTTCTGCTGAAGAATTAAAGAATAGCATCACAAAATATATCAATAGAAAAATAGATCAGCATGTTCTATATATGGACATATTTGTAGTTTATAAATTAGTTTGTATAGTTATTGCTAAACTTATTTCTAGAACAGTTTTTTTCTTTCCTTGGAGTGGGAATGGCCATATTCATTGATAAATAGCTGCTATATGTATATCAAGAAGATTGAGCATTGGGATTTGAAGGAATGTAACTATATACTCCTTGTTTTTATTATTAACCAATCTATATTCATAAAACCCATGTTATGTGTTTTTATTTCTGCTATCCCATTTTTCAAATATCCTCTTTTTCTATTTTATTTCTAATTTTTCCATTATTTCTCATTCATTCTAAAAAGAAACCTGTCAACTATTTTTTTTATTATACCCCCGCCCCCAATTATATATTACATGCCACAATTTTATCTTTGTTTATTATCTTTGATAAAATGAGTATATTCCGTCCCACATATATTGTGTGACAAATTTAAATCTTTTGTATACTTCTTGGATTGTTCATTTGTTTCTCTTAAAAAATAAATCACTTCCTTTACACTTATCATAAATATCTTCCATGTAATGTTGAAACCATACTTGTGCTTTTTATCATATACGTTTTTAATATTTACTTGGTAAATTTTTTATCTTTTGATCCCACTTTTAACTCATTATTTGTCTAATATTTATACAAGTCATTGAAGTTTTCCTCATATATTTGTTTTGCATATATTTATTTCGACAATTTATCTAATCTCACAATTATTCCAATAAAAAATTAATATAGCCATTTTGCTACCATTCATAAGTTACAATTTTCCAAATACTTCAAATTTGCTTTTGTCATTTCTCTTATGAAACATAAACTGTTGAATTCACTTTGTGTATTTTATCACTGCCCACACATTTTCTTCAATAACACGTCTTTCCACTTTTTTTTACATCTTATCCAAAGCTGTCAATAATTCACATATGGTTTATTGCATCAACTTTATCAATGAGAATAGGTAAAACCATGTACTTGCATTGTATCTCATAAACAAATAGAGACAATCTTCATCAGTCTATTTTAGTCTAGATTTCAATTTATTGGTAGTTTTAATCTCATCTCCGAATAAATACATTACTCCATTAGTTTGCAGTGGTTTTCATTCATTTTTCTCATTTTCTAAATTATTAATTACTATACTGTGGTTAGAGAATGATATATGTAAATAAATAATCTTATTTCTTTGGACACTGTTTTAAATGCAAAATTGTTTTATTTATTGGCCAACAGTTTCAACTCTCCAGCAGTCTTCATCAAAGCATTTTTCTGGTTCACTGAAAGAAAAAGAATGATTAAGTGCCATCTGGTAGTATAAATCAAAATCAACAAATAAACTTATTGTATAATTATATTTAATGAGAAAAATAAATGCTTGTAATTGAATAAAAAAGGAAGCACCTAAGTTATTACTGATATGTTAAAATCTTTTAATCCCTGACTGTTTTTTCATTCATATTAATCAACAGTTTTTCTATGAGAAATAGTTTGCATTACATTTGTCTCATTATTATTAAAAACATTTTTTTTTCTGCTCTTGCCTACTGAAGAAGGAATTTCTGTTTGGATTAGTAGATAGAGATTGTTTTGTTTTTGATATTAGGGGTAAAAGAGTTAGATGATAGAATAAAATAGGGAAGATAAATGAAAAAGATTGATATAAGGAGAATAATGAAAATGAAACATTCTATCAATTATTCAAGAACTGGGTTGGAATTGAGACAGAAACCTTTTTTAAGGAGTAAGTTGTATTTTGAATCTAAAGGAACAATAGTAAATTTTGAAGGAGGAATTATGATTAATAGATATTTAATAAATAAATAATTTAAAGGAGACTATTAGCAATATCAAACTCATGTGAAAGGAGACTATTGAAAGTAAATTAAAAAATAATACATTGATTGGGGATGAAGAAGGATTTATTGATTTTGGTATTTCAGAAATGATCTGAAAGCAATTGATTTGAAATTGAAATCTTTCTGAATAGGATTATCCTTAAAGGGTTATGTGCTGATTGACAGGAAATAATTTGTTGCTTATATAATTAGCTATAATGAAGGAAAATTATTTTTATTAAAAAAATTAACTATTGAGAAAAATGAATGTCATTTTTAATGTTGATGGAATTGATGTTTTAGACTTTTAACATTTTAATAATAAGTGAGATAACATTCATTTACTAATCATAAAAGGAATTTTATTTTACAAAATATTATCAGTATTTTTAATTCCATTATACAGACACACATATCTTCTTATATAAAATTTATATTGTATATCCATAAGTGGCCTTATTCAGAAAACTAAGCATGATAGGATGTAAAAATTATTCCCTTTCATTTCTTTGATTTTTTAAAATATATTAGCATTAATTTCTGAACGTGCGATGAATCAAGGGGTGCCAGGTGATAATGCCTCCCTATCTAGTTTGTTGGCAAGGACTATGTCAGCAGAAAAATCACTTCGCTTTTTTACTTTGCCCAATACATGATAAAACAAGAATAGCTATTCTACTGCCACCTATTGTGAAGTTGAGTAAATAATGATTTCCAGGTGATAGTGTCTATAAATAGTCAAATTGGTTGTTGCCTTTATCAAACTATAGCAAAGATCTGCTTTTGTTTTATCATTTCATATTATACTTCTCAAGCAATTATTTGTGATTTTAAATACCTTAGATTACTAATGACTTATAAATTAAACACAGACACCAGTTGATAGTGCGTATCTGCTAATTATTCATTGCTTAGCTATATTTATAGAGATTTTTTATTTAGAGAAATTTCTCATTATGCTTTACATATTAGTGCTATATTTACCTCATCTCCCTCATGTTGTCAAACTTATTTTAAAACAATATATACCCTTAAATTCTAGTGATTTTAATAAGCACATAAATAATTTTATAGTTCATCAAATATGTAACAATAAGAATATAAACCTATTTATGGAACAAACATGTTCAATTTCACTACTATGATAGATTAATATTGTTATAACAAAAGATAGGCATTCTATTTATAAGTTCATTTAAATGATTCTTTTGAGATCTGACTTGTAAATTATCTTAGTAATGTATTCAGGTTGTTCCATGGATATGTTTATATAATTAAAAATAATGACATTTTATTTTAAAAGTATCTCGATGGGTGATGATACTACTGTGGTAGTGATGATTGTCTTGGGACAACAGTACAGACATTTGTTATTTGAATTAAACTGTATGTTTTGCTCTTCTTAATTAAAAGTTGAGTCTTATTATAGAAATTTCAAATTTTATAATTGTGAAGAGTTATTAGACAATTTACCAAAAATTAAAAAGGTTATGATAAAAATGGTACAAGAATAATGTGAATTATGATTATGCATTAGAAATTATTGAGCATATTGAAATAAAAAGAATAAAAGCTAGAGTTGTTACGGTAAAATCAGTTGACACAGAATGAGTGATCAAAATAGTCGATAAGCAAAAAATAAAGACTGCCTTTTAAAAATGCTAACATAAATGGAAATTTTCTAGAGTAGACATCATAATAATCAATGAAAAATTCTACAAAGAATTTGCTCTTTTCTATCAATAGCAGAGTTGATTCAAAATTTTGGTATATAGTAGAGCATTTGTTGTTAGAAGTTTTTGAATAATGCTTTACATACACACACACACAAGCTTAATATATTTTGTAATGATTTTACAAATGTTATACTCCAGTTCAACATGCTGAGATCATGAATTATTCCCAAGATATTTCAAATTGAATTATTAAATATGTACTGATTTATATTGTAATAGGTACCCAAAATTAGTTTTATCTTTTTCTAGAATAAATTTATTTTGTAATATTAAAAAATATCTTCATATATTTTTTTATCAATCTTATTACTTTAATAATTGGATATTAATTTTAGTTTCTTTTTTTATATATTTATTTTTGTAATATCTAACACACTTATTATCGTATTTGACTACATATTTAGCAGTCTGTGTTTAGTTCTTATAATTGATTTGATATTTTTTTTTAACTATCAAACCCTACTTTTGTTTGTTAAACTTTATTGGCTTCTCATCACCATACTTACAATCATTTTACTTTGGGTTATAATCATCCAACACAAATATTCTTCATCATTCACTGTTTATCTTTTATGCTTGCAGTTTTTCAAATATTTTCCAAAGTATTGGAAAATTATTTTATAAAAATAATGCACTTATAGGCTGTTTTATTATTTCATCCTACTTTAATAAGAAAAAATTTTGAATTGCAGTTATATCTGCTTGCGCTATTAGATATCTTTAGCAGATGATCTGCAAATATTTTATGCTTTTATATAATTTTGTACCCATTGTAGTAAAAGTTTGTTAAAATTTTAGCATTTCATTCACGATTTTCCACATGATAATGAGATACTATAAAATATATATATATTTGATTGACAACCATATATACTGATAATTTCCAGAAGTCTTGTAATACTAGCATATTTACTAACCGCAGTATGATCAATTTAACTTTTCTATTTCGGAACTGATATCAGAAATGAATTCCCATTGATCTTCAATTAAATTCTGATGACATTCATACACTTAGACATCTCATTGATATCAGGAATTGACATCATTCCATTATACTAAGTAGTATTGAGAATCAGCTCTTCTGTGTAGTTTTTAACTGACAGCCATTATCACTGAGAATCATTAGATTGTAAAAGTAGTTACTTTATGTCTCTTCTATTATTAATGTTAACATTCTGAAGTAATTCCATACAGAAAAATATATATATATTTATTGCGTTTAGTTAAACCTGATCCATTAATAGAAACAAAAATATAAGACTGTAACCAAAGTATTAATATATATTGTCTACAAATGGCAATTGTAATCATAGATTAATATATTAATATGAACTTCCCTTGTTTTTAAATTTATTTCATTGTGACATCATTTGGATGTTTTACTTTTGTATTAAATAATAATGTCATAATTAAATATGCTCATTATATAAGTCAATTATTAGAGTTTGTTTCAGAATCCAAGTTTCACATTACTGTATTCAAATAAGTATAATAGTTGATGTATCAAATTTGTTTTAAAACTATAATACTCAATAAAGGAAATTTATGATAGAAATCGAAAAGGCAGAATTGTTATAAAATGCTGTTTTCTGAAATATAAATATTTTGAAATTGGGTGTATTTTTGTAATTATATATATTATTTCATATATTTATCGACATATAAATTTTGTTTATTAATAGCAAATTTTTATATATTAAAATATTTGGATATTGTGCTATAATTAGCATAATATTCAAATGTATTAATTTATCTTCAAATTTTATAATTAATGATACATATAGAATATGCTTGTTACATATTCAATGTATATCAGAAATTATTTTATTTTCTTAATTAAAAATTATATAAGAACCTTTATGACAAGATGCTCTAATTTTTTACTGCTGGCTATACTTGAAACTTTAAAATATGGCAATTATAATTAATGTTATTACATAATAAAAAGACAAGAAAAGAAAATTTTATAAAGTATTTGTACGTCATTATAAATTTTGAGATAGTAAATACTTAATCATCACTTAATTACTGTTACCAGCATCTGAAAAAAATTTATGACAATTTTATTAGAACAGATTTCTGCCAAAGTGATACACGAAGTAGAGAAATAAAATTTTCTGTTTGCAATTAGATTATGCAATATTATCAATTTTTGCTCTCGGTTGCCCAAATTCTAGAGGTAGTACTGCATAGGAACATAGAATTAACCTTATGGTTAAATGTAACATAGGTAGATGAGCTGTTTTCAAAATGTAATTTTTCATATATATATAGCTTTGAGTTTCATTAAAATTTCTGATAAAAAAATTATTTTTATCATAATTAGTCATAAAATTAAATTTAATTACAAAACTAAAAAAAAAAAATAGTAGATATTAATTTCTTGCTTTCACAATGTAACTAAATTTTTCTAAAAATATTTAATAGAAAAATTAAATTTATTTTATATTTATTAAATAAAAACATCTTAAAGTCACATGAATGAAAACAATCTTGAAATAAAAAATCATCTTTAGAATTATCTATATATAAACAAAATGTATCTAAGAACCACTATTTTGTACAATTTGACTTCTGCATTTTATCTTTTGAATTATATATTTATTTTGTATTGACAATTTCTACCACCTAGTAATAAAAGTATCAATTAAAATACATTGTAGTTAACATTTATTTAAAAGTGTTTACTCTAAAATTGCATTACACCTGTTGACTTATTGATTGTTCAAATGACATATAAATTCCATTGGGACTGACAAATTTAATCATGTATGCCACTTCAAGATATAAAATTTAATAAAAAAGAGTGAATAGAATTATTTTAATTAGAAATGGAAAAAAACATCAAAAACTAAATTTAAATAGGTTGTCAAAAAATAAATAGTTGTATGTTTGGATCACAAAACAATTGATATGTATAATTTTCAAATATGGATCAAGACCACTATAGTATTTTGTGGATTGATGGGAATTGCTCATCTGATAGGATAGGCTTCTGAATAATCAGAACAGATCTGTAACAAATTTACAAAAAAATATTTTTTAAGTCATATTTATTTAAACATGGTAGTTTAAAATAGATTTTTGTGCATTATTTTATAAAATAGTATTAATTTTGATATTTCTGTCCTATAAAATATATATTTAAATAATTAATTATCTGTGTGCATGTTGATAAGCTCAAAAATGGTGATGAAATTATAAATTCTTTAATTAACCACGCTTTTTCCTTCTGGTGATAGCATCTGCATGTTGCCATGGGTTGTGACTAACAAACTTTGGACCACTAACTCCATTCTTTTAGTTTAAATTATGTGCTTAAAGCAGATCTTGGTTTGTTGCAGGGTGTACAAGAATCCACTACCAGCAAATTCATGTTTCTGATGCCTGAAATTGACTTTCTACTAGGAAGAAAGAAATGCCTTTATACCACTGAGACAGTAAATTGTATTGGTTATGCTTCAGTGATTCTGGTTTACAATATCCTAAAAGTTTTGAATTCTTTGTATGCAGTAAATTACAGTTTAATGTGGTATTTATATGACCCTCGAAAATCTTCTAAAAATGTGTTAACTGAGGGTATATTAATTTTATAATTCATCTGATCAGCCTCAGAAATTTTCATAAATTTGTTTTAAATTAAATTTTTTTGTTACCATAAGAAAACATTAAAAATATTCAAAACAATTTTATTATTTAACACCCATAAAATGTCACATAGTCTTTTAAATAGTAAATCTATTTTTCCTACTCCAGTTTTAAAATTGTGTGTAAATGTGAGTAGTCAATAGATGGCAGATAGTAATATTTAATAAATCCCTATGTTGTCCTGGCCAAGGAATATAGATGTTTACAATTAGTAATAAAGTGAGTACACCAAAATATAGATATTGAACTGATGTCAGATCTATATAAGAATGCAAGTACGTCAGCTTAGATTCAAAACATTAAGAAGTTTTGGAACTTCAGGCCGCTAGTTTGACAACAAAAGAAGCAAATAATAGCTACCAGAAAATACGTGCAATAGTCAAAAAGTGTAGATATTGTAGATCCAAAATCTCTCATTGATGGAAACAATAAACTAGAAAATAGTCTGAAGATATGGTTAGAATTGCACTGGATATTTATTAAGCATTTGGCATCTATAGATTACTCAGAACTGTAATAGAAGAAATAGTTTCACTACTTAATTTTATTATTTATAGTTGAGGACTTCCGTCCTAAAAGAAAATTATTTGCCCTAGAAGTATTACTTGTCCAAAGTAATGCACACAGTTGTTGTCCCAAAAACCATAACATATTGTGAAAGTAAATTTCTTCTGTGACCTTTGAATAATTTTTTAAGTAGATAATAAGATGTTACTTTCTGACATAGCTATATGTAATAAATTATAGTGATTTTTTTAATAGTAATTATAATAAAACCAGTAGCATCTTTTGTTATAATATCATAAATGATTCAATCTTTACTAGATAGCCATTTTCTGGTTTTCAAAATGCCGACTGTATTTGAGTTTATATCTATGTTGAGTCAAAATTATGTCAATATTTTTTAGATTGTATTCATTTAAAAAGTTAAAACCATGTAATGCAGGATTTTTCTGTACATAAACTTAATCAGTATCAACATTCTGTAAATGAAATAAACATATATATTTCAACTAATAAATAGAAATAAATAACTGAATGGCTTTTTGCTCGAGAGTTTATAAGAAATTCAGATGTCAGAAGTGACAAATCTAAGAACCTTAGACTTCAGAGTCTGACATCCTACCCTGCAGTAAACCATAATCCAATGGTTTTATTGCTTGAGAGTTCAGAAGTTCAAGCCTTGAAATTGGTGGAACGGGAATCAATTTGGGTACCTTACACTGATACTCTACCATTGCATTAAATCATGCTGGACAAAATGATCAAATGGTTTTAATGATTTAAGAGTTCATAAGAAATTCAAGCACCAGAAATATAGAAATGGAATTGATCCAAGGATCTTAAATTCTAGACTCTGACACTCTTCCACTGCACTAAACTATACATGACAAATTCAGGATCGCTTATTTCTTGAGTGTTCATATGAAGTTAAAATTTTGGAAGTGCCAAGACTGAAATCCTGAAATTTTTACAATTCAGAATCTGATACTCTTCAATTACACTAAATCACGTAGGACAAAATAAAAATAACTGATGGAGAGTTCATAAATTCAATCACCAGAAGTATTGACTTTGGAATTAATTTTAGGATCTTACACTTCAGAACTTAACACTCTCTTCTAATAAGTTACTAAGAATGATGGGGAAAATGAAGAATAAAGTTTTTAATTTATTAGCAATGTTTTAATTTTTTTTAAGTATATAGAAATTATTTTCATTTATACATATAGATTAATAATCTATAAGAATTAGAATGATTGATTCAACTTGTGGGAAAAAATTAATTTTATGGAATAATTTTGTAATTTTATTTTTCAAAATATTTTCATATGATTTCTTTCAAAATCTGAATAGAGTTTTTTTAGAAGACAAGAAAAAAAATATCAGAAGAATAAATAAAAGTAATTCATCACTTTTTTATTTTCATTTGAGATAGTATTCAGTTTTTACCAGCTTTTTTTTATGCCTTATATTATTTTGATTCATATATATATATTTAAATCAATGATAATTAGTATTATTTCAGTTCATATTTTGAATTACATTTTAAATCCTAATAAGAGTATATTAAACCTATAAAATGTCACATGATCTTTGTATAGACATTACTTTTAAACAACAAATATTTCTTTTGCCATATACTATAAACTTGAGTAATCAATAAACATATATCTCTGTCCAAAGCTATCTTATCCATATCCCCAGCCTAATATTTATCTTATGGCTTTCATCAGTGAGTTTTGGATCTGGATCTATTGGGTCTGGACTTTTTGTATCTAACATACCTTTTCTCCAGCAGTCATTTTTTACTTCATTTGTTTTATTATCAAGCTAACCACCTGAAATTCAAAACATTTTAATGTTTTGACAGTAAATGAATTTGCTTACCTAGTTATATATATATTAAGGCTATAACCTTAGGACTATGTGCCTAGATGTGACAGTAGTGACCTCTACAAATCTAAACACAAGATTATCTTACATCTAGGTGCATAGTCTTACGGTTATAGTCTTAATATATATTACTTACGTTGAGTATGCACTTAAACTATTAATTACATCATATAAATCTGACATCAATTTCAGTTTTTAATATCTGTAAACTAACTAAACATTATATATAATTAATAACTCTTCATTTACAATTTATTCAGTACAACATTGCTTTTACAATTAGTTTTCTTTTCTTACCATTTTGATTGCCCACCAGTCTTTATCGAGGCTACAAAATATTTAAAGACACATGATTTCATAGAAATTATACAATTATGTAATATAGGGAGTATACCAATAGCTCAAACAAGCTCTTAATTGAGAAGAGCGGTAAGGGAAAATATTTAAAATCTCTATCTGGAATCGCAATGCCACACTATATGTGACTTGCTTTATTGATTATTAAATTATACAATATACCATAATTATATCTAAATATATAACTATATTTAATATTCATTTACAATTATTTGAAACATCCCATAGTTATATTCTGTCAGCCCCCCCCCCCCTTTAAATAAAGAAATGTCTTATTTAAATTAGCTTGAATTTTTATATAACATCATTGCAGTATAGAGTGAAGAGTATTTTTCAATGGGCTGCAAAATTCAGGCGTTTATTCAAAGAGATAGTGTGACTGAAAGAATATAGCTATGGTATATTTCAAATATTTTATATAGATTTTAGCTAGCATTATGCATTGTTCTATTAATTACATTTGTACAAAATATCTATACTTTTATAAATAGATTAATCATAAAATTGTTTTTTGTTTTGTTTCATATATTCGTAATAATTTTTTATTTTGGATTATAATTCTTATACATAGCATTCAATTACTAATTTTATATTTATACATTTAACCTATTTTCTATTAGTTTCTTCTTTATCTATCAAAATATTTAAATTTTTTAAAAATATTTCTATTCTATATTATAACTCCCTCTATGCTTATTTTTTATGATTAATACTTTATTATTTATTTAATTTTTGTTATTATTATATTGATAAAGATTTTATACTTAAATTTTTTTTAAACTTGAATTAATTTTTTTAATTCATATTGCTTTTTTAATTTTTCTTTCTCATTTATTATTGGCATATTAAATCATTTTATACTATCCGTTCAAATTTATTGACTTTTGTTTGCCTATGTATAGATCTTTTATCCTATTTATGTTGTTTCATTTTTGTAATACATAGGCATACAAGGAAACAGATCATAATTTTGAAAATGATAGTATAAAAATAGCCAAGAAGTAAGTGCAGCCGCCTTGCAAGCAAGTAGTTGGTTGCAAACGGTTGTTGTGGGTTCATCTCCCGGCCGATGCTATGACATATGGAAAAAAAAAAGATTTACTATACAAATAATAAAAGTGAAAGGAAAAATGAAGGAATAATATTAATTAAAAAATTAATGGTACTTAGTAGTATTCCTGTTATGATGTATTACTCCAATGACTTTTGCCATTCGGTAATATTTATTCAAAGTTTCCATTTATAATGTCATGGCAACCAAGAATCCTGGCATGACTAATCCAGGTCATATGAACTGACCCTTTCCTTTTCATTTTAGAAGATACAGTGCACCCCCCCTCATAATATAATACATCTTTCACATCATTTGTAAGTAATAAGATTTTATATTTAAAAATACATTTACAGTTACAATTTTGTATATTTGTGTTTTGTTTTTTTTGTTAAAATTTTATATATTGAGACTGTTTGGATCTTATGGCATACAACAACATAATAATATGTGTGCACATATATATTGTAACGGTATACATATGTCGCTATATCATTTTAAAATGAAAATTAAAAAGGAAAAGAGCCGTAAATAAAATTGATATATATATATATAAATTCAAATAATAGTTATAAAATTGCTCAGATGGAAAACTAAAATAATTATTTAAAAGTAAGTTAGAGTAAAAAAGAAAAATATAAAGATAAAAGATTATTATTTTTTAAAGTAATGTAAAAAAATAATAATGCTAATTAGTTTCTATTCAAAAATTACATTTAAATCTTAGTAGAATGGAAATGCTTGTTCTATTAAAATGTAATAAATATAAAGCAAACAGGCCCTTGAGGCACTTAAATGATCTAAAATCAGAAAAGAGATAAAAATTAAAAGATTATGGTGTTGCCTGCTTTGGACTAAACTGGCCAATGCAGTTACCAACAAACACAGTCCAGAAAGGAAAACCACCATGGCCAATAAAATTGGAGCTATGACGAGCGATTGATCCGAAAATTTGGTGGTTAGGGAGGCGTAATATTATAAAAAGAAAACTAATTGAAAAGAAGTGGTGAATCGATTGATTATTGATTGAATAGTGGTGACGGTTAAAAATATTTCACAGTTGATTTGTGGACTCCATGATGTAGAGGTCTTGCATTAGATTTCATTTTCTTTATTTGTTCCAGACAAGGCAGCCTGCCGAATGATGGTTCCTGAATGAATGACAAGCAGCAGTTTCATCTCCAAAGGAGAACAATATACAAAACATGATAACTAAGTTGAACTTCCATAACAAGCCACAATCTGGAGGATTCATCAAGACTTACTGGGAAGTATAAACTTATATAAAATATGAACTTTTAAATAGATATCTTAAACAAACTTTCAATTTGTAACCTAGGCGTAAGTTCTAAATAAGCTCTGACGAGCAAAGGAACTCTAAATTATTAATATTTCTCTTATTTATAATGTTTGCTATCAATCATTACCATTTTTTGTTAACAAAATTATTAAATTTAAACTTAAGTGTAGTTGAATGTTTAGATTTGTTAAGTTTAGATTAGATTATGTGGGGTTAATTTTGGTCTGTTTGTTTTGTAGTTGAATTGATGCTGGTGGTGGGATGTACGGCATTTTATATCAATATGATATGAAGAGGTGCATTAGATTCTCATTCTCTTGTGCCACGTTAGCAGAGGATGTAGTACCCAAATGAATGCATGGCCCAAAAAAGGTAGCTATCACATTATTGGTGATAGAGGTATTCCCTACACCATTTGATTTCTTATGCTCTATGGATAGGGTCTATAAGTTGGCCAGGATCACTCTCCCTCCATATGCAGTACTTCGTTTTCTCAATATTTTTTTAATATGATTACTTTGCCAGGCAGATGCCCATTCCTATACTGGACGAGGATCACTTCTTTAATAATATCATGTACAGATGCACATTACTATCAGCATGATTTTATGCTAACAACTTCATGTTGCATTGGTTACGTCTATATCAGTAAGCTAGTGTTAGTTTAGCTACGAGCTTTTAGCCCAAAGTTAAATGATTTGAAAGTCTTTAAATACGTATTCTGTGTAATCTATTTGTGCCAACATTATAAAATATTAAATTGTAAAAAAAATTCCATCTGTGCATATTAAGATAAATATGATTTAAATCTATCAAATAATGTTAAATAATCTAATCTTTAAATCTGTTTTATATATGTCATATGCGTAATAAATGTTTGTCTTATTAGTGCTGGCAGTGATATATTATTTTATCTTTATTAATAATATTTTGAAATATGTAATTAAAAATAAGTTGAAATGTTATTTTATAAAACCCAGTTTCTCCATGAGTTAGTGGTTAGAGCTATCAGTCAATAAAAGTTGAATCTTACCCGTACGTATCTGCCTATTGTATAAATTTTTCAGGTTTTAATAGCCTAATGGCACCCTGGTATGGCAGATAGAAAAAGAGTATCTGCCCTACTGTTATAATATTTATATATATATATAAAGTTGAAAGGAAAAGTAGAAATAAACAGACTAAAATTCTTGAAGATATTTTTTATATTATACTGGAATAACAGTTAAAGATTAAATAATTTTGAATTTAATTTTTTTTATTATAAATTAAACATTTAAAGTCTAATTAATATTTTAGTAATTCTGATTTTGAACTTAAAACAAGCATGTATTTATGTTACAATAGATATATTGGTAATTATAAAATTCCATTATCTATTTTGATTAGCAAATCTTTTTTTTTTTAAAGTAAAGCTTGTATAACATATATTGATAAAATTCCACATAATTGTTTTTCAAAGATTAAGTTGAATTGAAAAAGAGTCATTAACTTTTTTCAATCAAAAAAAAGGAAAAACATTTTTAATTATTGCATCTCCCATTGACTATAAAAAGGTTGGGAAAAAGTTTAGGGGGAAGGAGTTTTACAGATTAAACCAGAACTACCATGAAGTTATAACTGAAGGTAAGACAATGGATCCAGTTGCTGCCATTAGTTCATTGGTGGAGTTTGGATTCACATGGAAATGACCCAGAGTTTCTGTGTTCTTCATAGCCTACATTGCAATAGGTGGGTTGCCTAATATCTATCCAATCCTAGTCTAAATGGAACTGATTGAATGCCGCAAGTTACGGGATTATACATTTTCTGATGATAATAAGCTAATACTGTTTAGAAGGACCAGCTTATTCAGTGTCCTTCAGTTGGCTGAAGAAATTTAGTTATATGTATGCTGACTTATCTATATGCTGAGAACCACTGATAACCATACTGTCATATATATAAAATACAGCTGATGAGCAGTAAGTTATATATAGAATGGTATTTTCAATAATTTATTGAAAAAAATGACATTTAAATCTAGTTTAAAAGTAAAATAAGTAAATAATTTTTGTTTGAATTAAAAATCTAAAAGAAAATTATACCCCAAAGGCATTTTAGATTGGAAAACAAAGAAACTTGCTGGAGTATTTTTTTTAAAGATGTTTATAATTCATCAACAGTAACCTTTAAAAGGCGTAATATATATATATATTTATTTAAAAAGAAGAAAAAAAGACACACTTTTACTATTAAAATAATGAATGACTTTTATCTATATTTTCAGCATGGAATTGTAAAAAATATATTTTTAATGTGTATTATTTTGACAAATTAAAATATATAAATGTTAGTGTGCACACATTTCCCTGGGTAACCACCTATATATATATATGTGTGGGAAAAGTTATGTTTTATTAAAATGTGATAACTTATTTTTTTATTATTATATGACATTTCAAATATGTTCATAAATTATTATACCACATGTCTGTGCACTGATATATATTTTTATGTAAACACATTATGAGATATTTGTAAATCACAATTATGAGGTATTTGTGTATTAATCAAAATGAAAATGCTGAATTTATATTTATGGTATACTTAGCAGACCTTAATTTTATTTTAATTGTTATTAATAAACTGATATTTCATTGTTAATGGAACTTACTCAATCCTACATAGTTTTTGAATATTATATGTTGTATTATCTCTTGTTCACAGTAACAGTTGTAGAGCTTTTGTTCTCTGAGTTAGATTTGAGCATAATGGTCTGTTATGTAAAAGGTTTATATTTAGTGTTTATGGGCACCCAGTTGATGATCCTGGATTGATGCAAAGAAGATATCTTTTAAAGTCCATGCACTATATTTTATTTAGTTTAGTATTTATTTGAAATTAAGTTTCTAGTTGGCCAGTACATTAATGATACTAAGTGGCCAGTACATTGATGATGATCAGCATGTTTTAATATCCCAACATTATTGTTTCTATTGTTATATATTCTGATAGATTAGCATTTAAGTTTGTGCATTCAAATTATGCTTTAAATAATCTGCTCAAGCTGGCAAGGGCTAAATAATTAGCCTGGTCTTTAGTAGAATCATAGTGTTTATGGATATTCAATTGATGATGATTCTGGATTGATGCAAAGGGGATATCTTTTAAAGGCCATGCAATACATTTTATTAAGTTTAGTATTTATTAGAAATGAAGTAGCTAGCCTAAATGACCTGAGTATTGATGGTAATCAGTATGTTTTAATATCCCAGCATTATTGTTTTTATTGTTATATATTCTGATGGATTAGCATTTAAGTTTGTGCATCCAAATTAATGCTTAAATAATCTGCCAAAGCTGGCAAGGGTTAAATAATTAGCCTGGTCTATAGTAGACCCATATCAAATTCTGTTACCAGATTGACTATTGATTTATTTTATTATTGATCATTCATGATGATGGATGATTATTACTTTTATATAATGCTGGTGAACTTATAATTATACTTATAATAACTCTAGTTAGTTAGCTGTGCTGATCTCTCACAGTGGTCTCATGCTCATTCCTTTTATATTTTAATATTTTAAATTTTGAGTCATCGACTTCGGGTTGATAATGATGAGTACCATCACTCCAGGTTAACTGTGAATCCATTCAACCTCTAAAAATGAATCCATACTGGTACAATATATATATATTTTACCAAAAAAAATATTTTTTAAATATAATGTTAAACTTATAGTTTGCCATTGGTGACTTTTCCCCCCAACAATATAATATATCTCCTGCATCATTTGTAATATGCTTTTATATTTAAAAATACATTTACAGTTAAAACTATATATTTATGTGTGTGTGTTTTTTTTTTGTTACTTTTTTTTAAAAATTGTAAATATAACGTTAAACTTACAGTTTGCCATTTAAAAAAATGTTTTAGGATTCTTTTTCATTTTTTTTCCCATAATGAATATGTTTGTCCATCATTGGAAATAAAGTGTTTTTTTTTGTTTTTTTTACATTTGAAGTTTGGTATTACTCATGCTGGGTCTTAATGAAGACACAGAGTGTAGCATTATGCTGGGAGGGGAGAAAGGATGATCTTGATGATAGGAAGTGTTGTAATAAAAATTCATAAAAAGTGCTGTTTCCATTTAGTGTCGTAATGTTTTTTCCTTTTTTATACTGAATATATCTCCATATTTTTTTTTTAGATTTGAAGTTTGGTATTAAACGTGGTATGACATATTATTGTAAGTTTGCGATATCTTCAAGGTAATGCCTCCACAGGATCTGCAGACAAATTTTATTAAGTTTGTTCGCACATCCCTCAGAAGCGTTATTTTAAACATATCGCAATCTTAGAATAATAAGTCATAGCTGGATTAATACCAAAGTACCAAATTAAACCAAGTTTAAATAAAAACTTATGTATAAAAACTTTATTAACATAATAAAATTCAATGCATTTTTTCAATATATAATTCCACAGCATTGTAGCATTATAGATTTTACATAAATTAATTAAGTAATAACTTGTAGATTTATGCTTGTCCAAATTATGATAATATTAAATAGTGCTATCACCCTTATAACGTAAAGCTGTATAATTAATATCATTTGCATAGAGTTTGCATATTATACTTATAGAATGATTTCAACAAATGAGTCACAACTGGCTATGATTATGAGAAATACAGTTTCTCGAAAGCGCTCAGCCATTTTAATTGACTAATTGATATTAATTATACAGCTTTACATTATCAGTGTGATAGCACTATTTAATATTATCATAAATTAATTAAATAGTATTTATAAGATTATAAAAAAAGGGGGAAAACATACCGAAATATAAATTACAAATATGATAAAAGGTAAAAAAAAAATTAGTCATATATGACACCACTGTAATATAATTAAAAGTTATAGTTTTTAATGAGAACCTTATTATGATTTAAACTGAAATAATTATTATTGCAAAAATCTTTATTATAAAAGTCCGATATCCAAAATAATGGAATAAATGTAAGAATATTTGGGTATCAGGTTTTAAGATAAAAAAGGACTTCCAAGTCCTATTTTTTATTCTGCTGTATCAAATAAAGTATTTGTTAAAGATTTTGACAAATTATTCTTCTAGTTACAATTTCATATAAAAATTTTAGATCTTTTATCTTTCACCTTGAATACAAAGATAACAATTTTCCATTTATTGAATTTTAATAATACTTCTGAGTATGGATTCCATATTCTATAATGGAATGACAAAAGCTCTGATCATTTTACATCGTATTTGATTATTAAACAATCTGATATATCTAAGAATTATTTCCATCAAAAGATCCATTATTTGCGAATAGAATACTTAGATGTTTTGAAAAGTGTTGCATAAAGTAATAATAGTAATAAAAGAAAGAATTAGTTACAAAAAATAAACCTAGGCAAAGTTATAGTTTAGAAATATTTTTACAAATTTAAAAGGTTTTGACAGTTAAAGCAAAATCTATTAGAAGATAAATAATTTAAAATATATAGATAAAAAGTTAAATAATGCGTAATTTGAATATATAAATTATATTAAAAGCAGCTTTGATTAAATAATATTTAATAATTAAAAAAATATAAAAATAAAATTAAAAAGGTAAAAATAAAATTTGTCATTAAATATAAGTGATGCATAAGAAATAAAATAAATTATAAATATAAGTGAAACTAAAACATATAATGGTACTTAGTATTAGATCTGTTGCCTGTGTTTGCATTGGCAGAATGCTGTATTTTTTTCCAGTATAGAGGGGGGAGAGGAGGGTGTTTGCGACAGCAGAATGCTATATTAAAAAGTGACAACTACGGCATTATGCCATCGCAAACATCTTCCACACTAGAGAAAGTTACAGCATTTTGCCATCATAGCAGGTCTAATACGTAAGTAACCATATAATTTACGATTAGTATAATTATAAAGGTATAGATAATTTCTACAATTATTATTAAATATGAATTCTATATGTTTTTAGATATAATTATAATAAATTGAATAGTTTATGTAATCATGTACATTTAAATATTTTGTAGCTCCGATGAAGACTACTGAGCAGCTGAAAGTGTAAAGAAAAAAAAAAGAAAAAATTAATTGCAAAAACAATATGTTGCATTGAGTAAAATGCAGATGAAAGTGGTTATTAATTATATTTGGTAATAAGATCAATGTATTAAAGATATAAAAGAAAATTATTAATATTATTCTAAAAGTATCACAGGATCTGCTACATATTACTATTAGTTCTTAAATCTATTTCTTCTCCAGTTCTGCCACCTTGTGTAAGATTGAGTGATTAAAAGATGCCAGATAGTAGCACTTAATAAACATGCATTAGATCATAAAAATCCAGAAGCACTAGATTCAGTTCCAAAAATCCTTATTCGGGAAACCACAAGCTAGAAAATAGTTTGAAGATATGGGTAAGACAACACTGGATAGACATTTATTAAGCACTACCACCTACATCTACTGATAACTCAAACTTACACAAGATGGCAGAATGGGAGTAGAAAAAATAATTTACTAATTATTAAGAGTATATAATACTAGTACTATAGTTTTTTTTTTGTATTTGTTGTAAATTAGAAAATATTTTAAACTCCTAACCGAAAAGATTTTATTGTTTTCTTTGTATGCATTAGTCTGTTTTTCTTAGCTACAACTGGGTGCACTTATATATGTCTAAGAACAAGAGACTAATTCAGGGGTCCCCAACCCTATGCTCGCGGGCACCATGGCACCCGCAGACCATTTTACGTGTGCCCACCGCTATCCGAACACGATAAAAAATTATTTATCTGATACAAATAAATTTAATTTTTAAAATTTCTTATAAATTATTGTATTATATTGTAATCAAATTGTAGGGCATACTATACTTTTACAGCATAAAAATATAAACGTTAATTAAATTTACATTGAAAAAATAAATGGTGCCCGCCACCTGATCGGTATTATAGAATGTGCTCTTAAGTGCAAAAAGGTTGGGGACCCCTGGACTAATTCATACAGAAAACCCAAAATCTTTTCAGTTGCAGAAATTAAAACGTTTTGCTTATTTATTACTACTAGTATTGTGTATTTATTTATATGCTTATTAACAATGAATTAAAATACATTGTTAAAGAATTGATGGGGAAAGTAGAAAAATTTCTATCTGCTTTTTATATGATAAGATGTTTAAATTAAAAGAAGACGTTAGAACAGGAACTTGTAATATTAGAACAACAAATAAATTGGAGAAAATTTACAATTTATTATTAGAAATAAAAAGAATATATATTGTAAGATTAGATGAATGAATTAGGGAGGGAATATATAAAACATTGAATAACACTCAAAATAATAGTATAAATAAAATCAGGACCAAGAAATAAGGGTAATAATTAATTAAATGACATATTGTTAGATATAATTATTATTGTGAACATGTCAATTCATGAATATAATGATAAGTAGTAATCCTAAGTGAAATAGTAAAAGTAATTGAAAAATAATTTTTAAAAAGTATGACAATAATGGGTATTAAAACAGGCAAAACTCTCCATACAGTAGTGCCACTCAGTGCCAAGCCAGAGTAATCAATGGATGCCAGAAGGCTTGTGCATAAAGTCCTTATCTAGTGCCTACTCATTCAATATCCCCAGTTTAGTTTCTATCTTGTGGCTTTTGTCAATGATTAGCCTGGGATCTGAGAGCACTGCACCTAGATCTTAGGATCTAATGCAACCCTCTAGAAGTCACCTTTTATCTCTACTTAACTACAAAACTATGAGAATAAAATAAGCAATAATATTTTTAATCCAAGCTAGGTCTGCACTCAGTTCAGTACCCATACATTTTGGTGTCTTTGGTACTTTAATAAACATAGCCATCACTATCTGTTTAGGCAGGATTGGTATTATACCACTAAAAGTCACATGATCACCATTCCTTATGCTTGCTCATAACTGTTATTAAAACAAGCAAAAAACTCTCCATACAGTAGTGCCACTCGGTGGAAGTCTGAGTAATCGATGAATGCAAAAAAGCTTGTGTATATAATCCCTATCTAGTGCCTACTCATCTAATATACTAGAATCTAGTCTGGGAATATTGGAGGAGTAGGCACTAGATAGGGATTTTATGCACAAGCCTTCTGGTATCCATTGATTACCCTGACTTGCACCACTGTATGGAGAGTTTTGCCTGTTTTAATAACAGTTATAAGCAAGTATAAGAAACTGTGATCATATAATGTTTAGTGGTTTATTAATGGGTATAGAAATATGATGGCAGATAAGGAAGATATTGATTATAGATGAGATAGAAAATTGATAAAAATTTATAGAGAGAATAGCAGAATAATTATAATTCCATAATTTAAAAAAAAAAAATCATAAAAGGAAAATTTATATACAAAATTTTTTGGATGATAATAGATATTAATTGGATTGTATATTGATAAATTACATATGTGTGCATATTCTAATGCTTATTATAAATTCAAATCATAAATTTACTACAAATACAATTTTAAGATTAAATCTTAAGAGAATAAATAAGTACCACTGATTTGTAAAAGAATAATTACTAGTAGAGAAGCAGTATAAATTCAAAATGAAGAAATAAAAGAGCAAAAAGCCTTGAGTTATCAGTGAAATTATCAAAATAAAGAAGAATGTATGTTTATCGTGAAGAAAGTAGCCCATATAGAAAGATTAGCAATGGGTTGAACTGGTAAATTGATAACCTAGAAAAGAACAGAAGTGAACTGAATTTAGGAATAAAAATTACAAGTAAATAAAAAGTTGGATTTAGTGTATAGTAAATAAAATAGGTGTGATGAAGAGTAATCAGAATGAAGCAGTAATTAAAGTAATATGTTCAATTATTAATAAAGTATATAAAATGAGAAGAATATATAAATGATTTTTAATTAAAAAAAAGCTGTGACTTATTTGAAAAAAAAAAAAAAAAATTAATAATCCAATATGACACAGATTTAGTAATAATGGAGGAAGAGGTTGTAAATGTTATAACTGACATGAACGATAAGCACGAAATAGGTAATAAGAGTGTGGGTGTGACAAAAGTTTCGATTCCATTAGAGAAACAGCTTTATAAAAGGTGAAATAGAAGGATTTGATAACAGTAAATTTAATCATACAAAGAAGTTGTAGCAGATTAGATATATTTCTATTTGGGTGATTAAAAAAATTAGGAATGCTATTGGAGTGATTAATAAATTATGGAAAGATATGTTGATGGGAAAGAGTGATTAATTGATCTGGAAAAGGTATGTGATAGATTGTAGATTGCTTTGGAAAGGTGTATATTGGACAAATAGTTATTAGAAAAATTTGTCCACGAGAGAAAAAAATACAAGAAGAACTGTAAGTCTCTTGCATAATATTTATTTATATGAATCGTTAAGTTGAGCGTTATTTTGATAAGGGAAGAATTAGTATTGAGAGCAGAAGAATTCATTACATCAATTCAGTTATAGAACATGGCATTTATCAATAAAACTTGTTGGAGCAAATTGAGTCATGTGATATATAATTTTGATTTTTTGTTGACTATTTATAGACTTTGCTTTAAAGTCTTAAGCAATGTTATATTGCTAAGGCTATTAATATATGGTTTGGCCGAAGATCTCTCAGTCCCATATAACTATTTAAGTAAGAAAGCTGGGTTTGAAGATATTTAGATGTTTAAAAATTTCAGATTTTCTACTTATTAGTCAACTTTTAGACAAATGCTGACTTTGGCTTGGTATTTTTAGATCTAGGGTCTGAAACTATCCTAGTGTCTCACTGAGGAGTGCCAAAACATGAAACCATAAGTCTGAGTCTAAGGAGTGATTTTCAAGATAAAGATTTTTAAATGCTTTGTTTAGCTGGCATTTATCAATAAAGCTTGTTTGAGCAAATTAACAGAGCTCTTTATTTTTTATATATTTTGTAAAATTCAAAAGAAAAAAAATCAGTGTCTAAGAATATTTTCTATTTTTTTTTTATAATGTTTATTTTTTTCTAACCGTTTAATCTTTTTAACATCATCTTTTTCTAAGACTTTTTTTTTTCATAGAGAAAAGAAAATTGGGAATTTTGGGAATTATGGTTTTTCCTTTTTTATGTGTAGTTACAAGCCTGATCAATCATTGAACATATATGTTAACTAAGAGCTAAATAAAAAATGGAGGGTTTCAGAGCTGAGATGGTGAAGACAGTCGAGAATATTAGATTGAGCATTGAGTACAGATCTCTTTGTTGTTATTGAATTGTTAGGATGCCTGCTGTAATTTAAGGATATAATTTGATGGATGGGTTATAATTTTATACATTTTCTATAAGATATATATTTTTTTCTATCTGGTGGAAGGATTAGTAAAAGATAGACTCGGTTTTTCAGTAATATTCCTCATAGCAATATCAAAGTCTTCAAAAATCAGAGATGGCCTGTGATCCCAGCATTCATCATTAGATTTTGCCATCATTGCAAAAGAAATAATTTTAGATCTAATAATAAATCAAGGAAAATCAATTTTGTGGGGATCATTTCAAATAGAATGGATAATTTTGTATTTCAGACTTTGGTATTAAAATATTTTGTTTAATTCACACGATATTCAAATAGAAGATAAAGCATTGAGGTACATTGACCAATCTTTGAAGATTTCCACTCTTTGTATACCTTTATTGAGGAACTTATCTGTAAATGTTAGTTTTGTGAGGCTGAGACAAAATTGTCAACAAACATGAATGTATTAGATTGTATTTCTGGGAGATCATTGATAGATATTTGAAATAGTGAAGGGGAGAAGACGAACCCATATGGAAAACTTTTATTTTTCTATAATTATAATTTAGTCTTAGAAAATAGAAAGATACTACTTATTTTAATTTTGGAAAGTTTTTTCACATTGGGTATGTAAAACTTGTGCAGGGAATACAATAATGTTATTGGATGATAATTATTTTTGAATAAATGCCATGTAATATTTGGTGCAGTAAATAATAGAATGACAGACTTTGTGGCACAAGGTCCATGGATCACGACCCAGACCAGCCATCTGAACTTCTTATGAACTCCCGAACAGTAAACTATTATATATTTTTATTTTAGAGTATTGTTAGATTTTACACTTTTGCTTTCTTGCTGAATTTGCAGGAACGTTTTTATATGATTAGTTTTGATGAAGTTTTGTCAGCCATATACTTTGATCTTGGGTTTTTAGGTGTTTTTGTTTTAGCAACTCTGCAAATATGTCATCAGTTTCTGTGTTTTTTCTGGTTTAAGACATCCAAGAAAATGTTCATTAGTATCTATTGATTCATCATTTAATATGTTAAAGAAATGTGGTAAAAGAGAAGTTCATAGATATAAATCTTTTTTGGGTTCAGTTTTTCTTGAGTCTAGATGTTTGATGTATGATTGTCTATGCCAATAGTGGAAGACTGGTTCTTGTTTTGTTTTTTGCTGGTCATATTCTAGTTTTTTTATGTTAATTTCAGATTATTACTATCATTTCATCAAATCTTTAATTGCACGAGTTGATGGGAATGGTAGTTTCTGTTAACATTCTTTTCCTGATATTGGTTATTCTGATTCAATTCAACTTTTCTTAATTCCATTTTGGTATGGTCATCAAGCAATAATGAGATTATTCTGTGAAATGAAACTTAGGTTATGCATCTTTTTTTTCAGATCCATCTTCTGGAGGGAAATATTTTGTATTGCTTGACATAGTAATGCCATGTTGCCATGCTTGTTTATTTTCAGATGGTCTTTTTTCAAAAACACCAGTGAATATCGATGTGGGAATATCGGTAATTGGTGATGGAGGACAATTGGAATTGGAAATTTAGTAATATTTAAAAATTATAACAGCTTACATTGTTACATTAATTGAATTTGGATTTAATGGAGCTCAGATTTGCTTTATTGTATTGTAACTTAGTATATTAAGTATCTATTTAATCTTTTACTAGTCTGAAGCCTGGTATTTTAAAACTGAGTGCAATTAAGATTGTCTTGTTTTAATAATTTCATAGATCTCCATTTTTAATTTTGATATAATGTTCAGCTGAATTAATTTTGGAGATTCATATCGGAAGCCTAGATTTCAGATCTTTTAATAGTTCATGCTTGAGTATCATTAGTATTTCTGGCATTTAAATGTCAAATTTCAAATTCCTTTTTTTAAAAATTAATCAAGAGTTTCATCACAAGATAAAGACTGGTTTCCATAGAGACCTTGGAAAGGCTATCAATTATCTATCCATTATTCTCAAAGATATTGGATTGCAATAATATATATTAGAAGTAAAATATTGGTTTTGGTATTTTGTACATGTAATATTGAAAGGTAAAAAAGAAAAGACAAAAGAAAATTTTGTAAAGCCTTGAACTTTACCCTATAGCTTTTTTTCAAATACTTTATGAGCACTTGAAAAAATTATTGTTTTAAATAGCATATACACTATTACATTTATTTAAAAACTATATATTGGATGTTTAAATATATTAAGTGCACCCATACACAACTATGAGAAGCTTGTTATTTCTATAAATTAAATACTTATTACATTCAGTACAGAAGAAATATGTTTATTACATTATTTGAAAGGAAAGAGCAAATATATGTTCTTTTAAGTGATTCTTCTAAACTGGTCCAGTTAAGATGTTAGAAGGTGAAAATTCCTTGGATCAGTTATTTCAAATTTAGATCGGCTATTATTTCACACATTCAACACTATTTGCTCAAAACACAAAGGCTTCTGATGATCGATTATAATTTCTGTTTTAGCAGGTTAAAAATTTATTTCATTTATCTACTATTCGGCAATTAATTCAAGATGTTACTCATTTCACTAACAATTATATGTAAAATCTCAATGCTGAATAATCTGATAACTTTATCGGATATTGGTAAATTTTTCTTTCATAAATTTTAAATTACCAAATTCTATTAGTTAATATTTTATGATAACTGCATTCCTTACGTGGTTTAGTGGAATGGCAGACTCTGGAGCCTGAGGTTCCTAGATTGTGGCTTCAGCTCTTTCACTTGTCAATTTTCTTACTAATTCTGGCAATAAACCATCTGATATTTGTTTATGACTGCAGTTTGACTCTCAATGATATTTTTGAAGAAAGTAAAAATTTTAATCAAATATAAAATTTACTATACAAGATTTTTGCTACATCAAAACTATAAATAAACTATGATCTTTATCATTCGAAGTTTGAAAGAATCCATATTTGCATAGAAGATGATCATCATGATTGCTGACTAGATATTTGGATATTCCCACATTGGTTAAAAAAAAAAAAAAAACATTTGCAGGTTAAAACAATTTTTAAAAATAGCCATAATGTGCGATACAGACAAGATCAATCTAACGTTACCTTATATACAATAGTCAATATACTGAATGTTACCATATTTAGAATCAAGTTACCAAATCAAGAAATAGCAGTTACAAAATATAGCAGCTTTTTTTCATTAATATATATATTTACTAAACATTTTGGGGAATATATATCATTATTAGTAGCTATTTGTACATGCATATTACCATCTGATGTTCACAAAAAAGAGACAAGATAGATAGATGAAGAACAAAAAGTTAAAAGATGATTATACAAATACCTCTGCATGTCAGTTCTTTAATATTTATTTGATATTTTGCATTGCTATTTTTTTTTAACTTATTCTACAATAGACTTAATTATATAATATAATTACATACTATCCTCAACCATATCTATCCATAATATTGTGCTCATTTAAAGTATCTGGATAATTTGAAAATCATGTTATTAGGAGGCCTATTATTCTCCATGCCACCATCCAAAAAAAGAAAATATGCTGATTTGATATCACATCCAAAAAACTGAAAAACATACTAGTAATTTTACCATCATATTGTCAAAATATATGATGGGATCTTCATATTTTTATTTCTATACAATTAATCTGATAAAATAATGGTTCTGTATGCTGATTTAATAGTTATATGACTATTTTATGGATTAAAATGGGAAGCTAAGAGAATAAAAGTAAGTGGAGATTATTTAAATCATCTAAAATTTTGCAGGTATTGTTTTTTCAGAGCTTCAGGAAATGTTGCAAGAGTTATCAGATGAAAGTAAGAATGCAGGACTAAAGATAAATGCTAAAAAGACCAAAGTAATGATCCATGGATTTTTTCAAATGAAAATAAAAGTTGATAAGGATGAAATAGAAGTTAACAACTTCAAATATCTTAGGTTATGAATATAGATGGTAGCATAATAAATAGAGATTAAATTTGTCTGGTGAGGTTTTGATAGAAATAATTTAATATTAAAAGAAAATATGTCTATGTGCTTGAAAAGAGGTTTTTTTGATATGTGTTATATTAATTCTGAAACTTGAACACTTAACAGAAAAGTAATGTAGAGACTAGTATAGAGAGATGACAGGAGTAATAAGAAAATATCAAAAACGTAATACGTGAGAGAATAAACATATTACTGACATCATTGAAAGAAAAGACGGAAGTGGAGCTGGATTGGTTATATTATTAAAAGGGATGATAATAGATGGAGAGTTGCAGCTTTTAACTGACTCCCAAGAGATTGTAAGAGATCACATTGAGATGGATGGATGAAATAAGGAAGTTTACTGGTATAATTTGGGGGAGGGAGGCTAGGGATTGATGAAACTGGATTAAACTTGGAGAGATCATCCTGCAGTGGGTCAATAATAGTGGTTAAACAATTTTTTTTTGTATTTTATTAAAAAGGACAGCAACATATCTTTGCAACATTACTAATGTTTAAATTGATTCGCATCCAAGCCGAAAGTTGCTTTAATTTTGCTTTTCTATCACTAGCCGATAAAACACCTTAATTTTTTGAACATTAATTACTAAAACAAATTAATTACATCTTGATATATTTCCATCATTCAATATTTTTAAATGTATATTTGGAAAATTTAAATAAAGTTTGAATTTTTTTAAAAATATTTAACAATTGATATTAAATGGTAGAAGTTGAACATATAATTACAACCACAATTCCATTATCACAAACTTTCAGAACATGTCAAAAGATGGTGAATATATATAACAAAGTTGTTAATCAAACCACACTCAGAGCATATAAATGAATAAATAATGCAAAAAAAAAAGGATTATTTTGTTGTAATACAGTCTAAACAAGGATCTTGTCAGGTGATCATGGAAAGTGACACTCAGCTTTTCCAATTCATCCATATGATGACTTGATATTTAAATTTGGAATGTCTTTAGATATAAGAACCAATTTATTCAACTTTAGGAATACTTTCACAAAACAAAATCGTTCTTATGAGTAGAAAGAATTATCTAATCTTGTTCACAGTATTAGATTAGCTTTAGAAGTCTAATCTTTAGTATTTTTGTATCAAAGTCAATGGTAACTATTCATTTGGTCTCTGTATCCTAATGGCCATTTATGCATTCTAGTCATTGTAACCTGTATTATGTCGTGATTGTTCATGCAGTGAATTAACTTGAATTGCACACTAGTATGCATGAGCCAATTTGTGTTTTCTGACTTTTATGACTGAATTTAAGAATAAAAAAAACAAAACAAGGTCTTTCTCTGATGCCTGATTTTTTATAATTGAAACTGATTGGATTTTCTAGAAGTTAGGGAAAAAGTGCCTATATGAATGCTCATTTCTATTTATGATTCTTATATTTCATAGGCTGTAATATTGTGGATGAAACCCAGTGAAGGCAGAGAGGATTGAAAATTATTGGATTAGAGAACAAATTCTATTTGATAGTGGTTATGTTAATTACTTATATTTTTTATACAACATTCTAACAGAATATTGGAAAGAAAATTGTTTAGTGCAAAATAAGACGGTCACAGATTTTGTGAAATTAGAAAAGAGATTTGATTTGAAAGATGACCATAAAATTGAAATATTGGAAGCACAAAAATGGTTGGAGATTAAAGATTAATATTGCCCAGACGTGAGTAGAGGTATTGCTACTGTATCAGATTTAATAGCGAGAACAATTCTTTTACTTAATAGAAACCGTCAAATGCAAATAATTCAGGTTTATGACCTGATAAGTTTTTATTATGATAAAGAAATGCAAATCATATATAGCTCCATTATTTAACAGTCCAAACCTCTTGAAATTGAGAAATATTTTTTATGCTTAATTTGGGGATAAAAAGAACAGATTCGTGAAATGTAAAAGGTATACTATGAATACATTTTGTTTAGGAAAATGCCCCCTCCCTTCAATTAAAGAACATAAATATGCAAATGGAAGAATAGAATTGCAAAATTACATTTTGCCTAACAGTATTTTCTTGAGGACCGTAATGTGTTTAATACATCCCAATAAAGAAATTGATTAATGAGATATTAATGCAAAGCCAGAAGACAAGCTATTGTAACATTTGCTATCCTTAACTTTAAAAGAACTCTGCTAAATTTAAGCTAGAACTTTTAAAACATTTATTATTTATACTTGAATGAGATTAATGTGAAGATTGTAAATAGCATATATTAAAAACAGTTAACAGAAACAAGCATTTGAGGCAAGGCAGAAAAGAAGGAATATAGAAATTATTAATGACCTATTGAGAAGAACTTTTTTAAAAAATATGTGAAAAATTATTAATGATATAAGAAATATAATAGAGAATATAAATTTCGTAAATGCAAAATATTTTGATATTGGAAGGAAAAATAATTGTTGATAACAATATACTTCTTATATATATAAAAATGAAGTAATCCATGGTAACAAACCTTTGAAGAAGTGAAAGAATTAAAAAAATATTTAATAGACATTTTAAAAGAAGATGATGAAGTAGAAAAATTATTATATAAAAAAGCCAAACACCAGACAAAATGCATTAATGATACCTATTTAAAAAGGGTGAAAAAGAAATCTCATATCTACCAGTTACAAATTTATTTGTTAAAATAATCTACAGAGAAACTTTTGGATTGAAGCTAACAAATGAGAAAGCTGGAGTTAAATGGACATAGAATTGTATATCACATCTGAGTAGATGTTATAAAAAGGGCTAATGAGTTTGCGCTGGATTTGGTTGTTACAGAGATGTTGGACTATTAAGTATTTTGTTCTGGAATAGGGATCTTATTAAGTGATCCTGGAAATTAATTTCAGTTCATGCCCCACGTGATTTTTAATATTTATATTAGGAATATGTGATAGTATTAAAGAGAGAAAAGAAATTGAAACTTGAAAAATGTATATATACAACTCTGTTCCTCATATTCAATATATTAATGGAATAGATCTACTATTGCAACAAATCAATTATAATATCCACAAAAAAAGCTTCAGCGAAACTGAATTGGCTCAGTGGAAAAATCATTGCATCTATTTATCACAAAACTATAAAATGAACTATAGCTGACCTATGGGGCTTCCTTTCAGTGGAATGGCATGTAGCCTCTATCTTTTTATATCATCCCTAAATTTGATGTCATCCTAATATCTACTTATAGTTAGATACATTAATGACACCTTTATATTTGCTAATAAAGAAACCATTCACCATATATATATTGAGTTGACATTCTCAACCTCTTATGTAGACTATCGAGTCTGAAGATAACACCCTTTACAATTTTAAAATTTCTTGTTCTGTATATTATAAGACAGCTTGACACCTTGGGACTATAGAATTGTTTTAAAGCTCTTCAGCATCAGAGGAACCATATCTCCGAGATCCAATACTTCTCATGCTCATAAATATGCAGGCCTAAAAACTTTCTTTATAGAAACCTTAAAGTCTAAAAGTTTGAGGCTGATCGGAAACAAAACACCAAATTATTTATTAGCGGCTGCATTAACATAGGATACAATTGTAAAAACATTCATGCAAGCATTACTAACTTTTACAATAAAATAGCTACCCACAATGATAAATAATGGTCTAGTCTCCCCTATGTCTCGAAAATCATAAATGTGCTAAAAAAATATTTGGTTAATAAATACAACATTACTTTTTGTTTACCTCTGTCTCGGTAACAAACTTAAATAACTGAAAAAATTCCCAAAGAGGCTTCACATCAAATTGTTTACGAGATCAATTGCTTTGACCTTATTTGTTTAAAGGCATACTATGGGGAAACCTACCCCAACTTGACCACTACACTCAGCCAACACAATTATCTATATAAATATGTTAGGAAAAGCACTGAATATCCTTCTCTTTATCACAATCACGAGTTGATGTCCGGTCATAATTGGAGTACGATGATAAAAAGAAAAAAGTAGGGAGGGTTTGACAATCACAAAAGATGTTTATGCCATTTATAAAAAGGATGTAGCACCCCTCTGTCTAAAAAATGGCATTTATAGCCTCTTCAATTCTTATTAGCATGCAAATTCACCTCTAAATATTTATTCAGATTCAATTTAGTATTCAAAACTTATATTAATTATGGATAACAACTCCCTTTTTGTTATGCTATGATTATGATACTATATGGTGGCTTTAAATAAATTCTTTCATATACAAAACCCAAACCTGTTTAATAGTTCAATGTTTTAACATTTGCTTATTCATTATATACATACATGTTATATCCCAGCAACTGTACTTCATAAAGCTAATTACTTATCAATTATTTAAATGAGAAATGTTTATGAATCTAATCCAGACATTATAAAAATAATAAAACTCTTGGAGAAAAAAAAACATTTAAGAATATATATATAAAACATAAATTGAACATTTTAAAGTTATTTGCAAACAATTGTGACCCAAGGTTATGTGATCTAACATCAATTTTCGTAGAAAAGACAATATTCAAAGCAATAAATTGTAGTCAGTCAGTTAGTTGCAACTAAAGTCCTTGTGAAAAAATGGTTGTTGGATCTCCATGCATATTCATATGGGTGACTGACTATTTATTTACTTGGGTATAGTTTTATTAACTTTAAAATAAGAGTAAAGATATATTAAAAAAAACAATTAAATTATAAAGCTAAAAAATATAAATACATGTATAGTATATATATACACACACTTTAATTTGAATGTAATTAGAAGGGATTTGAACCCAGACTTTCAAACTCCCTTTAATCATCCACTCTATCTCTTATTCCAGATGCACATAACCACATACATGTGAGAAAGATAAAGGATTTCCAATATATGTATTATATGCTGAACCAGCTCTCATCAATAGGTCTAGATCATTCTCCCACACACACGCATATATAGTCAGTGCTCGGTTTATATTAAGATAGCAAATCTTCAAACTTTAATGGACAGGCTTCAATCTTTTCCACTCTCCAACTGTTCAGTCATCCACATAATTGAAAATCTGAAGATGGCATGCCTGGTCGATTTTGGAAACAGTAGAGTAAGTGATGAGGTTGTAGAAGTGACATTACTGCCAAGTTATGACTTAAATGAAATTGATTGTATATTATCTACCATATTTGAAGTACTGTTGAAAGAGAAATTTGTAGAGGTATTGCTGACCTGACCAGTGACAGTCCTAGCAAGAGATTCAAACCTGGGTTCTTATAGTCTTGATTATTGAAATTTTAAGGTAATGCTCTAACCAACAGTCTGTAGAAATTTCACATGCTGTCTAAGGTTCCTCCTGATTTATCCACTTTTTCCTAAGAGCAAAGTTGATTAGTGGTTTCCATACATTATGTATAATCACACTAGGTTGGCTTATGTGATTTTTTGCCATTGTCATGTGAGCAGCTTTAAATTTTCTTCTTTGTACCTTTTCTTCTCTTTAATATTTTGTATTTTCCCAATTGAACATAGGTTCATTGATACATGGTCTGCTACCTTAAAAACATTTGTTTCTCCCAATCATCAGTTACTGTTCTTGCAAGTGCTTTTCAATGGAATGATTGGTCTCACTAATATATATTCTTCCACATTCACATGGCATTTTCATAGATGCAGTTTTTCCTTTTCAAGTTTAGGCTTTGTAGATTTTCATCATAAAGAATAGCTTAAAGACACTTCACGAAATTGCGATAGGTCATTCTTTCATTTGACACTTCAAGAAATTGCGATAGGTCATTCTTTCATTTGCAAGGCATAGATGAAGATGGAAAAACAATGAACAGCTACAATTGGACAAATTGTTGAACTCTTTCAGAAAAAGGTTTTCAGTAATAGAGGTATCATAAAATGTCAGACTCAGAATCTAATATATGGCATAATGGATGTATTTGTGTTTCATGAATTGCATTATATATTTACAATATTCATATTTTACCTTTTTCTTTCTGATTGTCTATTTTCTCATATTAGGAGGGCTGCATATATTTAAGAATTGTTTCTTATGATATATACTGTAACATGATAAATTTTATAATTATTTAGATGCTTATAATTAATTAGTTAGTTGTTTTTGAAAGATGCAATTGTAAGATAACGTCCAAAAATAAATTCAAATCTATTTCCAGATTAGAAATAGATTTGACAACATGTTTTATACAAAAGAAAATCTTTAATCTACTTAATACCATTTATTTTAAGTAAAACTTTAATTAAAAAAATACCTCCCTTTAATTATTTTTGGACAATTAACAACAGTCACATCTTCCATATTGGATTTTCTAAAAAATATACAGTTTAATAGAAAAACAAGCAATTTAAAAAGAAAAAGTTAAAAATGACATATAATAAATATTTAAAAACATCAATATTTTGTTAGTAAGTTTTGCTCCTATATATATATATTTGAGCCGCATCTATAATACTTTAATAAAAAGAACTAATAATTAATAAAAAGAATTAATAATAATTTTAAAGCATGTTATTGAAACATTAAATTTTATAATTTAGGCGCGCATCTCAAATATATACATGAAATATATATTCACGACAAAAGGAGCGGGATGGGAAATAGGGATTTAAACAGGATAGTAGATGGAAACATGAAGCTCAGTCTTAAGCTAAGATTGACTGCTTCAATATTGCTTATAATACTTCTTTCATATACACTTCAATTCAAACAATTTTTTTTTAAAAACTTTATTTTCCTTACAGTTTGGACTATACAGCAGTCTTTATTACATATATATAAATACACATATGTATATCAAAATATACACATATCTTCTACATACATATGTAGATCTACATCATCCATAGACATATAGATAAATTCCATACCTACATCTATATATACATTAGCATATCCAAATATATACACATCCTTTAAGCATACAGATATATATACACTCATAGACATATACAAATCCACATATACATTTATAAATACATATCCATATATATACACAAGTTACATATATATAAATATACAATACACCATTTTTTTAAATTACAGTATTACCTTTTAAAAACTATTCTATTTTTACTTTTAATTTTTTTTAAAAAAATTCTTTTAAATATTATCTTTTTATTGCTTTTTTATTAATATTATTTTATAATTTTTCTTTCATTGTTTCTTACTATGTACCTTGTTTAATTACTTTAATATCTATAACTTTTTTAAAGTTATCTTTTTATTACTAATTTATATTTTTCTCTTTAATAATACTACCTTTATCAAACTTCAAATTTTCTACCTTTTTATTCCTTTAAAACAACTCCCTCTGTTATCAATCTTATAAAACTTATAATTTGATTTGAAAAATTAACCTACAAACCTTTATACTTATTAACAATATTTACAAGTCTTTATCCATATCCACATATTATAACTTTTAACATATTCTATTGTTGTTATTAATAATAATAACCCTATAAAACTAATATTATTTTCAAAACTTATTTTATTTTCATATTCTATATATTTCCATATATACATACATAATATATTGTAACAGGATATATATATATGCGTTACATTTAAATTTTAATACTTGACTTTTTTTTTTTGTAAATATCTAATAGTGAATTAAATGCATTGTTGAATTTAAAAGAAAGAAAAAATGGGTCAAGTAGTATTTGTAGTAAAATAAGTTAAATATAATATGTCATCTTAAAATGATTTTAAAACCTTAAACTAAAGATTTTTTTTTAGAATTAAATTAATAAAATGATTTAAATGTTAGTTGAGTGTAGATGGCTGCTAGACTCATTTAAATATATGTTAGTTTTAAAGGGGTTTTGATTTCGGACTATTTGTTTTGTAGTTGTGTCAATGCTGGTGGAGAGATATATGGATGTTTATATCAATGTAATGTGAAGTGTGTTAGCACCTAGGGCGACGAGTCCAACTGAATGCATGACCCCAAAGAGGTAGTCATATCATTGAAATAGACACAGACATATTTTCTGTGCCATTGACCCATTCCAGCTCTATGGATTAGGAGGATAAGCATGGCAAGATAGACCACTCTCCCATCCATACGAAGCATTATTCTTTTATTATATTACATGCATGATTCCTTAGACAGACAGACGTAAATTCCTGCACTGACAAAGGCAATGTTTCTTTAAATAATATCACACTGTTCAGATGCACATTCCTGTCGGCATGATTTTATGCTAAGATGTTCACATTGCATTGGTTGCTGATATATATCTGGAAGTGAGTGTTGGTGTGGCTGCGGACTTTTAGCCTGGAATCAAATGTTTGAAAGTTTTTTAAGTGTGTCATCTGGATAGCTCAATAAAAGTTAAAACAAAAATAATAGTAAATAATAATGAAACAAACAAATTTTTTTATATAATTATTTTTCAAGTTTTGTGTGTCGTCATATATATATGTGAATAAAATCTTTTTGTGTTATTAAATACTGACAGTGATTGCTTTTATTATTATTTATTAAAAGAAATATAGTTAATAAATGTTTTAAACCTCTGCTACTCCATGAGCTAGTGGCAAGGGCTGGCGGTCGTGATCTTAACAGCGCGTATCTGTCTACGCTATAAATTTTCTAGGTTCAAGTAATCTAGTGGTGCCCTGTAGTGCAGATATGGTAAGACTGGTAATTTCACTTAAATTCCCGACCATTATAATATACATATATAGATACATAAACTTATCTTTTAGTGCTAATAATCCTAGAAACCCAACAATAACCTTACCAACACAAGGTTCTTAGCCCCCATCCCTATTTAGACTAGATTTAAAATAAAGTTTTTAAAGAAAATTTGTTTGCATTGAAATGTATATGAAAGAAGTATTATAAGCAATATATATATAAGATTATGATGCTGAGTTCATTATTCGAACTATGATGTACTTCCAAATGACTTGAGTAAATCTGTTAATTCAAATTCTACTTACAAAACTTAAGATCTTTAAATACTCATATTTAGTTAATGTCTTTTACATTTGTTTATATACAATGTGTCCCAGTGAAAAGATGACTAATTCTCTATCTGTGCCATCTCTGAAGCATATATTACATAATGACAATTTAGCTATTGACCATAAAAATTTTAAGGCACTACTATGTCACAATCATGACGTAGGACATGAAATATGATACTTTCATTGTTCAACTTCAGTGCTCCCTCCATGCCATCATAAAATCTTCACATATCACTTGAAAACATTTTTGCGACATAACACAACTGCTATTCGCTGTTTAAATCATTTCAAGGTTTCAGTAGCAGTTCATACCCATTTAAAAGAAAAAAAGGGCATATGGCTTCATTCCATGGGAATTTATAAGATGTTCAAGTGCTAGAATCATTTCTGGGACCACTCAATCTTCTTGTTGGATGCTCTACCAACTGCCTCAAATCGTGCAGGTCATTTAAAGAAAATTTAATATTAATGCATTGTTCCAACATCGGTTAAAGTATGAAACACAATGTCACATTTAATTTTGTAATTTATGATTTAACACACTAATGTTAAAACGTTTTGTGGTAAATAGATTAACTATGTCACTATGTAACCATACATTGATTCAGAAATGTCATTGTAGAGAACCAATCACCTTTCCATTGGAACATGCTGTGTATAAGAAACCATTAATGTGACACTATGTATATCTTTGTATTTATACATTGGACTATTTCCATTTTCTGATATCATGTATTGAATGATTTTAGAAAGAATTAACTTCATTTAAATTTTCCAATTACATTCTACAGTTAGTACACAACATTTTGACTAGTATTATTCTCATTCTTCTGGTATTGCTCTCCTGATTGGTAACGTAAGTAGCATGGGAATCAAACCTGGACTTTTAGATTCTTGAATATTGAATTTTAAGATAATATTCTGAATTGATGGTTTTTTTTTTTATAATTATATCAAAGTAATGAAACATTCACGAATAACTATTCTTTATATTTAAAATGTGCTCTAAAAATATACTCTTAATTTGTTTCTGTACATTCTTACAAAATTACTTTTTTCAAATATGAAGTGCTTAAATAAATACAAACATGATTTACCAGATTATCTTAAAATTCAATCTTCAAGTATCTAAGGGAGAAATCATATTTAGTATTTAGATTTTAAGCACTTCATATTTGAAAAAATAAATTTATATGTAAATTAAAAGTATATATTTAGAGCATATTTTGGAGATTAAATTCCTGAATGTTTCTTTATTTTGATGTGGTCATAAAAATATAATCAATTCAAACACTTCACAGATTAAATACAATCAATATACAAATAAATTTTTGCACCTGCTTAATATACTGGGAGAGAAGGTCATAGTGATAAAAGATTGAAGGCGTAACAAGTTTATATGTAAGTAGTTAGTAGCATAAACTTTAAAAAGTGTTTATGAATATAACCTGTTGTCCACAAACACCCCAGTGATTGAAAAAGTCATTGTAGGTGCACCATTCTCTGTTCTTCAAACCAACACTTGTACACACGAGCTGTAAGAATTGGAACAATTATCATGAGAATAATTTTATGGATTTTTGCATTAAAGACAACTAGTTCTTGTGTCCATAATGGAATGAAATAGTTTTCATGTTTCAAAATTTGAACAGTTCAGTCTGATTGATTGACTCTTAATAATTATATTGATGATTTATCTGTTTGCATGATGTCTAGCTTCTCTACTTGTAAGACAACTCAACCACATCACACTAGAACTCAGTGATAGCTATCTCATGAAGTAGATTATGTCAAAGCAATGTTTGACCTTTAATATGATTTTTTAAAATTTGTGATTTTCATTTTTTTAATTATAATCATTCCTCCTAAGGTCCATTGCGTCACTCCACACAGTGTGTTAACCATTTCTGAGCTTCATATATATTGCTTGGCCAACCATTGTATACAGATAGTACTATCACTCCAAACCCCCTATTCTGAGCTTCTTTAGACGTACATGTTTTAGATTTCAGTAGGACATCTTTCTTGTTATCTTGTGTGATTTAGTACAGTGACAGAGTGCCAGATTTGGGGTCTAAGGTTCTGGTACTCAAACTTATAAACTTGTGAGCAATAAAACAGTTAGATTATTTTTTTAATATTTCCCATCTTTATTAAAAACTCATACTCTATTGAAAATGTAAACAAATGTTAATTAACTACCTATAATTTGGGTACATTGAACTCCTTTTCGTATACTATATACATTTTAAATATTTATAACAGCAGAATTAAAAGGGATTTGAACACATACTTTTAAGCTCCCATCAGCTATTCACTCCATCTTATATAACAGATACACATGTCCACATACGAGTAAAAAAGATAAATGATATTCAGTATACATATGTGCTGAATCAACATTCATCAGTTGATTCAGATCATCATCTTCCACAGACACCTATATAGCCAGCGCTCAGTTTATATTACGATAGCAAAATTTCAAACTTTAACAGACGGGCTTCAATCTATTTCACCCCCCAACTCTTCAGCCATCCATATTATTGAAAATCTGATGATGAAATGCTCAAAGCTTTTATTGATGCCAATATTGTTGTCATACCCGTGGTGACTTTAAGTCACTCTGACCCCTCGTATATAGAATCTTAACTTGCTCATTTAAACACAGGAGGGAGAATATACAATTTTTTCAGCATAAAATATTTATATAGTAATTATTAATAAAAGTTTTTGAATTAATAATATTTGGATTAATGGTAATTCAACTGTTTACGTGAAAAATCTAACAAGTATAGATATAGATTTTAAAGTAGTAGAAATTAATTGGAAACGAGGAAATTTTTTCTTCAGTTATATTAAAGATAATTGAGTTTATTTTTTCGATTTCTATCCATGTTAGAATTTATATTAGTAATTTTTACTCCTGGAGAGACAAATATTAATTATCTTAGCAACAATATTATTTGTATAATTCTTTATTCTCTTTATCCACATATAAAACTCTGTCATCTTGTGGCCACTGCTTTTATTATCTGTCTCTTTGCATTTTCATTAAGATCTTTATTTTTGTTTTTCTTTTTTTTCCAACAGAGGGCAGAATTCGTTGTTGATGTAATTGCATTTTCCAAAATAGATCGAGAATCTGTTTAACACACAACTAACAAGCTGAATAATTTACATCTGAAAGGTTGGCTAACAGATTCCAAGATAGATTGTTAAGAGAGAGGAAATGAGGTAGAGCAAATTATTTATGTTAATGGCTATTTTGGCTAGGAAGGAAGGAATATAACACGAGAATTAGTGATTTAATAATTAAGGAAATAGCAGTCGGACTTTTTTTTTTTGTTGTTGTTGAATATATAGATTTGTGAAAACTGCTAAATGATTTCTGTTTAGAAAGAGGAAAATGTTTATGGATTCTTTGCTGAGGATTTAATAGAAGTGAGATTTAAAAAAAAAAATCAACATTGTTGCTAAAATATTTATTAGGTTTGGAAAGAGATTATCAAGATAAAAATAAATAAACATGTTTCCTTGAAATATGATACTGTATATATTTTACAGACCCTTTCACAATATACTCGAGAGAAAAATATTAGAAGCCTTTGGAATGGAAAAAATATTCGAATGAATGTTAACGGAAATTATTGTTCCCACAAAAGCAAATACGTGTGTGTGTATGCATATCTGTCTAGCCTTTATACCAGTTTTTCAATATATATAACACTCGACCAGCTTTTACTTAATATTTATCAATAAGTTATAGTTTTTTTTTGTTAGTGGGTGCATGTTAACAAAAGCAGTTTCATTAAAATTAAATTATATTTATTGTATCTATTATTTATACATCAGTATTTTATTGAAGTATTAAAATTTCTTTCCACTTCTCCTTATTTGCATTGATAAATTATATATATAATACACCATATACCTCTTAATTTACACTTTCCAATGCAATTTTAACAAGAGGAAATAAATCTTATGTTAAAATTGCATTGCAAAGTGTGAATTAAGGAATATTTGGTGTATCAATACTTTATACACGTAGATTACCAATAATCCGTAATTTGAGATCATTTTGGGATTTATGAATTTTTTGCAATAAATCTATTTTCTTCTCATTATATATCCAAACTCTGTTGAAAATTCAAATATTTTATTATCCATAGTTTGTATATATTAAAAATACCAGTTGTAATAGTATATTAAAATGATAATATTATCATATTTATATTTGCTTAAAACACATCAAAATAGTATTTTGTAATTTTGTTTGGAGAGCAGCAGTTTCTGAATTAATGGCGTTTAGGTTGATGGTGATCTGCCTGTATGTGTTCCTGTAATTGTTGTGTTTATTGCGTGAATTATAACAAACCCAAACTCGTAAAAAATACGATTAAATATTTATTAATTAAAGCAAGTATACAAATGCTTATTTACAATATATACAACTGTTATATCTTCATCTGATGCCATTGACTTGGTATAGCGTTTAGCTGCAATGCAACTATTAATGTAAGGGACTTCTGATACTTTTTTAGATTTGCCTATATCTTGCAGCTATACGGTTGACCTGGCTGTTCTATGACAGCTTACCTCATGTAGATATGATGACATTTCCAGCTGTATCTTGACAGCTTAGCCCATGTCTGATTTGGCTTCTAGCAGTTTCCAGTGAACTTGCTTTATTGGTTTAACCATATAGTGCACAACGTTCTTACTACTGTTTAGGTCTGATAGCAAATTGTTGTTGCCCCACCTTTACCTCCAACTGCACTTTCATAATGAAAATAGATTTACTGAACATCATCTAATGGTCTGATACTCCTATTGGTTATATATTGTCTATTCCTTAATCTATTGGTCTATGGTTGTGGAGGCTCAAATTTGATAGAGATGAGATGGAAATCTGGACTAATCCATTAGTTGAAGGTAAGTTGAAATATTACAATAATATAAGTTGAATTAATTAGCAATAACTCAGTCAATTCTTTGTCCTTTCTAAATACATAAAATAGACAATCTTTTAGTATGAGGTCACATATGCAATCATAAGTATTTTGATTTCAGAGTTTCACTATGAGTTCTATAATGTCTTTTGATACTAAATTGATTGAATGCATTGTCTTTATAAAATTAATTCTTTATTCTCAACCAATATATAATTTGTCATCTAATATTCATTAGCTAATTTTGAATTTAGTGGGTTTTTTTTTTAGTATTCTACAAATGACAAATGAGGGTTTGATTATATCATTTATAAAGAGTTTAACACTTCACACATATTACGTAATTATACAACATAACACAATTCATCTCAATAGAACTAGATTGCAATGTATATTTTATATGATACATTGAATGATAAAATAAAAAAAAAATTATAATGGGTGAAAACATGAAAATTTATAAAAAAAATTTAAGTGGCTTCAAAATTAGATGAAAAAGTTTACAAGCTTGATAAATCAATTTCATACATATTTGTTGAGATAATAAACATTATTTAACATCTACTATGAAAATATCTTGGTAAAAAGATATTTTACCAAGGTAATTACAACTCGTCTATAGAGAATATTGGATTTCCATCGATCCAAGAGAACAAGCTGGTCTTAAAAGTGGTTTAGTACAGTATATCATATCCAGGTATTGAGAGAAGTTATAGAAAGGGCAAAGAATATGAGTTGCCATTATGCTTTGGATTTGTAGATTATGAAAAGGCATTTGATTCTATAAATATTTCTTCAGTGATTAAAGCATTGGATCATCAAGGTATAGATCCAGGATATTGTTATATTTTAAAGAATATTTATAAAAATGCAATAACAACAATTAGATTACATAAGGATACTGGAAAAGTCAACATTGAGAAAGGTGTAAGGTAAGGTGACTCCATATCTCCAAAACCCTTTACAGCAGTGCCGCAAGAAGTATTTTGTGGATTAAAATGGGAAGCTAAAGGAGTGAAAGTAAATGGAGAGTATTTAAGTCATTTAGATTTTGCAGCTGATGTAGTTGTTTTTGCAAATAATGCTTCAGAGCTGCAGGAAATGTTGCAGGAGTTATCAGATGAAAGTAGGACTAAAGATAACTGTTAAAAAGACTAATGTTTAATGGATTTTCTCAAAATATGAAAATAAAAGATTGATTATGATGAGTTAGAAGAAGTTAACAGCTATAAATACCTTAGTCAGATTATTAATACAGATGGAAACATAATGAACAAATTTAATCATAGAATTAAATTTGGTTGGAGTGCTTTTGGTAGAAATAACTTGATACTAAAAGGAAATATGCCTGTGTGTTTGAAAAGGAATGTTTTTAATAAATGTGTTTTATCAGTTCTTACTTATGGATCTAAGACTTGGACACTTAATAGAAAAGCAATACGGACTTCAAAATACTCAAAAGAAGTATGGAGAAATGCATGTTAGGAGTAACAAGAAGAGATTGAAAACACAATTTATGGGTAAGAAAACAAACAGGTGTTACTGATCTCATTGAAAAAATTAGAAGACAACTGGAATTGGGCTGGACATTATCATAATAGATGGAAAATTGAAATCTTAAACTGGATTCCAAGAGATTGTAAAAGAGTCAGAAAGAGAGATGGATGGATGAAATAAGGTGTGCAGGTGTGATGTAGAGAAGAGATGCTAGGGATCAGGGAAGATGTATTGAACTTGGAGAGACCTTGATCCTGCAGTGGATTGATAATGGTTGATGATGATGATGATGAAAATATATTTTTAATAATTATTACTGAACTTATTCTCAGTCTATTTAATTGATGGTGAGATTGGGGTTTTATGTACACATGCATTTGCGCAAGATATACTTTATTGATGTATCTGGCACTATTATATGTAAGTACTATCTGTTGATGGAGTAATCACCTATATAAATAAAGTAGACAAAATAAGCTAATCAATGTTACGTTTTTTCATAGACAAATTGAAAACAAAATATGAAAATAATATGTTTGAAAATGTGAAAATAATATAATTAATTTAGAAAACAAACCCGATTTCTTTTGTGATCAAATATTGATAGCAAAACAAATTTTATGTGATGAATGGAAATTAGCATTAATGGCAAATGCTAATTTAATATCTTCCAAAATGTTTGCATTGATAAAACGTAGTATTTTTGTTTGTTCATTGAAGATATTATTTTCGTTTTTTTTTAAATAAGTTATTCTGTTGTTTCAAACACATTATTTTTATGTTTTTCTTTTTTTGCTTTGTTTTCATTTAAGCAGTTTGCTGTGGAGGTTAATAAAATTTCTCAGCTAACGTTTGCATTGACACACTTATTGAAAATATTGTTTGTTTGCTATATATATTATTTTCAGGTTTTTGTTTTTTGTTTTCCATATGTCATAGCATCGGCCGGGACGCGAACCCACAACCGTCTGCAACCAACTACTTGCTTGCATGGCGGCTGCGCTACCTCTCGGCTAACAACGCAAGACAAATATTATTTTCAGGTTTGTTTTCAAAGTAAATTGCATTATTTTCATGGTTTCAAACGTATATTATTTTTGCGCTTTTGATTTTTTTTTATGAAAAATGCAAAGCATATCCATTAGGTTTTTTCTGTCTGCTTTTGCATGTGAGATGGTGGACCATATGCTTGTGATCGCAAATTACTTGTGCTTAGATTCTTGAGGTTCAAAATTTAGCTGTCAATAAAATTTAAATCCCAGTTCAAAAGACCATTATTAATAATAGGCTACATATAATGCGCATATAGTCTTGCTAGACTTCACTTAGTCAATAATTCTCTTTTATTATATTCATCCATAAAGTCTGTTAGACATTTTTTAATGACGTTTTTGTCCTATGTAAAGAAATAGCTTGCATCTGCTTTTTACCCACAATTCCTTGTTACATGCAAACGATATTCATCTTGATTTAATAATAATGATGGAAAGAATGTTCAGCATCCTTAGGAGTATGATGCCCCTGCCACTAGCAGTAAAAACCACAACATGTTACAATGATGTATTTCTATAGTAAAATTTTGCATTAAGATTTATCTGATCAATTTTTGATTAATCTGGATCTATATTCTTTAATAAAAATAATTAAGATATGCATTTACTAATCATTATTGGTTAGTCAGATTAGCTGTAGGTAGTCTTGTTCATTTTCTATAAAAAATTGAATTTCCAATTGTATGTATGATATACAGATGAACTAACCATTACATTATGTTTTTTATTCAATGATCCATGCCAAGATGAATACTGTTGGGAGGGTGAAATGATATAAACAATTATATCACAACCATCTATCAACCCAACAAATGATAAAGTTATGTATACGAGATTGTGCTCTGGGCCAACTGATGAGTGCTGGTTCAGCATGAAATGCACATCTTAGGGATCATTTATATCTTTCACATCTTTGATTATATGTTACAGTAATGTGTGAAGGAATTGTATTTGGTAATAAAAAAAATATATAGTATATAAAATTGAATTTGTTTTTCTAGAAATAATATATATATGAAGTTGAATTATAACATACTATATGGATTCTTTGACAAAGTGTATGTTTCCAAGGTTGTGATAAGATTGCAAATATTATGTAACTCATTGGAAACTTCAGTTACTTTTGTTCACTTACATATAATCTGAGTTATTTACTTATAAGCCATAAATAAACTGAATAATGTTAGACAAATCATGAATCAGGACATAAGAGCTTATAAACAAATTTCTAAATAATTATTCAAGCACACATATTCACATAAACATGTGATGGTTGAATAAACAATCTTTCTATCATCTATAAGGTTATCAGTTTGTGTTAGAATGTGCAATTAATTTTACTATATGGTAAATAATATATCACTGAATTCCTGGTTTATAGCAAATTTTAAAAGACATAAAAGTAACATGAACTCTAGATGTATTAGGGAAGATAAGTGAAGCAGGACTAAAGAAATGAGGATTGTAAACTCTATAGGAAAAATGACTACTTGGTACTGGAAAACATGAGACATTTCAAATGCCAAATTTACTCTCTACTGAATAATCTTCAATTGAAAACAAAATTATTTTGATTTAACACAGGATCTGTGACCATTGATATAATTGCATTTCAGAAGACTCATCATCATAATAATGCACATCTTAAAATTCTTGGTTTCAAATTGGCTTTTGATAAAATGGATTCTAAACATGATATGGCTCAAATCATCTTGCAGAGCAAACAACTTTTGTTGAAAGATTATTGAAATGAGACTGCAATTTTAAGTATTTAATGTGTAAAATCTTTCATTAAAACTGACTAGCCTCCATTTACAGATCTTTCTGCATTTATATTTATAGATTTCAGTTTTATGCGAAGCCTTTTGGGATATGCAAATACGGATCCAGCAATGGATAGATTCAAACATGAATCTATAAGAGATGAACAAAAAATGAGTCCCATTCTATCCTGATCTATTGATATTGTATTATTTTTTCCATAGCTAACATAAACCAAGACTTATCATCATTAGAATTTTTATAGTTGAAAACCATTCTCTCCGTAGATGAAATTTAAGAAAATTACCTGCATAATTTGAGAATATAATAAAATCCTATCCATCTCCTTTGCTATGATAAGTTTAACAAACTCATAACCAAGTTGTCAACAGTTCCATCATTAAAAGTTATAAAAAGTAATTCATTCCAATTGGAACCAAACGAACAGGACTCTATAAAGAGAATATTTGTTTGTTAAAGATCAAAAAGTTACTAAATCATTGGATGATACTAGAGAAAAAATCATGGTGAGAAATAAAACTTTACAAGATTTTGTCAACAGGCCTGGTTACTTTTATATACGCTTGATGGTTGTAAAATTTTCTCTATCACTGCAATCTTATATATTGGACTTTTAAATTCAAAATTGAACAAAAAAAAAACAACTGAACTGCAAGCTTCTCTTTCCCAGTGGTCCTCTAATCTCAACACATTAAACCAATAGATATGGTGAACTTGAATTTACTCTTGATTGCTTGAACCAGGAAAAGACTAGGAGATTTTAACAAACTTTTTAAAAATTTTAGATCAAAGTACACCATATGGTTGTCAAAACTACTCAGCAACCTTATTAATGTAAAAAAAATATTTTAAAAATTTGGCATAAAAGCAACATTACAGTAGTCCTTAAAGTTGTAATTATAAATTTATTAAACGCACATTGATTATGTAAGTAATGTTTACTGAGGCTATAACCTCGACAATATGCATATAAAATGCGATAGTAGGGACCTCTACAGGTGTTTTAACCACAAGCTAAAGTAAATATACCTAACAATGATCCAAAATATTATCACCCAATATCATCATTATAAGATATTTGAAAGAGTCATAATAAAAGAATTTTTCCAATGATTGAGAGCTGTTTATCTGTAGAGCAGGCTGGATTTAGGACAGAAAGAAATCAAAGTAAATAATCATATGGTTTATAACTCAAGAGTTCATAAGAAATTTGAGTGTCAGAACTGAACTCAATTTGAGGATATTGCATTCCAGAGTTTGAGATTTTACACTATACTAAACTACGCAAGATAAAACTTGAATTGAAATGGCTTTTAAATAAATTAAAAACAGATACAGTTTTTAGTGATCTAATCTTAGTTTATGGTTTCATTTGGAGAAATGTCCTCTAAAAGTTTTTAAAATCCTTAAATTGTGGTGACTCATTAATTTACTTAACAAAATGCCCTCCAATAAAATAAAATTTAAATGACACTAAATAGTAATTATAGTAGATATGATATTCTGCAGAACATTTCCCACAAGATTCAATTATCTCAATTCTTTATTCAATATATTAATTAGAGATCTTCCAAGAATAGAATGCTAGGATTTCATTTATGCTGAAGACATTTTGAGTTTAGAAAAGAGTTCTTTTCCAAAAATAGGAAAGAGTAATAAAAATGTGAAAAATTTGGATGCCTTTCTTTACTCCTGGTTTGATAATGGTAGAATTATACAATCTTGCTCTACATTATCTAATGAATAATTAGATTGTAGCTTTTTTTCCTTATCCATCTAAGTTAAACCCTGAATAATTTCTGCAAATAACCTTCATGGAAAACTGGTTGAGATTTATTATGCTTGTGTTAAGACTATTCTTTACATTAATAACTGTTCTTATTTTATGAGGGATAGAATGATGCAACATTTGAACAGAATCCAGAGAAGTCTTAGTCCATTTTACACAAGACAAATCCTCACATTCTCTGAAGAGATGTCGTACTTCATTATTGAAATCAGACCTATATTTAAATTGAATATACATTCAGAAAAGATGACATTGTGTGTGTGTGTGGGGGGGTTAAGATTTATTGGATAGGAAATTAGATATAAATAATAGATAGACAAAAATGAAAGGAGGATAAAATTTAAGGAAAATACAAAGGAAATTGTAGCATGGAAGAACAAGCATTTGTATAGGAACATTGTCTTTGATTAATAGCAACAACATAAGTGGAAGAGAGAGGATAATAAAATTTAAATGATGTTTTATATCACATTAGGTATGCAAAGAGTACCTCCACAGATATGGCCAAAGAGGACTGAATTGAGAGAAAGAATTAAAATGTATAGATTTGGCACTTGTTCAATTTGACTTATTTTGACCAATTTCTGTTTTTGTATTTTACTTATTTTTGAGTGATTTCTTCGATACAAATTTCCAATTTGGATGTTTCAAATCCAATTTAGAAATTTGTGGGGGGGAGGTGTTTTTTATTTTACTTGTTTTGACTGATTTCTGTTTTTGAATTTTGTAATTTACTGATTTTTGAGCAATTTCTTTGATAGAAATTTATTGGTTGTATGGTTCTTGATGGGTACTGCAGTGTCGCCTAGCGGCATAGTATGGGGCACCGAACAGTATCTTAATTTGGAATAAAATAGATTCATAAGAATGTATTTCCTGTGTGGTTTGGTGACACATCTGAAGATTCCAAGATTGAATCTGATGCTTCTCATGTTTAAATATCACAGATCTTTTGAACAACAAGCCCTTCTTAAGGATAATATAATATCAATACTTATGCGCTTATAACGCTCGTTAAAGAAGTTATATGTTATTAAATTTATTTAAAGCTTAGCACTTTCAAAGCTCTATGGCTTCACAATCATAGCTGTGCAAAAAAAAAATAAAATGGTTGATAGTGATGAGGGGGAGTATTCAAATTTATGTTAATTATATGTTTCGGTATATTATTTAAAATATTGTTTGACTTAGTTTGTCCATTTTTTGGAAATGGCAAAACAGGTATCCTTTCTATTAATTGATTGGTTGTCATTATTTATGAAATATGCCTCCTTTATTTTGTGCCTATGGTCATTACTCTCTTTACACACTATTCTGGGATTGGTGGGTTCAAATCTGTGTCCAGTAGCTTTTTCATGTTCCAAGAATGCTGATGTAGACTCCTTGTTGTTCAGTGCCCTTTTATACATATATATGTGCTGGGATGCTCTCTTTGTAATGGTAGCTTTTGTTTCCCCATAATATGAAGCTCTGCATCTGGCCTGAGGGCATTGTATTTGGTACACCACTTGAGATGTTAGTTTGGGATCAAGTTTATCTTTTGAATTGTTTATAGTCTATTAGTGTTGGCTGAAATGTGGAAACCAATAATTAAATTCTTTTGATAATGCTTTAGTTAGATGTTTGGAAATATTAAGTATGTATGGTATAGTTATTCTTGGTTTATTATTTCTGGTTCTGCCTTGCTGGTTTATTTTTGCTTGGAACTGTGCTATTCTTTTAGTTATGTGTCTATATTTGTAACCGACAGATGTTAATTCTTTAATGTATTTTAATATGTTATCTCTTTTGTCTGAATTATATTTACATAAGTAATCATTTCTATGTAGAAATGAATTCAGTCCAGCATATTAATGTGAGTTGGGAACTATTGCACTCTGATGCATGCATCCTCTAATTTCTAGGGGTTTGAGGGTCATGTGGTACATTAATTGTTTATCTTTTCTTTGTATGTCTAGGTCCAGATATTTTAGATGGTGTTGATCATTTTCCCAAGTGGTATTTAGTGTGAGTTTAAGATTGTACTCCTTTTAGCAGCAAGAAACCCATCATCCACATATCTAAGATATATCATTGTGGGGTTATCTGCTTGTATAATTGGTATTACATGTTTCTCATGGTAGTTTAAGAAGATGCCGGACATTATGCCACTAATGGCTAGGCCCATTGGCCATCCCTGCTTCATTTTATACCATTTTTCTTCAAAAATAGTGTGATAATATGTATTATAAGTATTTGTCTAAGCTATAAAATAAAATAAATAACAATTACAATGGAAGATGTACAAGTTGTAGCTAATAGGAAGACAGACAGTGCAAAAAATTAAATTTCACTTGAAATACTTGGGGGGGGGGGATAATTGAGAGAGATTTGGGACAATAATGTAATTTCTGATTTGGGGTAATCAATACTTGTGATTCCTTTGTTGAAAAAAGTGTGATGATTTTAAAACAAATCACATGGTATCACTGAGTAATCATGTATATTATGAAAACAATAGCTTGAATTTATAAAAGATTGATAAGAGTGAGGGGACTATTGCCAAGATGAAAAGAAAGACAATTAATATTGGATTGATTTTGGGAAGATTTTTCGCAGATGGAATCAGCTTATTGATTGTTGTGAAAAAGAAAGAGTATAGATGAGAAGAAAAGAATGTTTGTAAGGATTAAAATTCTTCTCATTTAGAAAGGGATGTATGATAAGAGTTTCATATAAATGACTAATATATAGGTGGAGCCTAGGGATAAGGGAAAATTATCATACCAATTTTGTGTGTGTCATTGATATTCTTATGGATACCAAGAATGACTTTATAAAGTACTTTGACCTCAATTGGTGGTCACTTAGAAAAAGAGATGGAAAAACAATTGAAAGCATTTGACTTGTGGATTTGGGAACATTGGAAAAAAATAGAGTTTATAATGTTAAAATGCTAAAGGATATAAATGAAAAGAGATCACATACTGAAAAAAATGGAAAAGAGAAATTTAGTGATAGAGGAATCATAATGGATACACAAGCATTTGTGGAGAGATCAGGAAATTAATTCTGATTTACTATTATCTGTGAATAAATGCTTCTGTAATTACTACAGTGTTTATACCATCAGGCTTATGATAGCCCAAACATTTATGCAGCCTTTGTATAAAAATTAGTTGTATTACCATTATTTACAGCATCTGTTACTGACTTACTTCTTAAAAGTACTATAGTCAGGTAAAATGATTTCCCCTTCGGTTCTTATAATTGCAGATGATTCTTCCAAGATGTTCTAAACTTCTTCCACTCATATTGCTTCTATTAAATATTAAAAGATATCCTTGTTTTAATAAACTTTTCATAAAGCTTTATTTAATTTAGAATAGTTTTGATTGCCAACAGCCTTCTTCGGATTTAAGTAATTATAATACAATTGACTTTTCTTTTAGATCTGAAGAAGATTATTTGGCAGTTGAAATTGTAATCGTTAAAAATGCTTTAAACGAAATGTGGTTTTTAAAAAGTCTTCAAATGTTTCTACTCTGATTCAGGATTGCTGACTTTGTAATTGGAATATCTTATGTCAGATATCTAACTGATGTTTCCTAATCAGTTTTAAAATGTATGCCATCTAGAATTTGTTAGCGTCAATGGCTTTGTATCTCTGACACTGATGAGTATCTGTCAATATACATTCCTATTCTTTCTATAGTTGATATCATTTTGATAGAGGTAATATTACATTGATTGTGTGTGACATATCATTAGAATAATAAATCAAATATTAAAAAATGTAAAGTGTTTATCAATTTCGATTCAAAAATATAACCACTCTTCAAAAAAAGAACTTCTAAAATACCTATATTCTTTTTTCAGATATAAAATTAATAACCAAATGGCTTTTATTGCTTGAGAGTTATTAGAAGGCTGAGTGCTGGAAGCGATGGAACTGGAATTGATGCAAGGAACTTAAAGCTCTTGAGCCAGACACTCTATTACTGCGCCAGATGATGCAGGGCAAAATGAAAAAGGATCAGATTAATCATATTCAGCAGAATCTTTACCAAAATTTTTTTAAAAAAATTTGAGGAAGGCTGCTAATTAGTTAAAACTATCAATTATTTGGGAAGTTTGAATACTACAAAAGATAGCATTTACATTGTTTTAAACGTGTAGAAGAATGTAATGGTACTATTTATTTATCTTATAATCATTAGTTTACCTGAGAAAAGCTTTGTATTATTCTTACATTCACAACAATCCCCATCTAAGAAATTAATAGAACATATATTTTTAGCAGCAGATCCTCATAACCAACCATTTCCATGGCAGATTTTTATTTGAAAATATTCAGGAAGAGACATTTCTTCATAAAACACTATCTTGCTCTGTTTGTCCAGTGCTAAAGATCACCCCAACCCCATACACTAACATTTACAGGACAAATTGGATTTTATTAATTGTACACATCTTACTTTCTCATGGTTCTTCTGGGATACTGTGCATTGACCATTCTAAATGCACACTTTATTAATAAAAGACTAGTAAAAGGGTGCAGGCATTGTCAGAAATAAAACAATATCTAATTTCTAAATGGTTGGTATGGTAATAATAGTATATCACCATGCACCTAATATCAAAGATGGGGGTTTCTCAGTATTGTTGTAGATTCTTATTATAGAAACCTTTAAAATCTACTAATTTGTGAAATTCATAAAAGTTGAAGTACAGGAAAGTAATTCATGGATCTTGGTCTTTCAAATCTATCACTCATCTCTGCACTAATCCTTGCAGAACAAAATAATTGATTGATTTATTGCTTGGAAGTTTGTAAAAATTCAAACATAGTAGGAACAGACATGTGATCCATGGATTTCAAGCTCTAGACTCTGCCACTTCAATCTCACAGAGCAGTTAATTTACTCACTATTAGCCAGATTTGATTAGTTTAAAGCTTTTGTTGATTATGAGTGAAGTGTATATTTAAATTAAACTATGGGTTTAGTACCCATATAGGTATGATGCTTGCACCAATTGGGGAACTCACAATCATATTTTTTACTTTGAATATCAAAGCATAAATTCAGATTTTATAGGCCAGCTTTGGATAATTGCGTATCCATTTTCTGATCAGAACTAGATGGCTAGCTAGGATTGCTATAGAATATTTATCTGTGTGTGGGGGGAAGTCTTTAGATTGATTGTGGCCTGAAGGAATTCCTAAAATTCACTCTGAAAATAAATATTACAGGAGTGTGTACTGTACTAATCACAAAGCCACCAGGCTCTGAAATATCATTAAGCATCACATGATCACATTTCCTATAGTAGCACATTAATTGTTGATAAACAGAGCAAAACTCTCCATACAGTATTGCCACCTGTGCTAAACAGTAATCAGTGGATGCCAAAAGGCTTGTGCATGAAATCCCTATCTAATGCCTACTCATCCAATATCCTCAGATTTTCTGGCTTGTGGCCTTCGTCAGTGAGGAGCTTTGGATCTGAGAGCACTGCATCTAGATCTTAGGATCTAGTGCAACCCTCTAGCAACCACCTTTTATCTCTACTTAACTACAAAACTATGAGAATGAAATTGAAAACAAAAAATATTTTCAATCTAGGCTCAATAGCTTATATAGTCATATGGGTCTGAACTCAGTTCAGCACTCATACATTTTGGTGTCTTTAGCTCTTTTACAACCATAGCCACCACTATCCTATTAGGCAGGATTGGTGTTAAACCATTAAGCATCACATGATCACATTTCCTGTACTAGCACATTGTTGATAAACAGAGCAAAACTCTCCATACAGTATTGCCACCCGTGCTAAACAGAGTAATCAATGGATGCCAGAAGGCTTGTGCATAAAATCCCTATCTAATGCCTACTCATCCAATATCCCCAGACTAGTTTCTGGCTTGTGGCCTTTGTCAGTGAGGAGCTTTGGATCTGAGAGCACTGCATCTCGATCTTAGGATCTAATGCAACCCTCTAGCAACCACCTTTTATCTCTACTTAATTACAAAACTATGAGAATGAAATTGAAAACAAAAAATATTTTCAATCTAGGCTCAATAGCTTATATAGTCATATGGGTCTGAACTCAGTTCAGCACTCATACATTTTGGTGTCTTTAGCTCTTTTACAACCATAGCCACCACTATTCTATTAGGCAGGATTGGTGTTAAACCATTAAGCATCACATGATCACATTTCCTATACTAGCACATTAATTGTTGATAAACAGAGCAAAACTCTCCATACAGTATTGCTAGTATAGGAAATGTGATCTTGTGATGCTTAATGGTTTAACACCAATCCTGCTTAATAGGATAGTGGTGGCTATGGTTGTAAAAAAGCCAAAGACACCAAAATGTATGGGTGCTGAACTGAGTTCAGACCCATATGACTATATAAGCTATTGAGCTTAGATTGAAAATATTTTTTGTGTTTTCAATTTCATTCTCATAGTTTTGTAGTTAAGTAGAGATAAAAGGTGGTTGCTAGAGGGTTGCATTAGATCCTAAGATCTAGATGCAGTGCTCTCAGATCCAAAGCTCCTCACTGACAAAGGCCACAAGCCAGAAACTAGTCTGGGGATATTGGATGAGTAGGCATTAGATAGGGATTTATGCACAAGCCTTCTGGCATCCATTGATTACTCTGTTTAGCACAGGTGGCAATACTGTATGGAGAGTTTTGCTCTGTTTATCAACAATTAATGTGCTAGTATAGGAAATGTGATCATGTGATGCTTAATGGTTTAACACCAATCCTGCCTAATAGGATAGTGGTGGCTATGGTTGTAAAAGAGCCAAAGACACTAAAATCTATGGGTGCTGAACTGAGTCAGACCCATATGACTATATAAGCTATTGAGCTTAGATTGAAAATATTTTTTTGTGTTTTCAATTTCATTCTCATAGTTTTGTAGTTAAGTAGAGATAAAAGGTGGTTGCTAGAGGGTTGCATTAGATCCTAAGATCTAGATGCAGTGCTCTCAGATCCAAAGCTCCTCACTGACAAAGGCCACAAGCCAGAAACTAGTCTGGGGATATTGGATGAGTAGGCATTAGATAGGGATTTTATGCACAAGCCTTCTGGCATCCATTGATTACTCTGTTTAGCACAGGTGGCAATACTGTATGGAGAGTTTTGCTCTGATTATCAACAATTAATGTGCTAGTATAGGAAATGTGATCATGTGATGCTTAATGGTTTAACACCAATCCTGCCTAATAGGATAGTGGTGGCTATGGTTGTAAAAGAGCCAAAGACACTAAAATGTATGGGTGCTGAACTGAGTCAGACCCATATGACTATATAAGCTATTGAGCTTAGATTGAAAATATTTTTTTGTGTTTTCAATTTCATTCTCATAGTTTTGTAGTTAAGTAGAGATAAAAGGTGGTTGCTAGAGGGTTGCATTAGATCCTAAGATCTAGATGCAGTGCTCTCAGATTCAAAGCTCTTCACTGATGAAGGCCACAAGCGAGAAACTAGTCTGGGGATAATGGATGAGTAGGCATTAGATAGGGATTTTATGCACAAGCCTTCTGGCATCCATTGATTACTCTGTTTAGCACAGGTGGCAATACTGTATGGCAATACTGTATGGAGAGTTTGTCTCTGAAATATCCACGTGCAAACAACATCATTTAAATATACTATTCACATTCAAAAGTTCTCATTTTTAATTTTTAAAATTAAATTTTCATCATATTACATCTAGATAGGTACTTACATTGATTATGTTATTAGACAACTTTCTTGATTGGTTTCCCACAATTTAGTCTGCAAATTCAATATAATTTGGAATAAGCAAATTAGCTTCCTCTGAGAAGCATCCATTTTCATGATGTTTATTTATCTTGGATAACTTCTACTTTTGAAAGAAGTGTAAAATGATTTATAAATAGATGTCTGGTGATTCCTATAGGGTGTTTCAATTATTTTCAGAAAGAAATAATATTTTGCAGTATGGTATCTGTTATCCTAATGATTTTCAATGAGGATTAAATAATCATATGATTTATTGTTTAGAATAGGAAGACTCAAAAAGGAATAAAATACTTTAACATTTGCATTCAAAGGGAGAGTGCCCACCTAAATTATAAAATGGTTAATTAATCCCATTGAAATCAGAGGCTATATACATACTGATTCCATTACCCCCAACTCACATAAATATGCCCGTCAACAACTTTTCTATATATGAATTTACTCCTATGCAAAATGGAATTGGATCAGAAGATCAACATCAATAAATACATTAATGATTTACAGGTCACTTACAAACATCAACAAATTGTATAAAAAAATCAAAACAAAACCCTCTCCATCACACTCTAAGCCATGGATATTGCTCTCATATCCCTAAAATCTCCACAAACAAACAAAATATGCTCAGAATCATACAGAATAAGCTTCCATATCCCTCTAAAAATGGGTTAATAAACAGCTCCAAAGATAAACCCACTGAACACCCCCCCACCCACACCATTTACAAAATTGCTTGCACTCAAACCAGCTATAATGCATTTTTCTATGGGGGGGATCATGTGCCAGCTTTGCAACAAGATTTTTCCAACATCAATACCTCTACAATAGGGCCAAAGGTAATCCATAACATCCATATTTTCTGGAACATCAAAACAGACTTGGCCAGACATTTGAGCCTACATCAATTAGCATCATACACATAGAAAAAACAATACCAAACCCAAGATAAAGAAGTCATGTTATATTGTCAATAACTCAAACTCGTAGATAAAAAGGAATCTGCTTACCCCTTTTTAAAAAGTGGGATATTGAATTCCTTTGGATACATTTACATATTCTTTGCTATGAATATAATATCGTAACCAAGTTATCGAAAGTGCTTAGCTCTATTTAAAACGTCAACACTGAAGCTTTTCTTATTTTAGTGTTCTGAGCACTTTAATTACAAATATCTACTTCCAAAAAATATAAACTCATTTTTAGAACAAACAAATCCAAATACATTACTAAGATAATGTATAAGCAATATTTTTTAAAGAATCGGGGAGACATACAAGTTCATTTAAACAATTCTTTAGAAATATTGCTTGTGAATTATCTTATTCACACTTGTTTATTCCATGAATGAGTTTAATGTCTGTTATCATATATGGAACTTAGCAGTATTGTTCTACTTTTTCATAAAAACTTTGGAAAAAATTTGCCATTACTCAAACAAATCGTTTTGCACTGTACCAAATGTGAAATGCGGAATACAAGAACTGCACCTGTGAAATACATCAAAGAACATAAAATAGTGATTAGATATGAAAGGTTGTGTCTAAACTAACATCATTTATGTACCAATTAACATTATGTTCAGTGGGAAGAACACAATATTGAGCAGAAGAAAAATAAAATTTGAAAGAAACTGCTCACATGACAATATTAAATAATTACATAATCCAATATAATGTGATAATTCGTGATGTTTGGGGAGGGGGGAGGAAGAATATATTGGAGAGCATGATTAGATATATGTTGAAATATTTCTGCAAGAAAAGTTTTTTCAGAAAAAAGTTGTAAAAATGATATGAAATATTCAACAAATAGAATTTTAAATACAAGTATTTTTATATACTTGGAATCTAGATGTAATGTAGGGATTTGAACTCAGACTCTTAAGTTCCCTTCAGCCATCCACCATGATCACACATGTGAAAAAGATAAATGAGTTTCAATTCACATATTTTATACTGAACCAGTACTCATCAGTTGGTCCAGATCATCTTCTCCCATATATATATAACCAGTGCTTGGTCTTATATCAAGATAAAAAATGTTAATATAAAACTGAGCACTGATTATATATATATCTGGGAGATGATCTGGACCAACTGATAAGTGCTAGTTTAGCACAAAATGTATATATTTGGGATCACTTATCTTTTTCACATGTGTGTGGTCATGTGTATTGATTGTATGAAATAGAGTGGATGGCTGAAGGGAGTTTGGAAGTCTGTGTTCAAATCCCCTATAAAAACAATTGCAGACCGGTCTGATATATAAGTGATCTTATTTGTGTTTCACAGTTTGGCTTGTATAATTCATTCCAAAACTGGTATTATTATTAAGGTTCTGTTTTTTTAATCTTTTTTTTGGAGGTGGCATGGCCATACTTATTTCCAAGTGCCCCTTGCTACTGATGATGAAAAGAATGAAATGAAGCTCATTGATATTTGACCAAATAATTGGTTAGAGCATTCTTTTAAATTTGATATTCATGAATCTAAAAATCATTGGTTCAATCCCTGTGCTAGCTGTCATTGGTCAGGTCAGCAACATTTAAACCCATGTTTTCCACTGTAGGGTACAGACTGTATAGGGACAGTTTGATGTTTTAAAGGGATAATTGGAGAATGATTTATTAACAGCAATTTTTTTTTGAATTTTTTTCTCATGGGTCATAGCAAGAGCCGGGAAGCCAACCCGCTAACCCAGGACAACTGCTTGTAAAGCAGCTATCGCTGACCTCTCGACCATCGATGCTTGATTTTTTTTGTGTGTTATTAACAGTAATTTTAAAGGCCCTCTAATTGTTTCTGTGTAAGCTAAGAATATATTTTTCAATTTCCCTCTTTGTGTGCTATCTTTTCAGTGTTTTTTGTTTAGATAAGCTTTACTCATTATCTCTCCATTATTGCTTGGAGCAAGTTAAGTGTCTATATGGATAGGAGTTCACTCTTTTAATAATAAAAATTATGATATGGGGCTTGGGCATTAAGATTTTAGGTGGGGCATGTCCAAAAACAGGTTGGGAATCATTGTTTAAACGAAAAGAGGAAATTAATGTCCCTTGAAACATTTTATTTCATCAATTTGTTATTATTAACAGTTAAATGTATTTAGAAAAATATAAATTTCTAAAATCATTTAACATTTCAACTAGATAATGGAAATAGTTCAAATTGCAACTGTAATAAATTATCATCACAAACCTACCTCCCTTGTAAGATGTATTAAAATCAGCTTTAGATTCTGAAACAGAATTTCATTTGAGGTTTAGGGTTTTTTGTGAGTTATATGTTCTGTAGGATACTCTACTTTATCTTATATATATTTCTTCACTTGTTCTAATATAAATTTTTTTTAAAAAAAAATCATTAGTCTTTATTGTTTATTAAACTATCAAAACATCAGATTACCACCAATTCTTTTCCTTGCACAAACTATTAAAATAATACCAATCTCCACACAGTAGTGCCACCTACTGCAAGCTATAATAATTAATAGAAATCAGAAGGTTTGCACATTTAAATCTCTATCTAGTGCTTACTCATCCATAAGCTAGAAAGTAGTCTGAAGATATTGGATGAACTAAGTAAGTATGTAAATGCACAAACCTGACATCTATTGAATACTATAGCTTTCATTAAGTGGCACTATTGTGTTTTTTATTATTAAATATTGTTTGTAATTGGTATATATATAATACCGAAAATTCAGTTAATAGAGACAATTTTATTATAATATGATCTTTGAGGTTAGAATGGCAGAGTTCGAAGTTCATGGATCGCATTCTCAGCCATGTGGATTCTGGAGCTTGATATTTCTTAAGTTACACTGCAATAAATCGTTTTTTTTTAATGTAATATTATATTTGAAATATAGGCATTCTTCATATACCTGGAGCTTAATTGTAAATATAGAGGATTTGAACACAGACTTTCAAGCACCCTTCAACTATCCGCACTATAATCATACCACTGACACACATGACCACACACATGTAGAAAGTATAAAATAATCACCAATATACATATTTCGTGCTGAACCAGAACTCTTCAGTTGGTCCAGATTATCATCTCTCCCCCCACACATATATAATCAGTCCTCAGATTATATTAGGATGGCAAATCCTCATATTTAATAGATAGGCTTCAATTTACTCCAACTTCCAATTATTTAGACATCCATACTATTGATGGGCATGCCAATAATATTGGCATCACCATGGGATTTGGGCTTTCCATCAGATTTTCTATGGTAGGGATGGCTGAAGAGTTGGGAGATTGGAGGTCAATTAAAATGTGAAGATTTTCTATCTTAATATAAACTGAGCACTGATTATATATATGTGTAGAAGATGATAATCTGGACTAACTGATGAGTGCTGGTTCAGCACAAAATATGCATATTGGTGATTATTTATCTTTTCTGCATGCGTGTGGCATTTATACCAGAGGTATGAGAGAGTGTGGATAGTTGAAAGGTGCTTGAAAGTCTGTGTTCCAATTCCCTATATTTGTAATATTTGTATTATGAAAAGTAATTTTTTGCTTTATTTGCATAATAAAATAATCTTTAAAACAGACGAATTAATAAAACCTGTTTGTGCATATTAGAGGTGTGTTTGTGTTTTGACAACACTTATGGTTTAAAAATAATGAAATAATACTATTATTGACTTTATTTACCAGATATTATATTTTGTGTAAAAATTTAAACTTCACTTATTTTTTTGCTTCTTAAAAGAATGATATAACATGGTTAAGAATCATTGAAATTATTTTAAAAATCAATGTTTGGAAACGCAGTTGATATACCGTTTATTGAAAATTACATTTCTTTTATAACTCCTTCTTGACTTAATATAACTTATATTTACACAATGCTATTTTAATACCAAATTCTTTTCTTTTACCACATTTATGCTATCTAGTGTAAGTATTAATAATTATTACTTTATACTAGATAGCATAACTGTGGTAAGACAGAATTTGCTACTAAAATAGTATTGTGTAAGTTAAAGTCAAGTGTTGTCTTACTGATTATATAATAGAGATGTCTGTAGTTATTAAAAAACTAGTGTCATCATAATATATACTGAATTGGTTTTCAATCTGTAAGACTATTTAAACATATTATCTTAGATTGAAAACATTAATATGTTTTTCAATTAGCAGGTAGCTTAATAGTAAAAGAAAAAAATGAAAGTTTTGGCTGCTAGAGGAAAAATAATTAGATCCAAAAAATTCAGTCCAAAAATTTCTCTTTGATGAAAAGCTATAAGGCAGAAAATAGTCTGGGGATTTTTGATAGGACAACAGTGGAGAGGGATCTATGAAGCATCTGGCATCCATTGATTATTAATGCTTACACTAGATGGCGTAACTGTGGTAAGAGAAAAAAAGAATTTGCTGTTGAAATAGTTCTCCATCTTGTTGAATGAACTACTATTGATTAATGTCTAAATTGAAAAAAAGTGGAGAAATACAAAACTCCTCTTGGTTTTTTAAGATTCATTTTTTAAATTATTAAATAGTCCAACTTTAAGTTTTGAGCTCATATCATTTGATTTACTCTAATTATTATTATTGTTTATACAATTTTTATTTGTTTTCAGGTTGTCTGTTCAGCCCCGACCTTTGCAGCTCAACAGAATTCTGCTTCAATGGTAAGTGAGCTTATATTTCCTATGCATAAATCCTTAATATGTGATATTGTTTATATTTAAATGATATTGTTTATATTTAAATATTTTCACTAGTTTTTTGGGGGAAAATTTATAATCCTCTTATGCATCCCATTGCAACCTATCTTGAAGTATTGGTTTCATCACTCTATTTTTTGTCCTGAAATTTTCCAATTCCATTTAATAGGGCAGTACAAGTATATTGTATATATTTAACCAGATTTAAGTAAAGGGGATTTAAACCCAGACATTCAAGCTCTCTACAAATTATCTATTCTATCCAATATAACCAACACACATAACCACATACTTGTGAAAAAGACAAATGATCTCTAATATATGTATTTGATGCTGAACCAGCATTCATCATTTAGTCTGGATCATTATCTTCCACACATATATTTAATTCATGCTTGGCTTATATTAAGATAGCAATTACACCCTTTAATGGATAATCTTCAATTTCTCTCCTCTGTCCAAATGCTTCAGCTATCCATGCCACTGAAAATCTGATGCTGGAATGCTCAAAGCTCTTGATGATGCCAATATTATACTCATATCCATCTTGACTCTAAGTCAATCTGACCCTTCATATGTAGAAACTTAATATGTTCAGTTAAATATCCAGAAGAGGGATAGGTAGAATACAGGCTGAATATACTTAAACTAGATGTAATTAAAGGGATAGGGAGTTTGAAAGTCTGTGTTCAAATCCCCTTTAATTACATATAGGTTAAATATATAACTATACTTGTATTTCAATATATTCAGCCTGTATTCTGCCATCTCTTTTCTGTGAGTTTAAATGGACATATTAAGGTCCTACATGTGAGAAGTCAGATTGACTTAAGGTCAACATGGGTATGGCTATAATATTGGCATAATCAAGGGCTTTGAGCATTCCAGTATCAAACTTCAGTGATATGGATGGCTGAAGAGTTGGAGAGGATTGAAACCTGTCCATTAGAGTGTGTAGATTTGATATCTTAATATAAGTTGAGCATTGACTATGTACATGTGTGGAAGATGATGATTTGGATCAACTGATGAGTGCTGGTTTAACATAAAATACTTATATTGGAGATCCATTTATCTTTTTCCCATGGTTATATTGGATAGAGTGGATGACTGTAGGGAGCTTGAAAGTCTGGGTTCAAATCCCCTTTAATTCCATTTAATAGTAATTGCTTCTCAAAAATATATTTATTATTTTTATTATATATTAAACTTTTGTCAAATAGTCTGTAAATTATATGATATCTCAAGTAGATATGACATAGGTACATATTATCCAGTTGTTATTATATATATGTAAATTCATTGAAAGCAGTCAATATTGAGACAATACCAGTATCGATAACAATCAACCATCTTAATCTGTTGTCAAGGCAACCTTTTATTAACAAAGGTGGAAGTCCACCTTTATTTATTCATTTATATGTATACATAAGATTATGTTCAAGATAACTCTCTATTATCACAGTAAATCCTCAACAGCTGGCTTCAAAGGTTCATAAGAAGTAATGGTGGTATAATAACTGCAAACCGTTTATTACTATTAATGAAAAAAAAAGCAATTGCAGATAAAACAGGCAAAACTCTCCATACAGTAGTGCCACTCAGTGCAAACCAGAGTAATCAGTGGATGCCAGAAGGCTTGCACTGAGTGGCACTACTGTAAGGGGAGTTTTTGCTTGTTTTAATGACAGTTATGAGCAAGCATAAGACATGGTGATCATGTGATGTTTAGTGGTTCAATTGCAGATAACCCACATTTTGTTCTAATAACATTCTATATGGAAAATATATCACTTTTACTATTAATATTAAAAGAAACATTAAAATTATTTTAATCAGATAAAAAAAATGAAAAATTTATAAATGCTTTCAGCTATACAGGTATTAATATTTGTTTAAATACAGTTTAATGAGAAAAAAAATTTGAGTTTGCTGTGTGTTTAACATGAGAGAATATTGGCTTGACATAAAACAAATAACTTACAGGTTAAATTAAATTTTTAATTATTTTACAAATTACTACTATTAAGTGACCCTATGTAGGCACTAAAGATTGCCCACAGAGAGTGAAATTATTGATACAAAGAAGTTTAAATAAACCTCCTTAAATAAGTAAATATAACCTGTTCTGAATTCAGATTAACAAATAGTCTATTATAACAGTCAAACTGCAATCACAACCTTCGAAGTGCATTCCAACAATGTATTACTTGAACAATAAACTAATAAGGCTCCAGATTAGATAGAGTTATAAATGTAAATTCATTGAAAGCAGTCAACACTTAGATAATACCAATATCAGTAACAAATCGACAATTTCAATTTGTTGTCAAGGCAACTACCTTTTATCAATAAAAGTGGAAATCAGTATATATTGTGATGTACACATTTTGCCATCTATGGTTTCCTTGTAGTGTATAATTAACTAAATAAATAAACTAATTAGAAGGGTCATATGTTTAATGAAATATATTTTATTGTTTTAAATGAATCTGGAGTAAGTGCACCATTTGTTTATTAAATTTAAAATGAAATATTTTATTTAGGTTATTATCGAATGGCAACAATGCCTTGTTAGGCTTAGAAGAAAGAGAATCATATGTTCACTAGCCAGGGTTTAAAAAAAGGAAAAGACTGCATTTTGGGTTACCATAGCTACAGAAACGATTTCAGCAAGAAGAACACTCATACTTTCTTTTGCTTAAAAGTTTGTGCTTATTTACCTTACATCTATAAATAGATTCTGGACTTATAGTAAAGAAAGATGCACTGTGAATAGGAAAAAATACTTGGAATGGGGGAACAAAACTTCCCTTCATTTAATATCTTTATTACTAAATGGAATGATTTCACAACAAAAGCTATGCCTAACTATCATGAATCCATGAAATTATCAGAATTTATCATGGATTGTAATAACGACAAAGGAATAGATGAATATCATTTAAGGATAAAATGTTCATGGAAACCTATATTTGTATTTTGTTATAATTGATACGCCAAGGAAATTGTCAAGGGATAAGGGAATCTAAGCAGAAATTATATATACTGTATAAGCTAAACTTGGTAACAGATGCTAGAAGAAAATTTCTTCTAAATTATCTATATGATATAAATTTTATTTATTAATAATGGTTAAGCGTAGCAGCTCAACGATAAAATATTTATCAAAGTCTTTTTTATTAATTATCTTATCATTCAATAAAGGCTTAAATAGTAGACTCATATAATTAAGACTTAAATCAACAATTGTTAATGTATTAATTTTTTTGTGTAAGAAAGAGTTTGTCATTGACCCTTTTATGACTGTATGCTTTAATAATTCTAAGTATAGATTGTTTCTATTAATTATAATCTAGCAATTATAAAACAATATTATTTATTAGATTGCAGTTGGTAAAATTAGAACTATGATCTTTGTCTTGGCATCTCAATGAGTTAATGTTTACTTCAATAAATATTATTATTAAATATTACCAAAATCACACTATTCTTTATTTTACTGTAATGTCCTATAAATACAATTTATCCAAACCACTTTGGTGGTGATTTATTAAGATGTATTTCTGACTGATTTTCCTGCTGAACTTTCACATTATTTTACAAAAGCCATTAAAAGATAATAAAACATGTTTTGTCAATATCAGTGACAGTAGCAAGGACAATCTTCACAGGACAATGAAAGAAGACCTTTTGTAATTCTTTAGAACAATGGATCCATTAACCAGATAACTCTTTAACAAGCCAAAAAATATAATTCTTGTAATGTGGGTGGCAGTGGTCTCAGCTACAACTTTATTGCTGCATTCCTTCCCTAATAAAATGGTAGCTTTGAAATAACCTAATCATTTCATACTTTTGGATTGATTCTAGCAAAAATTTTATAATCCACATCTTTCAAAGGAATGCATCAGAGCTCATGGAATATTAATTTATAGGGAGAGTCTTCAAATAAAATATTATGTTAATACTTAGTTTAAATTGGTGTATTTCTTCAATCCATAAATAATTGTAATCAATCATAAAGAGTAGAGCACATTGTTAAAACAAATGTGTTTTAAATTTATCCACTAGAGGTCTCTCTCAGTCCCAGAATATTTTTATATTTTAATGTGCCACTTTGTATAGCATTGATTTTATATGTTAGTTTGTTATGCTGGATTCCTTCCTATTATATAATAGGAGGTTCTAATCTTTGTATGCAAATTAAAAGTTTATTGAGGTACGGAGTCTGTTTTTTTATTCCTAGCTGGAGCTGGAATTTTAGCTCTCCCACACCTATTTGAATAAGCCACTTAATTTCTGCTGGAAACTCTCAGTACAATCATTATTAGGCATTTGACAAAGTATCCATTAAATTTTGGCCTCTGTATAATGATGGTCAAGTAGTCTATATTTAAATTTACCTTTTTCCAGCAGATTGTAACTGAGGATTTATGGAGAAGAAATGTGTTGCAATGAGATGAAACAAAGATCATTAAATAGAGAATATATTGCATATTTATACAGGAGGGGATTAATTGCGAGGTTTCACGCTTAGCACATTAGTCTGGCAAAATGACATTATCTAATTGAATATTTATCTGAATATACATGAATGGGGAGTGGGGAAATGTTGTAGAGAATAAAATCATAAGAGAGCTTTAAGGTCAATTTGCACTTGAGATCCATATTAAAGTGCTGGTTCCAGAAGCTTAGAGAATCTGCATTGTGCTTTTATAAGAGAGAATGGCCTTATAAGATTAAGGAATTCATAAGGATCTTTATTTTGATTATTTTGCAATGGAATATTTTACAAGCAACAGAGTAAATTTTTATTTAGACTTCAGTTATTTATGGCATCATATTGATTGAAGTGTTTATGTCCAGTTATATATAAATATCACTTTTTATATTTTAATAGTTTTTTTAATCACCACTTTTAATTCCCCTGTTAAGCTGGTGGAGATTTTCACACTGGTCATAAAGGATATTAATTAATTCTTTTTTGGTTTTTCTTTCTTTCTTAATCCATCTTCCCTATATTTGTAATTAATGGAAATGTTAGATAACTTATTCCAAGATGTCCAAAATTTCTTTAGCTCTTATTGTATTGCTTTTATTTAGTCTACAGCAAAAAAGTACATCACATCTTTTAATGCACTTTTTATGTCAGTTTTAACTAGTTAGCAATCTTTTTCAGATTAAAAATAATTGCATTACAATTAACTTTGACATAAATGTATATTAATTTCATTTTATATATTTCACATACATTATCATGATTTATAAATATCTTAAACATATATTATGTAAATATATTTAATTATAGGGGATTTGAACACAGACTTTCAAACTCCCTTCAGCTATCCATTCCATCTCAAACCATTGATATGCATGACCACACACATGTGGAAAAGATGTTTGTGCTTAACCAGCACTCCTTAGTTGGTCCTGATCATCATTTCCCATGCATATATATATAATCAGTGCTCAGTTTATATCAAGATAGCAAATTCTCATAATTTACTAGACAGGCTTCAATCTACCTATCCTCCAACTCTTCAGCCATCCATACCAATGAAAATCTGATGACTGAACACCCAAATCCCATGCTGATGCCAATATTATTGTATGCCCATGTTGACCTTAAGTCATCAGTTTAACAACAAAAAATATTTAATATGTATGCATCTTTGTGAAAAGTAAATAAATAAAATATACATTAATCCCAGAATATTGCAGATTTTATTCTAAGATTCACTATAGTGGTCATCAATTTAATATAATAATGTAAAAAAACATTTACCATTTTTTAAAAATGATAGCCATTTCATGAATATGATAATATATATTAAACCATCAAACACCACATGGTCACCATTTCTTATGCTTATAGAAGCTGTTAAAACAGAGGCAAAACTCTCCACATTGTAAAGCCACCCAGTGCAAACTAGAGTAATCAATGGATTCATGAAGGTTTGTGCATACCATTTAGTGCCTACTTATCCAATATCCCCAGACTAATCTGTAGCTTGTGGCTTTCATCAGTGAGGAGTTTTGGATCTGAGGTCATTGCAGCTAGATTTTAGGAACTAATGCAACTCTCCAGCAGCCACCTTTTATTTGTTTAGTTAACGTAAAGCTATGAATCCAAAATGAAAACAATAACGTTTTTAGTCAAGTTCATTCCCTTGTATAGTCACATAGATCTGACCCCAGTTCAGCATCTATACATTTTGGTGTCTTTGGCTCTTTAATAATCTTAATCACCATCATTCCAAAGGGCAGGATTGATTTTAAATCCTTAAACATTACATGATCACCATTTCTTATGCTTACACAAACTGCTAAAACAGAGGCAAAACTCTCCATACAATACTGTCACCCAGGGCAAACCAGAATAATGTATTAAGAGTTTTGCTTTTGTTTTAATTGATGATCTATTGGGTAGTAATTGTATTAAAACTACTTCATTTGAGAATAATCTGGTGAGTTCATATTAAAAAAATACAGAGTTTATTCATTTGCGATATTGTTTTGATTATAAAATTAAAATACGATTAATACAATTATTTAATTTTCATCCAATATCCTTGCAAAGGGAATCAGTATTTCATTTACGACATATCTATTGAAAAATAAGATTTTCACCATTATTAACTCCAAAAGCAAAAAGAAGGATGATAGTTTCATTCAGTACAATACATAATCAAAACATACTTTGATCAGAGACAGCAACAAAATGCCTTAAATTTTAAAATATGTATACCTGATAAAAAGTATATTCAGTCAATCAATATTAAATTTTTATCAATATTATTTTGCTTGTATCTAAAAGTACTATTATCATAATTGTAAAAAATGTCATTGTAATTGTAAGTTATTTTGGGGGAACAGGAGAAGAAAATGATTTCATGCATTATGCAGTTAATAAGCAATTTTATACGAATAAAGGTTACTAAATATAAGTTTTAAATATCATTCATTCATTCAGTTTTAAATTAATAATCTGGTATAGTAATTTATTTCTTATATATTTGAGATAATGTCAACTTTTATTGTAAACATAAAAGAATTCATTGTCAATAATAAAAAAAAAATCCTTTACAATATTAAAATTACTACAATCAACTATATATTTCATTTTTTAAATCTAATTTTTATTGCATTTATCTAAAATAAATTTATGAATTGTTGCTTTAATAAATCAATAATAGTATTGCAAAAAAAATCCATGCTTTATTGGTTAAATATTCCAAAAATTAAAAATTTTGAAAATAGATCATAAAATATACCAGAAATAAAATTTAAAATATACATTGTTTTAAGTAATTTTTGCTTTTTACATGCTTTAGGTTGATAAATGCCATTTCAAGAAATGGTATTCTCTGACTATATAAGTAACAAAATGCAAACCATCAATGAAAAAACTATATATATAAATTTTAGCAATGGAAATGTTTTTGTACAGTATATGTTCATGTAAAAGATCAAGTTAGCCAGTTGAAACTATTGTAAATTAATGCATTTTAAGACAAGCAAGAAACTAGTCTGGGGATATTGGATGAATAGGCACTAGATAGAAATTTTATGCACAAGCCTTCTGGCATCCATTGATTACTCTGGCTTGCACTGAGTGGCACTACTGTATGGAGAATTTGGCTTGTTTTAATAACAGTTATAAGCAAGTGGTTTAAACTAATTTTGTTTTATAAGCATACTTTTTGCTAATTTTTGCCAGAGATAAATCTCAGAGTCTTTACATTTACTTAAGTCAATCAGTTTATGCATGAATTTTTTATAGCGGGTGCTCTCGGAGAAACTCGGACATACTAAGATTGTAAATGATTCCGTGTTGAGTCTGGTTTAGTAAAAAATATTTGCCAGGTGAAAATGGACTAACGGGATCTCACCTCATTATAAAAATAGTAGTGTTCTGAGGCAAATATAGATGTAGTTAAGTTAAATTGCCACCAATTTGATGAAAATTAAGATGTCTCAGATTGAGTTAGAAAATGAAACCGGGTGTTTTGATTACTTATAAACATTTTAATTCAGGAAAGTCAAATTTTATTAAATAAATATTAGATCCACATGGTATATAATTTAAACAAGTTCTTTTTTAGTTTGGTGCGGCAGAAGAGTGTCAGACTCAGGAGCTGAAGGTCCATGGCTCACAGCCCACTCTTTCATTTCAGATTCTTGTACTTCCCTGAATAATAAAGCATTTCATTACTATATTCTTTCTAAGTCAGAGCCCACTCTTTCATTTCAGATTCTTGTACTTCCCTGAATAATAAAGCATTTCATTACTATATTCTTTCTAAGTTTCCAGAATGCTTTGTTGCAGTGGCAGACTCTGAAGCCCAAAGCCCTTGCATCACAACACAAGTCTGTCACTTCTGATGCTTAAATTTTTTATGCAACTTCTGAATAATAAACCATTCTGAGTTTCCAGCATGCCTTGCCCTAATGGTAGAATGGCAGACTCTGGAGTTCAAGCTCTATGGATCACAGCCCATCTCTATTACTTCTGATGCTTGAATTTCACTCCTAGAGTGCTTTGCTGCAGTTGTAGAGTCGCAGATGCTGGAGCTCAAGGTCCATGGATCACAGCCCATCTCTATTACTTCTGATGCTTGAATTTCACTCCCAGAATGCTTTTCTGCAGTTGTAGAGTGGCTGATGCTGGAGCTCAAGGTCCATGGATTACAGCTAAGCTCTATTACTTCTCATGCTTGAATTTTATTCCCAGCATGCTTTGCTGCAATGATATAGTGGCAGAGTCTGGAGTTCAAGGTCCATGCATTACAACCCAGCTCTGTTACTTGTGATTCATTTTCAGAATAGTCTTAACACTTCTGATGTTATCACTTCTGTTGCTTGATGTCATTCCCAGAATGATTTGCTGCAGTTGTAGAGTGGCAGATGCTGGAGCTCAAGGTCCATGGATTACAGCTCAGCTCTATCATTTCTGATGCTTGAATTTCATTCCCAGAAGGCTTTGCTGCAGTTGTAGTATGACAGACTCTGGAGTTCAAGGTCCATGGATTACAGCCCAGCTCTATCATTTCTGATGCTTGAATTTCACTCCCAGAATGCTTTGCTGCAGTTGTAGAGTAGCAGATGCTGGAGCTCAAGGTCCATGGATCACAGCCCATCTCTATTACTTCTGATGCTTGAATTTCACTCCCAGAATGCTTTTCTGCAGTGGTAGAGTGGCAGATGCTGGAGCTCAAGGTCCATGGATTACAGCTCAGCTCTATTTCTCATGCTTGAATTTTATTCCCAGCATTCTTTGCTGCAATGATATAGTGGGAGAGTCTGGAGATCAAGATCCATGCACAACAAACCCCCCCTTTTTATTTTATATTTCTTTTAAAAAAATATTAATACTTTTTTTTTTTTACTTCTGATGCTTGAATTTCACTCCAAGAATGCTTTTCTGCAGTTGTAGAGTGGCAGATGCTGGAGCTCAAGGTCCATGGATTACAGCTCAGCTCTATTACTTCTCATGCTTGAATTTTATTCCCAGCATGCTTTGCTGCAATGATATAGTGGCAGAGTCTGGAGTTCAAGGTCCATGCATTACAACCCAGCTCTGTTACTTGTGATTCATTTTCAGAATAGTCTTAACACTTCTGATGTTATCACTTCCGTTGCTTGATGTCATTCCCAGAATTCTTTGCTGCAGTTGTAGAGTGGCAGATTCCAGAGTTCAAGGTCTATTGATCGCATCCCAGGTCTATCATTTTTGATGCTTGAAATTTATTCCCAGCATGCTTTACTGCAGTATTAGAATGAAAAACTGGAGTTCAAGGTCCATGAATCACAGCCCAGGTCTGCCAGTTTTGATACTTGAACTTCTTTTGAACTCCTGGATATTAATTACTATATTCTGTCAGAGTTCCCAGCATGCTTTGCTGCCATAATAGAGTGACAGCCGCTGGAGCTCAACGTCTATGGATTATAGCTTAATTTTGTCAATTTTGGTGTTCAATCTTTTTATAAAGCCGTGACCAATAAATAATTCAATTATTCTTATTACAGTGAAGCTGCTATTGAAGCTGTATTAATATACAGTACTTTATAAGTTGTACAAAAAATAAAAGCTTTAAAGTTTCATAAATTTTACAGCAGCTATTTTTAGGTCTTGGAGTGCTTTTATGCATTTCACATTTATTCATCTAATTTCTTTGTCCTCTAATTATGAGACTGCTATTTCATTTGCATTGAGGAAACAAGGCATTTAATTGTGATGAAAGACTAATATTTTATTTAATGAATGCAAATGAGTAAACACATATATGTAAATGTTTTCTCTCGATTTATTATTAATAACTATATTATTATTTTTTAAATAGTATAATCTTAATTTAGATATATGTACTAGATATATAAAGCACGTATGGTATATATATGTGTATGTGTGTTAAAAACACTACATGCGCAGTTAAATAAACAATGCTAATCAAAACTCAACAACTAAATATAAGCTATTATATGCAATGTACAATATATGCAATGAAGATTGAAACAAAATCCAGTGGATATCATGCTTCACTATGTTCTTCTTCTTATTATTATTTAAAGAAGAATAAGTGCAATAATAATATTAATTTATTAATGCAGTGTTTCTCACTGTTTTTTGATATTTAAAGAAAGAATATAAAATTAGGGATAGATGGACAGATGGATAATCATCTTTGTTGTCAAATAATCAAAAGTATCCTAAAGTTTGGAAGATTAAGAAAATAATGTGTGTTTAGACATTATGTTATATTCAGAGTAAATTGAAGTGTGTTTAATATTTAATAAGAACTAAAAAGGATATGTTTAAATGTATCATGTCATCTGGTCAAAATCAACATGGAATTTATTGTACTTCAATTTTAATTCGAATGTATAATTATCTGCAGTTAATTATTTTTTTTAATTATTATTATTTGATAAAATCTTGGTAATGAGAAGGTTTAGTTGTTTCATAATTAAACCATTAATACATCATGTCTATTATTTCTTTTCTCTATCATTTCTTTTCCTTACACAAGTTATGAAAATAGTAGCAATTAGTGCCACCTAGTGCAAGCTATAGTAATAATAGATGCCAAAAGATTTGTGCTTTTAAATCAGTATCTTATTTTGATGTAGATGTATCTCATTTGTTCAGTAACAATTAGTTACCCTTAAGCAGTTTAATGGATTTTCTCAAAATATGAAAATAAAGATTGATTATGATGTGTTAGAAGAAGTTAACAACTGCAAATACCTTGGTCAGATTATTAATACAGATGGAAACATAATGGATGAAATTAATCATAGAATTAACCTTGGTTGGAGTGCTTTTGGTAGAAATAACTTGATACTAAAAGGAACTATGCCTGTGTGTTTGAAAAGGCAGGTTTTTAATAAATGTGTTTTACCAGTTCTTACTTATGAATCTGAGACTTGGACCCTTAATAGAAGAGCAATACAGAGACTTCAGACCATTCAAAAAGTATGGAGAGATGCATGTTGGGAGTAACAAGAAGAGATCGAAAACACAATGTATGGGTAAGAAAATAAGCAGGTATTACTGACCTCATTTAAAAAATTATAAAGATTGAAGTAAAATTGGGCTGGACATATTGCTAGAAGAGATGATAATAGATGGACAATTGAAATCTTAAATGGGATTCCAACAGATTGTAAAAAATCCAGAAAGAGACCATATGTGAGATGGATGGATGAAACAAGAAAGTGTGTAGGGGTGATGTGAAGAAGAGAGGCTAAAGATCAGAGAAGATGGATTGAACTTGGAGAGACCTTCATTCTACAATGTATTGATAATGGTTGATGATGATGATGAAGTAGCAGCTGTGTTTACACATGTACACACACATGGTGTTCAGAAAAAACAATTGCAAGAAAACATGTCACTAAATTGTTATATATATATATTTACTTTTCTGTATTTTTAATTTATTCAGAGAATAGTCTTCGATAATGCATTTTTAAATTTAAACAACAATGAATTGTTTGTATTTTAGTGGATCAACCCTTCAAAAAGTATTTATTAGGATTAATTTTTATATTAAATTTGAATAACAAGGTAAAATATGATCAAAATGTAACCTGTAAAAATTTTGCAGCCTAGATAGAAAAGAAATACTACTGGTTATTAAAACAGAAAAAACTCTTCATATCTTAGTACCACTGTGGTGATCATGTGATATTTAGTGAAATTAGTCACGTTACTGCTGTGCTTGAAGGATATAGCTTGTATCATTTCTATTCTAACATTTGCATTATTGTTATTTGTCTGATGTCTGTATATATTTGGAAATATAATTCTAATGATTTTTGATGATCACATAAATAATTTTATCGATGCGATATGAAAACAACAAACAAAATAGATTGGCTTTGATTCATTTAAATAATTCTTAGGAATCTAACTTGAGATTTATCTTTGTAATGTATTCAGATTTGTTTGTTTTTTGAATAGGTTTACATTAAAAATATCTACTCAAAGATTTTCATATTAAATAGAAATGGAAAATTTTATCTAACGATCAAGATAATTATCTCGTCTTTAGTTCAGTCAGCTTCTATTATTATTTGAGAGATTACTGCTTTTTAGTGTGTTTTTCTAGTTTAATTAGTTTTGATTATATCAGAGATGAAATATTTATGTAGATCATTATTACATGAAAATTTCCATTTATTTTTCATATTTAAAATATATGCGTATATATATATAGAGCTACAAATACCTTGGTCAGATTATTAATACAGATGGAAACATAATGGATGAAATTAATCATAGAATTAACCTTGGTTGGAGTGCTTTTGGTATTAAAAGGAAATATGCATATGTGTTTGAAAAGGAAGGTTTTTAATAAATGTGTTTTCCAGTTCTTACTTATGGGTCTGAGACTTGGACACTTAACAGAAGAGCAATACAGAGATTTCAGACCACTCAAAGAAGTATGGAGAGATGCATGTTAGGAATAACAAGAAGAGATCAAAAATGTAAGAGAACAAACAAGTGTTATTGACCTCATTGAAAAAAATAAAAGACTGGAGTTGGGCTGGACATATTTCTAGAAGAGATGGTAATAGATGGACAACTGAATTCTTAAACTGGATTCCAAGAGATTGTAAAAGAACCAGAAAGAGACCACATGTGAGGTAGATGGATAAAATAAGAAAATGTGCAGGGGTGATGTGGAGAAGAGAAGCTAAAGACTGGAGAAGATGTATTGAATTTGGAGAGACCTTCATCCTGCAGTGGATTGATAATGGTTGTTGTTGATGATGATGATAATATATATAGAGAAAGGTAATAGCGTAAAAATCCTACAAAACATTAACCAGACACATATATTTTATATAAATTTGAAGTTTTATTTTAAAATATAACATTAATCATACGTGCTTTTTTCAAATATGGAGATCATTTATTTCGATATTAAACAATTATTACAGATAGGAACACCAACGAATGTTCCATAATGGAAGTAAAAAAACAACAATAATCAAATGAAATATTATTTCTATTTTTGATGATACCTTAAATTCCTTGCTTGAGTTTTATTTATTAAAAATATATTAGTAAGTGACCCCCCCCCCATAGATTTTTTATCAGATAAATAATGTATATTCATTCAATTTGTAAATACCTTTTTTCTCAATTTGTTTGAAGACTGGATGATATTTACTGCCGATCTCATTATCTGCTCTATTATATTTCTATATTTGTAGTTTTAATTACAAATTTTAGAAATCTTGAAATGTAAAAAGAAGAAAAAATATTGAATATTATAGAAACTAATTCTTATAACTAGCTACTATGATAAAAAGAAACCATTATCTTTAGTGAGAAAAGAAAAAAATTGCTTAGTTGAAAACAAATTTGGTGCTTGTGAGTTTTCAAATAACCAAGATGCCATTCTCTATTTTTTGATAAATGTTCAGTTTTGAGGGCTTATAAGCTACTGAAGATGTGTTAGTTGTTAAATTAAAACAAAATTAATAAATTGATTATTAAATTTAAAAAAGGAATTAAGTCTGATAAATTTCATTAATAAGTTTTATTTCATTTTTTTACTTATGACGTGAGAAGTGTTGAAAAGATCTTAGCATTGTCATACTTTGGTTCAATTTAGCGTGTTCCTTTTTGTCAGCAGTTTTTTTTTTGTAAATTGTCATAGTGATAAAAATTTGGGATTTTTCTGCCACAAAATGTGATGCAGTGGACTATTTTGAAAGATACAGGATTCTGCCCTCCCAAAAAGTGTGCATTAATAGTCATGATATGATTACACCCTGACGCAAATAAAGTGTAAATATTGTATTTAATTTATTTTTCATTTTTCTGTTAATAAGTTAACCCCCCCCCCCCAAAAAAAAAAAAAAACCCTCGAAAATAAACTGTAAATATTATGATTAATTTTTCCACAATGATTTCTTTTTTAAAAATAACAATAATAAAAAATAAAATGTTATTATTAAATATGACATTTCTTAGCAAGCATTTTTTAGTAAACATTTGGGGGAAGGGGGCGAAACTGTAGTTTTATCAAAAATATGGGCTGCCATCTCACAAGTACTACTTATTTTTCTTTAATTATGATTTCTGAAACACTCTGTTCATAAAGTTGTTTTCTTTTGGTAGTAAATCAATGAAATTTTCAAATATATTTTTGTCACAAATAGGTAACATATTTAAGATTCACAATATTTGTTATTTATTGTTTTTTGATTGTATATAATAAATGAAGTTGTTAAAAAGAAAAGCAACCTTTTATGTTTGATTTTTTTTTGGGGAATTTTAAAATAACTATACTCTGGCATAATAGAAATTGGAAAGAAAAGTTAAATGATTAGTTGTGAAATTAGAACACCTGAAGTAACCTTTTCCGTAGAGGAACCTTTAACTGCTAAGTCCAATATTACAGCACTAAACTACAAAACACATTGGTATCATTTACTTTTTAGAATTCAAAAGGTTGATGAAATATTTTCATGCCATCGTGTATGACTTTTTTTTTGATAAATACTTTAATAAAAATTTATATATTAAAGCTTCTATTTTAATACCCAATGTCTTTACTGATTATTGTTGAGTAGTTGTCGGCTTTCCAGGAACGTCATTAATTGAGAAAAACTTGAGAATCAAAACTTAAGCATTAATTCATTGCATTTGTAATTGAGATTTTCATGTTCAGGCATAAATTAACACAATGAATAAATATCAGGAATTTAAATGAGAAGAAATATGCCACCATAGTAGGAACAATTTAAGGAAAACAATATATTAACACTACTCTTCATTTTTTTTGTCAAACAGGCTGAAAATATTAGGTTTGAAGAAGAAATAACAATTCAGATAATAATGTCATAGTAAAACTTTCTGAGGGGGGGGAATATTTTGAAAATGGGAGTTAAGACGTTTCCATATTTTTTTGTTACAACATTCTGCATGATTTGGTAGAGAGTCAGACTTGAGATCAGGATCCCAGGATCGATTCTGGCGCTCAAATTTCTTATGAATTCCCGATTAGCATTTTTTACCCTGTACAGTTAAATGCAGTTGGAAGAGCATCTGACTTGGGATTCGAAAATCCCATTCTGGTTCTCAAGCTTCTTACGAACTCTTAAATAATAAAGCCAATAGCATTTTTTTTGTTACAACAATAAAAGATGGCGACATTCCATGAAAAAAAGGGTCATATAAGGGTAGCGTTGTATGAGTTAGTGATTAGAAAAAAGATAGAACAATAAAGTTTTACAATTTAGATAAGAGAAAAGAGATGGAGTTTAAAATAATAAAATCATATATAAAATAAAATAAAAGGTTGACCGCATCATGGACATATTAGAAGTTATTGCTGATAAAGATTATTTATGGGTGCAAATGTTTAAAGAAATGTAAGAAATTCTGAATCATTTGAATAAATTTAAAAATTCAAATCAGATTTTCTGCTACAGTTAAGCTTGAGTAAAGATAATTGAAAAATTATAAACGATATTGAATGAAGTTATATTGGTTTTTGTGTTAAAATTATCAGCAACAAAATAAAAATTTTATTTTTTATAAAAGTCATAACTTCTATGTAATTCAATATTACTGAATAGATTTAAAGTTGGGTTTTATAAAAACAATACCATTTACAACTTTCTTAAACCCTTTATCTTTATTTATATCAAAACTAACAGTTTCGACTGCCCTGCAGTCATCATCAGAGCTACAATATTCAAATATATAATTAATACACTTATACACATATACATAATTAAATACACAAAATAAACAAAAATAAAATATACATTTTAATCATTTAACATTTTTGTTTATTTTGTGTATTTAATCATGTATATGAATATGTGTATAAGTGTATTAATTATATATTTGAATATTGTAGCTCTGATGATGACTGCAGGACAGTCGAAACTGTTAGTTTTGATATAAAGAGTATTGATAAAGTGTTTAAGAAAGTTGTAAATGGTATATGTTAAAGTAGAAATCAATACATAGGAAAAAGAAGAAGAAGAAGAAGAAAAATAATATCTCCTGCAGTCAATTTTTAAGAATTAAAAGAATTTGCATTGGCAAAAATTTCAGCAAAATAACATATGAAATATCTTAAAATATATGAAATCTTTAGATGTTGATAGAGAGGAACTTCTTTTATCTAAGAAAAGAAGTGGCCAATTGGAAGTTCCATCACCAGTTCTTACTTTTTATAATGATTTATCAAATATTAACTACATGCTGCAGAAACACTTTAACATATTAAATTCAAAGATGATCTAAAAGTCTATTGTTTCCAATTTACATAATGTATTGAAGACATAAAACATGTAAGGATAGACTTGTAAAAACAATTTAATTTCTGATTTTGGTTCAGATGTCTTACAAAGATTTAAAATAATATTTCCTCAAATATATCAATTATAAAAGTATAAATTTAATATATTTAATAGAATATAGTAGATGCTTGGAACTGTTTTGCAGATGAGTCGGCAAACAGTCTAGCCATAGATTTGACATTTTACATAAATAGGAAGATAGATCAGTTTCCGAATACTTCAATTTACCAGTTCACTTAATAATTGAAGAGTGGTAATATTATATAATAATCATTCCTCCATAAGATATGACTGGGCAGCCAGCAAATGTCATTTAGGTTTAAGATTTAGGCTCCTATCCTTTGAATAGAAAGGTCATTACAAATTCAACATCATATGACTTTAAATTTTACAAAAATACAACAAGAGAGAAAATGGAAAGTTTTTTCATTTATAATTTTCAGACTTGACATCATCCTGGTATGAACAAGAATCTCAGCATTATTACTCCTTGAATTACTTAGTTTCCTAATGCTCTTCTTCTTTCATTATTTTGTATATTTTTCATTCATTAATTATTATTGTTTAATATGTTAAGTAATAATATATAATTTTTTATATACATATGATTTTTGTATGCATTTTTTGCATAGACATATGTATATATTGTACAGGGTTTTTTTTAAATTTAAATAATGAATGGTTTAATTATTATTTATATAAAATTTGATAAGAAAATAATTAGTCTTTTTTATCTTTTTATAATAATAAAAAAGATATTTATCAAAATAGATTACACGTAGACTGTTTGTAAAAGATTATTAATCTATAAGAATTGATTGCGTTCGCCAGATATGTAAATGATTTTTAATATTTAAGTTTGAAAGGTTGTATTTTCTATTGAAAATCAGTTCTCAGGTTGAGATATTAAAAGCGGTTTTGTAGAGAAATAATTACGCTTTGTTTTTATCTATATATAATGATAGCAGTATTATATGCTATTGCAGCTGCTTGATCACGTTTATGCTCACTGTAAAACATATTTTCATATTGTGCAGAAGAAAGCAATCCTTTACTTCAGTATTATGAAATAATGTTTGTTTTTAATGAATAAGAATATCATTTGCATAATCCCCAGCAATCAATGTTATCTTGCCATTTCCCAATAATACTGTTATGACTACTACTATTGTTTTTCACAAATCACAATCTGTCTTCTAAAATAGTTATGATAATTCCATCATTGAAAGGTATTAAATTAAAGTTAGTACTATTATATAAGGCGTTACTCTGAGAAAACATTGGACATATTAAATACAATGTTAAGGCACTGTCAGTGGTTAGAACAGGCAAAACTCTTCATGTAGTAGTGCCCTCAGTGCAAGCCAGAGTAATCAATGGATGCCAGAAGGCTTGTGCATAAAATCCCCATCTAGTGTCTACTCATCCAATATCCCCCAGACTAGTTTCTGGCTTATGGCTCATCAGTGAGGAGGCTTTGATCTGAGAGCACTGCACCTAGATCTTAGGATCTAATGCAATCCACCAGCAGTTACCTTTTATCTCTACTTAACTACAAAACTATGAGAATAAAAATTGAAAACACAATAATGTTTTCATCTAAACTCATTAGCTTATATTGTCATATAGGTCTGAAGTTAGTTCAGTACCTATATATTTTGGTGTTGTTGGTTCTTTAATAACCATATTACCATTATTCTATTAGGCAGGATTAGTATTAAACACCAGATATCACATGATCACCATTTGAGCAAGCATAGGAAATGGTGATCATGTGATGTTTGCACTGTCAGTACTGAGCACCAGCAAACTTATGTTTAGAACAAATGTCCGGAAATTTATTACAATAAATCAAGAGCAACATTAATATCAGATTAAAACAATATATATATCCAGTAAAATAAATTCTCCTATCAATATTTTTAGAACATGAAAAACATTTAGTCGTGTAGGGATAGTTTTACACTGAACATAATGATAGGAAACAAAATTAATGTCTTAAACGATGAACAGAAAATCTAATAGTATTCATTTGATTTCATTTTGGGAAAAGTGCATTTCTATTTGTTGTTGTTTTGAATATAATAATGGGTTTTTGACAAGAGAGATCAGCTATAACAATATATTAAGATTGTATTTTTTTTTTTAAAGTTGTCTCTTAGTATAAGGTATTATTATTACTTTTGTTAATCTGTCTTACTGTGTAACTGTACAATGATAAAAATATAGCATTTGAATAGGGGAAATCCAAATCCAAATTTCAATTTACTTCCTGTACATTCCTTCTCTCAAGTGATAACAAATTACCCAAATTATTTGACTACTATCCGATAATACTTATTGTGCAGCTCATATAAGAAAATATCGAACAGATTTATTAAGATTCTTTCATCTTAGTATTGATGTTGTGGGCTTTAATAATACACAGAACAATTATTAAATGAAAATTAGCATTCCAACAATAAATACATTTATTGTATCAAGAAATTTTCTCAACAGTTGGCTCAAAGCCAATTTGTCAACAGATGAGCTTAGTTTTGTAATACAAGTTTATTGTATAAATTTTTATAATTTTCCTGGAAGTGGAATAATATGTATGTATAGTATTTAAACCACTAAACATCACATGATCACTATTTCTTATGCTAGCACATTACTGTTATTAAAACAGACAAAAATCTTCATACAGGAGTACCATTCTATTTGAAATCTATTTTTTATTATTAGCATTTTGTGATATTGGTCAATAAAAAAAAACTGAATCATATTTTCATCTTTATTCTAAAAAATAAGCTTTTTTTAATTTATAAACCATTTTATTTTTGTAGTTTATTAAAAATATCATTTAATTATATGTTGTAGTGGAAAAAGTGGTGGGTCAGTATTGAATTGTTGCTATTTAATACGGTATTTGGTAATGACATTATCAGGTGACCGATAGTGGAAAGAATTTCGAAATGAGGGTTAATTGCATGACCAAGAATACCCCTCTTTAAGATAAGATGCAGCGTATTTTAGAGAATTGTAGGGTGCCGTTATCAAGATTGCTTTTAATATGTTTATAGATGTATGCTCGCGCTTATCGCCTTTGTATTAATTTTGGACATTGCATTACGTTTTGTTTGAATCATATTTTGTTGTCATTATTTTTTTTTATGTTTTCAGTACTTTATTATGGGAATAAATGCACAAATTATTTTTCCTTTATACGATTTTATTTATTATTATGAAAATACTTTTTACAACTTGCCAAAAAATATCTGAACTTCTGTAATGCTTAAATCATAATCGGTAATGATAAAATTTTGCTATATATATATATTTAAGCCAGTTTCATTGTTTGCAAATGATAAAGCCTGAATTATTACGAATAATAAATAAGCTTTGTCTATTCACTAGAAGAAGCCCTAAATAATTAAGCCTTTCTCACTCTGATCTTTCCGGCATCTTTTTTTTTTGTTAAATTGAATACGGTATTGTTGTGCATTGTGCTGCCATCTATAGTTTCCATAATTATTCTTCACATCAATAGATGGCGATTGAAGTGTGAAGAAAGTAATAAACGATGACGGACTGTTTCTATTAATTTAAAAACATACATGTACTGTGCTAAATGAGATTTTAGTGTAGAATTACACATGGGGGAGGGGGAATGAAATTATAGCTTTATAATTAATATTTTAATAACTGGATAAAAACAACATGTATAAACACATAAATTCAACAGTATTACATTTTATTATGATAAATTGTTTTTTTGAAAGAGCAGAATTAAAATACAAAGGAAAAATATAAAGTTATTATATATATAGTTGCAGATAGATTTTAATTATATAAATTTCTTTATTTCTCCTCCACTAGAATTATATATTATTTATTTATTTAGCATATGAATTTAGACATTATCACTATTAATAACAAAATATAAAGAGACTTCTAGAGATTGCATTTAAAGTTGGATTCACCAGTGACTTTATTGAGTCATTTATAATGTGGTTCATAGTTTATATTTGTCCATTTTTATAAAGATCAGTGACTTATAGAAGGAGATGAGCACAACAACTTATGATTTGTCCTCAATTTGTTAATGAGATTCCAGATGTTCATAGGTAACTGCCTTTTTTGCTGGATTTGAAAAAAAGAAATTTATTTGGAATCTCAAAAGAATTCATTTTTTTTATGCCACAATCCTTTGATTGTAGATTCTTGATTGAATATCCAAAATAGGAATTGTTATCCTATCTTCAAAAAGACTGACTGTTTATTGCCAGATCCCCTTCCTTAATGGAAACATTAGGATTTAGTGAGCATTATTGTCTATTGGCCTGTCCATGCCACTGGCTATGCTATCTATCTGTATATGCATAGATTCATAGCAATGAAAGCTCAATCCGATCTAGATAAGATGGAATCTGGACTAGTCCATTATTTGAAGGCAAGATGAGACATGACAGGAATCTTGATTTGAATCAAGTCTTAGGTTATGAAATTATATCTTGAGTTATTGGCAAGTCTGACCTGCTTAACACTTCATAATACATGTTTACAAGCAATATGCATTAGTACATGAAACTAATGTTTTTACATGGAAACCAGACTTTATCTTGATGGGCTTGGTTAAAATAGTATATTATGAAAATATAGTATGTATTCAGCAACAATAAGACAATTCAGTTTTTCTAAATGAAACCTGGAGGATGAGAATTTTTTGCTTTACAAACAGTTGATATTGGTCAGATTATATATTTTCAAATTTTATTCTTACCTCAGTGCACATCTTTCACCATAGCTCAATCATATCACAATTATTCTCAATCTTTATTGGTCAGAGTATATATTTTATAATTATTGAAAATATTTTCATAAAATGTCTTTAAGATTAAAACTTGCTACTTGTCTGTTTTAATTTAAAAACAAATATCTTCATCTTAATGTAGCATACTTCTGTTTTTATGAATAAAATTTGTTTTTAAATCTCTTCAGAATACCTTTTCTTTCTAATGTTCATCATATTGGTATCACGGTATATCTCTTTAACAAGACCAAACATCATCTATCTTTTATAAATTTAATTTTGCAGAATAGTCAAGTGAAAGCAGTATTAATAACATGAAGAATTAAAAATGGTTGGAGAATTAAATCTCAAGAAATATAGCCATTTGACAATCTTTTTTTGATGTGTTGGAAAAAAACCAAATGGTTCATTGTTTGGGAATTAATATGAAATTTGATTCATTTAATTATCATGTGATCCATAGATCTTGATCTCCAGATCCTCTCATTCTTCCACTGTATCCAATCACTCAAAGCTTTGATGTATTGAAAGAAATAGGTTGAGACAGTTGGGTGTCTCATGGCACAATGTACATGGATATATATAAAATTGAAAGGAGAAATAAATAAAAAAAATTGTAAATATCTTTTATATTTCACTGGAATAACAGTTGAGGATTAAATAATAATTTTGAATTTAAAAAATTATTATAAATTAAACATTTAAAAAGGTCTACTTAATTAATGTTTCACTCTGATTTTGACAATTAAAACATGTTTTTATGTTACAATAGATATACTAGTAATTATAAAATTTCACTATCTATTTTAATTAGATTAAGACATTTTTTAAATTAAAGTTTGTATAACATTTTATCAAAAAGATGTTGTTGAAAGGATTAAGAAATACTTTTAGATACAAATTTGGTATTTAATTAAGACTAATTAAAAAAAGATTCATTAAATATTTTTTAAAATCAAGACAAAGAAAACATTTTAAATTATGATGTTTTTTAAAATTCCATGATACAGTACAAAAATGGATTTGAATCATTCAAGGGACTTACAACAGTTTTACAGTAATATGATTATGAAGTTATAACTGAAGGTGCAGATTACAAATCAGCTGCTGCTGCTAATATTATGTTGGTAGAGTTTGGATTCACATGGAAGTAAAGGTGCTGCTTTTCTGTGTTCCATAGTCCATAATGTGTACTAGATGGCTGGTTTGCCACCAGTACACCAAATGATAGAGACTGAATGGAGTTGATTGTATGTCAACAATTATTTGATTATACCTTTCCTGAAGATGTCATTAGGCCAGCTTACAGAGAGATTGCAGTGTAAGCTGAAGGATTATCATTATATGACTATATATGCTGATTAATCTAATATGAAAAAAGTTATTACACCCACATGTACATAGTATGCATACAGGAGTTCGACTTCACAAACAGGTATTAGTTGGTGAGTAAAATATTTCATTTATAAGATTTAAAAGCAAATAACTTTTTCTAAATTATATAAATAAATAAAAATTTGAAAATCTTTCATAAATATTGGAAATGAAACAGCAAAAGTCTGAATTTAGAAGAACTTTCCAAACCAGATCTAGTGATGTTTTTTTTAAAGGGAAACTTTTACTTACCATTAGGAAAAATGGAAATTAATAATATTGATCTGAAGGGAGATAATAATACACGTGTTGTTTATAGTATACATTTTTTATATTGAATTAATTGTCTTGTAAAAATATAGCAACATGGATTTATTAAGTTTATTTAACTAATGAATTATTATTATGATATAAATATGAGTATGTCAAAATTATTATGCATTATAAAAATGAATTCTGTTATTGGTTCATAGAATTTAAATGTTAATATTAACTTATTATATAGCAAATCTGAGTGCTTATATATAAGTATAGTTTATGTAAACCTATTGAGATATATGTAAATTACAATGTTATGGCATATTTTTTTGTATTATTCTTATCAAAATCAGAATGCTGAATTTATAATGTACTCAATAAATTTATATATCATTAAGTTATTCCAGTGAATTCATTTAATCCTAGATTAGGTTTAAAACATTGTATATTAGTATTATCTCTTTCTCACAGTAACAGTTATAGAACTCTTGCTCACTGATGCAGATTCATGCATAATGGTCAATTATGCAGATTGGGGTTTAAGTTTAGTCTTATGGACATTCAGATGATGATGATGCTGATGATCCTGGTTGATGCAAAGGAATATTTTTTAAAGTCCATGCACTACATTTTATTTAGTTTTTATTATTAGAAATTAATTTTATAATTGGCCAGTACATTAATAGTACTAAGTATCTAGAGGGCATTGATGATGATCAGCATGTTTTAGTATTTCAACATTATTTTTTTAATTGTTATATTCTTATGGATTAGCACTTAAGTTTGTGCATCCAAATTATTGTTTATATAATCTGCCCCAAGTTTGATAAAGTCTAAATAATTAGCCTGGTTTATAAACCATTTTCAAATTCATTTACAAGGTTGACTGTTGATTTTATTCTTGATCATTCATGATGATGAATGATTCTTCTCTGTAATTGAACTTAGAGTTTGTTCTTGCGATCTCTCATATTTATTTATTATATTATTAACTGGGGATGATGATGATGGAGTGCCATCACCCCAGGTTTACTGCTAAGTTCATACTATTACAATATGGAACTGAAAAACTGATTTGTAGAACTATTAAATCAATGAATATACTCTTTTATATGATAATAAAAAATGTTTTACACAATTGGAAGATTTTAGTCACTTTTGAAATGATTACTTGTTTTATGTCCATTGTATCATCAATTCATTTAGATTTGGACAGAAATATCCAGCTTGAAAGTTAAAATAGTATGTATTTCTGGTGAAAACTGTGTTCCATTAATTGGAAGAAAAATGCCATATTAAATTTCCGAGTACTCAAATATTACCATGAGAAATATTAGCTGCACACTGAAATCTACTTCTTTGTAATGGTTTCCTAATCTTTAATATATTCTTTCACCAGGTATTGTAAGAGATATTGTCTTACAGAAAATGTTTAGAAAGCTATTAAACAGAACGGACTTTCCAATAACTCAGCATATAGCTTCACCATTTAAGACTCATCTCAAATCAAGATCACTTTTTTGGATGTTCAAGTAAGATACTACAATCAAATAATTATGACAAAAAATAGAGTTCAAATGAAAACATCATATGGATATGATCTTCCTATACATTATTGAAGTCTTTTCAACATATTCAGGATTATGCATGTCCATTGCATTCAATCTTTTTATAAATCAAATTTAAAGATCATAGACTTATGTAGATGAGGTCAAACCCAAATCATGTACCATACAGGTAATGGTTGTCATCTATGGTTGATTACAGTGGCAGAATTGAAGGACTTAATAAAGACACCAGTGATTTTAACTTCTGGTTGGAATCTCTACAGTTTTCTTTATGATATTTTGTCAAAAGTTTTTTTTTTTTTAAAAAGCTAAATAAAATAATGGAAACTGAAATTTTTGATGATGTAACTGAGAAAGTTTAAAATATGGTGGTGCATTAACTTCCCAATTATTGGAATTGTTTTAGGAATGTATGGATCTATAAAACAGTGCCATCTGATCTTAAGAATGTTTACATTATTCCAACTCATAAAAATAAAAATATAGAAAGGGCTGCATTAATTATTATGGAATATTCTATAACAGAAGTATTTTTAAAAATGTTGTTGACCTGATTATTTCCAGCATAGATGAGTGGTTAATAAAAAATTATTTGAATTTAGAGAATCAAGAAAGGCTAAAAATATGGATACCATTTTTAAAGCAATGCAAATTTAATTTCATATATTGGAAATTCATCAATATTTTTTAGAACCTCAATTTTTAAATATGAATATGAATAGTTATAAAAAAATCTGTTGCAAAACATCTGAATATTAAAAAATTAGTATATATATAATATTTTATAAAAAAACTGCATTAACAATCAAAAAATATTTTTTTCCTTCAACCACAATTTTGATTATTATATGAAGCTTGAAATAAACATGGGAGACACCTACAAACTAATTAATTCAATCATTATTTAACTAATGATTGAATTAATTAATTTAAGGATGCTTACATATTATTATTTTAAATTATATTTAGCAAACAAAAGTGTGATTAAAGAAAAAAATATTGTTAAGTTTTTTGTGTATTAATTATTAGATTAAAGAGAAGTATTTTGCGATAAAATATTATATACATAAAATCAGAGAAAACAAAAATAATAATCAAAATACTCTGGAATAAATTGTACAATATTCAAAACTATTAAATGCTATTTAAGGTAGCACACACTCCCGAAAGCTGGTTATAACATTTTTTATTTTTTTTAAATATTGGTATATTAAATATTGTAAAGTTGATTCCAGAGTATTTTGATTCTTACATAAGTATATTATTACAATTCAAAATATAATCTACAAACTGTTGTTAATGTTTTGAATACAACATAAATAAAAATGGATTAGGATTAATATTTAAAAAACACTGGTGATTTATCAGTCATTCACAGAAGAAAAGTCATGCAGAAATTTTTATCTTATATTATTATTGGCTTAAAAATGGGAAATTGATTTAAATACCTTTTCCTGAAGACTTTTTAGATAGAAAACGGGTGCATTCACCAAAATTAGAAGATAGAACAGGAACCTATATTGAATCAACATAAACTCACTGAGAAAATTTATTTAAAGAAACTTCATAATATAGTAAAAAGGATAATGTTAATATCATTTGATCAACAAGTATGTTTTTCACTTTGTGGAATATGTTAAAAGGGATTCAGTTATGATCAGCTATATGAACTGAATGGTAAATTTGAGTATGGTTTCCATTGGAGAGCAGACACTTTAGATTATGATGATCATGTCAAACATATTCTAAAGAAATACAGTATTATGCTTTCATTAGGAAGGATGTAGCTGAGGATATAATATAATAGAGAGCTAATAAAGAAACATGTGTTGCAAAAGTTCAACAACTGCATTACAAAATGTCCAGTAAACCAACTAAAAGACTATTGTATAGAAAATATGGATGTACTTGTCATTCAAGGTTGGTTTGTATTGCTGTTACAAACATTGCCTTTAAGAGTGTTTTCCTGAAGGTTTGTGATGATGATGTTCCAGTTATATTTTTATATTGGACTACTTCCATCATCTAATGTGAGTATTGGATGTCTTTTAGAAAAATTTAACTTTATTTAAACAGTCCAAATACATTCAACTGTTTGTAATAGCACATCAAACAGGTTAGTATATGCATAACATTTCAAGAGGTATTATTCTTCCCTCTTCTTCAGGTGTTGCTGGCCTGAACAGTGACAGTACTAACATAGGATTCGAACTTGTACCCTTAGATTCTTGAGTATGAATATTAACGTAACACTCTAACCAACTGAGCCATCCTGCCAAAGGCAACAGTCTGTAATAACTTCATATACTTATCTACGAGGTTCTTGCTGATTTCTCCATTTTTCTTAAGAGCAAAGTTGATTAGTGGTTTCCATACATTAGGTATAGTCACACTAGGTTGGCTTATGGAATTTTTTTGCCATTGTCATGTGAGTAGCTTCTTTAAATTTTCTTCTTTGTACCCCTCTATCCAGTATATTTGTATTTTCCCAATTGATCATTGGCACATACCTAGTCTGCTACCTTAGACACATGTTTTCTCTCTTCTAATCATCAGTTTGTGTTGTTGCAAGCACTTTTCAATGGGATGACTGGTCTTACCAATACATGTTCTTCCACATTCACAGGGTATTTCATAGATATCACTGAAGAAATTCTTATAGAACCAAGTGCCTTTTCATAATCCACAAATCTAAAGCATATTGGCAACTCATATTCATTGGTCCTTTCTATAATTTCTCTCAATATTTGGATATGATCTGCTGTAGTAGGACCACTTTCAAATCCAACTTCTTCCTTTGGTTGATTAAAATTCAAAGTTTGCTCTAGATCAGTTGAAATTATTTTGGTAAAAATTTTGTATAGAAGTGATAAACATCTGATAGATTTGTAATTCCTTATATCTTCTTTATCATTTTTTTTAAAATATTAATGTTAATACTGCATTCTTTCCATCATCTGGTACATCTTTATAATTTAGACATTTGGTATATACCTTTGTCAATTTTTTTTCTATTTTTTCACCTGCTTATTTTAATATATTTATTGTTAATTCCATTACTACCTGAAGCTTTTCCCTTCTTAATAAATTTAATTGCATGTCTCACTTCTTCATTTAAAATCCTGGTTAATTAAAAAAAATATAGTAGTTGTAGAAGATATTTTTTTCTTGTTCTTTATTACTATATAATTCTTGATAGAACTCTTCCATACATTTCATGATGTCAGCTCTCATTTTTAATAATAGTTCTATCTTTTTTTCTTTTTGCAAAGATAAGTTTCCTACCAATACCAAGATGTTATTTTACACTCTTGAGGCCTTTATTCTCTTCTATAACTTTCCTTGCTAGATCACAATTATACTTTCTTATATCATTATCAACTCTTTCACATTATTTTACTAAATTCAACATATTAAGTCCTTCTTAATGTACCATTTGTATATATTTTTCATTCTCCCTGTTTTTTTTTTTTTTGTAAATTATCTTTGTCTCAGTAGAAAATTTTACTGGACAATTTGTAGTTTTTAAAAGTGTATCAGTTATCTTCCTATTGATTTCATTCAAATCTGAATCATGTTCAAAATCTGATTAATATTTGAGAATGATTTGCCAACTGTAATTTAAATTCATTGAAATGTTTCTGAAGATTAGGAATATCAACTGTGAATAGAGTTTTTCTTAATAAGATTTTTTTCTAATTTTTCCATAACATATATCTTACATCTCACTAATCGATGGCCACTTCCTGTATTGAATTTATTAAGAACATTACATTCTTAAAATACATATTTTCTGTTAATCAAAATATAATCCAATTCTGCTGTACCTTCATTTGGATGCTTCCATGTCCATTTACTTTTAACATTTTTTTTAAAAAAAAAAAGAATTAATAATATAAACTTTTTTTTTTTCTGAAATCTTCATTTCTGTTACTATAACCCAATTTACTACAGCAGTTTTATTTTTCAATTTTTTTACCAATTCTAACATTAAAATCTTCCATATCAATTTTAAAATGTTGTTTGATCTGATCAAAATCCTTTTGTACATCCATATAAAAATCCTCTACTATTTCATCACTATGAGAACTTGTTGGGGCAAAAACCTGAATGATCTGCATTTGGTATTTGCTATTAAATTGAATAATTAATCTTGATGTTATTAAAACAGGCAAAACTCTCCATATAGTAGTGCAACTCAGGGCAAGCAAGAGTAATCAAAGACTTGTGCATAAATCCCTATTTGCTACCTACTCATCCAATATCCTCCGACTAGTTTCTGGCTTGTGACTTTTGTCAGTGAAGAGCCTTAGATATGAGAGCACTGCATCCATTGATTACTCTGACTTGCACTGAGTGACATTACTATATGGAGAGTTTAGCCTGTTTTAATAACAGTTACGAGCAAGCATAAGAAATTGTGATCATGTGATATTTAGTAGTTTATTATCAATCCTGCTTAATAGGATAGTGGTGGCTATGGTTATTAAAGAACCAAAGACACCAAAATCTATGGGTACTGAGCTGAGTTCAGATCTATATGACTATATAAGATAATGAGCTTGGATTGGAAATATTATAGTGTTTTCAATTTGTCTCATAGTTTTGTAGTTAAGTAGAGATAAAAGGTGGCTGCTGGAAGGTTGCATTAGATCCTAAGATCTAGCTGCAGTGCTCTCAGATCCAAGGCTCCTCATTGACAAAAGCCACAAGCTAGAAACTAATCTGGGGATATTAGATGAGTATGCACCAGATAGGGATTTTATGCACAAGCCTTCTGGCATCCATTGATTACTCTCACTTGCACTGAGTGGTGCTACCGTATGGAGAGTTTTGCCTGTTTTAATAATAGTTTCAATGTCATGCTCTCTTTTAGCAAACACTTAAAAATAATTTATAATATTTTATAAGCATTTACATTTTTACTCAACTTTTGAAATGATTTCTGTTTGATAAGTGGAATGATGTGAATAAACAATTATGAGAAATTTCTTAAATAATAATAAATAATTATTTACAGGAAAACAAAATTAGAAACAATCCATATTTGAGTTCACATAGCCCAAGGTTTTTGCAATATTATTATCTCAAAATTTATAACAGAAAAATGAACAAAGCATGTTTTATTAAAAATAAATTTCATTGGATTAAGCAAAAATAATCCAGAAGATTAAAATGACTTTCTATTATTTAATTATCAAAAAGTTATCACTTATCAGAGCATCCATACAATGATAATAACCTTCATATAAGTAGTGCCCCTTTTATGAATATTTAACATACTTAATAATATTAGTTTACCAATCTAGCAATGAAGAAGTGATAAGATAAATGTATATTGCCTATTTATGCCTAAAATAAACTTTTAAATTTTAAAATTAATTGTTTATTATACTTAGTCCTGATAATTAGCAAAGCTCAAATATAGACCTTACACATTTACGATGTATTATTCACATTTAAGCCAACCAAGAGTGCCATAGAGATAAGGTAGAATTCCTCAAAACCTTGATAAAACCATTAAAATGACAGATAAAGCCATGGCAAAATCTTATATATTTCTTATTAAACATATTTCAAACTAAAAATAAATCCATCTTCAACTAATGAAATAAAGCAAAGTGAAAGTATGTGGCATAGCTCTTACTTTTGAGGGTTAATAAAGAATTTAGGACTTTGCCATTTGTCAGGAAAAAGAATGATATCAAGGACAAAAATATTAAATAAAGAATTGCTTTAATGAGCCTAAACTACAATCTTCAAAATATATGCCATGAGCATACAAATGCTAACAAGACAATATATAGCAAGAGAGACAAATGCTACTATCTATTGAAAAATAATTTAGAAAAATAATGATGGAGACTAACACTACAATTTTCAAATATACTGGCATATACAAGCACTTCTAAAATAGAGAAAATAAATCTACTATCTCTAGCAAAAACACTAGAGCTAACAAATGTGTAATATGATAAATAGCAATAATTAATGCCAAATATGGCTCTATTAACATTAGGCAATAAATTATCATAAAATAATTAATAGAAACACATCTACTTATTCAGCTTACAACATAATAAACCTTCATAAATAAATAATTCATATGTAAAAAAGGAAACATTATTTTAAAATATGCAAATATAATAAAATCCTATTCTAAGAACTTTAATCTAATATATTTCAAAATACAGCATATACAATAAAAATATTATGCATATAAATAAAACATGGTATTTCAAATCCTAATATAAATAAAATCAATCTTTTTACCATCAAATAAATAAATTAAAGAATAGCCCTACTTCCTTCTTGAATCATTTTTTATTAAATTGAAACACGAAGAAGAATGTTGGCAACAAAATCTTGTGGACAGCAAACATTCATCATTTAATACAATATAACTATGACATTAAAATCTATAATATAGCTATTAAATACAGAACATATTTTTTTGGATATCCTTATTAAGGTTTCAGATAATTATGCTAGCAATTATAGGATAATCATCTATTAAACATATTCATGAATTTAAATTATAAATGTTCATGATACAGAAGTAAATATTTCTCAACTACTTGAATTCAGGTTTCTAAATCATGCATCTTACTAATTATTCTAAATTTGTTTTGCCAATGTGAATATTGTACAATAGAGTACATGTGATAAATAACATTTATCAAACATTAAATATTTGCAGGAGAAAATATTTAATTGAAATATATTTAAGACCACAGTGGTTTCCAAAGCTACACACAGAGAGAAGAAATAATTTGCAGGTTTTAAATATTTTTGCAGGCAATATAAAATAATTAAAATATAGAAAAGTTATTTAAGTTCACTGAATAAAATGTCATTTTGCGGGTAGATTTATATTTCAAATTTTTTTATCAAGTGAAACATTTTTAAATTTCACAAAATTTATTAATAGTTTATTGTAAGTTGATTTTCATTATTACCCCGGTCGGAGAAAAATGATTTTTTTTCTTTCAGGGGGAGGAAATGAAAATAGTCATAATAAATGAGTTCTTTTATTTGTGCTTTAAAAAGTTAACAAGAAAATGTTTTTATCTAAAGGAGCACAAATACATTTTATTGAAGTATAAATTATTATTAATTTAACTCTTTTATAGATTTAATAAATTTGTAAAACATTTGAAATATATATGTGTTATATCAAAATATGGTTCTTGAATTTTAAAGCCTTTTAATTAAATAAATAAATTCTGGTTAATTTAACATAAATGAATATTTTAAAGAAAATATCACAAAATTATTAATACTTTCTGTAATGTTCTTGCCACTAAAAAATTTAAATCTATTGCAGCTTTAATTATAGCACAAACATTCAATTGGTCTTTGAAATTGACAATTGTTGTTAAATCATGATAATGACAATAGCAATAACTTTTGAAGTTTTCCAATGGAGTAAGTTTAAAAGATAGTATTCTAAATGTTTTGGCGTTTCAGTTCAGATAAGTGTGCCTAATTAATTTTAGTTCAGCCTAATATACTGAGGTTAAAAAATAATATAATTTAATGAAAATTACATTTTAAATTTTTTTAAGTATTACTGCTACAAATTAAACTATTGAAGTGAAGTGAGAAAAGTGTATGATGATTGATTGTCAGGTGCCAGTCTCAATTTATTTATACTATTAGACATGTGACCATTTTACAAGACTGTTTATTAACTTTTTAACTCACAAACTCTTCTCCGATTAGTTTGAATCCTTGATCTATTATCACTAGGGAAGGTTGTTAATCAAAAAATTACTTAATTAAAATTCAATTTTACAATAAATCAATTTTTTTCTAGTCAATTAAATTAATTGAAATCATCCTGATTGAAAATTAGAATAATTAATTAAAATTTACTGAATATTAGGATAAAATAAAAATATCACATAATTAAAATTTACATAGCATTTTTAATAAAGCAAATATTACCAACAATATTTAATACATTATTTATCACTTTTAAATCTAGACAAGTATCTCAGAATACAAACTTTTCTTCAGAATATTTTAAATATAAATAATATTAAATAAATATATTTATTCATTTATTCAATATTCATTTATTCATTACTTTAAAATTTTAACTTTAATTATTAGCCTTATTAAATTCTTTTTAATTAAATTAGTCTAAAACATTTAACTAGAATATTATGTGTTAATATTAAAAAATGAATTAAAATAATATAGCTTTAGTTTTAATTACTGGCAAACCAAAAATATAGGGTTTGAACCTGGTTTTTTTAATCTTAAAATGAATACAAAATTTGAAACATTTTAATAGTTAGATTATGACTAAATTAGCATTATTAGCTTAAAATGCATTATTTATCATATAAATTACCAGCTATTCAAAAATTTAACATTTTTAGCATCTTCAACATTTATTTAAGCTTAAAAACCTTTATATTTTAAACTATGCAAAAATTATTTTACAGCTGTACAATCTATAAAACACTACTATAATAACTTGTATACGCAAAAATTTATAGCATTATAAAGTACTAACAACAATTTATTCATGAAACAATTAAACTATATAATTTTTTTAATATGTCTTGGCACATAATTTGGCTTAACATTTAGCTTTTGCCAAAACCAAAGGTTATAATATATATATATATATATATTTAATGGGTCTTGTGATACAACATTAATACAATATCTATGACCTGGGTTCGAATTTGGTACAAGTAAAAACATTTTAATGGTTGTGATCAGTCTTGGTTTTTTAAAAAGTAATTGGCTTATAGCCAATCTAAATATCTACCCAATATTGGTTGATAAATGTATTAATCCTTAATTATAAATTAAAATAAGGATGGGAAATGCTTAAATCTTTCCTACCTGCCAATTTGAAAAAAGAATGAGTACTGCTTTCACTGTCATTGTTTCTCTGTAAGAAGTTGTTAGAGAGACCCTTGACCTGCAATGGGTTATTATATCTTTTATCTTTACATAATATCCATATCTTCATTCGTTGAAATCAAAATATCTCATCTAATTAGAGTCATAGTTGGGAAAAATTGAGAAATCCTAATTATTATACAGCAAACAATTTGTATTTGAAAAAAAAAAAACAATCATCAACTAATAATTAAAAATTGGATGCATTGAAAAGATGGGCAGAATATGATACCATGGAAATGACAATTTTTATCTGCATTATGTGAAAAAGAAAATGGAGTAAATATGGAGGAATTAGGTTCATAATGAAGAAAGAAGTGGCAAAAGCATTAATATCTGGTAATACAGAATAAGTAGTTTTTAAAATAATAGTTAGCTTTATTACTGCCTAACATGCTTTCAATATATTTTTACTATATATATATGATAAACAAAACAAGTTATAAATTTCGTAACTTGCTATAGCTTGCATTTTATGATCACTAGATGGAGCTTTACCAATAGCCCACTATTGATAGTGGGCTATTGGTAAAGCTCCATCTAGTGATCATATATATATATATATTCATGTCTCATACTATGTTGGCTCAGAAAAGAAGAAAATTAGTAATAAAAGCATTAATAAGAAACATTAATAAGAAATAGACATTTCAGAGTAGGAGGGAAAAGAGTTTGAACAAATCTGGGATCTACTATTTACCATAAGAGTTGTTAGATTGCCTTTCAATGAATATATTCCTGTAGAGAAAAGGCTAACAATTCGATATAAAGATTACAAGGTACCTGGATGTTACCGAGAGAATCTCGAAGAGATGGGTTTCACTATTTCTAGCAGAATAATCATTTGGATTTAGAAAAGGTAGATGAATAAAAGATTTAATTGGAGTGTTGAGACATAAAATAGAAAGAGAGATTAATATTTGTTTAATCATTCTTGAAAAGAATATGATTGAATGAGTTGAATTACTTTTATTAACAATTTTGGAAAAGAAAAATATAAATTGAAAGAAATACATTTTATTAGAAAATTCATAAATCAACATTAAGATATTTGTAAAATTTGTTAGTTTTCTTATAGGAGAATAGATATTGAGAAGAATGTAAGGGAGATATGTTATAATATGTGCTTAAATAATTTATTAAGTGAACATTAATTTAATAATGATGGATATGACATTGGAGATAATTGATTTCATGGCAGGACTTGTGGAGAGGGGGCATTGTTTTATTAATGGTGAAGATGGTGTTGAAGATAGTTAGGGTCATGGCAGTACTCAGAGAGTATTGCATTGTTTTGATAAAGATGAAGATAGAATTGGAGATAATCAAATTCACAGCATTACTTGTAGAAGGTGGGGGTGAACTTAATAAGGATTGTTGGAACTTGTAGACAGTTTGGAATGGAAATAAATGTAACAAAACTAAAGCAATGAAAATGTAGATGGCATACAAAAACATTAGGAGTAAGCAGTGCAGAGGATGTTATAGGGCAGGTTAATGATTTGGAAATTGGATAACTGAGGACAAATGAAGAAGTTAGAATGATAATTGCAAAGGCTAAACAAATGTTTAATGAGAAGAGATAATAAAAAGTAGATTTAAATACAAGGAAATATTTTGTTTGGAGTATGGATAATTAAAATAAGTAGGAAAAGTGAGAAGGCTTTATAGGTATGACTGAGGAAAATTGAAAGATTAGTTCAAGAATAAGGTTAGTGTTATAATAGTAATGAAAAGAGTAAGATTGTTTATTGAGAAAATGATCACAGGGAAAAAGAAACTAGTTCAGCTATAAATTTTGAAGCAAAAGAATTATGAAAGATATGTTGTAATGAGAAAAGGGAAGTGTAAAAGAAGAAAGAAGTTGACAGGTGTGCTTTAAAAGATTAGTTCATAGGAAGAGCTTGGGAAGGTTGACCCTATTTGGAATATTTTTTGCAAATACTTAACGATCATGAGAATTGGTAACTTTGTTCTATTTTTTATCAGTATATATAGTTTGTCTTCTACAATGAATGAATTGATTAATTGCTTTATTTCTAATATTTTAATATACCATTATACAAAGGTGAATCATAAATTATCAGCTCTCGATTATATTAAAACTTTCATTGGCTGTAATATCTTATCAGAACTGTCTAAATGATTGTTGCTCAGCAGTCATTACTATGCAGTTTTGAAAATGTTCAAAAGTAACTACAGTGTGAGATACAATGGCTCTCCCACTTGTAATTTGTATAAAAGATAAGCAGCCTAAATATTTCATATCTGATGCCGATATTTATCAAAGACATTGCACATAGTATGGAGACTCTGTTTTGTTGCAAAGAAATGTCTGTGAATGAATAGAGTTTTTAAGTAAGGTCACCCAAATGTTGTTTATAAAAAAGGATTCAGTTGCCTCTACATGTCAAGACTGATAATGACATTGAGTGCCTATATGAACTGATCCTATTGGATAGATGAATGATAGAAGATTATTTGACAATCATTTGCAAATCAGCCATAGCTCTATGAACAATCTCATGGAAGACTTGGGTATTTGGAGTTTGGATAATTTTTGACTCTAGTTAGTATATGGTATGACTGCCATCTTCAGTAAAAACTATTCAAGATTGCAGTCATGCTATAAGCTAGCTATAGTTTTTATTTATTTATTTATATAAAATAAGAACTATGGATGGAATTATTCATAGAATTAAACTTGGAATATTTTTGATAGAAGTAACATTAAAAGTAAATATATCTAAGTAATGACAAAGAAGTGTTTAATAGATGTGTTTTTTATGATTCTGAAACTTGGATATTTAATAGAAGAGCAGAAAGTTCAGTCTTCTGAATGATGCATGGAGAGATGTATGTTGAGAGTAACAAGGAGAGATTTGGAAATGAAATAAACCAAACAGGTATCATTGAAATAATTAAGAGTAAAATGCAGCTAGGCTGGACATATTACTAGAAGAGATGATAATTATGTGAAACTGAATCCCAAGAAATGAAATAAGTTTACTGGAATTATGTATGAGGGAAATTGGATTGAAGTTTGAACATTGCACAATAAAATGAATGGTAAATTGAAAACTTTAGATTTAATTTTAGTGGCTTGTTTTATTAAATATTATTTTATATGATTAGTTATCATCTTTCTATTGAATTTTTGGAAATATAATTTGATCATCTACTATGCTTACTTTTTTTTTTATTTTGTGAGTGTGTGTGTATGTTTTTTACCTAAATCATCAACAACCCATCACCTTTGTCTTTTTAAAACTATATGCTGCTTCAGTTGTTTCATTCCTGATTCCAGAAGCATCATTAAACCTATAAACTAATATTTAGTATGTACTATCTCTGAATTTGTTTCGACCCATTTTCATCAGATTATCATGCACCTGATATGATAACACCATTTTAAATAAATTTGAATTGATATTCCATCTTTCTTTTTGATTCATTGAACTTTATCCCAAATAAGTTTTAGATATCTATAATATGAGTCAGAAATGATTATTTTCTACAATTTTTTAATTATATATTGGCTTTTTATGATTTTGCCTTCATTCCAACTGTTTTATTTATTTTATGCATTTCACTTTTAATCTTTCTTATTATTCTTTATCTACTATATTAAATTTATTTCTCAAATGCTTAGTTTTATTGTTGGTATGCTAACTTCACCCTATACTTTGCATTTTCCAGGGTTCTCGATTAGTTTTCTTACTTTATGAGAATTGCATTGGCTTTCCAGTTTTAACCTTGATTTTTATAATTATTTCTCTGTTCTTTCAGGTTTTTTTAAATGTTTCTCAGTCATAATGGCGTTCTTGTTCACATTAGCATTGTTTGCAACAAAATTACTGTTTAATATTTTTTATTTTTGTGTGTATATCAATATGAAGTTTTGCTCTGATATTGTTTATGATTTACTGGTTTAATAACATGTCATGTCTTCTCTCTTGGTATTTGAATCACATATTTCTCCTCCCTGTTGTTCATCACCAATTATCTTGAGAATGGGGAAATACTTTGGCTAAATTCTAGATCTCCAGATTTTCTTATCTTTCATAATCTTTTTTTTCTTTCTGCAGTGTTTCTCAATTGGGGCAATCCATTCAATTTTTATTCCTTATCTTGTGTTTTGTCTGGATTATTTTTGTTTGATTTTATATCCATCTGTGATTTCTCTGCTTTATTTTTTTTGGTTGGGGGAATGGTTGCAGTTTTTATTCTATGTTTTGCAATTATTATTTAAAATAAAAGCATTTTATTAGCTCTTATTATCTCTAAATTATTTTATTTTAACAAATATCATCCAGTTATATTTTTTCAATATTAGATCTCTTTGCTAGTAAGGTCAACTGTTTGAAGGTGTTCATCTGTATTCTAAGCCAAAAAAAAATTGCTTTGAGCTGAGTTATATGATCAATAAATATGTAATTACATGATGATTATGAAGAACTTCAACAATTTCAGTATATAACCATATGTAACAGAATATAAACCAGATGCAGAAGCTGTTTGAATAGCTTTTTCTACTATAATCTTTGTACCATTTTTTAATTATATGCATTGTTTTATTTAATGTTCTTGAAATAGTTATTTTACATGGCATTTTAATCTTATAACATTTTAATAGTCGTTTATCCATTGTAAGAATCATTTTTTAAAACTACCATCATATGACTTAGCTCAATTATTTAAGATAGCTTTACTCCTTATCTTTTTTTTATAATGCGATCTAACACACTGTATAACAATTTCTTTAAATTCTTTGATAAAATCTCTCTCTTTTATTAACTTAATATATTAATTTTTAACATAATTTTTCTGGATAAATCTTGTTTTATGAACCATTACTTTTCCATATGTATATACAGAGTATATTATTATATCTTTCCACTTGTATTTCAACTATTTCCTATGATCATTTTCAAAGTTTGTTCTTTTTTTAAAGTTTATTTTCACTTTACTGTATTTAATAATGTGACAGTAACCAGAAAAAGAAACAAATTTTGAAAATGGCTGTAGGAGATGGTTGAAATATAGGTGGAGCAATAAAATTTGCATTGTAAATTTGGTTATGTTAAAGAAATAGTTCGTAAAAGAAATTAAAAATTTATAAAGAAGAATTATATTGAACATTTGTTATTACAGTTAAAATGAAATCAAATGCCTCTATTTCTTAGAAGTTCATAAGAAGTTTAATACTGGAAGATGCAGAATAAAACTCACTTCGAGGATTTTATGCTTCAAAATCTGATAATCTACCATGTGGTCATGCCCCACCTAAACATCTCTAAAATCCTGATGCCCCCCCCCCCACCATGACATATAAATCTTATTCAAAAAGTGAACTCCTATTCAGGTGGGGGAAGCCTAAAAAGCCATTAATGAAAAGACAGTGGAGTTTCAAGCCACTTAACTTCCTCCTAATAACAATAGGAGTAAAGATTGCCTAATCAGAAAGGACACTGAGAAGATAGTGTGGAAAGAGGGAAATTTAAAAAGTGTTCTTAGCTTAATTTATGAATAGTAAGATATAAGAACAAGGTTTTCAAATTCATTGTCAATAATTAAAAAAAAATCCACTGTTAATAACTCATTCTTGAATTTCCCCCTTAAAAATAAAATTGTCTCCCCTTCCCCTGTGGTGCCTGTGCCCCATGTCACCAACCACTGCTCTAATTATTTAAAAGCATTTTTTTGTTAGAGGTAAAATTGTTACCACTTGGTTGTATAGTTTTAATTTTATCACATTAAATTTCAATTCATATTTGTCAACATTATTCACTATGTTGTTCAGTTCATCCTTGTGTCTACATTTGTATCATCTGTCAATTTAATTCCTTAGATTTTTCATTATTTATTCCACTATTTTTTGTAAAAGTCCAAATGCCATCTTATTAAAATCTTAGACCTGAGTGAAAGATAGTATCCACTTTTTACTTAAAGGGGATATCTTGATAACAGACTGAAGATTTCTAGTGATGATGAGCATGAACTGTTATCAGGCAACTAACATTCTTGCCTTGTTAAATACTTAGGTGTATTATTGACAATATCAGCTGTGATAAATTTTATTATAAGTAAAACTAACACAAAATTTAAAACTAACAACATAAGTTTATTAACTTGAGACAATATAAATAAATATAAGTATGAAGTAAAATACAGTTACTAATCTTGAATAATAAACAACATAATTTCTATATACACATTTATTCTACATGTACACAATCTTCTTTTCTTATGGTGGTTACTTAACATACTTCACATGCGTACTTTGTCAGTACTTGGGTCCTTCCTCTTCTCCTTTGCAAGTACGCACACCTGGGATGGACTTCTGCAGATTTTATATCATGAGAATAATTGTATAAATCTACATACATTAGCATATATTAGTTTAATACAAATTCAAGTTCATGCTTTGCATACATTAATTTTTCTAGAGTGTTTACAATTTGGGAATTTTATTCATTTTTTTTCTGATTATACTTACAACAAATATATGAACTTTATTTACACAGAATAAAATATACATAAATATGTGCATACACAATGCTAGATTTAATCCAGTGTAAAGTAAACCTCATTTTTGTCTTCACTTCATATGGTTATGAAAATGGTATTTTTGTTACAAGTGAATTTATACAAGTTGGTATAGTTTGAAAGTGAGAATTAGTTTCAGGTCCTATCCAAATTATGACACTATTCCATTGACTACTGATGTATCTTTAGAAATTGGGATTATTAGGTTCCGATGATATTGAAGATAGTAAATTATTTGATACGGAAGAACTAGTGAAACTAAAACATAGATTAACTATTGATGGTGGATTACTATAAATAATTATTGGAGCTGATAATGTTTTAATATCTATAGTGGCATTAGAAACAATAATTGGATTACTCATAGTAGTGACATTTCCAGATGTAGCTACAGAAGGGATTGAATTAATACTCTTCAATTGAGCAAATATTTTAGGATATTTGAAGAATAGGGTGTCAATCTTCCAATGGTTTTAACATTAATGGATACAGATTGGCAAGAAGTAGGCATTAAGCTATTTGCTCCCTGTTGCAAGACATTAGCAGTTGCTAACATAATTATCTTTTGATTATTATAGGCAGTGTTTACAAACTTTTTAATTTTATTTTTAAATTGATGATTGACATGTTTAAAGAAGTGTCTTGAAGATTCAATTTTTATAATTAGATGTACAGTTTGGTGGAAGAACAACTTTTGTCAGGATTAGTTTAGCGATTGTTAGTCATAGAAAGAATATAATATCATTGATAAAAAGTGGTCTAACGCTGTTGCTGTCATCTAGAAACAAATGTTTTCAATAGGCCAATAAAAATCATGTGATTCATCAGATTAGTGATTCTCTACTAAAAAACCATTTGCTAAAGCATGTTTCATGCAAAAAAATAGTATTGATTTGAGTAGCGGGATCCTAGAGTCATCTGATAGTTACTGAGGATAGCTAAGCTCTACTGGATTTAGGAAACGGTGTCTATCTGATGATAAGAAAATTTTTATGTATGACTTCCTACTAAAAATTCAGTTTAGGCAGGGGATTGTACTACCCTATTATTAGTTTAAACCATGCTCTCCAAATTAACAACACAAATACGTCAAATCTGAACATTTTCAAATGAACCTACTTACTGCATGTTGGACTTTGGGATTAGCTACTGGTTCTTGGCTGAGTATAGGCATCCTTAATCTTTCAGTAATGGATTAAAATAACCCAGGATTACTTTTAATTTAAACTAGATAGCAGCAATCAATTTCTGTTTGGTGTTGAGCATTTTCTTTACCAGATGACAGATAGTTAGCTTATACTCAACAATAAATGTGTTTAATTCATCTTTTAGATTAAGATGGATTATTGTTATGTAATGTAAATTGAATATACGAAGCCATGTAACTAAGATACATATTTTTCTATCTGCAGTAGAAAAAAACAAGTGAGAATTTGTAGGTAGATATTAGAAATATCAGACTGGATACAAAAGAAAATGGAAAATATTCTAGATATGATTAATTCAAATGGGGGAAGAACTACTTGAATGTCTAATAATAACAATAATGAAGAAATAGTTGATAACACAGACATGAAGAAAATAAGCCAATTCCCCAATTTTTGGGAACAAAGATTAAAGAAGCTTTTTGTTTTAGCACCAAAAAGCAATTTCAACATAAAACTGTTTTCTTTTTTCTTTTTTAAAGTAAAAATTTCTTTAAAAAATGACATCATAATCCAGAAAATACTGGAGAGAAATATAAACCATTTCTCCTCTGGGATTGTCTCTTTTAAGATTTCACTTTACTAGCTCTTAAATATTTTTCTGAAATGTTTACCTCAATGCTTAAAAATTAAAATTATATTTACATCTTCAATTAATTGAATTTAAAAAAAAAAGAAGAAATAATAGGATTTAGACTGTTGTAATTAAGTTGATCTCATTACCATGGTGATGAGTCTAGGTTGCCTTAACAACAGGAACATGGTCAGCTATATATATAATATGAAGATTAATCTGTACAATATTGACGTTCGATTGCTGGGGATTCAAAGAGATTTCTTTTTTTTCTCCCCGATCTTTTGAAGAGCTGAAACACTTTTACCCTATTCCTGGAAAGATTTTCTTCTTAACCTGAAAGCATCCAGAAAAGACTGCATGTTAATTATTTCACATGGTGATCTGAAAATAAAATAGTAAAAATAAAATCAGTTTTAAATTACATTCTGCGGAGTGAAAAAGAAGTTCATCGGTTGAATTATTGTTTAAAGAGATTCTATTATTCTGATGGAGAGTTGAACAGATCGGATGGAGTTTTTTTTTTTTTTTTACCTAAGATGGCGACATTGCTTTTCCTAGCATCATTTTCTACCCCGTGGCCATCATTAACCAATCAGAAAAAGATTTCAGAACCCTGATAGAAACTTTAATGTAAAGATACAATAAATTAGAGCTGCTAGTATTTAGACCTAAAATTTTTAAAATGGTTTTAAAGATGAAATATTTATAGTTAAGGGAGGGGAGGGGGACTCTTGCAGAATTATGTGAATAACCACATATTTTATGCTGTTTTTCTCTGCCATTACTGGGTATCACATTACTTTTTCAACTGTAATATTCATACATTATTGCTGATTTCATAGAAAATCAGAAGAAAGGTAAATCTTATTCTGCCAGGTAACAGATTTGTGCTGAAGTTCTTTTTAAGGCTAATTGCAAACATTTCCCTGACATTTTCTTCATTGAATGCCTTGGGTTCACACAAAGAATAACAAGAGAAACTGTTGCCTAGCAACTCTGCAAACTAAGTTGTTTATCAGAATACAACAAACATAATGTATATGCTGACTAATCTTTTAATTAAATAGGCTGATTATTAGATGCCATTAACTTATAGCAGCAATACAAATGGCATTCTGCCTGCTCATACAACATTCAGTGTAGTCTCCAGGAATAGGTTATAATCATCATCTTCTGAACCCTCTGAAGTAATATTTTACTGTTGGCACAATTATTGCTACCATTATCTTCCAATTTGTATATTATTAATATGATATTAAAATAAACTAAACATTGATGAAAGCAGTATAAAAAATACTTTCTTATTAAAGGATTGTTAGAAGAAGAAATATGAAATGCAATATAAATTTTAGTATAAGATAAGTACAATCAAAATTAATAGTTGAAAAATTAATTATGACACTCTGCCAAACTTGTTATGAGCCCACAACGAGTGTGGAAAACAGAACTTTGTAAAAATGTATAGAAGCCTTCCTTTACTATTTTTATACTTATGGAGGTTTTAAGCTACCATATACAGCAGCAGTTCCCATATTCTCTAACAGATAAAATAAAAACCAATATATTATGAGCTGTTTGATGGAACCAATTCTAAATAATAATAAAATTATGTAGGATATTGAAATAAGAAGTTATTTATAATAAGAAAAATAAAAATTAAATAGTAATCAAAAACAAACATTTTTCTGGAATAATAATATGAAGCCTATAAATTAAAAATAATATATATAAACAATTTTAATATTTACTAAAGCTGTAACTTCAAGAATATGCATGTAAAAATGTGATAGTAGGGACCTCTACAGATCTTAACCACAAGTTTATGCCCTCTTTTCTTCCAAAGCGTAAGCTTGTGATTAAGAACTGTAGAGGTCCCTATTATCGCATTTTTACATGCATATTCTTGAGGTTACAGCCTTAGTAAATATTACGTATGTAATCAATGTGCGTTTAAATAAATTTATAAGAAACAATTTTTAAAAAATGCTTTTATTCTCATTAATGCACTAAGAAATAAAAATAAATTTGATTCAGCTTTCATAAATAAAAAAGTGTTACTTTGATAGTTTACAAGTCAGATTCCTAAAGGTTTATTTAAATAAATTTGCAAATAATATCCACTTGTTGCCAATTTATTTGTCAAATAAAAATGCCTCTTTAATCTAATGAAGCGATTGGTTTGATATAAGATAGTAGCAGTTATTTGAAAGTTTCTTTAAATGAGTCTTTGGGAATCTGACTTGTAAATTATCAGAGTAATGCTTTTTTATTTACAAAAGCTGAAGAAAATTTATATTTTAATGTATTTATGTCAAAAAATTTATTATGTTTTAAATTACAAGAAGTGTTGCTAGACAACATTAACACCAATGTTCCAGATAAAGTTAAAAAATTAAAATTTTTTGATAGCTAAAATATCCTCAATCCCAGACCGATTTCTGCTAATGCCTTCCTCAGTGAAGTGCTAGGACTAATGCTTGAATATCCTAGCACCTCACTGAGGAAACCAGTAGCAGAAACCGGTCTGGGGTTAGGGATATTCTGCAAAGATTGTTAAGAGTTTATTTGTGAGCTCTATATATAACATTTGTAATACAAGCTTGCTAAATTAGATCATGTGACATATGACTTTATATATATATATACAAAGTTTTAAGTAGATTGAAAATTAGTATATAAAAATTTAGGTAGAAGATTTGATCCAAATAAACAAGATTAAATGAAAGCATCTATTTTAATTTATATTATATGAATTCTAATACTGATTTGTAAATGTGCTGTATATAATGTGCTTAATATAATTAAGAAAATTGCATTTAGAATCTTTAAAAAAATCAGTTCCTATACACGAAAGAAAACTAAGCTGCAGGGTTTTTAAAATTATATACTTTCATTTGTTTATTGAAGCACATACAGGCAGGATAAAAATATTAATATATGTACATTTTTCATAAGATGATTAAACCTAAAAGGATTATTTAATTATAAATTAGAGATTGGGGGAAAAATCATCAGATGTAGTAATAATAAAACTAATGCTGATTGATAGACATTAAAAAGGGAATTAGAGAATGGCAGTATCTATTGGCAGGGGTACAAATCATCAGTACTGTGGTAAAGCTTTTTGGTTCAAATGCAGCTGGTATACCAGATGGGAGTGACATATAGATCTAAAATTTTGAAATATTGTTAATGCACAAAGGTGGATTTTAGAGTAGGGGGATTACATGTGCTTAAGAGAGTGTGTGTGTAATTGCTGGTAGAAAATTTTATATATATGTAAAATAAAGATAATACTTTATGCAATTTTTACAAAGAAGGTGATATGTACTGTTTCCTGGAAGGTCTGCTTCTTCTTTCACATCAAAATAAAAATCTATCTTATATTCCTAAAGACCCACTTTCTTTTAAATATGTATAACATTAAATTCTATTAATAAAAATTACAGTTGCTATTGTGACCTGTTGATAGGTTCTCATTTTAAATTTTACTTTGGAATACATAAAAATCGTTCAGTATTGATAGAACTATGTTAACATAAAATACTATGATTTTTCTCATTAAAGTGTATTATTTTTTGATTCTGATTGAAATGTAAAAGCAGCATTTTGCATTGAGTTTTTAATGAGGCGACTTGATTAGTAATGTCATCTGCATAACCATGTGATATACTAGCAAACAACTATATAACTTTCACATATAATAATCACAATTTCCATATATAATCAATATATTAATAAATAATATTAATAAAACGGTTGGCATCATTCTTATATCCGGTTTTTAGATACTGCTTCTGTTTAATTCTCTGTGTTTTTAGTCGATGTGAAACAATAAGCCAAACCGTTTATGGCTCAGAGAGAATTTATTTTATTTTAACCAAAAATGTTGTTTTTTGAATCATTCCCATAGATTTATTAAAATACAGTTTTAAATAATTTTTTTAAATTAAAAATTGGTAAAATGAAATTGTAGGTTCAATTTAAATTTCATCACTCATTCAAGAAAAATGTTTATTTAACAAAATTTTTCATATTTATATCTCGTGCGTGTGCGATTGTGATAAATTGTTATCAAATATTTGAGATATATGGAGTAGTCTGAGAAGAAAACATTAACATTATATACTTTATCATTAATTACTTTAGATATATACATTTACACATATTCAATTTTATTATTACAGTCTGTTATATTTGTAAGATTTTTTTCCATCATTAATTATCCTCCAATTATTTCTTCTCCAATTACTGGATTATGAATTGAGATTCCATAAATGATACTCCCTTATTTGTAGATCAAAAAAATTATAATTTGTCTAGAGATTTATTGAATGATTATAACAAAAATTAGATTAGTTAAATATTTATAATATTTTTACGAATGCCCCAAATTTGAACTTCATCCTGTTGTTAACTTGATTGTAAATTATGAGATTGAACTTGGATTTATTTGAAATGAATTATTTGCAATATGATTTTGATGAAATCGCCATAAAAAAGAAAGTCAATCGACCTGCTGTTAAGAAATTAACCTAAATGACAGAAATGATCTATATTAGAAGTTTGGACTGTATCAAAGACTAATTATAGGATAAAATGACAAGGTCAGTTCTTTTTTGGGGGAAATGGGTGTTGAAATTATTTTACATTTTCTTCCCAAAGACTTCTATCTATAGGCTGTATTATTATGACCAATGTTCATCTGGTACTTTGAAATTTGATTTGTTTAGTTTTTAAAGATATGAGCAATTATATATATATCATAATTGTTTGAATCTATAAATTCATTGCAAAACATACCTTGTTATCTTTGAGCATGCTCAGTATATATGCCACAACTTCCTTGTTCCTTGATCATTAGAACCACTTTCCTATTTTCAACAGCCATTTTGTTTTATTTAGTTTTTAAAACATGTGAGTGCCAAATATGTTATGGTCTGAGTGTAATGTGTGTAGTTTTTGGGTTGAAATATTGTGAAATATGGATCAAATGCTAAAAATGCATATGAATCCATACTTATAGGATCATATTGTCAAGACTAGAAACACTAAGATGATGTGTTCAATCCATTTCCCAATGTTTTGGTAATCCAGTCATTATCTTCTTTCAAAGTTTCATTGGTAATGATGAAACACAATTTCCCAATTGCTTCTAATAATTTTTTTTAAAAATCCATTTTGATACCTAGGGATTAATTACTGAAGACTTCTTCCTTATGATAATGGGTCTGGACTTGTAAATATTTACATTAGAAAAGATTTTTGATTGTCTGTTATATTCTGTTAGCATTGCGCATTGGAACACCTGTTAATCTATTTTTATTTGATATTTAGTACAGGTATGCTAACTTCTCTACCTGAAGATGTGTTGAGACCATTAAGCATTGGCACTTGATTGATTTGCTCATCATCCCTTCTGACTTTAAACACAAACCTCAAGAATTGAAATATAAAAAATAAATTAACAAAGTGTAAAGATCAGAATATCTGACCTGGGATTGTGAAATCTTAGAATTGGGTCTAATACTTGTCCATCTGGCACTTATACTTCTTATGAACTCCCGAGTAATATTGTCTTGCATGATTTAGCACAGATGTAGAGCATCTGACATGGGATTATAAGATCACATGATCGATTCTGACCATTGAGCTTCTTATGAACTCCTGAACAGTAAAGTCATTAGTCTTTTTTTTATTATTAGGAAAAAGCACAATTAAAAATGGAATATTATTATTATATTAAGAAGATTAAAAAATGGAAACAGTAATTATTAAATATTTTGATCTAATTAATAATACTCAAAGCTTGATTAAGTTTTTCTATTTGAAGATCAAGAATTTGTGAGATAAGTAAACAGTTATTGACTTTTACTTCTGAGTTTAAAATCAAGAAACCCATAGACAGCTGCATAATAATTCTTTATTGAAATATCAGCTGATTTATGATCTGATTGTTTAGATAGGTATTTACAATCATGGCAGACAAAACTAAATTATACCTTTTACTCCCTAGAAGCTTAAAGTCACAAGCCAAGGTAATAGTGGTGGCCAAGATGGAGTATGCTAATAATTCCTTAATTGTGTATCAGAAGGCATTTTATGGTGGTTTTTATTTAAGTATTTAGACCTGCAGATTGCTTTCAAGTGAAGGAAGTTTGTACAAATTCGACTTGGTGAAGTTTTAAAAAAAGGTGAAGAGACAATTGGATTTTAAAAATGGACATATCCTATACTACAAAGCCACAAATATTTAAAATAAAAATAGAAATTGATTCACTATAAATAAAAAGTAAAAGAAAAAAAAAGAGATCGATGATGTATTAGACAGGGCAGTAAGATTAGTTATTCATACAATTGTATGTAGAAATGAAAGATTTTTATTTGAATGTACAAAAAGCTTTTGATCAGACAAAACAACATTTTAAAAATATCAGTGTTGAATTTGATACTAGAATTGGAAAATGATTGAAAGATGAAAGTGCTTTGGGGAAATTTAGTTATTGTGATGGAAATGAGAGATGACACAGATTTGTGGAGTTCACCGAAAAAGCTAAATGAAAATAAATCTGGAAGTATCCAAAATGAAAGTACAGTTGAATTGGATTGTATTTTGAGTAACAGAAAATATATATTTCAATATTATGCTCATAATAAATTAAACTAGGAAATGATCATCAATTAGTGAGATGTAGAATATTTATTAATGCAAAACTAGAGACAATACTTCTTAAGAAAAACGATATTCATAGTTGATATTCATAACATTCAGAAACATTTCAGTGAAATCAATAGGAAGCTGACTGATGCACTAATAAAAGCTGCAACAAAGATAGCTGGAACAAAAAATCAGTAATTGGTCAGTATTTTTTTTATTTAGACAAGACAATTTATGAAAAAAGAAGGAATATGAAAATATATAAAAATTATCCAATAAGAAGACTTGAATATCTAGAGTTTTGTAAAATGGTACATAAAAAAATAATAATATAGAAAATATATTATAAATTAATAAAGGAAGCTATATAAGAGAATAAAAATTATAAAAATGTAAAACAATGTTTTGAAATTGGTAGGAAACTTATTTCTCTAATAAGAAAAAAAGATATAACTATTACTGAAAAGAAAGATAACATTATGGAATATATGGAAGATTTCTATAAAGAATTATATAGCTATAAAAAACAAAAAAATAAAGTATCTCCTAATATGTATTACATCTTCTGAATTAGCCAATATTTTAAATGAAGAAGTGAGACATGCAATTAAATCTATGAAGAATGGAAAAGCTCCAGGTAGTGGTGAAATTATAATTGATATCTTAAAAAAACTGGTGAAGAAAGAGGAAAAATATGTTGCAAAGTTATATCCCAGATATCTAAATTATAAAGTTGTATCAGATGTCTAGAAGAATGCAGCTGTAATATTAGTATTTAAAAAGATGATAAAATAGATATTAGAAATTACAATTCGTCTACAGTAAACTTTAGATTTTAATCAGAAAAAGAAATAAGCCAGAGTTAAAAGTGGTTGAAGTACAATGGATCATATTTGATTATTGAAAGAAGTTATAGAAAGGACTAATGAATATGAGTTGCCATTATGGTTTGAATTTGTAGATTATGAAAAGGCATTTGATTCTATAAGCATTTCTATAGCAATTAAAGCATTGGATGATCAAGGCATAGACCCAGGATATTGTCATAATTCAAAGATTATTAATCAAACAGCAATGGGTTAGATCACACGGGAATACTAAGAAGTTTAACACTAAGAAAGGTGACTATCATTATGGTACTATACGTCCAAAACTTTAACAGCAATTATTATTTAAGTCATTTAGATTTAGTAGATGATGTTGTTTATGGAAATAATATTTCAGAATTTCAGAAAATACTGCAAGAATTATCAGATGAAAGTCCAAAAATAACATTAAACATAAATGTTAAAAAGACTAAAGTAATATTCAATGCATTTTCTTTAAAAAGGAAAATTAAGATTAAACATCTTTTTTTTGTGTGTGTGTGTGTTTGTTAATATGATTAGAATATCTGTTTTTTAATGCAGCTATTATTTTAATATTGGAGCACACTAATCTATGATTCAATAATATAATACACCATATACACCTTAAATTACACTCTACAATGCAGTTTAACATATGATTTATTTTACTTCCTTCCTTACAGTTTCAACTGTCCAGCAGTCATCATCAGAGCTTTTAAGGGTACTGAATTAAAAGCTCTGATGACTGCTGGATAGTTGAAACTGTAAGGAAGGAAATAAAAATAAATCATATGTTAAACTGCATTGTAGAGTGTAATTTAAGGTGTATTATATTACATATAATTCACCAATGCAAACAAGAAGAAGTGGAAGGAAATTTTAATCTATGATTCATCAACAATCTGCAAATCTGCATATGTAAATGCTCAAATAATATGAAGTTTGTTTTTTTTTATTCTTAATTATGGAACTTATTAAAGAGCATTGTTTTGAGCATGAGTGCATCCATGTTTTTATATTTTTTGTGATAATCAATCTATGTGTACAGATCATTTGAATTTATAGGACCAATATTTTCAATAATCTTTGATCCAATTCTGCTATTTATACCATCACATGCATTAAAGTCTCCAAGAACAAAAATTCAATCTTGTTAAATCAAATAAAAATGGAGGTATACTAAATTCTGATTCAAAGTTTCTCACTGATAAAGTCCTAAATTAGAATTAATTAGGATTTACAAAAGCACTGCATAGAGATTTATTAAGCATTACCATCTGACACCTATTAATTATTCAGGCTTAGACTAGGATGAAGCAAATATATAGACAATTAAGAAATTAGAAGAAAAAAAGAATAAAGCTTTGGAGATGGGGATTTAGGAAAGAATCAGAGAAAAGTTAAATGGATAAGAGTAGCAATGTAAAAATGATGAAAAATGTAAGTGATCAATAGATTATTTGTTGAGAAAATTATAGGATTGGGCATGTATTGAGACAAAGGAAATATGAGAAATAAGTTAGGATAACAGATAATGTTAAGATGAAGAAAAGTTGTGTATATTTAAGAAATAAAACAAAAAACAAAAAGACTTTGGGGATAGTAGTCTGGTTTGGTAGATAAGTATTGATTAAGGCATTAATCATCCTCCATTAAGATGATGATAAATAATAGCAGTGGTGGCCAGTGATGTTTCTTGGGCATATCTGGATCATATCAAGCAATGCCCAACTACCATCGGTTATGACAAAGTTTCTTTGTTAATGTATTTTATAAAATTCTGTAATGTAATAGTCAATACTTAAGCCTACAACTGGCATAAAGTTTTCAAATAACTGCTAATCCAATGAGCCTTTAGTTTTGGTTAATTAATTGGTATATAACCAAAAGCTAAAGAAGGTACTTGAGTTCTCTATTTGAAATCAGCTTGCTAATAATTTACTGCTCCTTGCTTCCTCATTATTAGTTTTGTTTTAGTATCTCAACCTTTAGTATCACAACAAAATGTTTAAAGAATTAAAATACCTATTATTTGTCTATTGTCTACTCTTTCAATATTCTGTAGCATTGTGTCTTTATTTTGTGATTTAAATCTTATTATTTTACATAAGTTAAAAAAAACAACAACTTATGGGTTTTTAATTTTATGATAATAGTTTTTTTGTTATATTACAATACGAATAATATAAATGTATTACAGCTTCTAAAGTCACATGATTTGTTTTGTCTTAGTTTGAAAAAATAAGTAAAGAGTGTGATATAGAGGAAGAGAGCTTGAGTAAAAGAAGAGAGTTGAAATATATTTTATAGATTTTAGACAATCAAAATATATATAAAAAGAATTATTTTGTTGGATATTACATAACTCTATCACATGATTCCAGAATTACATAGTGTTGTTTTAGCAACTTTTTCAAAATCTGCATGTTATTTACTGTATCGTCTGGCATTTATTATTACTTACTAAAGTTTACAGTAAGTAGCATTGAGATGGGGAAAGTATGCTGCTAAAACAACAATGTGAGCTGAAGTCATACGATATAGTCATGTGATATTTTATTGGTTTATATCAAATCCTAATGATAGAATAGAGGTGCAAATACTTATTAAAAAACTAAAAGCACCATAATATATAGAAAGTGAACTGGTTTCATATCTAAATGATTATATAGACTAGTTGGCTTAGGTTGAAAACGTTAACATGTTTTTCAATTTGGGTGACATTTTGATGGTATAGGAGAGAGATAAATAATAGCAGCTGGAAGGAAATGCATTAGAATGCTAAAGGTCCAAATGCACTTTTCCAAGAGCCTTCTCACTGATGAAAGCCCTAAGTTTGAAACTAGTCTTGGAATATTGGTTAGGACAGCAGAGGATAGGAATTTATTGACCATTATCATATTATTTGTCATTGCTTGTTAAAATGTACAGTAAGTGGCTGGGAAGTGATGCAAAAGTATTGATGGTTGTTATTGAAACACATCAATTATTAGTTAGAGAAAAGCTGACATCTAGTGATGGAAGTTGATAAATTATAAACAAATACTAATGGAGATAGGGAATGAAAACAAATGAGGAGTAAAATATATGAATATACATTAAATTCTAATCCAAGGTCAGGTAGAATAATTAGATGATCAAATGAAACAGGTTAAAAATTGTACAAAATAGAAAAGAATCTAAGATAAAAGAATGTAAGATAACGGTATAGTGTTAATCTTATTTGGTACAATGGCAAGAACTTTAGATACCAGAAAAAGAAAGATAAAACAAACAAAGGATTTGAATTGCAGGTATAGTTTATGTGGAGATGGAGGAAGGGATGTGTGTGTTAAAAGAGAATCAGAATAAATTGTATGAAATGTGTGAAAAATTTAGAGGTAGAGTGAAAGAGGTTGTGATTTTCTGATTTTTTTTTTGTTTAGGTTTTCATAAAGCATTTGGGAAATATGAGTACAGGATGGCTTATCAAAATAGCTTCTATTAAAATGAGATAGGAGGAGGAAATAATGAGATAATAAAGGGTATGGGAGTAGATAAGATTATTGTGGTATATAAAGAATTTGGAAGGAAGGTTTTAATATGGGCACAGGGTTTTTGGACATGTAGTCTATGCACAAAAGCTTGTGACTTTATTTGAGATTATTTTGCATCATGTCAAATGCATGACTTGATTGCCTTTATGCAATCTCAATTTTTGACCTTAGACTATCAAAATAGAATTTAATTATATGGTTGATTACTCAGCGGACATATGATGCCCAAGCCCACATCATTATTTTTGATTCGGTCATTCTACAACTGTGTCATACCATCCAGGATGACCTTGAAGTTATAAGAAAAGATTACTTCAGATTTTCTATATCTAAAAATGAGTGCTTGAAATCCCTAAACACCCTTGTTTGTACTACTACTACTACTACCACCACTACTATTACTTGTTATTATTAACAATAACACCACATGGTATTTCATATGCTATTAAAAGCAGTTATATTCACACCACTCTAGTGCCATCTACTGCAAGATTGAGTTATCAACAGATACCAGATGGTGTAGTGATATAAAATTCCCATATTCAGATCATCCAGTTTCTGGATTTTTCATTCATCATTGAAGACCATACCTTCAAAGCTGGAACTAATGGACTTAATGCATTAGGGAATTTTATAACGTTATACCTTGGTGTCTTATGTCTGCCATTTTCCAAGTCAATCCGTTTACATCTTGATGGATTATAATCTGTGTGCTTATTATCATTTTTATTTGAATATTGTTTGGTCATCTCAATTTTCCATTAGATTTCTGTTATTATAAGTTTTTTTTTACAAATCCATTCTATCTTTATCTTTTTGAATTTTTTTTCATAATCATAATTACCTCCATTATCTGCCCTACTTTTGTATTGCAATATGATTTACTGCTTTCAATTAATTTTTGAATATTTCCATCGCACTATTCAACGTTTCTCATTTGAATGACTGCATCGAGAACTATTCTAAATGTGTGAAACTGAAATATCCGTGTGTCAACATGGGAGTGAGGTTCGTTGAATTTTCCTTAAGAAAAAATATTTACAAAATACATTTTATTAATGAGTCAATAGTTTCTTAATTTTTCATAAACCAGCGGAAATAATTTTTACTTAGAAAATTGGATTTTTTTTTATTTTTAAAAAATAATTATTTATTAATCAAATTTCACTCGTTTGAAGTAATGGAGATTTTTAGTTTTTGTACTAGGTGGCGCTGTATAAGAATTAAGTGAAGGAAAAAATATTCTATTTAATTTTAATAATCTCAAAATTAATTAGATTGGGATGAAGTGATGTAAATAATATCATATATATACAAGAAAATTGTATAAAATTTGAATTTGTTCTTAAAACAACATATTTTACCAAATATTTACTATATATAAAAACAAATTTTTTTTTTACAGATTTTAAAATGAAATCTTTTCATTAAACTCAATCCAGGAGTAAAATCATCTGGATTTGATTTTCCTAAATGTCTAATCAACAGGTTCAGTGCAACCCTTGTTCATTAAGTTCATGTGCTTCATAAATGGATTTTTACAGCCACCGACCTATGTAGATGTGGGCAAACACCTTTGAAACACGTAATTAACGATTATCAAATAATATGTCTACAATGATAGATTAATAAAATTACTACTGTTTGTTCCTTTATGATATTTTGTTTAAAGTTAAGCTGTCTTAAAGAAAAAAAAGATAATTCAAATATAGTACAAGTTATTCGTTTTCAAAACAATCAGGGTTGCACATATAAATAACAATTTTTTTAAAAGTAAAATAATCCAGTATATTCCTATAAAAACAGTGTGTACATTTCCCTTGAATTAAATATTTTTTTATTTGATTATAGGTATAATAACCGAACAATTAGATTCTCAAATGGTAATTCTTTATAATCCACATAACTAAAACATCATATGATGACTCTTTCCTAAGCTTATACAAGCTGTTAAGACAGTACCAAACTTCATACAGTAGTGCCATCCAGTGCAAACCTTAGTAATGAATGGATGCAAGATGGTTGTGCATAAATTTCCTATTATACCTACTTAACCAATACTCCCAGACTAGTTTCTAGCTTATGGCTTTTTAGTTAACTAAAGAGATAAAATGTGGCTGCTGGAGGGTTGCATCAGATTCCAAGATTCTTCAATGATGAAAGCCACAAGCTAGAAACTAGTCTGGAAATATTGGATGAGTAGGCACTAGATAGGGATTTTATGCACAAACCTTTTTGCATCTCTTGATTACTAAGGCTTGCACTGAATGGCACTACTTACTGGGTGGAGAGTTTGCAATAGATAAAATATTATCAATATAATTATTTAATACTACTATGTAATGCTATAGGATATAAATATATGACATTAGCTTAAAAAATAAGGGAATTGTTTATTATTCAGGAATTCGTCAGTTTCAGCATTGGAAGTTATTCAATTGGGCTATTATCCATGAAACCTTATCTTCAGAATCCGTCTTGCTACCACTAACCATGCAGGATTAAAAAATGATCAAATGGTTTATTGTTCAGAAATTTATAAGAAAATCAAGTGATTGTACTGCGCTATGGTCAGTGGACTTCCATCCTTCAATCAGTGCACCAAATCATACAGGCCTATAAATTACTCGAATGATTAATTACATGGGAATTGATAGGAAGTTGCAGTTGAGCTGCGGTCTAGAGTCTGCCATTCTAATATTACACAGGGTAGCAGAAAAAATGAAGATAGATTAAGAGAGGGGAGGCAGGAGAGTTTTCTTTTACAATGTTTTAATTTTAATAAATTGAAAATTGTTTTTTTCATTAGAAAACCTGTAGATTTTTTTTTTTTTATTCATTCAAAGTGTGAACTTGTTAATAAATGGATGTGAAATTATTATTTATTTTTGGTTAGATAATAAAGAAAAGATTGAAAATTGGTGTGCAGTGGATTATTTAAAAGGTGTTTACTCTTTTTCTGGAGCTAGTAACTGCATGTATGTGCAGTAATGTTAGGTAAATTATTGTTCTACTGCTGAGTTTTTGTATCAGAAATTGAGTGAGGAAAAAAAAAAAAAAAAAAAGATGGAATTTTATCATAATTGTTTGTTTGTCTTTTAAGAATATTATTTTAGTTTACCTTACTTTGATGATATAATAATAAAATAGTCAGCCTTGTGATTTTAAACAAACTATAAATAGTTGGTTTTACATATGGAAAGTTGGTCCTTCAGAATGTATTCTTCTCATATCTTTAATATGGAAACTTATTAACTAAATTAACACATATATTTAATACAACTAATTTTTTTTTTTTTTTTACAAATTTCAAAAAACTAACCAGCAGATCTCTTATCAAAAACGCCCTGTGTGATTTAATATTCTGGCAAAACTAAAAGTTTCTCAAACAATTCCTAGCCTAATTCATCACTTTTATCATTTATTTTATGGGATCTTTTGAATAATTAATCCTGTAATTATTTTTTTTGGGAATAAAAACTATAAAACTCTCATACATTTACACATAGTAGCCCTAATAATTTATGTGCCTGATAGGTATAAGGAATAGATTAGGGTAAAAAAGAAGATAATTTGGCCCTTTCAAATAATAAAATCAAAAGACATTTTAAAAATATCTGCAGAAATTAAAAAAATAAAATAAAGGATTGGTTTATTGCTCGGAAGTTTGTAAGTTTAAGCACCTCTAAAGCTGCAACTCAGCAATGACCAGTGTCCAGCGCTCTGTCTACCACTGTACTGAATTAGACATAGCAATAGAAACATGAAGATAGATTCAAGTGGAGAGAGGAAGCAGTATGTTGTAAAATGTTCTAATTTACAGGGCAGAAGTTTTTTTTCTTAAGGAAGCCCACTTACTGATATTTATTTGAGGTGCACATTGTTTTTAAAATTGTCAATAGTTAGATAATTTCATCATGGAAATGAAAAAATATGTCATCATGGTTTCAATCCTAAAAAAGTAGAGAAGATCTATTCTGAATATAATGATAGAAATGAAAAAGTAAATAGAAATGGCTAAGTAAGAATGCAGATTCAGTGATGAATGAATAATCTAATAATGTTTAATTGAATGCATTTTGGAACACATGCATTTGAATGTGTAGTGTTGTTTTTGTTAATGTGAATATATATATAAAAATTAAAACCAATTATAAATTTCATAACTTGCTTTTAAGCTTGCATTTTATGATCACTAGATAAAACTTACCAATAGCTCTAAACAAGCTTTGTTTTTATAAATGCCAAAAGAGACAGAATTCAAAATTTCTATCGTTATCCCTACCTCCGGACCAGCTGGTTTCGAGCTTATGGCTCACGTCAGTGGAGGGCTGGGAGTCTAGAAACTAGATCTAAAATACTAACTCAAAAGTCAGCACTTGTAAAACATATTTTTATCAATTTGAAAGCATGAATTTATCAGACACATAAATGTCTTCAAATCCAGCCTACCAAACCAGATAGCTATATGGATTTGAATTCAGCTCAGTTTCACCATATAGTAATAGCCTCTGCAATATGTAGCATTGCAAAAACCTTCAAAGGTACAGTTATAATAATTAAAACCCTTCTAAAAACAAAGCTTGTTTAGAGCTATTGGTAAGCTCCATCTAGTGATCATAAAATGCAAGCTTAAAAGCAAGTTACAAAATTTATAACTTGTTTTTAATTATTATAAGTGTACCTTTGAAGGTTTTTGCAATGCTATATATTGCAGAGGCTATTACTATATGGCGAAACAGCCTAATTCAGACCCATATAGCTATCTGGTTTGGTAGGCTGGATTTAAAGACATTTACATGTCCGATAAATTCTTGTTTTCAAATTGGTAGAAACATGTTCTACAAGTGCTGACTTTTGAGTTAGTATTTTAGATCTAGTTTCTAGACTCCCAGCCCTCCACTGATGTGATCCATAAGCTCGAAACCAGCTGGTCTGGAGGTAGGGATAATGATAGAGATTTTGAATTTCTAATCTCTTTCGGCACTTATAAAAACAAAGCTTGTTTAGAGCTATTGGTAAGCTCCATCTAGTGACCATTGTTTGCAAAAAGCTGGTCTGGCGGTAGGAATAATGATAGAGATTTTGAAATTCTATCTCTTTCGGCACTTATAAAAACAAAGCTTGTTTAGAGCTATTGGTAAGTTCCATCTAGTGACCATTGTTTGCAAATATTCTTGATTGAGTATCCAGAAAGTAGATCTCAATTTGCAATGAGCCTTACACATATCTTGGGTTTATTGGTATGATCTGATCTACTTAGTAACACTTTATACATTTTTTGGAAGGCAACTTGCCAATCAGCTTTTCAAGAAGATTATTCCTGAAAATTATTTTACTGCTAACTTTTAATAGATGAGGAAAAGAAATTCATCTCTGGTTCAAAGTTACTTCTAAGATATATAGGATAAGATTGCAGTTCAGTCTAAGATTTGCTGAATACTTTTGTCAACCACACTATGGCTTTAGGTTCTAAATATTTTTAAAACCCTGGAAACATAATATTTTCTCATGGGCTCTTTGCTCATTTAAGACAATCAAGGGCTAATTCAAATTCACCAATATCTAATGGGTTTATTAGGTTGAAAGTAGATGAAAAATTTCATAAATATGTGGCCATTAGTTCTTTTCTGTAAAGGGAAATTAATGATTAAAAATCACAAGGGCTAATCAGGGTAAGAGATTATTGCATGAACTATCAAAATTGAATTTTACGACAGAGACTTATTAAATGTTTGTTTAGAGTGCAGCTTTATATGGGCTGAAGTTATGGATAATCATAAAAAAGAGATAAAATATTAGACAGTTTAAAGTTATACATTTAGAATAAAATAAAAGAAATGTTGGATGGATAAGATGAGTTGTCTGGAAATAGTAGCATCATTATTGAGAAATTGTGAGAATAAAGAGGAAATGGACTGAATGTATATAGTGAGGAAGAATTAAAAAAACTATTAGAGTGGCTTAAATGAATATTTAAGAAGTCAGGAATGAATGCAAAGCTGGAAGAAAGTAGTTTGGTGTGCAGGATTTATATTTTGGCATAACTAATGATGAGCCAGGAAGCATCAGTGATTTAAAAAACCTGCTGGAAAGTATATTAAAGGAAACTCTGGGAAGGAAAGTTGAACAGCAGCTAAAATATGTTAAAGCACTCTTTTTTATATATTAAAATGTTATTTGTGTTTTTCCTATTTCTTAAACAAGGCGAAACCCTCCATACAGTAGTGCCACCCTATGTCAACCAGAGTAATCAATGGATGCCAGAAGGCTTGTGCATAAAATCCCTATCTAGTGCCTACTCATCCAATATCCTCTAGTCTGGATGAGTAGGCACTAGATAGGGATTTTATGCACAAGCCTTCTGGCTTCCATTAATTACTCTGGTTGGCACAGGGTGGCACTACTGTGTGGAGAGTTTTGCCTTGTTTAATAACAATTATGTGCTAGTATAAGAGATAGTGATCATGTGATATTTAGTGGTTTTCCTAGTTCTTATAATTATAAATATTACACGCAATAGTGAATACATTTTTCTAATAGGTAATCAATGAATGAAATAAATACTGCATTGAAAATGAACAATAAATAGAATATTTAAATAGAAAACTCAAGTCTATAATTTTTAAAAACGAAATGTTAACTAATGTTATAATGTGTTGTGAAAACAAAGTTCGCAAGATAAACATTTAATATGAAAAAATAAATAAATCTATTTCATTAATTAATATTTATGCAAACAAACATCATTATTATCAGTATTTTCCTGAAAGTTTGTGTTGATAGTATTTTAATTGTATTTATATATTGGATTATTTCCATAATCTAATATTAAGTATTGATTGTCTTTAGAAAAATTGAATTTGATTTAAATTTTCTAATTACATTCAACTGTTAGTAATAGGACATAGGTTAATATATACACAATGTTTCGAGTGGCATTATTCTCTTCTTTTCTTTAGGGGTTGCTGGCCGGACCAGTGACAGTACTAGCATGGGAATTGAACTTGGATCCTTAGATTCTTGAATATCGATATTGACAGGATGATTGAGTTAGTTATAGTATTACCTTAAAATTCAATATTTAAGAATCTAAGGGTCCAGCTTAGATTCCCATGCTAGTGTTGTCATTGGTCAGGCCACCTGAAGAAGGGAGGAGGATATTGCTTGAAATGTTGTACATCAGGGGTCCCCAACCTTTTTGCACTTAAGAGCACATTCCATAATACCGGCCAGGTGGCAGGCACCATTTATTTTTTATCTGGGCATAATTGCTGAGATATTCTTGACTTCGTTTAAAGAGAAGCCACAGTACATCACATCACATATAAATTTATAGTTGGATATTGTTAATAATACGCACAATGTACAAAAAAATATTTATTTCAAAAATAAAATTTTAACATACAATTGATGTTTATATTTTTACGCTGTAAAAGTATAGTATGCCCTACAATTTGATTACAATATAAATACAATAATTCATAAAAAAATTTCAAAAATTAAATTTATTTGTATCAGATAAATAATTTTTTATCGTGTTCGGATAGCGGCGGGCACACCTAAAATGGTCTGCGGGCGCCATGGTGCCCGCAGGCATAGGGTTGGGGACCCCTATTGTACATATACTAACCTGTGTGTTATTACTAATAATTGAATATAATGGAAAATTTAATTAAAGTTACATTTTTCTAAAGACATTCAGTACTTAATATTAGATAATAGTCGAATATGTAAATACACTCATTATTATCAGTTATTCATCAAAAGGGAGGTCATACAAATCTTATTACATGAATTCTTGCATTTTGCTTTTTTCCACTTTAAACATTCATTGCTATTATTTAAAGTACATTTTATTGCAAACAAAAGGTTATATTACATGAAATCTTAAACTGGTTTCCAAGAGATTGTAAAATACCCAGAAAGAGTCCATGTAAGATTGTTGGATGAAATAAGAAAGTGTGCAGAGTGATGTGAAGAAGAGAAGCTAAAAATCAGAGAAGATGGATTAAACTTGGAGACTCCATCCTGCAGTGGATTGATAATAGTTGATGATGATCACATGACAATATGACAGTATTTAAATATGCTATGAAGAGATCAGGGTATTATCTTATGTGTTTAAATGCCCTAAAGAGAAGATTTAATAAATATAAAAAACAATTTAAGATTGAGTATCTCCATCAGTTTACAGAAAGAACATTTTACATGGACTAATATGTAATGTAAAGAAGTTTTTTAAAGGTATAATACTTATAGTGGTGTTAGCAACTGAACTAAAAGTCCATCCAGCTGAAAAAATAACAGCCAGAGTGAGTGCTTGGTCTCTGTTTTTTATTTTGTTATGGAAAAGTGATTGAAATTTTTGAAATATCAGATTAAAACAAAAATGACATAGGGTGAAAAGTATAAATGCAGTTATTACTGATAACTAAAATTAATAGCTGAGGTGAAACGATAAGTTTATTATTGGTAAGCTTTTGTTTTATGGACTTAGCGCTTTCGGAGCCCTTACTGCTCCATAATCATAGTCCTTTTTATAGGCTGTTGATTCTATGCAAATGCATGCAAATTACAACATCCACCTTTTCGATATCGCAAAGCACGTGTCTTTTCTGTTGATTGACATGGCATCGCTGGTGATGTAATATACCTCTTTGATTTTCCTCTTGACATCGTTCCTCTCTGTGCACACGATGTCGGCTTTAGACGGCTCAAATCTATGGCTTTGCTCCTGCTGATGATCAGCAAATACTGAGCTGCCCTCTCCTTTAGTTGTAGCTTTTGTATATATATATATATATATCTATGCTGAGCTAGTCTATTGCTCACTGTGGTCCGAGTTTCCCCATAATATACCGAATCACATCCTGTCTGCGGGCACACAATTATATAAACGACATGGGAGGTTTCTTCTATATTTCTTTTGTCTTTGGTATTGTTGATGAGCCTATTTGTGTTTGGAGGGGTTCTGAATCCGAGTTTGAATTCCTTCTGTAATATTTTACTGAAATTTTTAGCTACTGTATGTATATAGGGTATAATTAGATGTTGTCTGTCATCTTTTGTGTTTTGTTGCAGTCTTTTATGAAAGCTTGCAATCCTTTTGGTTATTGTTTTGTGATCAAAACCCACGCTTATTAAGTCCCTGATGTAGTTGGTGATGTTGTTTTTCTTGTCTGACTCCAATTTACACAGGTGGTGATTGCGAAATAAGAAGGCAGACAGCCCTGCAAGTTTGTGTGCTTTAGGAGATTTTGAGAGCAGATGGATGTAGCCTCGGATGCATAAGGGTTTAATTATCATGGAATAAACAAATGCTAATTTCTCTCTCTTAATTTTCAAATCCAGATACCTGACCATGTTTTGCTCGTCTTCGTTTGTGCAATTAAATATGAGGTTGGAAAGAGCGTGGAGTTCATGTAAAATTTCCGTGATAGCATTGTGCTGCCAAGAATATGTCGTCTATGTATCTGCTATAAATTAGGTTTGGCACTGCTGTCTGGTACTTTGGAATCACCTGTTGTTCAATGTGATCTAACACAATGCTAGAAACGATGCCACTAATGGGGAGTCCCACACCTGTTGTTCAATGTGATCTAACACAATGCTAGAAACGATGCCACTAATGGGGAGTCCCATAGGCCATCCGTTGTTCATTCTGGGCAGTTATTTGTATGTTAGGGGGAATCTCTCTGCATATACTGCTTTTTAAATAAGTGAAAGATTGGATTTGATATTTAATAATTGAAACTATTTTGTTTTGATATATTTGTAATGCTGGACAAATACTAAGGAAGTGCTTCCTAGTTTCTTTTTTCTTGTGACGTATAGAACATATTGAGTCTGTAAAAAATCTTTTTGGGGGCTAAAAAGATGTTGGATGTTGGTAGAAAAAGCCTCAAGATTGATTTTAATTAAAAAATGCAAGTGTTTTGGCTTCAAATAGCAAAATTTAAATGAATTATTTATTTATTATTATTAATTTTAACAATATGTAAATAACTTTTACTACTGCTTAAATATATAATGTTTAGGATTATGATTATATCACAGAACATTCTTATTCCAAGTACGTTACTCCGAATTATTTTGCAAGCAGACTCATAATGAGTCAATAAACTTGCAAATAAAAGTTTACTTTTTATTTATCAATACCCATTTACTCAGCTCGACAAAAGAATTCTGGGTAATGTATTTGAAATGAGGATGTTTTGTATATTATTATATTTATGTCTAGATTCTTTTTTATGTACTATTACATACATGTTCCAGTAATTAATTTTTGTTGAAAAGAATTTTTCATCTGCAGTAGTATATTTAGCTATAAATTTGGTTAATGCTTTAATGAAAATTTTTTTAATTAGTGGTGTTGTATCCCATAGAATAGTCAACATAAGGCTTAGTATATCCAAGTTTATACACCTAGTGATCTTATGTATTGCTCTCTGGAGATAGTATATTGAGATACAATGCAATGAGAGCCCATTGTGGCTGACATTTTTGCATTGATTTAGTACTAATTGATACCATTTTCTTGTTTTATATCAATTTATTGCACAGTGAATTTGTGTTTTTGATGAAGGATGGAGTATACTTGGTGGTAGGCATATAATAGGAGGTTTTTGAGATCCAAAATATTGATGAGATCCTGTTTGAATAAAGATGATTTAAATAAGTTAATTATGTTTTTTTTATAGAGATGAGAAGTTTACTTTGGATTTCAGGACTCATGTCATTTGCAGAAAGATAAATAGCAAAGTCTAAGTACTTCTGTGTCAAGACAGGTAAAGGATAATTTACTTTATTATCTGAGGGAATGTTCCAAGAAGAGGATATTTTTTTATTGAATTTGATAGTATTTTTCTGTATAATTGTGTAGAATGTCAATTAGTCGACATTTGTTTTTTTGCTGGTAATAAGATGATTAAATCATCCATATGTACTATGTGATTAATTGTTTGATTTACAAAAGAGCCATAAATTACCAGGAATTTATTTTGGATACTTGATAATGATGGGTTAATAAATCTGTGATATAAAGTGGTGGGCGAAGAAACTGTGGGAGATTTGTCCATTTAATGTAATGAGAATTTGTCTGCTATTGAGTAAGTTTGCTAATATGCAGAAAATAGAATTAAATACATTATGTTTTTTCTTTAAAGCACTCTTTAGATATGAGTGTGTGCTTATATCTAACTGATTAATTTATATAAAGATTTAGTGCAGCAATAGAGTGACAGACTCTATAGCTCAATGTGCATGGATCATGACTCAATTCTGTCACTTCCTGTGCCTGATTTGTTATAAACTTCCACTCTACTAGTTTTATATTACTATGTCTAGAACTAGATTTTCATCTTTTAACTAATCAGTTTTTTGTACTTTTTTACGATAGATATTCACAGTGTTTAAAATCCTTAAGATAGTGGATTCACATCTTTCAGTCTAACAACAATTAACCACATAACTCATGCCAGAAGTCATTTCTCAAGAATGTGAGCATGAAAACCGTGGATAGTTTGGGAACTCTTGTTGAATATCTGATTATGCATGGGGCAGATCAAATCTAGCCTGATTTTTGATTGGCTTTGAAAAATAAATTTATTTTGGACTTCATTTGAAATCCATTTGTTTCAGTGTAAGGTGTGATTACGCTATATGTGAAGAAAAGATAATTTCAAAAAATGGATTAATCTTAGGATGAATATGTAACCTTAATAGTATGTTAAATAAAAAGTGGAAATGAATACAGACAAAATTTACAAATATAAATATTTAAAATAGACACTAGATAGCACTAAGTATTAACAATGATCAACAATTTGGCAAGAAATATTCATAATTGCTTTTTATAATATTATTCTCCAAGTGTAGCATTTACCTAATATTTTATACCAAATCTCTTTTGAATCCAGTCACAAAGGTTGATTATTTGTGGCATTAATTATGTTATTTTAAATCAGTTACTTCTAATGATGAACCTGATTTTTTTTTTTTGTTGCATTCAGTAAAGTCTATGATTGCATATCTCTACCTGCCTCAACAGCTCCATTCACCATATTATAATAATATATGTCTTTACGAATTTGCCAGCTAATAGGATATAATTTAAGTGAAAAAAAAGTTAATATAAATGTCTGTAAAAAAAGGAATTCAAAGCCTATTGTAACTTACCATAACAAACTAAAATGTTAAAGATAATTTCCAATAGAGCAATAACAGAAATAAATTGAACTAAATTTTTAAAAATCTTTATTGATTAATTGAGAAATACCATTAGGGAAACGAGATAATCCAAGGAGGATTTATAAAAATAATAAGGGACTCTGTTCTCTGAACAGCACTTCAGTGTGAAGTACTAGAAATATATAACTAATCTGTGTAACATTGAGCTCAAAGATAATTTGCCAGTCTAAGAAATTTAGTACAGGTCATATTGCTTTATATAAACCAACAGGTTTTAAATAGCCAATATCTATATGCAAATAGTATTGTAAAATTTAACAGATACAATTACACATATTGTTCGAGTTGTTTTTCATATCAATTAGGAATCTAGGTTAAATGAAATTTTTTAATACAAACTATTGTATGCATAATAAAATATTTAATTGTGGTCTATTGTAAATATGGAAACACATAATTTTTCGGAAATCCTAAGTAATGGATATTTCATTGGTCATATAGCAGTAGGAGTGTGTTTATTTTGGTCAGTAGAAAAATATTAAAGATTGTTTGATTAATTTCCTGAACATCTAGAAAGATAAGTGTGTTTGACTTCCCAAAAGCTTGATAGAGCATCTTTTCCCCAACAGAGGCGCAGTATTGTTCAGAAAATATATACTGTATACAGTTTTAAGATTGCCACTAATTTTTCATATGTAGTTTTTTGAGTTCAGACTTTCACACGACCCTCAACTCTCCACACTATTTCATATCACTAATACACTTGACCACATATGTGTCTAAAAGATATATATGTATATATATGTAGAGATGATAATGTGGACCAACTGATGAGTGCTGGTTTAGCACGAAATACGTATATTGGTGATTATTTATCTTTTAGACATATATGTGGTCAAGTGTATCAGTGGTATGAGATAGTATGGAGAGTTGAGGGTCATGTGAATGTCTGAGCTCATAATATCCTACATATTACATTGTTTGTACAGGTATATATATATATAGCTTGTATGTTAGATATTATATTCTTACAATTTACATACTATTCTTACAATTTTTGTTAGATATTATATATAGTTTTTGTAAATACTGTTTGCATTTTCAAACAATTATCTAATTAAATGGCATTGAGTGATTGTGAGTTTAAAATAATATTTAACTTGCATGATCTTGAGTTCAGTGTAAAAGTATATATTTTTCTTTTTTAGAAAAAGTTATTATAATTAAAAGTATTTACTAATATTAAAATGTAATATTTTAGAAATATTAGAATCTGTATGAAGCGAGAAGCCGTTTCTCTTCATTGAGAAGAAAGCAGGCGGCGAGCGCCTCTAACCCTTTCTAACTCTGAAAACTTTTTCTGTTAAATTTAGCATAAAATTTGCAACGTTATGCCCTGGGCTATGAGGTAACCTGATGCCTGGTGAGTGGGCGCCAGCTTAGGAGCACAGACTAGCGGTGTCTAATTAAATTACACAGCATTCAGCCCAGAACAACACACCCGGATATACAAGATTTTGGTAGTCATGGCAACAAAAATCTAGTCTTTCTACATCACATGGCTGATACAGTTACAACTTAAGATGAACAAAATGATAAAAAAACAAAACATTTTATAAATGTTCTAAAGAAACAATATGGAAAAAAAAAAAGACTTAAGCAATTCGCGCATATATACAATAACTGTATATATATTATTTTAATTCGTTGTAGTAGGATTGTTTTTCTTATAAATTTTTATATGTTTCAGTTTGATATTTTTTTTATATCCTGTTAATATTAAAAAAATAAGTTTAATGAGACAGAGATTTAAAAATAAATTTTAGAAATAAGGGTAAGTTCTCCGTGGCGCCATCTTTTTTCTTTTTCCAGGTGTGTGTAATTTTTTACATACATATATAAATAAAAATCATTTTTTTTTCTACATAAAAAATGTAGTTAATATGAATAAAATTTTCATTGATATTAAATACATGCGCACACAAATAAAACTATGTATACACGCATTAAGTAAGAATATAAATAAATATTATAATATAAAGTTTGTTATGAATAGGATTTAATTTTGGATATATTAAAATAATTTTCAAATCGTCATATAACATTATTATTTTTGTAATCGTTATTATTTTCTCTGTAACTCTCTGAAGAATATAGTGGCGATATGCGGAAGAGTCCATTATCCTTTTCCATAATTCATAATTTTTGGACATATTTATAACCATTATATTTTTCACAACGTCTCATATATATAATATGATACATAGGACTAATATATATACCATTTTTGTAATTTGTTTAGCAATTGTTATCATAATCCTGGACATTTCAATTATATTCCATAGCTTTTTTCAAAAGAAATATTTTTGTGAAAACTATAAACATAATTATATTTGTATAAATACATCTATATACATGATCATTATAACCATTCAACACTTAGACAATCCAAATATCAATAATAATCAATAATCTCAAACTGTTGTCAATGCAATCTCCTTTTAACAATAAAGGTGGAATCCCACCTTTATTTATGGCCTAGTATATTTATATAGACACTAAAGATTGCAGCTTGACCATAGAGATTGAAGTTATTGTACTATTATATCAATATATACCTCCTATTCATACAAAAATACATCAATACCAAAAATATCACTATTCAATAAAACAAAGTTAAATTGGAATGCAGTTTTGTAAGAAGTAGCTAATGAGATTTTTAATTTTGTATTTCGATACTTTGGAATTAGCACTGCTGTGACATAATTGTCTGGTTATAATTATTCTAATGTTGCAAATTATTCTAACACTTTAGGTTTGTCTTTTTTCTAAAGATTAGAAACTTTATATTTAAAAAATGAGTTTCTGAATTCAACTAAAGTTTAAAAAAAATATTATGAATATGAGCCATATATTTAAAAAAATTTGAATTCAAGTTAATTAAAAAAAAATTATGAAAACAATATAAATAAAAGATTTTTGGTTAAAAAAATTAATGAACAAAAACAATTTTCAAAGTTCAGTTCATTTAATTCAATCTTTTATTTATATTATAATTTTTTAAAATTAACTTGAAATCAAAAACTTATGTTTAAAATATAACATTTTCCTAAACCTAAAGTGATATTTCTACTAGCAGTGAAAATATATTCACAAAGTTAGTGTGCAGAAATTCATAATATTTAAAGTAATGGCGCATTATTGGAGTTCGACTTCCATCTAAGAATCACAAAGTTAGAATAATTATGCTCAGACGATTAGACCTAATCACAAAGTACTACCTGTATTTCATAAGGTTTTGTAAAGTGGCACAAAAGAGAGTTAATAATAATATAAGAAAATATGTGATTTGGCAAGAAAAGCTATAGAAAATAATAAATGTCTCAGAAATGTAATACTGGAGGAAAGGTGGTTTAACAGTAAGAATAAAATTGGAACTATTACTTTAAAGAGAGATGACATTAGGAAGGTGTGAAGGAGTTCTATAAAGAATATATGTGGTACTAAGGAAGAAAAAATTAAAAACTTAACTGTCTTACAACTACTATATCTTCTGAATTGCCTAGTATTTTAAACGAAGAGATGAGGCATGTAATGAAATCTATGAATTATGGAAAAGTTCCAGGAAATGATGGAATTATTTATTATTAATACTGTAAAAGAAGAAAGTGAACAAACTATATACCAATATCTAAATGATAAAGATGTGGCAGATGATTAGGAAAATACAGTAATAATATTAATATTTATACTGGATGATATTAGAAATGAACTCTTACCAATCTTCTATCATTTCTATGCAACTCATCTGCAGTGAATTTTGGATTCTAAACAACCAAAAGAACAAAATAGATTTAGTAACAGCTTTCACACAGTAAATTATATTCAGCTACTAGGAAAAATTGTAGAAAAGATCAATGAAATGAGAATTGCTTCGAATTTGTAGATTATAAAAAGGTGTATGATTTTATAAGCATTTTCATAGTGATTAAAGCTTTGGATAATCAAGATATAGACTTAGAATATTCTGACTAAATGATTAGACTACATAGTAATATTGAGAAATGTTCTGCAAGGATGATTCCATATCTCCACATCTTTTTACAGCAGTTTTATAAGAAGTATTTTGCAGTTTAAAATAGGAAGCCAAGAGAGTAAGAGTAAATGAGGATTACTTAAATCATCTAAATTTTGCAGATGATATGTTTTTTTATGCAAATACTGTTTCATAACTTCAAGAAATGTTGCAAAAAAATAAAGGTAAATGCTAGAATGGTTAAAACAATATCAACTAAATTTTCTCAGAAGAAAATTAAGATTGACAATCATACATTAAAAGAAACTAATATAGCTTATTAAACCACTAAACATCACATGATCACCATCTCATATTAGCACATAATTGTTGTGAACAAAGGCAAAACTCTTCATACAGTAATGCCACCCTATGCTAACCAGAATCAATGGACAAGCCTTCTGGCATCCATTGATTACTTTGGTTAGCACAGGGTGGCACTACTGTATGGAGAGTTTTGCCTTTGTTTACATATATCTTACTCAGATAATTAACACATAGAAATGTGATGGATACAATTAATCATAGAATTAAACTTGGATTAACTGTTTTTGGTAGAAATAACTTAAAATTAAAAGAAAATTTCCTTATGCATTTGAAAATGAAGGTTTTTAATAGATGGGTTTTACTACTTCTTACTTATAAATCTGGAATCTCAGCTCTTAAAAGTAAGAGTCTTCAACTACTCACAATGTATGGAGATAATGGGGTAATAAGAATAGATTGAAAGTAAAATATCTGGATGAGAAAATAAACATATTATCATAATTAAGTAGAGAGGGATTTGAACTTAGGATTTTTCATTTCATCCTCCACTCCATCTCAAGGAACCAATACACATGACCACATATATCCAAAAAAGATAAATGATCCCCAATATATGTATTTCATGTGGAACCAGCACTCTTCAGTTGGGCCAAAACATAATCTTCCACACTTATATATATAATCAATGCTTGGTTTATATTAAGATAGGAATTCCTTAAACTTTACTGGACAGGTTTTACTGTTCTCATTCTTCCAACTATTGAACCATTCATTTCATTGACAAATCAACGATAGAACATTCAAAACTCTTGGTGGATTTGATTGCAGATATCATGTCAATCTAACTCCTCAAATTACCAAACCATTATGTATTCATATATATTAATAGGAGAGAATGGGCTGAACTTATGTAAGAATTAAGGGAAGTGATCTGGACATATAGAGATGATAATAGATGACGTAAAAGTCTTAAATTGGATGTCAAAAAATTGTAAAGGTTATAAAAAAAGATTACATCTGGGATAAATGGATGAAATAAGTTTGTTGCTGGTACAATGTGAATAACAAAGGCTATGGATCAAAGTAACTGAATTAAACTTAGAGAGTTCATTATCTTGCATTGGATTGATAATGGTTGAAAATGATCCTATGCTTTTTATTAACTATATTTTGGTTTATATATTTTTTAGGAAATTTTTTCCTTGAAAATGACTATAGAACACCATTGAAACATTAAAACAGGCAAAACTCCATACAGTAGTGCCACTTAGTGCAAGTCAGAGTAATCAATGGATGCATAAAATCCTTATCTAGTGCCTTCTGGCATCCATTGATTACTCTGGCTTAGTGGCACTACTGTATGGAGAGTTTTGCCTGTTTTAATAACAGTTATGAGGAAGCATAAGAAATGGTGATCATGTCATGTGTTGAAACATTGGAAGTATTTTTTATAGAATATTTGTATGCTGTAATGTCAATACTTGTTTATTAAATATTTTAAAAAATGATATTTTTTAGTAAAACTATTACCTTCATAACTCACAACAGATTTATAAATACCAGTGTGTGTGTTTAAAATAGTATTAAAAATTCGAAACCTTGCCTCCAATACTATTTTAACAACTACAGAATTGCATCCAATAATATATGGGGCTTAATGTTATTGCAGAAATAATGCTCATCGTTTGTAATCACTTTATATGTTCCTTACACAAAAAAATCATATAGCCTCTTGATTTATAATTTTCCAGCACTGAAGTGAGGTTGAACATGATAGATCCACTAACACCTTAAAAGCATTTTTAAGACACTTCTGATAAAAGTTTCAGCCTTTCACATTATTATTATGTCATCTATTGCATTTAATAAGTTAATATATTTACATTTCTTTCTATCAATTCATTGGATTTGAAAATTACTTCGTAGTAAGTCAAAAGATTTCACATTGTTTATTTATACTGTATATAATATTTAGTGAATTAAATGTGAAGGTGTTTAAAGCTTCAGCTTTCATTTCAAAATGCTTAAGACTGGCTTAATTATATATAAATTTAAGTAAAGAAGAAGGTGAGAACCATCTTTTTCTCGTAATCATTATTACATCTGATTGGCTGTCATATAAGCATTTTTAAGGCACTTCTGTCAAAGGTTTCAGCCTTTCATGTTATTATCTATTGATAAATGTTGAATGTATAGAAAATTTTAAACTTTATTTAAACTTTTCAGTTACAAACAACTTGGTAGTAATAACACACAAAATAGACAACACTGGTTAGTAATTACACAATATTTCGAGTAGTGCTAGTCTCCACTCTTCTTCAGGTGTTGCTGGCCTGACCAGTGACAGTATTTGCATAGGAGTCAAACTCACAACTTTAGATTCTTAAATATCAAATTTAAGGCAAATGCTCTAACCAACTGAGCTATCCTGTCAAAGTTTCAGTTGGTTAGAACATCAGTTGGTTAGAGCATTTGCCTTAAATTCGATATTTGAGAATCTAAAAATGTGAGTTAGACTACTATGCAAATACTGCCACTGAGCAGGTCAGCAACACCTGAATAAAGTGGAGAATAACACTTCTCCAAATATTGGTGTGGTCTATTTTGTGTGTTATTACTAACAAGTTGTTTGTATTTGAAAAGTTTAAATAAAGTTTAAAATTTTCTATACATTGAATATTTACTGATAAATGATGGAAATAGTCCAACATATTATCACACACATTTATAATATACATTAATCATGTATGAAACATTCGAATGTTAATACAGTAACAAATAAAAATAATCACAATACTATAACCAGAATTTCAAACATTTTTTTAAATATAGGAAATGAAGTATGAGTTGCTTCTAGTGGATAAACAGGGGCAAAAGAATTAAACACTCTGACATTGTTGTAATTGACTTGTCTATGATTACTCTCCAAATTAAAGTCTGGTAATGCCAAATGAAATTTTTTTGGCTAAATAAGTATTAACAATAAATACTTTATATATAAAAAGAATGATATTCAGGAATTATTATAAATATCATGCACTGATAATTTGTCGAAATAAAAAGCACAGTTTATAACCAGTTTAACTTTTTTCTCTTACTTTCCTAAGGTTCAGGAACCATCATGACTACTTTATATCCATGTTGAACTTTACATGACCATATATCAATTTATATAAATACATTAGCTTATAAATAAATAAAGTATTACAGAAATCACTACGAAATCGAAATGTTCTAAAAATAACAAGCTAAAGTGATTATGGTTGGTAGCAATTAGTTCGATAAAAAAAACAACCCAATAATATAACCATATGATATATACTCCATATCAGCCTGCAAGATAAGTTCCTCTCTCTAGTATTTTAGCACTATCTATTGTAAGCTGGAATAATATGATTATTGGATAGTAGTACAATTTAATCCCTATTGATTTCCATAAACAATTGTACTTTAAGACCTCCTATATTGGCTAGCACTTTACTTGGAAGAAAAGAAATTCTCAAAGTTATGTTTCTAACAGTAATTTAATCCCAACTATTTACAAAATCACCATCAGGAAATCATTTGCATACCTCATAGACTAGTAAAATAAAGAGTAATATTATTAGAGATAAATTTTGTGATGGCTATACATGAATCTCATAAATGCATTCGCATATAGAATGTGCTGACCAGTAATCTGTTATTTGATATTTCCTCAGACATATCTTTTAACACAGTCCTTTAGAATGTCTCTGAGATCTTTATAATGTAAACAGATTTTGCTTCTATGAAAATCATGCCAAGTTCAGTGTAAAATATTTGTTTAGGAAGTCATGCATTGTTTATTCATTTTGCATGTCCAATTCAATGAAGATATACTTTTGCAATAATATATACTATATTATCATATCCAGAAAGTTGATCTTATGATTTTGCCATTACATTTTTAAAGTTTTCTTAAATTAATGTTTTCTATTGTCTTTATGTTATAATAGTTTGCACACATTTCACTTCCATACAACAAATGAGATAAAATAACAGCTCTAAATGCAACTAACCTGGTTACAGAACTTCTTTTACTATGATAAAATACCCAATTTCTTATTTATCAAAGCAGCTGCAACACACTGGAATCTAAACTGCTCTTCAATATCTAACATCACTTCAAAAAAATCGAAGATATTTAAATTGGCTCACATTCTTAAGGTAATAATCTTTCAGGCTGACAATTTTTCTTCCACAATTGGCTGATAATCACTGAATTTTTGAACATCAATTACTAAACCACAATATTTAAGTATTCTATTCCCAATATTCTGTAGAGTTAGCAAATGTAATACAATCATCAACAAACTGTAAATCCAAAACTCAAAAAGGTGAACCTTTTTTTTGATCAAAAATTCCCCATTAAATCCATATTGCATTTTAATGCCCGCTTTATGAAATTGCTTATAAATAATTTCAAATACTTATGTTATAAAAGTAGACCAGTTTTTATTTTTAAATGCCTCAGATTTTTCACCTATGATAATAAAGCTTTCTTCCATTCCAATTAGTTTTAAATATTTTCCATAAAACTGTCTAATGTCATGACCAATTAAATCACTCCTTTGTTCCTAGCACTTTCCATGCATTATAGTATATATAATTAATAGATACAATATGGTGTACATTAATATCAAATATGTAAAATAAAATAATATTGGAATAATATGTATAAATGTGAAAAGCAAGTGATTCCCAAGTTCTCATCAATAAAGACCAAAAATAATGGCATTTTAATAATAATAACAATAATATGTTTATTGTTCTGGAATTCAAAAGAAGTCTGAGTGCTATATGTGACAGAACTGGGCCATAGATTGTGGATCTTTTATTCTAGAATCTGCCTTTCTACCATTCTCCAAAACATTCATGGCATTCTAAATAGTGAGATGATACAAGAAACAGCAATACTGATGATAGCAAACCCATGTCAGTTATTAGGCAGAGATCAAACACAATAATGTATATTGATGAATGTTGTACTTAAAGTTATTCACAAGATTCACAGGTGGAAGGTAATGAAATAACTTTCAAATAAGAAATAAACTATGAGTAACTGATATACAGTGTTCAACTAAGAATATTTTTTTCTTTTCTGTCTACTCTTATGCTATCTATTAAACAAAACATGATAACCATACAAGTTTTTAACACAGAAACAAAACTCTCCATACAGTAGCTTCACTCAGTGCAAGCCAGAGTAATCAATGAATGCAAAAAGGTTTGTGTATAAAATCCCTATACACCAAAATGTATAGATGCTGAACTCTGCTCAGATCTATATGACTATATGAACAAATGAGCTTAAATTCAAAACAACGTGTTTTCATTTTGGTCTCAAAGCTTTATAGTTAATTAAAAAGGTAAAAAGTGGCTATGAATTAGATCTTAAGATCTAGGTGAGTGCTGTCCAAGGCTTCTCACTGATGCCACCGGCTAGAAATAAGTCTGGAGATATTGGATGAGCAGGGATTTTATGCACAAACCTTGCATCCATTGATTATTATGGCTTACACTGAGTGGCACCACTGTATGGAGAGTTTTGCCTCAATGTTATCTATTATAAGCTTTAGTAATCAATGGATACTAAATGGCAGTGCTTAATAAATTTTTATCCAGTGATGTCCTACCCAAATATTCCAGTTTAGTTTCTAGTTTTTGGTTTTTAATCAATTAGGAGTTTTTGTGTTGGGTTATTTTGAACTGTGCGTATGGATCTTTTGAATCTAATGCCACTTTTCTCTAGCAGCCTTTTTTTTTTAATTTTTATTATTCTTTTAAGCTATCAGTCCAAATTAAAAAAAACATTTTAATTGTTTCGATTCAAGCTTATTTGTTACCATAGTTACATAAATCTAAAACCAGTCCAGTTTCTCTTTTGATGATTTTAATTTTTTTATAACTCAATCACCTTATCCCAGCTTACACATTTATATGCATTAGATGGCATAAGAATAGGGGGGAAAGTTTGCTAAAGAATAGCGATGTGTATGCCAGTATAAGGTGATGCATCTTTGATCATGTGATATATTATTGGTTTTATGTCAATCCTAGTCAAAGAATAAAAGTGACTAAAGTTATAAAAAAATTAAGATCACCATAATATATAAAAACTGAACCGTTTTCAGGTCTATGTAATTATACGAACAAATAAACTTAAATTGAAAAAAAAATTTAACGTTTTTATGAAAAGTAAAAAATGATGTCACAGAAAAAATGCACTTGAGCCAAAATCTAAAACGTTCTTCATTGATGAAAACCATAAGCTAGACACTAATCTAGGGATATTTGGATCAAACAGCACTAGATAAGGATTTATTAAGCAGTACTATCTGACATCTATTGAGTACTAAACTTTTCACTAGATGGCATAAAAGTAGAGGAAAAAGTTTGCTAATAAATAGCAATTTATAAGCTGGGATAAAATGAAGTATTGTTGGTCATGTGATGTATTAAGAGTATTTCTGTTTTTAAGTCAAAGATATTGACTCATTGAAGACTAAGTAATGTTTTTTTGGTATAAACAGTTTTTGCTTATTTCTGTTATGATTTTTCTCATTATTTTTAATTTTGGTTAATCTGACACTGAAATCGGTCACCAGTCATCAGGAATTTCATTCCATTGATTATTTCTCTGGGACAGTTAGATTGCATTTTGTATGACCACATTTGTTGTTGCACTCTGACTTGTTTTGTATGAAATCATGTGAGTTTGCAGTTAATGACATGGATATGTTGTTTGCACTGGAGTTCCTTAGTCTTGCACAGCTAGTAATGAAGGATCTTAAAAAAAGTTAATAATCCAAAGGTTTGTTTCATAAAATCTGATGGAGTCAGGATATCGGGTGCATTGCTTGAATAAATAGCACAAACATTTGCAATATCATTATTGATGACAAGACAGGAAATATTTCTAATAATAGAGGAATGTATTGGACTAATTCAATGGGAGAAATCTAAGTATTATGAATATGATGAATTGTCGAAAGCAAATAATAAAATAATTTTAAAACTATATATCTTTTTTGGATGAATGTTTGAACATAGATATTGTTATTTTAAATAAAGGTACATGGAATGTGTGATCTTTTAGCTGTAAGATTTAAACATTTTCTGGAGGAAGGAAGGCAGGTCATGCTATTGGATTCATTGTGATGTCTGACTCAGTATTCACTATACTTGAAATTCCTGAATAAATTAATAAAAAACTAACAATGGTAATATATGTGCTTATTTTATTGATTCTCATGCTCACTATAATGTCACATTCATAGAAATAAGACTTTTTGTTTGCAATTACATGTTGGCCTATTTTCATCAGAATTAATTGTTCACTGTCTTTAGAAAAAGACATGTAGTTTCAGTTCAACACAAATAAGGCTTTCATTATTTGGCAGAGAATATTGTCATTTCATTACTATTAAAAGAAACAAAACTCTCCATACAGTGGTGCCACTCAGTGGAGGCAAGAGTAATCAATGGATGCCATAAGAAATGGTGATTGTGTGATGTTTGGTGGTTTATTAAAAGACTGAAATTTTTTTGCTTAAAGACTTTTTTAATGCTTGTATTGATAGCAACTATTATCCTAAATTAATGGAAGTAATGCCAATGGACAACCTTTGTGTTTTGTGTTGATTAACTATCTCAGAGACTTTGTTTAGGGGAGAAAATCACTATGAAGAACTTTAAACAATGGCATATTATTATATTATAATTGGGAATCAGAATGTAAAAGAAGTTGGTAATAGATGAGAAATTATAGATGTACATAGCTAGATGCATTATAGATTAGTATGACAAATGACAGTCCCATTAAAAATAGATCCTATTTTAAATTGCTGATAGGAACTGTTACTTATGCTAAATCTATTATATTATTAATATTTTCAAACTTGTCATTTTTCTGAGGCATGGAACTCTCACAAATAATGGGATATGGATGTGGTAACTGGTTTTGGCATCATTCAAATAAGAATCCTGATTGATTCTCTATTAATTGATTAAGAGAAACAAATGACATTCTTTATTCAACTAAATAATAAAAGAAATATGGAACTTCATTAGAAATATATAGTAATAGGAAGAAACTTCGGATTTCTTTCTTTCAGATAGCTGTCACATAGGTCAATTGGATATCCTTAGCTAGAGGAAGATGGGAAATCCCTCAAATCTTTATTACCTGACACTTAACAAGGCTGGTGACTGCTATCTTCTCTTTTACTATTCCTCTACAAGAGGATTTGGAAAGTCATTTAGTGGTCTACCTATTAAAAAGGCTGTTTTGTGTCTTACCCATAAGCAGAAATTCAATGACAGTCACAAGGTCTTACTAATAATTGGTGGATCAAAATTGCAAAGAGGTCACAGCCATGTGCTGATTATATCCACTTTAGATTTTTTTGATGCACTATAGGTAATACATATGGATCTGAAAAATGAATCCTATTAATTTAGTAGATAACTAATAATGGTTATGTTTCAAACAATTGGAGTCACTTTTTGAGTAATGATATTAGAATTTTGATTAATGATTTTATTTTGCAGATTTATTTAGAACATGACAGAGATATCCAACTTCATGAACAACTTTTAGTAATCTTAAAAACTTAATGGATACATGCAGAAGTTTTAAATTATGGACCTTCAAAAACTATCGGAATTTTTAAAGGAATATATGGGCCAATGAAATTGCTGTGACTTCATTTCTATTCCTATAATTTGTAAAAGTAATTGAAGTAAAAACATGCAGTAATATTACTGTATTCCACTAAGGTCATTCCAATTCTAAATGAATAGTTACCAGAAACACAGCACCAAAAAAACATCATGGTCATAGTGTTTTTTGTCCTGGAAATTGTAGTTAGCAAGGATGTGATTTATACGTCGCTTTTATTGATATGTTAAGGCATTGGATTCCATTAATTGAATGAGTTTGTGACACTGTTTGAAATTAACTGCTTGTTATCTATAGTTTATTAATATTTTTTACAATTGCTACTGGTGTTAAATAATAATAAACAGCTACTTTTAAATGAGTGTGGCAAATTCTAACTTCAAGAAGAAAATAAAAAGAGAAAAGAATACTCTGTTCTAGAAATTATTTTGTGGTGACTGTACAAACTGATCTGTCAATTACAAATACTTCCACATGTAGAACAAGTGTTTTTTAATTTCTTCAGCAGAAAACTTTTTTTCTGAAGTAATTCAACACCATATTTAATTATAACTCTCCAATGAATTGACATTGCACTTCTTTAATATATCTTTGAGATAATTCTTATAACATAGATGGACTTTTACCTTTTCTATGACACTCATGTTCAAGTTTACCATAAAACTTGCATTGTTCATTTGTTTTATATGTCCAATCCAATGAAGGTGTGATTTTACAATAATGGAATCAATAATATTATATCCTTCAAGCTGAAGAATACAATCTTAAACAGCTCCTAACAAATTTAAAAATGGAAAAGATTCACTTCCTGATAAAATATTTGGAGATTTAAAAGATGGTGATATATTAACTTCAATGACTATAAAAAGGTTTTTAAGAAATATGAATCTATGGCCATTGCACTTCTTTAAGATGTCTTTTGAGATAATCCCTATAATGTAGACAGTATTTATCTCTTCCAAGAAAACCAGGCTGAAGTTCACATAAACTATCTTTTAGGAGTCTTGCCTTGGTCATTTGTTTTAAATTTTTATTCCAACAAAGGTGTGATTTCTGCTGTCAAAAAATTTGAAGTATTGTGTAAACAGGATCCATTTCAGCAGTGGTCTTTGGAACAGTTAATAGATGTCTATATGAAGCTGATATAATATGCATTATGGGTTTGATGATATTTTTTTTAAATTATAGTAATTAAAAGGGGTTCAGCATCTTTTATATTTACACTATTCTGATGATTGCATTACTCTTATGAATTGGAAAGTTGATCTACAAAATATTTTTTAATGTTCTAAATGCAATATGTAAAATACTTCAGTTTAATCATTATTATTCTGCAAGCAAATGAAAAAATATTTTCAGTAACTTTTAGATTGATTAGTTATATCTCTACATAGATCATTTTATCCACTCTTTCATGCTTTTGAATTTGCTGCTACCATGCATAGAATTGCTTTTCCTGTTTTTTCTTTATCCACCTTACTTTCTATATCTTGGTTCACTGGACTCAAATGTGGTCTCCTTGACAATGCAAATTGATCTAAATCTTTTGATAATTTTTTATATTCAAAGTAGATTTGCATATATACTACAAACTTCGGTTTGTTTCTACTGTGGTTGACAAATTGTAGATCACCCATTTGCATTAACCACTTTCATTAAATTGCTTATACAGATGGGTGTGATTCTGCCAGATTTGTTGTATGAGTGTAAGACAAGAAATATCCTATTTGCACTTCTGAAACATTTCATGTGAGTATTCTTAGAATTCTGAAAATGTAGCAGTAAGATTATGAAACCAATTGATATGTTCTTTAAATTGTGATGGACATCCTTATTGGCTTGAATACATAAATGATTGAATAGTAACAGATTAATATTTTATGATATTGACTCTTTGTGTGTGTGCATGTGTGAAAGAGAAAAATGAACTCTGCTAAATTTACAGTGATTATCTCAAAATCACATAGCAAGGGTACCATCCTGATTGCTCTCTTTGGGAATAATAAAAAAATAGAATTTAATGAAAGCAAGACATTGAATTTTTTTAATAAGAAAGGTTTAACTAAAAGAAGTTAAAAACAAGTTATAATTTGTTTTTTAAATTGGCCAAGGATCTGCCTGCATTATATAAGATATTCCCTTTGTGGTTTGGCAGAGCATCCAACTTGAGATCAGGAGGTCCCAGGATCTATCTGGTACTCAAACCTTTTATGAACTCCTGAGCAAGAAAGCCATTGGCATTTTTTTTACCCTGTAGGGTTTGACATATTTGGTAGAATATCCTTGATCCCAGGAACAATTCTGGCAATCAAACTTTTTTTGTAGAAGGTACTTGTACTTGTTGGATTCCATAATCCCATTTAAGATTTTTCCTATGGTAATGAGATGTCCTAGAGTTCTCATTTTCCTAAGTATATTGTATAATTTAGCATATTATTATCTGAGTAAAAGATTTGTTGTAATCAATAAAGCACATTCAAATTTGTAACCAGTATAGTCTTCAATTATCCATGTTTTTGAATTCTTCTGAAACCATCATGAATATCTGGTTTTCTGACTCATATGTTTTGAGTGAATTTCAGAATTAATTTCCAGTTAGTACACAATAGAATGTATAGTTTATCAAGATTTGTTTTGTTGATGTAGAATAAAAATCAATTTTTTTTTTTTGTAATCTGTGGTCTACAGAATGGGATTTGATATAATTTGGACAGTGTCTTTATTATTTTTTCTTGAAACATAATCCATCAGGTTATTCTGTAATAATTAAGTAATTCAATGGCTTTATTGTTTTGAAGTTCAAGAGGTTTGAAGAGGTTTGAGTGCCGAAACTGGAATCAATCTGAGGACTGTCACTTTACTGCTGCATTAAATTACACAGGACAAAAAAATAATCATATGGCATTATTACCTGAGAATTCATAAGAAGTTTGAATTCTGGAAGTGCCAGCAGTGGAATTGATATTAGGACATCACATTTTTTAATCAATCATTCTCTCCTTACACTAAACTATGAAACATTACATGATCACTATTGCCCATGCTTATACAAGCTGTTAAATCAGGATGTGATGTGATGTGATGCACTGTGACTTCTTATACAGAGTCAATATTCTCTCAGAAACTATGCCCACAGAAAACCTATTAGCCACTTTACCTTCCCTTTTCATTACCCACTCTCATTTTTCCCATATTCTGCTCCATCCCATTTCCATAATATGATCTTTGTCAACTCCATGGCCTAGACCCCCCTTATCTTTTCCCAAACCCAGCATAAAAAACCAATAACTCACTTCCTGTATAATCACTGCTTATATTTATTTTGCAACAACTTTAATATTTATTTTGCAACAACTTTAATATTTGTACCCTTTCTGCTTTCAGGCATTTACATTCAATTAACAGATGCCTAATATTTTCTATGCCTTCGTTACACCAACTTACAGACTAAATCATCCACATTTTTCAATTTATGTGTATATTCCCTTGTTGCTAAAGATCCCATTCGAGCTTCAAGCAATAAATTAGGAGATAACTAACCATATAATAGTGCCACCCACTGCAAGCCTTAGTAATGAATGGATGCTAGAAGGTTTTAGAGGTGCACTGCTCAGATCCAAGGCTTCTTACTAATGAAAGTCACAAACTAGAAACCTGTTTGGAGATATTGTATGAGTAGGCACTAGAAAGGGATTTTATGCACAAACTTTCTGGCATCCATTGACTACTAAGGTTTGCTCTTGGTGACATTATTGTATGGAGTGTTTACAGTTTGAGATGAGAAGTTCGAGGGTTGGAAATGTCAGTACTGGAATCAATTCAAGGACTTCATACTCCAGAGCCTGATACTTTATTCACAATTCATTGCATCATCATAATAAAGACTAATAAATATTCATGAGGATTCCTCTTTTCAGAAAGCAGTAGCCTGACATCTTTATGATATAGATCTTTTGTGTATTTTTCCATCTTCACTTGATTTTTTTATATTTATAATATGTTCAATTGTTTGGGCATTCTATAAGAAGTCGTACATCCATCATTAGAATGATTAACATAAGACTTTTAAATGGAAGCTTTTTTTAATAAGTTAAAATTTATTCTACAAAGTTTAATGATTAGGTTTTTTTTCCCTTGTGCTAAAAAGTGTCAGGAAAAACTTAGTAAACTAAGGCTTTAACCTCAAGAATATGCGTGTAAAAATGCGATATTAGGGACCTCTACAGGTCTTAACCACAAGCTTTGGTTAAGACCTGTAGAGGTCTCTAATATCGCATTTTTACACGTATATTCTTGAGGTTAAAGCCTTAGTAAATATTACTTACTTAATCAATGTACGTTTAAATAAATTTATAATTATAAACTGTAATTATTACAATTCGATTGGCGATTATTACAGTTTATTAAGTTAATGATTATTATATTATTCCTAATGAGATATAATCATTAAACTCAGCTAAAGATTAATATATCTGTCTTTTAATTAAATATAAATATGTGGAATAATTTACATCTTTCTTTTCTATTAAATTATAATGAGAGTTTGAACTCATTTAAACTATATTTGTATATTTAACATTAATAAGTCCAGCTAAAAGAAAAGACCAAAAGACGATCCATTGTCTAATAAGAGAAATTAAAATTTGAAATCCTTATTGATAGATTTTAGTTATATCTCAGGTGAGATTTTGAAATGTAGTCTTGTAGCACTTGATATGAACATTAAAATTATCAAGGTGCAACTTGCAGACACAAGACAGATACGTCTTTAATAACTATATATGTAATTGGGTAGGTAATAGGAAACCAAAAATTAGACAGTGTGATCAGGTGGTTGCTGGATTCATATAACAATGAATCTAGTGATTTTATGCAGATATATTTTTTTGATAATTTCTAAGAAATGAGAATCTGATCCAATAAAGTTTCCTGCAGCAGAGTGTAATGCCCTATGGATAATTTGTAGCAGACATTATTGACCCCTCCCCCAATGAGAATAAGAGTTATTTTTCTATAATGAATATATAGTATATTTGCATAAGTCATTAGTTAGACATTTGTTAAATAATAATGTATTAATTATCAATCATTAATATCATTATCATTTTTTATTCTTCTGTAAAACATTTTTCGTTTGGAAAAGAAAATTATAAGAAACATAGACTTAGGTGATAGGTAAGAGATTTTTGGATTATGATTTAGGAACAAAGGAAAATATATAACTGGAATGTTGAAATATTGAAGAGGGTTAATAAAGAGCTGCTATTTATTGAAGAAGTTGTGAAGTAGAAAAAAAAATGAATTGAGCATATATGTAGAAGCAAAATAACTAAAGAATATGTTGAAAGAAACTGCAAAGGAAGAGAAGTAGAAGAATGACATTATCCATATCTAAAAATGAAAGCATTGTTTGGAAAGGATTGTGATCTTACTTTTCTGATAGATAACTAGAGATAATGATGTGGAACAAAGATGTCTTTATCATACTTAATAATATTCTATCATTTCCCTTTATTTCATGGTTTTCATATTTTTGGATTTAACTATCTGCAATTCTCCAAATTCTTCTAAATCTGTTTGCAGTTCTTTCTTTATAATCTCTAACCTATCTGCTCCCATTTTCATACTTAATTTCCAATGCATTGTTTTCTTGCGTTATTCTTTATTTGAAGTATTGCTCTTAGCTGCAGATTACTATGATTCTATAAAATCATCTAATGATAAATATAATAAGTTATATTTTTTCAAGTTTTATATCCATAAACGATGTTTTTACATTACTCTTAAAAAATAGCATTTTTGTTTTACTTTTCAGTTTGTAATATGTTTTGCATTAATAAACCTGCTTTAACTCATCTGTTGTAGAAGAATGTCCTCAATCTGCATTTATATAGTAGGAAACTCTGCATACAGAAGTGCCATCCAGGGTAAGCCTTAATAATCAGTAGATGCAAGAAGGTTGTACATAAAATCTCTATCTAATGCCTACTCATTCTATATCCCCAGATTAGTTTCTAGCATGTGGCTTTCATCAGTGAAGCTTGCAATGAGTGGCAGTACTATATAGAGAATTTGCTACTATATTAATTTATGTAAGCATGGGAAATGGGTGATTATGAGGTGTTTTTCTACCATTATTGTCTATAGGTTGAAGATTTTTAGGAATACAAAGATACCAAAATATGTATATACTGAACTGGTTTTAGATCTCTATGACTATACAAGCAAATGAGCTTGGATTAGAAACATTGTGTTTTTTTTATCTTTGGCTCATAGCTTTATAGTTAACTAAATAGGTAAGAGGTGACTGCTGGAGGGTTGCATTAGATCCAATTATCTAAGTGCAGGGCTCTTTAGATCTAAGGCTCCTCACTGATGAAAGCCACAAGCGAGAAACTAGTCCGGGGATACTGAGTGAATAGGCACTATATAGAGATTTTGCATAAACCTTCTTGCATTCATTGATTACTATGAGCTTGCATTGGGTGGCACCACTGTATGGAGACTTTGCTACTGTATTAGCAGCTTGTGTAAGCATAGGAAATGGTCGTCATGAGGTGTTTTAATGTTTTAATTTGTATTTATATTTATAAAAATTCTACCATGCAATAATACAAAAGTAGAATTCTGTGTGAATTTTGTGAATTTTTTTTCTATTACGCATAATAATCAATTTGTAAATTAATTATGTAGAGCTAATGAGAGGTTTTTAGCTATACAGTAAATAAGAGCAAGATAATTACTTTCATTACAGCAATAACAACTTCAATTTTTCTTAATACATTATCTACCAAAATCACAAACTTCTTTCCATGATTATTCATATTAGTCTATATCTTGGTGGTCATTTCAGTGAAAGCTTGAGGTTATATTTATAGTATGAACATGTACCATTAAATGTGACGAAATTCTGAGTTAAACTTATTAAAAGTTGTCTTAAGGAAATTCTTTCATAGTTCTAAATACAAAATATTTCCTTTGCCCAATTTAATATTTCTCAGAATCTTTTACATAGCTCTTCATATGGAAGTTTATTTGATGAATGTGTGGAACTACAAGCCAGTTTGCCACTATGGACACTTGGTTGCTTGTACAAAGGTAAAAAATATCTTTTTTTTTTGTAAAATCCTTTTTTCAAGAATTTTTGTATAACCTATTTTATAAGAGTTTTACAAGAGTTTCTTCATCAACTTTCGGCATACAATCTGAAATAAATATGAGGATGTTTACAACTAAAGACATGAGCTTTGATTTTTACCACTTCCTAGTTTGCAAGGTATAGATCATTAAGATAATTTGAAGTGGTTTTTCTGTACATTAATTCAAAATTGAAATAAGTGTCAATTATGGATTGAAATATAGATACTAACATTATCTACCTATGGCAACATTTGTATGGAGAGTTTTGCCTCTGTGCTACTCCAGAGTTATGAATTCAAATGTTTAAAAAATTCAAATGGAAAATGCTAGGAACAAACTGTTACACAACATCTTCACTTTAAATTAAATTTAAAATATTTTTTGCCCTCATAAATTTTAAATAATTTATTTATTTAAAGCTAAGTAAAGAAACTTAACTATTTATAAGTCTAAAATAATTATTCACAGGAGACCTTCATTATAATGCCAGTAAACTTTCTTTCAACACAGCCTGATTCTCTTCACTATTTCTTTCTCTCTCTTTTTCATCTCATTCTTTTCCTCTCTTTCTGTATTATTTTTTTCTGTCATTTTTCTTTCTATTTTTTCATCTTTCACATTCTTCTGTCTTTCTTTCCCCCTCATTTGTGTGTTTTCTTTATCTTTTTATGTCTTTGTTTATCCCCTTCTCTCTCTCTTTATTTTTTTTTTCTGTATTCATGCTTGGATTAATCGATTTCATGTAATAAGAAGGAAATTGAATTTTAATATTTATTCAGACATTTTTAGATGCACATATATATACAAAGAGTGAAGTAATTTACTTAATTAATAAGCAAGTGAATATAATTGCTACCTTTAATTCGTTATTATCACGACTAATTTGGCTTCAATTGGTAATTCATGGAAATGATATTAACTAACACGTAATTGTTGAGGTAATCAATAATTATAGGAATAACATTCAAAAATACAGAATTAAATGTGCTTCTAATAGAAGACATTAAATGTTTTGGATTTTTGAAGGATTCAAAAGTAAAAGTTGATTATACTTGTATTTGTTAATCTTTTTAATAGAGAGACTTAACTATGGTTCAAACACCAAGTCCTCCATAGCGAAAATTAACACAGGTTTCTTAAACTAAGAAGATTCTGTGAATAGGATCCAGAAATACTGTTTCCTTCTTTTATTTTTTTTTTAAATTATAGTAAATTTAACAATTTTTTCTTCTCATAATTAAAAAATGATTCGCATTCTCCAGTATCTGATAATAACAGTTGTAGAATGAAACATGTATACTTATATAATTATACCTAAGTAATATTTGGGTATTAATTATCAATGAAATAGTATTACTATAAATCTTTAGTCAAATATTTAGAATCAAAAAACCTAAATTTTTCATAGTGAACTGCGAAAGACGTTCTTATATATATAAGTATGTAAGGTGCGTTTTAGTTTCATTTTTGAAAAACAAGTTTGTGGCTTAAAATAATTTTCTGCTATAATATCAAATAAATAATTTTTTTTTGTTTAATGGTTTTCTCTAAGATGTTCTTTTTCAAAGGTGTAGTTGATTTTGAAAGGGGCTTCGTTTGTTATTGTTTTCTTATGATGCTTTTATAAACAAGTGATATTCATTGTGAGCGATTTCTTTGCAGCAGTTGGTTATTTCAAGTCACATGACACGGCGATCGCTAGTCAACTGTTGATCATTTTCATTAGTTAGTCTTGAAATGACCCTTTAAGGTCACTTTCTGATTGTGAAGAGTTTTTTTTTTTTTAAAGCTAAATATGATCGAATATCCTGTTTAATTTCAATTGTGTTTGCTGTGAAGTGTAACTGATATTTCACTTCATCAGTTTTAAAGCGGGCTGTTTCCTTTACTTTGCAATTTAAATCACTTTAGAAGTGGAAACTAGAGGAGTTTGTATGGGGGTAGAGAAGATTGCTTTCTTTCGGGGAGGGGGGTATTTAAGAAAGAGACGGTTATAAGGAAAATGTAATTAAAAAAGAAATGAAATATTTTGATCATTTATGTTTTATATCTTTTTTACTGCTCTCTATTTAAGAGCTTCCAGTGAATGTTTTTTTATGTTGTATATAGTTGTTAAGAAGCCTTATTCTATATTGGTTTTAGAATCTTCAATTTTTTTTTCTAATATCGTCAATTTTCTTGGGCATCTTTTTAATGCAATTCTGAGAAGTTAAACCTTTCCATTTTATGCTTACTCATTTATTTTTTGATAATGCATCAAATTTTCTCTTATGAAGTTTAATTCATTTTACTGTCAATTACCGCTGCTTTATCAATCCTATGACATCACTGTCTACCTCTCATTAAACATCAAAACATTAACCATAAGCTCACAGTTATTTCACTAAAAAGAAATTGACATGTATATCTTTTTTTTTTACATTCCTACGTCATCTACTGTGAGATTTAGGAACTAATAGATGCCAGATGATAGGCATCTATTAGTTATTAAAACTTACAGCTAATGGCATAAAGGTGTGAAAAAATCTGCTACTGAAATAGTGATGAGTAAATCGAAATCATATGATAAAGTCAACTGATAAGTTGACATGATGGATCTAGTTTAGGAGGAAATGGAACTGCAGTTTGAGATTTTTTTACAGAACTTTCAGATTAAAGTATTATTTGACTTAATTCATTAAATAAGAGACTCAACATCTCTAATCAATGAACACTAGATGGTGATGTGGACATATTGGCACATTTTTTTTTTTTGGTAGAAAGTGCTGCTGTGCAATGAATACTTTTTATTTTCTGCTTTTCCAGTCCTGGTGTTAGGTAAAAAATTGTCTATGTCATGCATAAGCAGACCTTTAATTGTATAGAAGAACTGTTATTTTCCAGAAACATGTGATTCTTTTAACATAATTTAATTCTAAGGATCAACCTTGTCCACAATTGTAAGGAGACGTTAGCAACAGATTACGACTTATCTTTGGTAGAAGAATTCATGAGATGTTACAGTACCCATGTACAACTTATTATTTTAGAACATTTTAAAAAAACTTAATTTTTGACATAGATGGTTCATTTTTTTTATAAAACACAATATTAAAATCAAAATATTTTACTTTTTAAAAAATCATTGTATTATATAAAGTTGTAATATCTTTCTGATTAAAAAAAATTGGTATAATCACATAAATATAGTTATATGCTGAATCCAAATTTGGGAATATTTGGAGATATTTATTATTTCATATTTCAAGAGATAAATGTCTCATTTGTTATTTTATTTCTTCATATTCATCAGTGGGTTTGCTATCAACTTGTTACACATTATCAGTGGTATTGACAAATGGAAACAATTTCCATGTTTTTGTTTGGATATCAAAATAATCAAGAGATATTTGTGAGATATAATTAGATTTATTTCAAACCTTTACTATTTATGACCATGAGTCTTTGTCATATCACTGATGCATTTAATTTATATACCATCAAACTCATGTGTAATTTCATTTAATAATCTTCATACAACATTTTTCATTTGTGTAATTCTGAAAAAGGACACATGGAATTAAAAACTTCTTCTATATTACCAAGTGGAGTTAATTGCATTTTAGAATTCTCAAAATATGAATTTTTTTTTTCATTTTTCACTATTGTGAATTTTTTTTTAGTATTTAGAGTCTTTAACCCTTACAGCACCATGTCTGTTTCTACTGACTGATTGATTTAATCAAATTTTCATTCTGATGTAAACAAGCAATACCAAAATACTGTTCTATACACTTAAGAGAATGCAAATATATTTATTTCTAAAAATAGTTGACAGTTTCAATTGTCCAAATAGGCTTCTTCAGATTTTTTTTTCATTATTTAAACAAACACTTTTTTTATTTATTTGATTTATTTTTACAATAAGACAACAACTGAAATAACATTGAAATATAAATAAAATAACTAATCATAGATTTGGGCAATGCTTGTTACTGAACTCTTTACAGGATTTGTGAAAGTACCTTCCTTAAATCTATATGATATTTTTTGGTGGTCGAGAGATCAGCGACAGCTGCTTTACAAGCAGTTGTCCCGGGTTAGTGGGTTTGCTTCCCGGCTGATGCTATGACACATAAGAAATAATAAACTTGTATAATTTTATCCTACAATATTTTTTCATTATTCACATTTTCTCTGCAGCAAAATTATAAACATCTCTTAACAAGTAATTATATTGTTGATTGAGAAGAAATTCCTTTTTTTAATATTTAATGATAATATCTATTTTCTTATCTCAATCATCCTCCAGTAGATGGTTTGACTACTTAGCATTATAATTTAGAAATTAATTCAAGATTATCATTCGTGGGTTATAGAAAGCTTCTGTAGGAATATGCTTCCTCCTCAATGCATTTCTTGAATAGAGAGAAGATTTCTGTACTATGGAAAGAAACCATAATATAACTATGCAATGTATTCTTTGCCATATAGAAAAATAAACATTTTGTGTCCATATTGTTCTTTGTTATTTTTATCAGAAAATCTGAAGCTGCTAGACTCGGTGTAGGAATTCGTTCCTGAGATCTCAGATAATAATGATTTCCCAAAAATTATGGCATTGGGTTTAGATTAGATGCCTTCTTACATTTTTTTGCTTGCCACAGAAATTGAGGTGGAATTTTTATTGCATATTTTACTGAGATCTGTGAATAAGATTTAGGAAAAAATTTGGAAGAGAATCCTATGCCAAAAATAGGTTTGTAAAAGGTGAGGAATCTTGAAATCAAATATGCATCGATATCTCATGAGTATTCTTTGCATTTTATGGAATTCAAGTCTTCTATAAGCACAAAGAACACTTATGGTTCATCTAATAGTTTTCCACACTGTATTTAATCAAGAATTTGGATATACAAAGTTTTTATAACATCAGAATGAGTCAAAGTGTTGAAAGCAAAAGCCGTGATCAGTAAGAAACAACTGAAAGCTAACTGCCATGGTTGATTCTCTTAGAATTGATGAGATGAATTATGAAATATCACCTAAATGGGAAGAGTGATTTGCAACCAATTTTTAAGGATATTCTGAAATGGAAGCCTGTTTATTGGATTTGATATAATAAAGCTGTTTTTCACTGCTAAATTAAAAGTTGTAATGATGAACATTGAACAAAATTTTTGGACAACAAAGGTGCAAATTATACAGAAATAATATGCAATATTGAAGCTCAGTTTAAGAAGGTGAATTCTGACAAAATTTTAAAATTTAAACACTTTCATTTGATCATCCAGGGGCTGTTTAGTGAAGAACAAGAGAAAGTTTCATCATGATGGAAGAGAAATGAAAAAATGAAACATAAACAATTATTTACTGGATGCTACTTAGAACTACTTTAGACAGTGCTAACAAAGAGAGAGCAACTAAATGAAATTTTGGGATTAAAATGCTAGAAGTCACAAAATTGTTAATTATGAGAAATAAGCTGTTAAATGTTGATCTTTTATGGTCGTTTCTGTTTACTTTATCATATTTGCATACAGAAAGTTTAATTAATAACTTTAAAACCCTTAATTTTGTTAAATTTTCATATATATATTTTATTTCACAGAAATATTTATGCTATAAAATAATCTAAGCCTAAGAGATCTAAAGTACAGATCATATCAGTAAAAAATGTCTTCATACAAAAACCTAAGAAATTATTTGCAAATTCATGCCTTATAACCAATTATTCTATTCCAGCTATCTAATCAAAAATATTAACCAGTGCTTCTACAGAAATTACAAAAATGAGATCATAAATAGAAATTGAATACCAAATTATTATTATTATTTTTAGATTGATCTATTGAGATAGTTTGTGAGTTCATAAAAGTCATGTAACTTATCTTACTTCACCTAGTTAACTCACTATGTTCATTGACTAGAGAACATGCATAAGTAGATAACAGTAATGGAATCCAGAGAATTGGTTAGAGAAAATAAAAAAAAAGGTTATTAAATTGACCTATTGAAGAGACATTGTAAAACATATAGAGTAGATGTATTTGAAAGAATACCAATCATATAGTATAATCTTTCATAAGAATAGTGTGGTAAAATTTTATGAGAATTAATGTCCAAATCATTGGGGTTTTATTTTGTCAGCAAAAGGAGATCCTCTTCCAGTATCTATTAGAGATCTTATATATAGTAAAAAATTACATGAAATTAATTATATTTCAAATATTCACAATGCTAACATAATTTTTGATATTCTGTTATTGCCCAAAGCAGTGCGCTTAAGCACATATTTTTAATAATCTTAGATTGGATCAAATCATTAAGTAAATATAAACAAATGATAACTTACGATATGATATATTTGAAGTAAATATCAGACCTCATGATATAATCTTTCATTGGAACATCATACTAAAGTCTCCAAAATGTTAATATCCTAATTTTTTCTTTATTAAGATTTGATTTTTAATACTGAATATGGCTTGATTTTATATACGAGTTGTTTTTAATGATTTATATATCTCTTCTACAAAACTCTTATAACGTCTTAAATCTTCTGTTTTACAAAGTATAAATATTTCAAGCAGAGCCGACTATTATAACCAATCTGCTTTCATGACAGTTTAAGTGTTTCTATTTAATAATAAAAGTCATTTTATATATGTATGGTTAGGTAGATACTGATATTCCTTAACCGATTATTGTAAAATAAGAAAGTACCAATTACCAATCTGAAAGTAATAAGCATTGCTACTTTTTTTTAAAAAAATTTTCATTGTCCATATGTCAAGAATTCTAAAAAGAGAGTTATGTCTTTCCATGTTAAATCACATTGAGAACAAGGAAGACGATTAAATGAACAACATTATTATGAGCAAAAAAGAGCTTAATTTATCATGGAAAAATGTGATATTAAGCAAGAAATTGAATTAAGAGATGAAAGGAGAAAGTATAGAATGTTTTTAAAGATGTAAATTTTGATGAGATTGGAAAAAAATTATATTGGAAAGTAGAGTTATCAGAGTTATGAAAATATTGAAAATAATAAGTTGGGCGGGGGGATATTATTTGAGAAAAGTTTGAAGAAAAAGGAAACAAAGAATCGAGCAATGTACTTTAAGGAAGTGAAAATATCCAATCTTGCAATGAAAAGTATAAAAGAGAAAACAGTTGATTGACAATCTCAAAAAGAAGGATAACTATGATATAAATATTCAAGTATTTTGTTTATCTGTAGTTTCCCTATTTCAATGCCTGTATATTGCAACAAAACCAGTGTTAACTTTCAAACTATTTCTGTTTCTGGGCATATACTTCATGAGGACTCTGGTAAATACTGCCTTTTCCTTCTCTATGCATTATATGGGTGGTCTTTGCCATACAATGGCTTTTTAGTTACTAATAAAAAGACTGTTTTATCCCTTTTTTGTTTTTACTTTCTGGTTATGATTAGGCAAATTCCAATTTACTAATTATTAATTGCATGGTTAATTAAACTGATTGCTACTCAAATGATCAAGAAGAACCAAACACCTGAATCTACATGCTCAAGTTGAAAGCTCACTTTAACACAAGGTAGGGACTGGTTTTTATCTTCTTTTAATATCTTGTGGAAGGGGAGGGGAATTATTGCACTGTAGATAAATATTTTCCAGGTTTTTTAAAAAAATTTAATCCACACATCTCTCATGATTGCATCTTAATCCATTATGACTGAAAGGCCGACTATCGTATATATATATATGAGGAAGAGAGCAGGATAGATGGACTTGAAGAAGTTGGGATGCAGAACTTTATTCGAATATGCGACTAATGACGATATCTCTACCACATTATTCATTGGTGTAACAACTGTGTAGACATTTTTAATTGACCATTGAATTTCATCATTTTGATATGAGAACGCCATCTTTTTCTGGAAGAGAAGATTGTGATAAGCAGGTGCTTTTTTTAAAAAAAAAGATGAGATCATTGCAGAAATAAAACAAGATCAGATATCTACTCTTGCACCATCTGTGGTAATACTAAGTAATTAGGAATTACCAGATGATTGTTCTTTTAGACCCCACTCCGAAACCAGTTTCTAACCTTCGCCTTTAGCTAAGAGGCTTGGGATTCAAAATTTGAGCTCCAATATAGAGCTACTCTTATTTTATCACAGGTAAAGAATTAACCGATTGGTTGTTATTCATTAGACATATAGATGTATGGATCTGGATTATAAAACAAAATCAATAAGAGTTATGATATACATGGCATTTTGTTATATATTCGCAGTTAATTTCGGAGGGGGGGAAGGGATAGAAGGAAATTTAATTGCTTTTCTAGCTTATATGTTTGAACCGAGGCAAATTAAGAACAAACATAAAGGAACAACTCAATACTTCCCAATATGACTGCATATATACGGTTAAAAAAAATGTTTTGATAGTCTTTTTTTATATTAGAATGATTTAGGGTCTAAAACTTATTAAATAAATCAAATATATATATAATGTTAATAAAATCATTAGAAGGTGAAAAAGTGTTCAAATAGTTTTTCTGCTGCACAGTATATTAATTTCTCTTTTTCCAAGAGAAAAAAAAAGATTTTATATGATATCTAAAGCTTTTCTGAACTAAAAATAATTTTCTCTTGTGAAACAAAGAGAAAACATCATTATTCTGCTGAGAAGTCTTTCAAATGCTGAGCTGTTGGGTAATGAGCAGCGCCAGACCTTCATTAGGCATTGGCTAAAAGGAGGAATTAGTTTACTTTAGAATATACAGCATAAATAGGTAGAGTTTCAGTTATAAGTACGCGTAAACACACACACACACACAAACACATAGCTCTGAAAAACCAGATAGAAAGAAGCAGCAGATTGATATTTCAATTCTATAAATATATTTAAAGAACACAGAGGAGGACAAAAGGTGTGATTGTAATTGATTAAGTTTTATTATGATAATCTACAACTACTTTCGACCTTTTTCTTCATAAATGTTTATCTTTTTGTGATACGTTTTTATTTTCTTCTTAATGTTTTTAATATACCTTAGCTCTCTGACGTATTTAACATTTTTTCATAATTATAGATGCTTTATAAATGAGGTTAATTCATCTATATTCGTGATTGCTTTCTAGCTTTCAAAGAAGTTTTTCGTTTTTACTATCTATCAAATTTAGTAAAAGAGCACAAGCACATTGGTCAATGTGGATAATATATTGGATGAGGATGGGGAGACAGGTCATATTAATATCAGAAGGTATGCAATTTTGACCTCCTTCTTGAGGATAAGGGGAATTTTGCAGATTTTGTTTTTGGGGAGAAAGAGAGGTTATGTATATAAAGGGTCTTAAATGTGTCATGAAATGTAGTTTATATAATTCATCACTAATAATTACGGGGGGTATTATCTGTTAGTATCTGATATCTTCATATCATGCTCTATTACTCTTGTCTATTAAAGGTGACTTAGCTCTTATAGGCATGCCTCAAGTCATCTTCTGTGTCATTGGTGTCATTTAAAAATCATATTTTTTATTACTACCTGTATGACTAAAGAGCTTTTCCTCTTTGCACTATTATTTTCAGTAGCTTATCTTATTTTCAGTCTCTCATGAATTTCTTACTTCATGAGCCATCTGCCAGCATTAGGTATGTTTATGCAACCATATATACATTCCTAAATTATCTACACTTACTACCCCTCCCCCCACATCAATTTTGACATCAATTTTTTTTTTTATTGTTTTGTGGGGAAAAGTAAGTAAAGTATACATAACCTTAGCATTAAGATGAAAGGACAGATTTAAGTTCTTGGTCATGATTATGCATGAGTAGTAGGATAAATAGAGTTGGTTTGAGACACAAATATATGTTTGAGCAGTTCTATTTAGTTATATCCTATCTCTTTATTCCAGAAACATGGAAGTATTTAAGATCATGTAGTCTAAAATGGCCTATTGACAAATCTTATTAGATTGTCATGATTAGTGGATTTCTTATTCAAATGGCATTTTAATGGTGTAAATCAGGAGCAATGGTGGTCTTCATCAAGCCACTGAGGTTCTTCCCAAATTTAAACCAGATTCTCTGATCCAAAGATTTTTTTTTATGTATCACTTCAACAAATATGGTCTTTTGGGATCCAGTTAAAGACTTCAATTGTCTATCTATTAAATGTCTTGTTTTGGCAACCCATTTAGCCTAAGTTTATTTCTATCTTTTAAATTTTTCAATGGTGTTATTGGTGCCTGTTTGTTTTCTCACTTAGGTATTTTGTTTTCATTTTCTTTTTGTTATTTACCATACTTTATTTTCCAGTGTTAATCTATGTTAAAACACATTTATTAAAAATCTTTTTCAAACAGAAATATTTTAAAAAAAAAAATATTTCTATCAAAAGCAAGACCATTTAAGTTTAATTCTGATCAAATTTACATCTCCATTGATAATCTGAATGAAGTATTTACCGTTGTTAATTTCTTCTGAGAAAATTCACTGAATATTATTTTAGTCTTTTTAGCATTTATTTTCACTACTCCTTTCTTACCTTTATATAATAACTCACACAACATTTCCTGAAGCTTTGGAGCAATAACCACATTATCTATAAAATCTAGTTGACCCATATAATCTTTTTATTTCTGTACTTCCCATTTTAATTGGTCAATTATTTTTGATAATATTGCTTTAAAAAGTTTTGATGAGACACACATCTTGTTGTATGCCCTCATCAGTGTGAATCTTTTTAGTGTCGCAATGTAATTTAATTGTTGCTGTTGAATTTAAATAAATATGTCCAACAATCCTAAATCTTGATGATTCAAAAGTTTATCAGTACTAAAATGCTTTCATTAGTCATAGTAGTCTATAAATTTAAAGCATAAATGTGAATCAGATCTTTTCTGTAACTTCTTAATGCTTGCCGATTTAATAAGTACTTTTAGCTGTGTTGCTTTCAAAATTTACTGTAGACAAATTACAATGATTGTAAGAAAGATTTTATATAAAAGTGATCAAAGACTGACAGATCTGTAACTTTCTTTTTCAACTTTTTAAAATATCGGCAGCATTGTTCCAATTATTTAGTACATCTTAATTATTTGATGTTTGGCATATTAGCTTTGCCAATGATATCACATTTCTTTACCAACTTCTTACTTAATACTTATAATAATTTACCACTTTGTTTCTTTTTGGAATTAATTGCATGCCTCACCTTTTGGTTTAAATATTTGGAATTTTAAAGTATATCTTAAATGCAGGGCCATTTAAAACAAAGTTCTGTGTATAATTTTTTCATAATTTTTATAAAATCCTCTCTTTTTTTAAGTCTTTCTTATTGCTAAAACAATTTTCTTTTCAATATTATGACAATGTTTTAAACATTAATTCTTATTAAGCACATGGTCAGCACATAAATACATATAAGGCTTTAACCATAATACTATGCATTTTGAGTGCTTAATTTTACCACGAGAGGAACCTCTACAAATCTTGACCCAAGATTGTGACTTTATAAAGATAAGAGTGGCCATATTATCTTAAGACTACTTTCTAATTATATAGGCAAATCTAAAGCATTTTGATTTGAGAGTGCGAAGCTAGGAAGTTCTTCACTAATTAAGTTCACTACCTCGTTTAGAAATCAACATTCGTGAAATCTTTCGATTCACAGTGAGTTAGTGTTTTTTTGCTATTTCACACTTATATACTTGGTTAATTATTAATTCTTTTCATATAAATTTTATAGAATTCCAGATATTCAATTTAAATATTTGTATACTCCATGTCTTCTTCATACATTGTTACCAATATCAGTGATCTTCCTACTAAATTTATTCCATCGAAATGTGTTAATAGTTTTAAATGATTTCAAAGTTTTAGTTTAAATTTATTGAAATGACTTCAAAAAGTTAGATATGTCAGCTGTTGATGATGCTTTTCTTAATAATCTTGATCTTTTCATTTTTGTATTAATATGTATTGTAAATCTCAATATTTACTTCTTGTGTTAAGTCTATTAAGCAATTTTTCATTATTATTATTGATTCTTCCCAGGGATGAAAATCTTTCCAAGTTTAGTCCAGTTTCTATGATGCATAGCTTATTTCACCACATCATTTCGGTATACTTTCTTATCTCATTATTCCATTTCACATGTGGTCTCTTTTTACATTTTTACAATCTCTTGATATTCAATTTAAGACTTAAACTATTATCTGACAACATTTCTTCAAGGAATTTCTCCAGTCCATTTCCATTTCTGTTTTTGAATTATTTGATTGATTGTCAGGGATATTGGTATCTTCTATCATTCGTGCCTTTTACTTTTGATATCTTCTTGTTATTCCCGACATACATCTCTCCCTACTTTATTGTATGGTTTGAAGTCTCTGCATTATTTTTCTGCTAAGCATCCAAATCTCAGATGCATATGTAAGATTTACAACATATTTATTAAAAACCTAGGCATATTTTCTTTTAATATTCTGTCAAAAGCATTCTATCTAAATTTATTTCTAAATGTATTTTATTCACTATGTTTCTCAATAATATGAGAAAGTTCATTGTAATGTTAGCATATTGCAGTCTTGAAATCTCTCTCTCTCTATATATATATATCAAATTACTTTAAATGTTAAGAATTTTTCAGTTATGCCTTTTGTGAATTAATGTATTAGAGCCTGCATATCAAAACAGCTATAAAATTTCTTAATATTTGAGATTATTTTATAGTGGAAATATTTATATATATACATATGCAACAGTCATTATTAGAGAATATTTAGGGAGACTAGAAATATTAAAAAATAAATTGTATTAACGAACATGATAAAACAATAAAATTACCAACTGTATGAAAGAGTTTCCTCCTGCAAATGAATAAAATTAAAAAAAAAACTACTAATTTTAAGCCAATCTCCATGACATATTTATCTTGTGTTAATAAGTTGATTATTACTGTTTTTTTAACCGATTGAGGATAATGCTATCTTGGTGAAACATTGGTGTTTAATTTTAATTTTATATTATTAAACATGGTTGGTCCAAAAACATAATTTATAAAACATTACACCCCATGAAATCTTTAAATTTCAACATATATGTATATTGAAATGGTTATCTGACTCATGGCATTCAACCATATAATAGTGTGTGTGCATGTATATATATAAAGTTGAAAGGAAAAAATAGAAATAAACAATTTTTTTTGTAGATATTTATTATATCACTCTGGAATAACAAGAGTTAAATAATGATTTTGAATTAAAAAAAATATCAAACATTTAAAAAGGCCTATTTAATATTTTATTCTGATTTTAAAAATTAAAAAAAAAAAAAAAATCTAAAACAAGCTTGTTTTCCCTACCTATTTTTAATTAAATTAAGATTTTTTTAAAATTAAAACTTGTAATAAAATTTAGAATAATATATTCCGTTGTTGGAAGGATTAAAAATACTTTTTAGATAAAAAAAAAATTGATTTTAATTAAGGTAGACTAAAAAGAGTCATTAACTTTTTTGAGCAAGATAAAGAAAGAATTTACTGAATTGTTGTTTTAAAATTCCGTGATACAGTATAAAAAGGTGGAGTTAAAAGAAAAAATGAGAGTTTATATTAGGATCATTATGAAGTTATAACTGAAGGTGCAGATTACAAATTAGCTGCTGCTGCTAGTGTCAGGATGGTAGAGTTTAGATATACATGGAAGTAAAGGACATGCTTTTTTCTGTTCCATAGTCATAATATATTTTTGTCAGCTGGCTTGCCTGAAATCTATTCAAATGCTAGAGCCTGAATGGAGCATACCGAATGCCATCAGTTATTTGATTTATACCCCCCCCCCCAAAGGTCAATGGAACATTATGCTACTCTACTAGGGACATGATTATAATGGATCAGCTTACCTAAATATTTCAGTATTAATTGTCTTGCTGAAGGATTACTTTATGGTAATTAATCTATATGCAAAGAAGCACAAATGTATTACTGCCAGTCAAATATATAAAGCTGGTAAGAAGAATGTGTTATATATTGAGATCAAGATTATTTTAAATACTTTGCAGTTAAAACCTTTAAATTAGAAGATTTAAAAGTAATTAACTTTTGTCTAAATTCTTCAACTAAAACTAAAATGCATTTCCAGTTTTATTTTATTAAAAAAGGAAAAATCCGAAAATGTTTCAATATTGGAGAACAAAAGAACTTGCTAACATATTTTTAAATACAGTTACAATTAAAAGTAATCTGAAAAAAAAAAAAAAAAAAACTTTTATGAAGGACTGTCAAAGAAGTAATATGTATATTAAAAAAAAAAAAAACTTTTACTTACCATTAGAAATAATTAATAAATTAATAACTTTGATTTGTAGGGGGATAATAATAATATGTACATACTTGTGAATTTTATGTATATTTTTTAACATCCAATTATGTCTTGTGAAAATAGAATAATATGGATTTAATACGTTTATTTTGACAAATGAAACATCCAAGGATATAAATATCACTGTGTGGACACATTTCCATGCATTCACACATATGTCAAAATTAATTGTTTATGTATTATTAAAATGAATTGATTTTTTTTTAATTAGTTTATGAAAATTCTAATATTACCAAAATCACAGTTTTCTTTATTTTGCCGTAATATCCTATAAATACAATTTATCCAAACCACTTCAAACACTTTTTAGCAAAACTCTTTTATATACATACACCTACGTTTCGACTGACCTGCAGTCTTCTTCAGAGCTATGGTATAATGAACAAAATAAAATAAAATACATAACTATATAATAGCACTATAAAAAATGTAAACAATAAAAAACTAAAAAGAACATGTATAATTTATATTTATTTTCTATTTATATTGTACATTTTATTTTATATTAATTGTTTTATTTGGGTTTGATTATTTATTTCAGTTTTATTAGTTGTTGTTTTTTTTTAAATATATTTTATGTTGTTTTTAGTTTTTTATTGTTTACATTTTTTAAAGTTTTATTATATAGTTATGTATTTTATTTTATTTTGTTCATTATATCATAACTCTGAAGAAGACTGCAAGTCAGTTGAAACGTAGGTGTATGGATATAAAAGAGTTTGTTTGAAGTGGTTTGGATAAATTGTAAAATTCTAATATGTTAATTCTATACTATCAAACAGCACATCTGTGCTTATATATATGTGTATCATATAAATATCTAGATATATATATGTAAATTGCCATGTGATAGCATATATTTTTGTATCAATGTAATAGCATATATATTTTTTGTATTTAATCAAAATCATAATGATGAATTTATATTTATAACACAAGCAACAGAATTTAATTTTATTGTTATTAATAAATTTATATTTCATTATTTAAGTTATTCCAATGAATTTATTCATTTCTAAAATAGGTTTGAAATATTGTAAATTATTATATGTTGGTATTATCTCTGGCACTCAGTAGTAGAGCTCTTATTCACTGAGCTGGATTTGTGCATAATGGTCAGTTATATAGATTAGTGTTTACATTTAGTGTTATGGACATACAGTTAATGATGGTTTCGTTACTTCTCTAATGCTGGATGATACAATGCTATGTTTAAAGTCGGTACACTAAATTTTATTTTAGTATTAATTAGAAATTAAGTTTATAATTGGCCAGTACATTAATGATACTATGTGGCCAAGGCATTGATGATGATCAGCATGTTTCTGCATCCCACTATTATTATTTTTTTAATTGTTAATATTCTTACAGTTGAGCACTTAAGTTTGTGCATCCAAATTATTGTTTATATAATCTGTCCCAGGTTTGGCAAGGGCTAAATAATTAGCCTGGTCTATAGCGGACCACTTTCAAGTCCAGTCACAAGGTTGACTGTTGATTTTTTTATTTTTATTGTTGACCATTCATAGTAATGAATGATTCTTCTTCTTCTCTGTAATGCTGGATGAACTTATAATTAGTTCTTTGCTGATCTCTCATTACATTCATTATAATTATTTCTTTGCTGATCTCTTATTACAGTCATTATCATTCCTTTTATATTTAATTTTATATTTTGTTTATTTGGTGATGATGGTTTCTGATCTCAAAATGTAGCCCTAATGTGGTGTTCTGTTACAAATGGCTACCTAATTGTGGGTCATTGTAACCCCGGATTCTCTCTTATTAACCACCTATTTTCTGTACTGTTACAATGTATATATATATATATATTAGATTAGACTGTAGTAAGGAGTTTGCTGTTAACTAAAAGTATACCCTTTGAATCCTCTTGGAGACCTTAGAAGAACTGAGAAGGGCAAATTCTAATGTCTGCTCCATACATTCTTGTCATTTCAGCTGTCATTACTACATGATTATTCATATAGAATATGGACATGTATGAGCTGCTCATCAACACACATTAGCCAGCATGATGGGTTTATGGCATTTCACCTCTGAGTTTAAGATTAAGAAACATCATGGTCTTTATTTTCAGTTGCTGGATAGCTCTTAACTGAAATATCAGTTGAGTTTTCTTTAAGGCAGAATGAATGTGTGTGTGAATGAAAACAATTTTTTTTCCTTAATAGATATTTACAATTTTGACAGCCAAAAAAGAAATCATTGTGTTTATTCCCAGGTGGCTGTAAAGCCAACAGACAAGGCAGCGGTTGGTGGCCAAAAATAGAGGGAGCTAAGAATTCCCTGATTGCAGATTCAGGCTGCCATTTGATGATGACAATTTATTTAGATAGTTACAACTACAGAACATTTTCAAGTGAAGAATATTACAAGAATTGGAAGAACTATCTCATATTAAATGGGACATTTTTGTACTTTGTGAAGTTAGAAGAAAAGATGAAGAGATGATTTAAAAAATGGACATGCACTGTATTATAAATGCACAAATATTAGAAGTAGAAGTTGAATAGGATTTATTATAAATAAAAAGTGGAAGAAAAATATTGTGGAGATTGATGGTATATTTGATAGAATGGCAAGATTAGTTATTCAACTTAATAGCAGATACCAAATCTAGATAATTTAGATTTTGTCTCCAAAAGTTCTCATAGTAATGAAATAGTCGAGGATTTTTATATAGATGTACAAAAGGCTTTTGATCAGACTAAACAATATTTTTAAAATGTTATGGGAGGCTTTAATGCTAGAATTGATAAACAATTGAAAGATGAAAATGCTATAGATAAATTTAGTTATAGAAATGAGAGAGGACAGACTTGTGGAATTTGCAAAAAAAGAAAAACTTTATATTATGAATTCTTTTTTTGAGAAAAATGTTAAAAGGAAATTGTCATGGAAGCATCCAAATGAAAGTACAGCAGAATTGGATTACATTTTGACTAACAGAAATTATGTATTTCAAGGTTGTAATGTTCTTAATAAATTCAACATAGGAAGTAATCATTGATTAGTGAGATGTGAGATACATGTTAATGCAAAATTAGAGAAACAAAAATTATTAAAAAAAACAATATTCTCTGATGATATTCCATATCTTCAGAAACATTTTGAGAATTTAAATTAGAACTTGCGTTTTCAAATATTAACTGATTTTGAACATGATTCACATTTGAATGAAATCAATAGGAAATAACTGATATTCTTTTAAAAAATGGCAACAAAGATTGCTGGTAGAAAAAAGCAGCAATTGACCAATAAAATTTCTACTGAGACTAGAGAAATTATGAAGAAAAGAAGGACTATAAAATTATGTAAAGAATGATGTATTAAGAACAATTTAATATCTCATATTTTGTAAAATGGTGCAAAAAAGAATTGATAATAATATAAGAAAGTATAATTGTGAACTAGCAAGGAAAGCTATAGAAGAGAATAGAAGTCTAAGAGTGTAAAACATTTTGCTATTGGCAGGCAACTTATTTCTACAATAAGAAAAAAAATGGAACTATTACTAAAAAGAGAGATGACATCATGAAATGGGTAGAAGAGTTCTATCAAGAATTATATATAATAAAGAACAACTGTCTCCTACAATTGTTATATCTTCTGAATTGCTCAGGATTTTAAATGAAGAAATGAGACATGCAATGAAATTTATGAAGAAGTGAAAATCTCTGTTAATGATGGAATTATAATTGATACCTTAAAAGAAATAGGTGAAAAAATAAAAAAAATTTTGGCCAATTTTTATGCTAAATGTCTAAATGATAAAGATGTACCAGATGATTGGAAGAATGCAGTATTAATATTAATATTTTAAAAAAGTGATAAAGATGTTATTAGAAATTACAGACTTATTAGTCTTTTATCAGTTTTATACAAAATTTTTATCAATATATTTACAACTCATCTACAGAGAATATTGGACTTCAACCAATCAAAAGAAGAAGCTGTATTTAAAAGTGGTTTTCGTATAGTGAATCTAATCCAAGTATTGAGAGAAGTTATAGAAGGACCAATGAATATTAATTGCTATTATGCTTTGGATTTGTAGATTATGAATTGCTTTTGATTCTATAAGCATTTCTTCAGTGATTAAAGCATTGGATCATCAAGGTATAGATCCAGGATACTGGCATATTCTAGAGAAAAATTATAAAAAGCAACAGCAACAACTAGGTTACATAATAATACTACAAAGGCTAACATTGAGAAGGGTTTTAGACAGGGCGACTCCATACCTCTAAAACTCCTTACAGCAGCACTGCAAAAAGTATTTTGTCGGGTAATAGGGGAAGTTAAAGGATTAAAAGCAAATGGAGATGGTTTTAGTTATTTAGATTTTGTAGATGATGTAGTTGTTTTTGCAAATTATGCTTCAGAGCTTCAGGAAATGTTGCAAGAGTTATCATATGAAAGTAAGAAAGTAGGCCTAAAGGTAAACATTAAAAGAAAAAAGGGGATGTTCAGTGGATTTTTTCAAAAGATGAAAATAAAGGTTGGTAATAATTAAACTTGGTTGGAATGTTTTTGGTAGAAGTAACTTACTATTAAAAGGAAATATATCTATGTGTTTGGAAAGGGGTATTAATAAATGCGTTTTACCAATTCTTACTTATAGATCTGAGACTTGGACACTTAACAGAAGAGCAATACAGAGAGTTCAGACCATGTTAGGAATAATAATAAGAGATTGAAATGAAATACATGGGTAAGAGAACAAACAGGTATTACTGACATTAGCAAAAGGATCAAGAGACTGATGTGAAGTTGGGCATATTGCTAGAAGAGATAATAATAGGACAGTTGAAATCTTAAACTGGATTCCAAGAGATTGTAAAAGACCCAGAAGGAGACCACATGTGAGATGGATGAATGAAAAAAGGAAGTATGTGGGAATGATGTGGAGAAGAGATGCTAGAAATCAAAGAAAATGGATTGAACTTGGAGAGACCATTCTGCAATAGATTGACAATGATTTAAATATCCAATTCTAATGTACTTTCATTATAATATTCACATGTCTATTAGAATTTTACTCAGAGAAGGAATCAATAATGTAGATTTTTCCTGAAAATTTCACAAGTTTATATTCCCTCTCATTTCTGCTTCCATAACTAAATTTATAAGCAGGACTTTTTAAATATTTCATAATAATTTAAAAATGTTTGGCCTAATTAAAAGCGTTTTGTACATTTATATAAAATTCCTTACTTTTTCATAATAGCCAGGGCTTGTTAGGGTGTGTGTAGTCATAAATTCACAGAAGTTGGCATCATCAGTTGAATTGAACAATCCCTTTTGTCACGTTGACAGATAGGTGTTTTATTAAGCTCATATTAGTACTAACTATTGTTGTCTATTTTGTATGTTGTAACTAACAGTTGTTTGTATTTGAAAAGTTTAAAATTTTCTAGACTTTCAATATTTAATGATAGATGATGGAAATAGCCCAACTTATTATAACATCATATTCATATTGTTTTATCTCTATATTATTATTATTATTATTATTATTATTATTATTATTATTATTATTATTATTATTATTATTATTATTATTATTATTATTATTATTATTATCATCATCATCATCATCATCATCATCATCATCATCATCATCATCATCATCATCATCATCATCATCATCATCATCATCATCATCATCATCATCATCATCATCATCATCATCATCATCATCATCACACAAAGCATATAGGATGCTGCAATTCTTTAATTTTTTGAGTTTGAAACAGCATAATTCCCATTTAAATTCTTATAATCGAATACTTGATTATGTTCTGAGTAACTTACGTGAGATTAAATGTTTTTGTGTTTCATCTCTTAATTTTCCTATAGATTTACATCACCCACCTATTGAATTTTTTGTTAAAATAAATTATTTTAAGTGGCATGTTCCTTTAAATATTAAAAGGTCTGTGTAAGACAATTTCTAATTTTGATTGGAGCCCGTTATATTCCTCAACAGATGCTAATTATAATATGGACTTTTTTAATCAAGTATTTAATGATCTAATTGATTTTTATATACCAAAAAACATGACTCTCACAATTTTTATTTCCCTTTTTGGTTCTCAGATAAACTTAAAAAAATTATTAGAAGGAAATTGTATTATCATAAGCAGTACATTAAAACACGAAATATACTTTTTTACAATAATTTTATTAATTATAGAAGATTGGTTAAAGCTATTCAGAAAATTGATTTTCAAAACTATATTAAAAATATGGAGCTCAATTTGTCAGATAATCCTAAAGAATTTTGGTCTTTTATTACAACTTCTGGCATTACCAAAAGAAAATCTCAAATTGATTATAATTCATCTGTATGTGCTGATGACTTTTCAGTTCACTTTTCTGAATTATTTGGTAATTCTCAACTGTCTGGGTTTAATTTGATCAAGGGATGTTTTAATGATAGCATTTCTATCGATTGTTTCAACAATCGTGATATTATATCAGCTGTCAAAGAACTCAAAACACATTCAAGTATAGGTTATGACAATATACCTTCTTTCATTTATAAAGGTTGTGTAGAATATATTGCTGCTCCTTTATGTTATATTCTTAATTGTTCCATTAAAAATTGTATTTTTCTTAACTCTCTAAAACTTGCCAAAGTTATACCTATTTTTAAAAATGGTTCAAAAGATAATGTTAATAATTATAGACCAATTTCTGTGCTTCATACAGTTGCATGCATATTTGAAAGATGTGTTTATAAAAAAAATTGTTAATGACATAAATAAGATTTTGGTTCCTGTGCAACATGGTTTTTTACCTGGAAGATCAACTGAAACTAATCTTTTAACAATAACTGATCACATTGCTAATGCCTTTGAGAATCAATGTCGTTTAGATGTTGTTTATTTTGATTTATCCAAGGCATTTGATAAAATGGATCATTCCAGGTTGCTTTTCAAAATGTATAAATTAGGTTTTTCCTATAATTTGGTTGCATGGTTTGAATCTTTTATTAAGAAGAGAACAGCTTATGTAAAGTTTAAGAATAATTCTTCTAATCCATATTATTGTAATATAGGAGTACCTCAGGGCAGTATCCTTGCACCATTATTGTTTAACATTTATATTGATGATTTGGGAGAGAGTTTAGAATTTTCGCATATTTTATGTTATGCAGATGATTGTAAAATTTTTAGGAATATAAACTCAATTAATGATTGCATATTATTACAAAAAGATATCAATAATTTTGTGAAATGGTGTAGAGATAATAAAATGGATATTAATATGGATAAGTGTTCAACAGTTTCTTATTCCAAAAAATCTGAAATGATAATTTGTCCTTATTATATTGAAGATCATAATATAAAATTTGTTGATATTCAGAAAGACCTTGGAATTATTTTTGCAAGCAATGGATCATTTCATCATCATATTGAAAATGTAGTAAATAAGGCTTTTAAAATTATGGGTGCAATTTTAAGGCATGGTAGACAATTTAGTAGTTTTACAAAATATAAATTATTTCTCTCTTTGGTTTTGCCAATTTTAGAATATGGATCTGTTGTTTGGAATCCCAGTTTCAAACGAGATATTATTAAAATTCAATTGGTTTATAACAAATTTTCTAAGTACATTAAATTAAAAGACCATTATCTATCCTTATCCATTAGAAGAAAAATGAGAGATCTTAAAATTTTATATAACCTTGTGAATCAAAAAATTATATTAACTAACAAAATTTCAAATATTGCTTTTAATAATTGTTTACATAAAACACGTACACTTACTTTATTTTATATTAAGGTTTGTCGCTCTAACATATTGAAATATTTACCTTTGTTTCGTTTGCCTAATACCTATAATCATGATTTTATTAATGAAAATATTTTTTCTTTAGACTTTAAAAAATTTGTTACTTATCTTATAAAAAAGTATGGCATATAATTATATTATTTTCATCATTTTTACTCATTTATGTATATTATTTATGTATATTATTGTATAGTTATTATAGTGCAATTCTGTAATTGGCTTAATGCTGTAATTTTGTACGGTAAATAAATTGAATTGAATTATTATTATTATTATTATTATTATTATTATTATTATTATTATTATTATTATTATTATTATTATTATTATTATTATTATTATTATTATTATTATTATTATTATTATTATTATTATTATTATTTTATTATTTTATTATTATTATTATTATTATTATTATTATTATTATTATTATTATTATTATTATTATTATTATTATTATTATTTTATTATTATTATTATTATTATTATTATTATTATTATTATTATTATTATTATTATTATTATTATTATTATTATTATTATTATTATTATTATTATTATTATTATTATTATTATTATTATTATTATTATTATTATTATTATTATTATTATTATTATTATTATTATTATTATTATTATTATTATTATTATTATTATTATTATTATTATTATTATTATTATTATTATTATTATTATTATTATTATTATTATTATTATTATTTCATCTTTCATTTATATACTAAATCTTATTACACTTGTGCTTTTAATATTTCTGATTTTATACTAAAGTATAGATTCATTTTTCAAGTCGATTGTCTCTTACTTTTCAATTAATTTCACAAAATCTGTTAATGTCTCATTCATTATTAGACAATATTTCAATCTGTGCTACTATTGCCTTTCACTTGACAATAATTTATAATTATAGATTAAGTAATAATCCATGCTACTATTTCCCTTCACTTGAAAATAATTTATAATTATAGATTAAGTAATAACCTGTAGATTTATACTTTACATTTGTCTTCAATATGATAATATTAAATCATGCTATCACACTTCCAACATAAAGCTGTAACAACAAATAGAAAACTAAATTTAATGGCTGAGCGCTTTCAAGAAGATGTACTTCTCATATTCATAGCCAGTTATGATTCTTTCTTTGAAATCATTATATAAATAAATACAATATGCAAATTCTATGCAAATGAGTTACTAAGACCATCTCTTAGGTATAGCAAAACATGCATTCTTACGGTTAATGGCGAAGGAGTCCTCTGCTATAAAGTAAGCCTCCTTTACCTTTCACTTAACATCATGCCTCTCAGTACAAACTAATTTTGCAGATGCAGGTTCGAACACCCGTCCTGACACTTTTTGATGTTGTGCAAAAATTGAAGTGCATTCTGGATCCGTATGTCCCTTATTGTATCTATACTTATGTTGTGATATCCTAGTAGCTATGGTGGCTCTTGTTTCACCATAGTATGATGCTTTGCATCCATTATGAGGGCATGCTACTCAGCCTGTGGGGTCTGATCAGAAGCTATAGGGTCTTTAGGGTTAATAAGCCTATTAGTTGAGATGGAATTCCTTAGAGAAAGTCTTATAAAACGTTTTATGCAAAGATTGCACGTAGGGCAACAATATCCAAGGCTTGTTGTCTTCATCTCTGTGTTTTCCAATATTATTTACAAAATGTCTAATTTATTAATAATATAGTGATTTTATATATATATATAGAAAATAATCCCAGTGCATAACGCTATACTGAAATAAATATACAAATATTCAGCAATTAAATCATCCCACATGATTAAGAAATCCAGTACTGCCCTCTGTGAACTAATATATAAATACATTAGAGTTCGTATTATCCTATTTTGACCTGGCTATTTTGAAATACGAACTCTAATGTATTTATATATTAGTTCACAGAGGGCAGTACTGGATTTTTTAATCATGTGGGATGATTTAATTGCTTAATATTTATATATATGTATAATATTGTGGAAGGAAACTAGTCTTCATACATGCATTATAGAATTAACAAGTACTGTGAGTGAAGACTAACTTCCTTCCATAATTATGGATAAGTAAATAAAAATCATCATTTTAGGTTCACATCTAGAAGATTCTTAGCATTCTCTACTTTTAGTTATCAACTATTGCTTTGGTTCCCAATAATGAGTGGCCTAATTTATTTTCATCTATCATTATTATAAACCTAAAAAAGAATTGGCATTCACACAATTGTTTTGCTTTTTAACAAATTCGAACATTGTCTTAGTTAAGAGCAACCAAACATTTGAGAAGGAAGTCTAAGATGCTTTTTGGTATTAAATTCAAGAGGTAAAATCTAGTAAACTATGATGCATATTGGTTACGGAGCCCATCTTTGTTACATTTACATAACAGTAATCCTGTAATAATAATAATGGCTGTTATGATAATAATGTCTTTACATAGTTTATATTTTATGCATATTTCATAATTGGTATGTGTTGCATAATTAATGCATTTTAACTTTCATTATGTTTGTAAATATTTATATTGCTTTATTGTAATTTTATTATTGATTCTGATTAATTTTTTTTATATATAAATGGTAGATATTGCTAGGTGTCTTATATAAATTAAAGGTAAAAATAGATGATGATTATATTGAGGAGAGCAGAAAAATATTTGCTGGAAAAAGCTTTTCTGTACTACTACTACATCAACAACAATAATAATACCACCACTGCTACTGCCACCTATTCTATACTCACCCACCATCAATCTTGCTCCACCACCTATTGATTTGACACGCAATGAGGATCAATTGATGTACAAACAACCTCTGACTCAGATGATATTGTTTTCAAAATTTTTCCCAATGCACCACTCAAAGATAACACTGTCTCATGTTTACCCTCTATACCAGCCATCTTCCCCCTAAAATTTCAGCAACTTATAAAACCAAATACAGATGTGGCTGACCTGTTGATTCTGGCCATGGACTCTATAGAAATATTTGTATATATCCCTCCTAGGTAATATTGTTATTTCAACCATTATTCTGACAATTAACTCCTTGCTTTCCTCTTCACTTCATCCAATTGTTTTAATGGTAGATTTTAATCTTGATTATCAAACATTCATGTCAAAATGGCTTTATTTAATATCATTTCCACTTATTAATGATCAAGATGTTTTGCCTTCAAACTCTTGTCATGTTCTATAATAAGCAACATACCTTTCTCATCGATCTTTGCTTTTATTCACCAATTCTACAACATTTAATTCAACTTGATCTTAATCTTACTTCTTTCTCTGACCACTCTGGACAATCTCTCATCCTGAATCTCAATGAACTACACACCACAGTCATTCATTTGCATGAAACCATTTGAGTTCTCCAATCCTCATATATCACATAGTTCTTATTCTCTGAGACATACATTATGTTGTGGAAGTTGGAACAAATAGAACTTGATCCAGTTAAAAGATGCCTTACCTTTATACATATAATATCATTCAATATACAAAATCTCTCACGCAGTTTATCTCTATCTTCCTGACATCTGGCATTGGTTGATCAGTTGATACACAAATTACATTAATGAATCCTGCACATCATCCCAATAGTTACACTTTCCCAGGCTTATCAAAAAACCACCAACTAACTTAAAGAATATCTTGCCATTAAGAAAATAATTTGTCTTTCATCAACACACATGGACCTGAGGATATGTTCACTGGGCCTTGGGCCACCCATTCACACTAAAAGTTCCTATGACCCTCCAAGTTGACATAATATGTGTGCAGGATATAATATGATTAATCCTGTATACCAATATTTCAAGCAGAAGTTAGAAATCCAGAATGCATTCATACCACCTTCAGACTTATTTAGGCCATCTGATATCAATACACCATTCCAAACCATACAATTTGCTGACAAGCTTATGCTATAAATAACTCATATCACTCAAGGGAATCCCTTCTTTTGTTCTCACCCATTTTAGGTACTTTATTGCTGCCCATCTTAGGCACTTTACTACATTACACCTCTGTGATCTGGCAAATTATATATCCCAAAGGATATACAACATCAAAGGTCTATATCCAATCTCACTTGTACCATTGAAGAAAAAAACCAGGCTTAACCTCTACTCTTACCAACCTTTGTCCAATTTCCATGGGGCCACTGGGAATTAAGATACTGAAAAAAGTTGTAAAGGATCATCTAGACTCACACTTATTTCCTCTAATTTCCAATATGCAGTTTGCAAAAAAAGCTCTTCTGTTATACAGGCTACTCTGATGTCTAAAGAAGTCTTCAAGACTAAAAAAATATGCTCCAATTGCAGTTCGCTAGCTAACACAACCATTCCAAGTACTCTGCTTTACTTAATCACCAACTTACTGCAGAGCAGAAAGATTCATATCACTCTTAAATGGAGAAAGTTCACCATCATTCACCCCTATGCAATCCATCTCCTGAGGTCACCTCTCAGTGCACTGCTCCTCATTTTCTACACAAATTCCCTATCAAAACATATACAACAGACATTTTCAGGCATCCAAATTCTATCTACTCACTAATACATTCTGTACATAGCATGCATGGATGAAGTCACTGCCTTCCTGCCATCTCATAAGCATCTCACCATGTTGCAAAGCATCCTCAATCAATATACTGCCATGAATAAACAGATTTAACATGAGTAAAACAGCAGCATGGTTTATATACACCAACAAACCATACACTCAAATATTCCTGCAAAAGACAATGTCTTACTTAGGCTTCCCATTTTACATATGCTCACTTATGATGAAGAACACCTTACAAAACAAGTTTAAATAAGCATTTATTTTTATATAGCGCATGTTTATAAATTGTAATACATTAAAGATCAGCCTTTCAAGCTATTGTGCATGTTCTTTTTACAAGGGTTAATAATAAATGAATACTTCCAGTCCCAACACAAGATATAGTATTTAAGAAAGAATAAAATGAATCCACTTATTCTTTCCAACCCAAATGCTTATATATGGGCAAATCTTAAGTACTGGAAGTGAAAGCGTGAGGATAGATCACTCACTTTAAATCACTGTTTACGATGTCTGAATGAATGACATCGACAAAATTATCTAGAATTTACTAAACGTCATTCTCAAATGAAACTTAAACATATGTAAATAAGCATTTATTTTTATATAGCGTATGTTTATAAGCATTTGGGTTGGAAAGAATAAGTGGATTCATTTTATTCTTTCTTAAATACTATATCTTGTGTTGGGAGTGGAAGTATTCATTTATTATTAACATTCATAAAAAGCGCATGCGCAATAGCTTGAAAGGCTGATCTTTAATGTATTACAATTTATAAACATGTGCTATATAAAAATAAAAATAAATGCTTATTTACATATGTTTAAGTTTCATTTGAGAATGATGTTTAGTAAATAGATAATTTCGTCGACGTCATTCATTAGACATCGTAAACAGTGATTTAAAGTGAGTGATCTATCCTCACACTTTCACTTCCAGTACTTAAGATTTGTTCTATCTTGTGTTGGGAGTGGAACTATTCATTTATTATTAACCCTTGTAAAAAGCGCATGCACAATAACTTGAAAGGCTGATCTTTAATGTAAAACAAGCTTAAAGGAAAGGCCACATGTATTACCAACTTCGTCTCCAAAGATTATCTTTCCCTTTATGCTAAAATTCATATCTCTCCTTTTATGCTAAAATTTATCAATTTAATATACTCATAATGATTAAGATTATATATTATTTGCCTAATGTTAAATTTTTCAAAATCATTTAATTCTGCCATCTTCTCTTTCTAACAATATGGGGCAGGAGGACAGTTTCAATCTCAGCTAAGAGACTTAGTTGCCCACCCATTAATAATGGTCTGAGCCTCCACAGCACCCAAGTGTTCTATATCCAAAAAGTCATAAATTTAATTGCATCAGTTGTTCAAAAATTCCCAGCACTATGGTCATCATTACAAGTAATTCCTACTGGTTGACCTCTCCCTATATCAACTTCATTTCACTCTTTACCAATCAATTTTGTCAGCTTCCAATTGATCAACAGTCTCCATGACTAATAAATACACATACTGACAAGCATATGCTGTATTATATCTGGAAGCCAATAAAGATTATCCTTCCATACTTGGTATCAATAACCACCTGCTACTCTGCTCCTTCAAAAGTTATTCCCTGGAGCTTAAGATTTTCAATTTCCTAGTTCATCATAATCTACATGCATTGCCAACATGCCATCTATATAAAAATATAAATCCATTCTCCACCTTATGTCATGTGGCAGAAGAAACTCGACATCTCTTTCAGCAGTGTCAAGCTCTCAACCAAATCAGGAATATCATGTTAAATACATGCAGATGGTCAGTTACATCTATACGACAACTAATTCAATTCTATCAGAAGATATATCCCCATAGCATGTGCAACAACTTTCACTCTGTATGCCTTCTGATGCACTCACTGCATTTTCACCCATTGTCACCTACACCAGAAGACACTCTGCTACATTCATCAATAAGCTCCAACAAATCAAGACCCAGTACAACAATACTAACAATACTGTACCCCAGATATTTTTTACTGCCATTTGGTCACTACTAAAACAACCATCCAATCTATAATAGGTAGGTCATAATCCAACAATAACCACATGGAATAGAGTTCAATGGTATGATCCATTATTCTCAATTGACTTCAACTCTATCTACCATCAGACTACAGAATTTATTCTCCATTTATTGCAATCTACCAGCTGTTACCCTATATAATTCTCTGAATTGGCTTTGTTCTTTGTACAGCACCCATAGCTTGATTTTATGATACATGAATTATAAGTTACATCCTTAGTATACTACAAGATACAATTAAAAGAACAATAATCAAGATTAATTGAGTGACTGTAAATAACTTTTAATATGATGCCTAATTTTATAATCTTAGATCATATCTATCTGTCTATGAAATTGAGTTTCATATTGAACTGGTTTTTAATGTCTTTATTGATTAAATTTAATATTCATCTCTGTATCAAAACTAGTAGCAGCATTTGTAAAAAAAATATACCTTGAAACCTGATTATTGTAACCAAATTAATCCATATAAAAACCTGTACAACATGATTGCATCTGTAACCTTTACAATCAATGTTATGTAATGCTATGTAACCCAAATGATAATAAAGATTATTATTGAAACATAATAATAATAATACTAATACTAATAATAATAATAATAATAATAATGATAATAATAATAATAATACTAATACTAATAATAATAATAATAATGATGATGATGATGATGATGATACATTACATGAAAAAACTGCATACTGGATTATGTTTATTTCTTTTTTTTTATTTTTGCTGGTGATAAAAATACAAGGAGTGTACATTAGTAATTTGCCCATCTCAGTTTAAGATATTAGAGAGGATCCAAAAGGTTTCCTTTTAAGTAATAGCAAACTTCTTTTTACAGCTAGGGTAGAACTAATGATAATTATATCAATAAATGCACTGCATAAAGTGTCTAAAATTTACTTGAAACAGAATTTGTAGTTAAAGAGTTATAAGTATTTCTGTTGCTCAAATTGAAAGTTAATGCGCATTGTAGAAGTATGAAATTGGACTAATAGATGGCTTTAAGGTTTTGTTAAAAAAAATAGTTTGTTAGATGAAAGAATACTACATGTTGTTGGAATCATTCTGAGGTTCCTTTTATCTATGGAAGTTTAGGATGTATTGATAACATGCTAATACTATTAGTAATTGTTTTATTCAGTGATTGTTTTGCTCATATTGGAAGCTGTTAACATTAGATTCCGAGCGTTCAGTGAAAGAAAGTCTAATTTTTTTGCTGTGTACCAATAAAATGCTATTAGTGCTTTTTTAGTTTTTTAATGCACTTATTAATAGGAACATTAAGCTAAATTCAAATGTTAGTGCTATTGTTGTCAACTGTAAGTAGTCTGTTATTGAATTTTTGCTTGAGACGTGGATTAATTACTGTAAATGCTTGCTTTAGGTAGGAGAGCATTAGAACATTGTGCCACAGCTACAAGTAGGAATATAAAAAAATCCATAGTATTTGAGTATTTTTCAAAACAGATTGTTGATAAATTAGTACCTTCCATCATTAAATTGTTTATGTCTAAAAAAAAAATAGGAGTATGCAATTAACATAAAAGAAATCCTTTGATTTTCTTTTTTGAAGCTCTAAGGAAATTAAGTGGTAATATTTTTAATATCCACTTCTTAAAGTGTTGTCATGAAAATTATGTGATTATTTACTTAGTAGATTCTCATGTAGAATCGGCATCTAACACGCATCAAATAGTATGGCAAATATTCTGACTTTGAGTCATGAGTTTAAGACCAAGAAAATGCCATAGGTTTCCATTTCATATATCTAATAATTCTTAACTAAAACATTGGTTGGCTTATTTTGAGATACGATGAACAAATTTATACATAAATCGATGTCTATATTTTTTCAAAATAATATACATAAACTTATAAATAAATATTAGAAAATACAATAATTAAATTTTTTTAAAAAGAACAAAAAATATAAATGTCACTTAGGAGCGCTTTGACTATCTTCATAGTCTTTGTCAACTAATACTTTGAAAAATCAACTTTCCCATAATTCCATGATCTTGGAGTTTGCTGCCTGCCTATTGATTAAGTCTTGCTTGTATTTATATATTAATATAGTTTTCTTGATTTTTCTTTTATTATTATTTCTGTCAGTTTGTAAATTTTTAAGTTATTATAATTGAAATCAAAAGCATATATAAATGATTTATTATGATCATAAAATGTGGAAACTGATAAATTATCATTAACTTTAGAATTTTGTTCTGTATTTTTTTATTCCTTTTTAATAACCACAAGTGCTCTTTTGTTATTTTCTCCAATGTGCATCTTGACTCACTCACCTATATTTCTGCTACCACACCTATACACCCATTTATAAATGATACAATTTTTAATTGTAAATAGGGTTTTTATTTTTAGAGTTATTTATTAATTTATTTAATGTAGATTATGCATAAAATGCAATGTCAGATATACCTTTATAAATTTTCCTTATGAAACTTGCCTGTTGATTCGAAATATATGGTATTGTTACCCAGATTTTATTATCTGAAGAATTAACATCATTATTAATCTTGTTTTTATATTTATATTTTGAATTAAAATTTTTAATAGTATAATAAATATATTCATAATTATATCTAACATTTAACAATTCATTAGAATAGATATTTTTGCCTTTATCCGATGAATATTTACAAAGATTATCATTTCCAAATAAGGACTTCAAATCTGCCATTTTATGTGACTTTGCTACTCTTGATTTATATGAAATGTAGCCTGTTTTTGCTATTGGTTTAATAGTCACATAGTAATACAGTTTATCTCTGTTTATAATTATTTAAGATCTAGAAATTGAACACACATTAACTTTTCATCTGTTTTAATCTATTTTAAGCCTTTTATATTATTTAATTCATCAAACAAATCTTTAATAGTATTTGGCTTTCCACATATAAAAACATCATGGATGTAAACCAATAAACATCACATGATCACCATTTCTTATGCTTGCTTATAACTGTTGTTAAAACAGGCAAAACTCATTATACGTATTGCCACACACAGCAAGCCAGAGTAATCAATGGATGCCAGAAGGCTTGTGCATAAAATTCCCATCTAGTGCCTACTCATTCACTATCCCCAGACTTGTTTCTGGCTTGTGGCCTTTGTCAGTGAGGAGCCTTGGATCTGAGAGCACTGCACCTAGATCTTAGGATCTAATGCAACCCTCCAGCAGCCACCCTTTATCTACACTTTACTACAAAACTATGAGTCTTAAATTGAAAACACCTTAATATTTTCAATTCAAGCCTATCAGCTTAAATAGTCATATAGGTCTGAACTCAGTTCAGTACCTATACATTTTGGTGTCTTTGGTTCTTTAATAACCATAGCCACCACTATCCTATTAGTTCAGGATTGGTTTTAAGCCAATAAACATCACATGATAACCATTTCTTATGCTTGCTTATAACTGTTTGTGTGTGTGGCAATACGTATAGTGAGTTTTGCCTGTTTTAACAGCATAAGAAATGGTGATCATGTGATGTTTATTGGCTTATAACCAATCCTGCCTAATAGGATAGTGTACTGAACTGAGTTCAGACCTTATATGACTATATAAGAAGTTGATGGGCTTGAATTGAAAATATTAAGGTGTTTTCTATTTAAGAATCATAGTTTTGTAGTAAAGTGAAGATAAAACATGGCTGCTTAGGGTTGCATTAGATCCTAAGATCTAGGTGCAGTGCTCTCAGATCTAAGGCTCCTCACTGACGAAGGCCACAAGCCAGAAACTAGTCTGGGGATATTGGATGAATAGGCACTATATGGGGATTTTATGCACAAGCCTTCTGGCACCCATTGATTACTCTGGCTTGCTGTGTGTGGCAATATGTATAGTGAGTTTTGCCTGTTTTATCATTGATGTATCAATAGTATAAAATAGTATGTCACATAAAATGGCAGGTTTGAAATCCTTATTTAGAAATGATAATCTTTGTAAATATTCAGCGGACAAACGCAAAAATATTGAAATGTATTCTAATGAATTGTTAAATGTTGGACATAATTATGATCATATTTATTATGCTATTAAAAATTGAATTCGAAATATAAATACAAAAATAAAAATAAGATTAATAATGATGTTAATTCTTCTGATAATATAAAATAACTAATGATAAAACCGTATTTACAAATAAAATTGTATCATTTATAAATGGATGTGTAAATGTGGTAGCGGATATATAGCTGAGTCAAGATGCACGTTGGATAAAAGAACAAAAAAGCACTTGATATTAAAAAGGGTTCAAAATATGAAACAAAAATTCTAAAGGTAGTAATAATTTATCAGCTTCCATTTTTTATGACCGATTTCATGTAAAAATATTGCAAACTGAAAGAAATAAGAATAAAAGAAAAATCAAGGAAGCTATGTTAATATATAAATACAAGCAAGGCTTAATCAATAGATAGGCAGTAAACATCAAGACCACAGAATTATGGGAAAGTTGACCTTTCAAAGTATTAGTTAACAGTGCTCCTAAGTGATGTTTATATTTTTTGTTCTTTTTTAAAAAAAATTAATTACTGTATCTTCTAAAATTTATTTATAAATTTCATATATATATTAACTGAAAGGATACCCTTTGATTCCTCTTGGATGCCTTAAAGGAACCGAGCAGGGCAAATTCCTAATGTCTATTCCATACATTCTTGTCATTGCAGCTGTTATTACTATGTGATTATTCATATAGTATACAAACATGAATGGGCTGTTCACCAACCTGCATTAGCCAGTGTGGTGAGTTTATTGGCTTTTTACCTCTGTGTTTAAGAATAAGAAGCACCATGGTCTTCTCAGTTGCCTGATAAGGCAGAATGAATGTTTGTGTAAATGATAAATATTTTTCCAATACATATATACAATTATAATAGACAAAAATAAATTATGGCCCTTATTCCCAAGAGGATGTAAAGTCACCAACCAAGGTAGCGGCTGGTGGCCGAAGGCAGAGGGTGCTAAGAATCCCCTGATTGTGGACCCAGGCTGCCATTTGATGATGATTTTTTATTTAAGTACTTAGAACTGCAGATCACTTTCAAGTGAAGGAAGATGCAAGAATTAGAAGAATAACTGTCATATTAAATGGGACAGTATTGGACTTTGTGATATTAGAAGAAAAGGTGAAGAAACAACTGATTTAAAAAGTGGACATGTACTCTATTATAAAGGCATAAATATTGAAAATACAAGTGGAGTAGGATTCATTATAAATAAAAAGTGAAAAAACAATATTGTGGAGATTGATGGTGTATCAGACAGAGTGGCAAGATTAGTTATACAACTTAATAAGATACCAAATGCATATAATTCAGGTTTATGTCCCAACAAATTCTCATAGTGATGAAGTAGTAGAAGATTTTTATATGGATGTACAAAAGGCTTTTGTTCAGAGTAAACAACATTTTAATATTGTTATGGGAGACTTTAATACTAGAATTAATAAACAAATGAAAGATGAAAGAGCTGTAGGTAATTTTGGTTATGGTAATAGAAATGAGAGAGGACATAGACTTGTGGAGTTTGCAGAAAAAGAAAAACTTTATATTATGAATTCTTTTTTTGAAAAAAAATATTAAAAGGAATTTTGACTAACAGAAAATACATATTTCAAGATTGTAATGTTCTTAATAAATTTAACACAGGAAGTGATCATCGATTAGTAAGGTGTAAGTTACGTGTTAATGTAAAACTAGAGAGACAAAAATTATTGAGAAAAATAATATTTACAGTTGATATTCCTAATCTTCAGAAACATTCTAATTGAACTTACAAATAGGTTTCAAGTATTAGTAGATTTTGAACATGATTCAGATTGGAATGAAATTAATATGAAAATAACTGATACACTTTTAAAAACTGCAACAAAGATAGCTGGTAGAAAAAAGCAGCAATTGACCAATAAAATTTATATTGAGACAAGAATTTTTAAAGAAAAGAAGAAATACGAAGATATACAAAAATCATGCATTAAAAAGAATTGAATATCTCAAATTTTGTAAAATGGTGCGGAAAAGAGTTGAAAATGATATAAGAAAGTATAACTGTGAACTAGCAAGGAAAGCTGTAGAAGAAAATAAAATTCTCAAGAATGTAAAACAACATTTTGGTATCGGTAGGAAATTTATGTCTGCAATAAGAAAAAAAGATAGAATTATTACAAAAAAGAGAGATGACATCATGAAATGTGTAGAAGACTTTTATCAAGAATTATATAGTAATCAAGAACAAGTATTTCCTATATCTCTTACATCTTCTGAATTTCCCAGAATTTTAAATGAAGAAGTGAGATATGCAATTAAATGTGTGAAGAAAGGAAAGGCTTCAGGTAATAATGGAATTATAATTGATATATTAAAAGAAGCAGGTGAAGAAATAGAATTTTTTTTAGCAAAGTTATATGCCAAATGTCTAAATGATAAAGATGTACCAGATGATTGGCAGAATGCAGTAATAATATTAATATTTAAAAAAGGTGATAAAGAAGATATTAGAAATTACAGACCTATCAGCCTTTTATCAGTTTTATAGAAAATTTTTACCAAGATAATTACAACTTGTCTACAGGGAACATTGGATTTCCACCAACCAAGAGACCAAGCTGGATTTAAAAAGTGGTTTTAGTACAGTAGATCATATCCAAGTATTGAGAGAAGTTATAGAAAGGACAAATGAATATGCGTTGCCATTATGTTTTGGGTTTGTAGATTATGAAAAGGCATTTGATTCTATAAACATTTCTTCAGTAATTAAAGCATTGGATCATCAAGATATAGATCCAGGATATTGTCATATTTTAAAGAATATTTATAAAAATGCAACAGCAACAATTAGATTACATAATGCTACTGGGAAAGTCAACATTGAGAAGGGTGTAAGACAAGGTGACTCCATATCTCCAAAACTTTTTACAGCAGTGCTGCAAGAAGTATTTTGTGGATTAAAATGGGAAACTAAAGGAGTGAAAGTAAATGGAGATTATTTAAGTCATTTAGATTTTGCCAATGATGTAGTTGTTTTTGCAAATAATGCTTCAGAGCTGCAGGAAATGTTGCAGGAGTTATCAGAGGAAAGTAGGACTAAAGATAGACTAAAGTAATGTTTAATCAATTTGTTCAAAATATGAAAATAAAGATTGATTATGATGAATTAGAAGAAGTTAACTGTTACAAATACCTTTGTCACATTATTAATACAGATGGAAACATAATGGATGAAATTAATCATAGAATTAAACTTGGTTGGAGTGCTTTTGGTAGAAATAACTTGATACTAAAAGGAAATATGCCTATGTGTTTGAAAAGGAAGGTTTTTAACAAATGTGTTTTGCCAGTTCTTACTTATGGATCTGAGACTTAATAGAAGAGCAATACCGGGACTTCAGACCACTTAAAGAAGTATGAGAGATGCCTGCTGGGAGAAACAAGAAGAGATCGAAAACGCAATGTATGGATAAGAGAACAAACAGGTGTTACTGACCTCATTATTGAAAAAATTAAAAGATTGAAGTGGAGTTGGGCTGGACATATTGCTAGAAGAGATGATAATAGATGGACAGTTGAAGTCATAAACTGGATTCCAAGAGATTGTAAAAGACCCAGAAAGAGACCATGTGTGAGATGAATGAATGAGATGAGAAAGTGTGCAGCGGTGATGTGGAGAAGAGAAGCTAAAGATCGGAGAAGATGGATTGAACTTGGAGAGCCCTTCATCCTGCGGTGGATTGATAATGGTTGATGATGGATATATTATCATAGTGACTGTTTTTCAATCAATAGAAAAGACAGTCATACTACTACAAAGAAGTGGGGCATTTAAATAAATTTTAATATTTTGAATAGCTAATTAGTCAGTACTTATACATTAGTACTAAGAATTCTTAAGTCATACTTACTATAAAGCCATGAATATGATATAAATTTTATACTGAAAGCATCCTAGGCACCAGTAAAGCTGAAATTTTTTTAAAAAACTAATACTTTTATCATAGAAAAAATAAATTATGATCTCCTTTTTTTTTTGGAAATTTTACACATTGACAAGGCAAGAGTTATCAATCTAAGATACACAGTTCTAGCAATTTCTTATTATAGATCTAGGATGCTATTTGTTGATGCTTTTTCCTTTAGTTGCCTGGGATTATAGATCATCTTCTATTGAAGGAAGTCCACATGACTTAAAACCATGTTTTATATTAAATAGAATGTTGGTGGATTTTTTTAAGTTAAGAGAAAAGAGGAAGATACAATTGATTTGAAAAGTGGATGTATACTTTAATAGAAAATATGATTTATTATAAATAAATGGTGTTGAAACTGTATCTGTCAGAATGGCAAGGTTAGTTTTATAAACTAATGGTCGATCTCAAATGCAAAAAATTCTGCTTTGAAACTTCTCATTTTATTGAATAAGTAGAAGATTTTTAAAATTTATATATACAGAATGCTTTTGATCACAGTAAGCTGTATTTTAAAATTGACCATTGGATAATAGAATGTTAGATTCAGAAAACAATTGAAATATGAAAGCCCAGAGTATAAATTGGTTCATGGAGATGAAAATCAAAGAGAATATAAAGTTTGGAATTTTCAGAAAGAAAAGCTATAATATGGTTTTTAAAAAAAATCACAGAAGTAGAGTTGGTTTAAAACAGGCAAAACTCTCCATACAGTAGTACCACTCAGTGCAAGCCAGAGTAATCAATGGATGCCAGAAGGCCTGTGCATAAAACCCCTATCTAATGCCTGCTCATCCAATATCTCCAGACTAGGTTTTAGCTTATGGCTTTTGTTAGTGAGGTGCTTTGGATCTGAGAACACTGTGCTGAGCTAGAAACTAGTCTGGGGATATTGTGTGAGTAGGCTCTAGATTGGGATTTTATGCACAAGACTTCTGGCATCCATTGATTATTGAGGTCTAGGTGCATTTCTCTCAGATCCAAGGCTCATCATTGATGAAAGCCACATGCTAGAAACTAGTATGTGGATATTGTATGAATAGACACTAGATAGGGATTTTATGTAAAAGCTTTCTGGCATCTATTGATTACTCTGGCCTGCACTGAGTGGCATTATTGTATGTAGAGTTTTGCCTGTTTTAATAACAGTTATGAGCAATCATAAGAAATGGTGATCATGTGCTGTAGAGTTGTATTATATTTTGATTAAGACAAAATATATATTTTAGGACTATGAAATAATAATCAACTAGTGAAATGTGAAATACAGAAAAATATTCCCAAGAATTTAATCTTAAGCATTTAAAAATACTAACAGAACTAGAAAATAGATTAGAGCTGAATTAAGCTCAGCAAAAAGAAAACCACGGCCACACATAATTTTTACAAAAAAAGAGAAGCAATAAATTTTTAATTAAGAGAAGATAATGTTTGAATTAAAAAAGAAATATGAAAATATCTAAAACTGAAACCTATAGAAGATTTGTTCATTGGCAATTTTGGAAAGTGGTTGACAAAGAGTTTTTAAGTAAATATCCTTGAAGTGGTATGAAAAGTTACAGAAGAGGAAAAAGTTTTAAAAATATAAAACATCTTAATATTGGAAGCAAAATTGTTTGCCTAAAAGATGAAAATGTAACATTATTACTAAAAAGAATTGGCATCATAGCTTATGTGAAAATATTTTCCAAATAATTATATAGAAATAAAGAATAGTAAAACATTTACCACAGATTCTGAAATCCCAAGTATTTTAGTTGAAGAGATGAGGTTTGCAATTAAATCTATGAAGAATGGAAATGTGTTCTTATAAATATTTTTAAAAATATAAATAAAAGATTATAGAAATTGTTGACAAAGATAATGGTGGGAAGAATGCAGTTAAGAAAAGTGAAAAGAAAGATATGAAGAACTCACAGTCTTATGTCTTTTATTCATTCTATTTACAAATGTTTGCTGAAATTATACCTCACCACAGAGAGCTTTAAACTCAAACTAATGCAAAGTGCAAACTGAATTAAAAGTGAGTGTAGTGTTTAAATAGTAAAGAGAATTTATGGTCAAGATCAATGATAATTGGTTATTGTTCACATTGCTTTTATAGATTATGGAAAGATCTTGGATTATATGGCTGTGATCAAAGTTTTGGAATTGTAAGACATAGGATGTTACCAAATCAAAACTCAAATTGTAAAGAATATTTATCAAAATTCCAATGTCAGTGATTAGGGTATGTAATTATTCTGAAAAGTTTACTATTGATAAGATTTATCATATTTCCATATACCCAAAACTTTTTACAGTATTCTTAAGGGAAAGAAATGAAGATTATTTAATTCATTCTGTTGTCAGAAGCAAAAATGTAGGACTAGGGCAAACTCTAAAAAGATTAAAGCAAAATTGACTGTTTGAAAAGATTTTTAAAAATTGTTATGTAAGAGTAGAAGGGAATATATAGACTTTAGATCACATAGTGAAATATGGAGAGATGTAACATTGGAAGTAACAAAGGATGATGATGAGAAAACAGACATGTATCACAGATTTTATTGAAAAAATATATTGAAGTTGAGCTGGGCATTAGATGGACAGTGAAAGTCTGAAACTTGATCTCATGTGATTGTAAAAGACTGTAAAGAGAGTATGTTACCAAATGAGTCAGATAAAGACATTTTCTGAAGCATTTAACTTGAGATTCTTATCATACAGTGGACTGATAATAGTTGAAAATGGTAATGATCTCAGAAATGAAAATTTTGGTCATTATTTTTTTAGAGGCAGCAACTAGTCATGTTAAGTTTCTACACTATTAATACCAAGAGCCAATTTGGTGCCTTTGAAATTGGTCATATTAATTTTTTTATGGAGAGTGCCTAACAATGTTAATCTATTCTTGGGTTCACAAAATGAAGATCTTTTAGAGGTTCTCTGATGTGGTTCTATTATTAGCAATTTGATTAAAAGGAAATATAACAATATCTACTCGTATGAATAATAGAATGAAAATGGAGTATCGTTAGCACTATGAAAATTTAAAAGTGGAAGTTCAATATCTGATAAGACCCAAGTGATTAAAACTACAAAGACGATACAATCCTTCTCACATGGATTGACAGTGACCTATGTACCTGAAGAATGATAAAATCCTATTAAGTCAATGAACAACATGATTAAAACTGTTAGTATATGGAAGGAGTGCTGGATCAGATTCATCCATTATATCATCTCATTTAAATTTGGATAAAATTTTTTATATCTTATTAATGAAAAAACTGAAGGTTCTTTTAAGAAGTCTGGAGATTTTAAAATGTGGTAGTGTTGTATTATCTTAAGAACTATTTAATATTTTAGCAAAATATGGACTCATGATATAGTGTTATCTGATCTCAAAGATACTTCAATTATTCCAATTAAAAAAAATAGTGGAATGGCTTCTATTTTGTGGTTGTTTTAAAAAAAAATTTGAGCAAAAGAAATCGCAGAAATGACTGCAATCCATGAATCTTGAGTTTGAATCCAATTTTGCATCAGTTCAAGTACTTTGTTCCAATTTATAAAAATAAATAAAATAAAAAAGATTACAATAATTATTATAAATTGTCATTGTTTACTTGAAAAATATTTATAATGGCTTTATAGATACCAATTTATTATATTGAACACATCCATTATATTCTGATTACAGAAATTAAGCAATATTACTCTTAATTAGTACTTGGATGGGTGACTTCTTGGGAACCTTGAATGTTTGATATTTTGCTCTTCATGATTTGAGTCAGATTATAGATCCTAGTCATTGGATTTTCCAGTGCTTAAGCTTCTTACTACGAACTCCTGAGCTATATATAGTCCTTTGGTTATTTGATTATTTTATTGATTAAATTGCTTCCAGTCATTAGAGATGCAGAGTAACATTTAATATATATATATATAAATAAAACATTAGAGACATAGATCTTATTGTATGGAAAGTACAAGAAAAGTATTGTGAGCAAAAATGGAATTTATGCATTGCCTTTATCAGTTTATTGAGAATATTTATGATGATATTTTAAAAAAGTCCTCTGAAGTGAGTTTATATTGTACTGCTGCTGTGCTGTTTTCTATTTTAATAAAATAAATTGCAGGAAGGCAGGCAACAAAATGAATGCAGAGTTGATGATGAAATTTTTAATTTGAATTGACTGAAAGGAAAAAACAAGCCCTTTATCTTCTTTGCATGCAGATTTACAATATGTTGATCTCAGCTTAGACATTGCTGTTCATCAGGGTACTTGTTTTAAATCTTTTATCATTGTGATTCCACCTAAAGTAAACTTTAGTGAATAATAGATGTCAAGATCTAAAGTTATTCTGGTGATATTGAAAGGACAGCAGTGGAAAGGGATTTAATAAGTATTACCATCTAGCTTCTATTAGTTATTAAAGCTTATATTAATTTGCATAGCAGGGGTAAAGAAAAACAAGTATGTTGATAATTATGCCATTTTTGCCAATTCATCAAGTAACTAGACTGAACTTAAGGTTTTAAATGCAGTCTAAAAAGGTTTTGATGTAATAAATAATAATCAAAAAATTAATCTTTCATTAACCATTGTTGGGAAAAAAAATCTTCAAATTTTTTTAGCTTGACTGTTTTTTTAGTTTGAGAGTGGAACATCTTAACTGTTTTGGTAGCTTATATATAGAAGAGTAGCCTTAGTTGATAAGATGCAACACAAATTTCATTGTATTGCCTTCACAGTATTTGTACCATTTAAATTCATTATATATTGGATGTATATAGTTTTGTTCTCTGCTCTATGTACTGTATAAAAATGAGACTTGGACCTTCTGCCATGTTATGTAAAAAAAAAATCAACTGAATTTATTTCAGAGTGCACCATAGTATTTTTTGAAAGTATAATGGCAGTATAATATGCTTTCATTGAAGCAAGCATGTGCAGTTGTGATATTGAGTGCATATTTCATGAGCAATGCAAACCTTATCACATTATAAACGGCATCTCAAACATCTAAAGAGATGCAGTATTAATTGCTTTCTTTGGGATGGTATGGATAAGAATTTAAATATAAGTTATAATTAGCATGTTTTTTTTTAAAAAAAATCATTTCAAAAGAGGTTAAAAGTCATCATCCTGGATGTCAGTTAAAGAGTTCTAAGGTAGTGCATAGAATATACATAATTCATAAAGCAGTATACGCCACTACCACAAATTTTTGCCTAGAATTAGATGATGCCTAATATCATTGTGCAGTATTAATGTTCTTTAGCCAGTACATTTATAATATCATCTACTATGTAGTAGAGTGCATTTAAGAGTCTCTTTGAAGTCAGTCCATCATCATTTGAGTTTATCTTTAAGGTGTACTGCATTGTTCAATAAATCTCAATTGATTAATTTTCTTTTTCCTGATCAAAGTTGTTTTTACTTTTAATTTAGGATAGATAAATATTTCTGTTTTATGAGAACTTTTGGGATTTTTTAAACCTTCACCCCATTATTTCCAGAATATCATTCATGGTTTAGTGCAGTGGTAGAGGGTCAGACTCGAGCATAAGGCCCTTATTGTTTCCAGTTCTGGAACTTCTTATGAATGCCCAAACAATAAAGTCACTGATTATTTTTGCCTTGCATGGTTTAGAGCAATGGACTCTGGGGTATAAGTTTTTTGGATCGATCCCAGTTTTGGCATTCATACTACTTATGATCATTCAAGCTATAAGGCCATTAGATGCTTGTTAAACCTTTATTTTATTACTCCATTATTTTTTCCAAAAACTCTTCTACAACTATAAAAGCCAACTGTTTAAGTACTTGAAACTTTTCATCCCCCCCACCCCCATATTTTCACTAAACCACTTGGTTAACTTTAAACCACTTGGTTAACTTTTCATAAAGTCAAAGTTTAATTATTTGCACTATATTTTAAACTAACATCTTCCACAGACTGATGAATCAATTGAAAGATCCAGTCTATCATCATCATTGTCAGTCATTATAAATCCACTGAAAGATGAAAGTCTCTCCAAGTCAATCCATTTCTAATCTCTAGTTTCTCTTCTTCATATCACTCCTGCACACGTCCTTATTTCATCCATCCATTTCACATGTAGGCTCTTTTACAATCTCTTGGGATTCAGTTTAAGATTTCAATTGTTAATCTATTATCATCGCTTCTAGCAATATGCCCAACTCCATTTCACTCTTTTAATTTTTTTCAATGATATCAGTAACACCTGTTTGTTCTCTTGTCCAATTTTTTCTTGTTACTCATAACATGCATTTCTCCATACTCCTTTGAGTCGTCTGAAGTCTCTGTATTGTTCTTCTGTTAAGTGTCCAAGTCTCAGATCTAAAAGTAAAAACTGGTAAAACACATTTATTAAAACGTTTCCTTTTCAAACACATAGGCATATTTCCTTTTAATATTAAATTATTTCTACCAAAATCACTCTAACTAAGTTTAATTCTATGATTAATTTCATTCGTTATGTTTTCATCTGTAGTAATAATCTGGCGTAGGTATTTGTAATTGTTAATTTCTTCTAAGTTATCATTATCAGTCTATATGCATCTCTATATAATATTCCTCTGTTAGAAGAAAAATCAGCTGAACTGTAAGCTATTCTACATTTTATTTATTTGTTCATTGTCATTTATACTTATTTATTTAGTCACCTTTTATCAGCGTAAAGTCACACACACACACATTTTTGCAAGCAATGTTTTTTTAATTAAATAGTATTGACTTATAACAAGGATATATAAATAAATAATTCCACCAATGGAAAAGGTAAGCTTGGTTTTTTAACATCGTTCATATTTATTAAATTGTAGTCCGTAAATAATCAAAAAAAAAAAGGAAAAAGTAGCCATATTCGTTAATTCATGTTTTGCAAAATGAGATATTTCTGTATGTTGACATCAATTGTTAAATCTCGAGTTAATCTGAGCGCTATCAGTCACGTGATCCACTTCTTTCTCGGGAGGGATTAGTTGCTTATGTTTTAACTTGTTTACCAAACTGTAAATCTTCTACTGCTGCTTCTCGAAGACTGCAGTCTCCAATCTACCTGCAATCATTTACTTGATTAAAAATGCATTGTTAATAATTTTACATTTTATTATTTACAAGTCGAACTTTTTATCATGGAGGAATTGAATAAAGACCAGAGGCGATTTGTGAATAGGAAGTCCTCTCTTGTGAGAATAGCTACTTGAGAAGGCTTTCTTTCTCACTAGATAGCATAGAACATTTTCCTTGGTTAAAAATACAAAAGAACAAATGTGGTACCAGGTGAGCTTTATATAGAAGGAAAAGATGAGGTGAGAGCTAAAAAAAAAAAAGTTATTTGAGCAGCTCTTAAAGTGAGTCAGCTTTGCAAATGAAACAACTATATATATGCATTTGCGCGCGCACACACATTCTTATTTGTAGGGTCTTCAAGCTACCTTAATTAGGAGAAAAGGGTTAAGGCTCACCACCAATATAAGACAATCCTATGTTCATTTGAAATGGGATGTCATGATATTCAGACAGCAAAATAACAGTGTTGATACAAAAAAAAAAAATCCTACAGTTCTCAATTTTAAATATTGAACACAGAGCTTTATTAAATTTAGAAAAATATATATTTTTTTGGCATACTCATAAATATATGTTAATACATCATCGTTTTTTATTATAAGATTTTAGTTCTACACAAAATTATGTAATTTGTTATAAAATGGCCTCTCCTATATGAAGTCGTAAATTTCTATTAGAAATTGTTAGTCAACTTAAAACACCCACTCTCTCAAAAAAAATCTTATATACCACATTAATCTCATATGTTTCTTATTACCCAATCAGTTATCTAACCCGCACATCTTTTTCACCCCTATTCCATATTTATCAAGCTGTTTTGTTAATTCCACTATCTTTTTATGATGCTTGTTGTATTCCAGCTGCTAACATGCTTTACAGATGGCAGATAGTGAAATGGCCTTTAGATAAAAATTGTGAATATCGAATAAGAGCTTCTGCTATCTTGTAGGATAGGATGTTGGTCTATCAAAGCTAGTTGCTGTTTCTAATACAAACAGTCTTTTCTGTCTCCCTTTCTTCTTTAGCCATTTACATTATTGTAGGGGTTGGTCATCACTTCTTATACTATCTGTGATAATGTTAACATTTCTTTTGTTTAATTACACACACATCATTTCTGTCCAATCCACTTTTCCTTTTTTTAAGCTCAAGACATTAAGAAAGCAGTACAGTCACTTTTGTTTCCATTGGGGAAATATTGCAGAGAATGACATGATGATGAAGTAATCCAAAAATAAAAAGTTTTCTGTTAAGGAAATTAGAAGTTAGCTTCATAAATTAACAAGTAAACAGAGAATTGGACCAGAACATTCTGTATGTGGATATATTTGTGTTTTACACATTGGTTTGTATAGTCTCCACAAAACTCATTTTTAGTTGGTTTCTTTTTTGTGGAGTTGAATTTGGACCAACTCATTTTTGAGTGGCTGCTTATTATTATTCTCTGTACACTCTCCAGTTTTGTTATATGAATTAAATAAAAAGTCATAAACATATCTATCTTTTCACTCTTTTTATGTTTAAATTTTTATCAGTTTCCATATATTCTTATCTTCTTTCAACATATTACCCGCCCAAAATACGTGTTCAATACTCTCTCATTCTTTTCTCCCCATAAATCACGTCTACAATATTTTTATTTCATTTTTGTCACTATTCTTTGGTATCTAAAGCCTCTTCCTTTACCTCAAATAGCAGTAAACTTCTTTTACTATAATCATGTTTTTTCATATTCTTATATAACTTAAGACTACTTTATTAAATTCACATTTGTTTCACATAATTCTATTTTTTTCTTCTGTAATCAGCTTTTTCTCTAACCATATCACTGTCAAAAAAAGGGCATCATATTACATATTCTCTTTGATCTAACAATAAGAATCCATGCTCTTATTTTTAACGTGTTTATCTCAAATAAAATAAGTAATAAAAGTGATAATGGAAATCTTATAATACTAAATTTCATCCATGCACTTTTCTATTGTTACACAATGCTTTATTTACCACCCTCTTTTACAGTTTACAGTTTCAATTGCCCAGAAATCTTCTTCAGAACTATATCACCTAACCTCAACTGCTAAATTCAAATTTTTTAATAGATAGCTCTGTTCCAGTCAAATTTCACATTTACTTTCACTGATTTCATATTTCCCAAATGGTACTTCTTCCTTGTAAATATTCTTAAACTTTCTTAATAAGTCTAAATTTATTTTATCCACACTATCATAAGCATTTTTTACATCTAAAAATGCAAGAAACAATGGTTTATTTATTTTCTACTCTTCTTGTGAGTCATTTTGAACCTTATTTAAGTCCTAATTGTAACCATTAACATATAATGTATAAATTATGGAAGTTTTATTTTGACATATAGTTTTCTATTAACTGAAAGGAGACCCTTTGATTCCTCTTGGAGGCCTTAAAGGAACTGAGCAGGACAAATTCCTAATGTCCACTCCATACGTTCTTGTCATTGCAGCTGTTATTACTATGTGATTATTCATATAGTATACAAACATGGATGGGCTGCTCACCAACACGCATTAGCCAGCATGGTGAGTTTATTGGCTTTTTACCTCTGAGTTTAAGATCAAGAAACACCATGGTCTTTCTTCTCAGTGCCTGATAAGGCACAATGGATGTTTGCCATTTGATGACAACTTTTTATTTAGGTACTTACAACTGCAGATCACTTTCAAGTGAAGGAAGATTGCAAGAATTAGAAGAAGAACTCTCTTATATTAAATGAGACATTATTGGACTTTGTGAAGTTAGAAGAAAAGGTGAAGAAACAATTGATTTAAAAAGTGGACATATACTCTATTATAAAGGCACACATATTGGAAATACAAGTGGAGTAGGATTCATTATAAATAAAAAGTGGAAGAACAATATTGTTGAGATTGATGGTGTATTGGACAGAGTGGCAAGATTAGTTATACAACTTAATAGCAGATACCAAATGCAGATAATTCAGGTTTATGCCCCAACAAGTTCTCATAGTGATGGAGTAGTAGAAGATTTTTATATGGATGTACAAAAGGCTTTTGATCAGAGTAAACAACATTTTAAAATTGTTATGGGAGACTTTAATGCTAGAATTGGTAAACAAATGAAAGATGAAAGTGCTGTAGGTAATTTTGGTTATGGTAATAGAAATGAGAGAGGACATAGACTTGTGGAGTTTGCAAAAAAGAAAAACTTTATATTATGAATTCTTTTTTTGAGAAAAATGTTAAAAGGAAATGGACATGGAAGCATCCAAATGAAGGTACAGCAGAATTGGATTATATTTTGACTAACAGGAAATACATATTTTAAGATTGTAATGTTCTTAATAAATTTAACACAGGAAGTGATCGTCGATTAGTAAGGTGTAAGATATGTGTTAATGTGAAACTAGAGAGACAAAAATTATTAAGAAAAACAATATTTACAGTTGACATTCCTAATCTTCAGAAACATTCTAATGAATTTAAATTAGAACTTACAAATCGGTTTCAAGTATTAGTAGATTTTGAACATGATTCAGATTTGAATGAAATTAATAAGAAAATAACTGATACACTTTTAAAAACTGCAACAAAAATAGCTGGTAGAAAAAAGCAGCAAGTGACCAATAAAATTTCTACTGAGACTAGAGAATTTATGAAGAAAAGAAGGAATATGAAGATATACAAAAATGATGCATTAAAAAGAATTGAATATCTCGAATTTTGTAAAATGGTGCGGAAAAGAGTTGAAAGTGATATAAGAAAGTATAACTGTGAACTAGCAAGGAAAGCTGTAGAAGAAAATAAAAGTCTTAAGAATGTAAAACAACATTTTGGTATTGGTAGGAAATTTATATCTGCAATAAGAAAAAAAGATGGAATTGTTACTAAAAAGAGAGATGACATCATGAAATTGGTAGAAGATTTTTATGAAGAACTATATAGTAATAAAGAACAAGTACCTCCTACATCTATTACATCTTCCGAATTGCCCAGAATTTTAAATGAAGAAGTGAGACACACAATTAAATGTATGAAGAAAGGAAAGGCTCCAGGTAATGATGGAATTATAATTGATATATTAAAAGAAGCAGGTGAAGAAATAGAATTTTTTTTAGCAAAGTTATATACCAAATGTCTAAATGTTAAAGATGTACCAGATGATTGGAAGAATGCAGTGATAATATTAATATTTAAAAAAGGTGATAAAGAAGATATTAGAAATTACAGACCTATCAGCCTTTTATCAGTTTTATATAAAATTTTTACCAAGATAATTACAACTCGTCTACAGAGAACATTGGATTTCCACCAACCAAGAGAACAAGCTGGATTTAAAAGTGGTTTTAGTACAGTAGATCATATCCAGGTGTTGAGAGAAGTTATAGAAAGAATGAATGAATATGAGTTGTCATTATGTTTTGGATTTGTAGATTATGAAAAGGCATTTGAATCTATAAACATTTCTTCAGTGATTAAAGCATTGGATCATCAAGGTATAGATCCAGGATATAGTCATATTTTGAAGAATATTTATAAAAATGCAACAGCAACAATTAGATTACATAATGATACTGGGAAAGTCAACATTGAGAAAGGTGTAAGACAAGGTGACTCCATATCTTCAAAACTTTTTACAACAGTGCTGCAAGAAGTATTTTGTGGATTAAAATGGGAAACTAAAGGAGTGAAAATAAATGGAGATTATTTAAGTCATTTGGATTTCGCAGATGATGTAGTTGTTTTTGCAAATAATGCTTCAGATCTGCAGGAAATGTTGCAGGAATTATCAGATGAAAGTAGGAAAGTAGGACTAAAGATAAATGTTAAAAAGACTAAAGTAATGTTTAATCGATTTGTTCAAAATATGAAAATAAAGATTGGTTATGATGAATTAGAAGAAGTTAACAGTTACAAATACCTTGGTCAGATTATTAATACAGATGGAAACATAATGGAAGAAATTAATCATAGAATTAAACTTGGTTTGAGTGCTTTTGGTAGAAATAACTTGATACTAAAAGGAAATATGCCTATGTGTTTGAAAAGGAAAGTTTTTAACAATTGTGTTTTACCAGTTCTTACTTATGGATCTGAGACTTGGACACTTAATAGAAGAGCAATACAGAGACTTCAGACCACTCAAAGAAGTATGGAGAGATGTATGTTGGGAGTAACAAGAAGAGATCGAAAACGCAATGTATGGGTAAGAGAACAAACAGGGGTTACTGACATCATTGAAAAAATTAAAAGATTGAAGTGGAGTTGGGCTGGAAATATTGCTAGAAGAGATGATAATAGATGGACAATTGAAATTTTAAACTGGATTCCAAGAGATTGTAAAAGACCCAGAAAGAGACCACATGTGAGATGGATGGATACAATAAAAAAGTGTGCAGGGGTGATGTGGAGAAGAGAAGCTAAAGATCGGAGAAGATGGATTAAACTTGGAGAGACCTTCATCCTGCAGTGGATTGATAATGGTTGATGATGATTATAATGAACAACCTAATTTTTTTCTTTTTATATAATAGGCGAATTATCATACTTTTTCATTCACCTGGAAACTTATTATCAGTTGTAATTTTATTGCATCTTTTCCCACATCTACTATCATTTGAGCTTCCATATCATTTATTTCTCTGTTTTTTTCTTTCGATATATTTATTCCTTTATTACATTCTGCCTGTCATTCTATCCATATTTCTTATAAATTAAGCTCTCCAATGAATCTTATTTACTCATCATTTATCCTAAACCAAATTCATTTAATGGTTTCAAGTTTTCTTTTATTCTCACACTCTCTTCTTTCTGCAGTCAATAATATAATTCTATTCTTTATTATTTTTCTTCTTTAGCATTTTTCATAACTTTCTCTTCCTGCAGTGCCAATTTATTCTATTAATTTCTTATTACCTTCATCCCATTTCTGTCTTAATTCTATTCTATTTTTTTCTTAAGTAGTTATCCGCTAAACTGTAACCCCTTTTTTTCACATTTTCTTCCTAGCAGCACTCTGTATGCCAGAGATCTTTATTTAGCTTTGCATTAGTGTGGAATTCATATTGGGTCTGTTACTTTCAGCTGTGAAATAATAGTCAAAATTATTGTTTAAAATAATTTTGAGACTGATTTTTTTTTTCTTTTTAAGCAGTGGAAAGAGTTACAAAGAAGTCTGTTGGTGTTTTAGATGTGTAGAATAATAAAAATTATATTTGCATTGTGTGAAGTGCATAGAAGAGTGTGTTCGAACTGTTTGTTTCTGTTGGCATAAAAAATAGTTTTGTTTCCACTCAATTTCATTTATTTCCAGTAATTGTATTAAAGCATATTTTAAAGTAATGTGTTTTGCATGATGTTTAATTTTTTCCCCACATAAAAGTATGCCAGGTTTCACCATTACTGATAATTTAATTAGTCAAGTGTTAGCATTTTAAAAAGTCTTTGAAAGAATATCTGAAGTATAAAGAAAATAAAAATCTGATATGTAAATTCATTTGTAGTTCAATTGTATGTAATAGTAGAGAATAAAATATTGGTTTGTTATTGGTTTTTATTCATTCTTATTGCTTGTTTGTTGCTATACATAGAAGAATCTAAGACTGAGCTAAATAAAATAGGCAAAGCTATATTGTGATTTATTAAGAGTCATTATTTATTCCTCATTTTAAACCACAATTGATCCATTACAAGGTGGAAAACTCTACATATTCAAGTCACTTGCTCCAATCCATAGCTTTTTCCACCCACATCATTCCAGCAAACTTTCTAATTTCATCCATCCATCTCACATGTGATCTACTTCTAAGACTTGTACAATCCTTTGGAATCCACAATTGATTATTATTATTTCCTCTAACAATATGTCCAGCCAAGATCCTGTTTACTCTCTTAATTTTTTCAATGATGATTTGTTTTCTCACCATACATTTTGCTTTTAATCCTTTTTTATACTCCTAATATACATTTCTCCATACTTTATTAAGAGGTCTGAATGTATGTATGATAAATATGTATGATAAAACTAATAAGAAGAGTTTGAAAACAGAATACATGAGTGAGAGAATGTAATTTGGTTAATTTACTGATATTAAGAACCACTAACTTAGAATATTAACTGTGGATAAAACATTGGTCTTATTAAAGCCACTTTGTTCTTAAAAGAGATGACCATTTGATAGCTTATTTGCAGTAAAATCGTTTCCTCAGTTTTTATGTTTTTTTCATAAATTCATTTATTGCTGATTTTTATGCATGTAATCCTAAAGTAGAAAATGGTCTATGATTTTACCATTGAAACAACAAAAGTCTGTGATATTAAAAATAATATTAATGTTTTGTTATTTTTAAGGCAAAATTTTATAGGTTCTCATTGTTGCTTAATCAATCACTATCTTTATGGAACATTATTATTTAGGTATTCGTTATCAATGGGGATTTGTCCTTGAGCAAAACCAACCTTACTAGTAAGATCACACATAGTGGTTTTTTTAGTCTGCTTATTTGACATGTTTTGTGATAAACTTTGTTTAATTAGTCTTTATTTTTAATAGGGACTTGTAATTGAGTAGATTCATCCTTACAATATAAGGCCACATATATCATAACTGGTCCTTTAGTCTAATAATTTGGTATATGATGATGATCTTTGTTGATCTTTGTTTAAATAATAGTCATTGATTAAAAAGTCTTGCAACATCATACACCAGTTCTTCAGTTTTCTTATTTGACATGTTATAATGATAATCTTTGTTTAGTAATTATCATTATTAGTAGGGATTTATACTTGAGTAGAGCCATTTTAACAAGAAGAGATACATATATCACACATTAATTCTTTAGTTTTCTTATTTGGCATGTTATTATTATGGTCTTTGTTTAAGTAATCATCATTTTTATTTTATTGAATATGTGGACTGTTTTTAGTTATAACAGAATGTCATGAAGAAATATGTAGAGATTCCAACAAGGAGATAGATTGACTAATGGTTTTATTTAAGGCCTTCTATTCATACCACAATAATTATAGATTTGAAGTCATTAACTTCATGGTTTTTAGTTTGTGATTGTTTCAGATGATGCTCGATTATAACATGACTATCTAAGCAATAAACCATTTGATTATTATTATTTTTTATAAACAACAATATTAAAAATTGTTTTAACATTTGAAGTAAACAATTTAAAAGACATACAAAATAAAAACAATGTAATGAATAGCAAAATTATTGCAATTTACTCTGAAGATGTCAAACTTTCTACATTCACAACTATGAAATCTCGTCTTCCCAATATATAATTCAATTGTTATTATTAATCATTTATTAAACTAGAAATTATCATTTCATTTCTAGCCCAGATATAAAATTTTAAAGATTAAAATGGGTATATTAATTTTTAATTAAATTTATAGTGTATATCTGGACTAGAAATGAGAGGAAAATTTCTAGCTTAATAAGTGATAGTAATATCCATTAAAGTATTATTGGGAGAAAGGAATATCATAGCTGTGCATACAATTGTTTGGCACATTTAGATTAAATTGAAATAATTTGATATTGATAAATATTAAGCAGAAATAATGAAGACATGTGAGAGGTTATGACCTGGGCCAACTGCTGAGTGCTGGTTCAAATGAAGTGTTTCTTGGCAGTCATTTACCGTTTTCAGATCTCTTTACTTATGCGATTAAAGTATAAAAGTTGGAATGTTGTATTGTAAGTACAATAAAAGTTGAGAAAAAATATATTATTTATTTTAAGTAAAATCTTTATTAACAATAATTATTTATATATAAATGTTAAATTATAGATCTTCATACTTATTTGTATTTTTTTTTATAAGTTTCCTTTTTAATTAAATAATATTTTTTTTTTTTTGATTTTTATATTATTTCCATAATTCACACGGAGACAGACCAGTGCTTGACCAAATATTTTGTATTATCTTTTTTTGTATCTTATACAGTTATTAAAGTATTTATTGCAATCATCATCAAGTTTTTTTTAACCAATTATGTATTTTATTATCAAAAATGATTTCCATATAGGTGGATCAAGTCGAGTGGGGCTCCAAGCAATAAAAATTTCAGGGCCCTCAAACTCAAGTTAGAAATTTTTTTTAAAGAAAACTCTCATTAAGTTATTAACAAAAAAGAAAAATAATTGAAAATTTCATACCATAACACATTTAATGAATTTATTAAAAAACATATTATTTGCATGAATTTCCACCTTGCTTTATTTCTTGCAAATTCATCAATTATTTTTGCAGTGTCAATTTGGCTTAAAACTTTCTCTCTGTATACAGAATGGCCATATTATTTAATCTTTCTTCTCCCGTGGTATTCCTTAAATAATTTTTTGCTCACTTAAATAAAGGAATTGTAAAAAAAAATTTCAATAAGATTTCAACATTCAGAAATGTGTAAAACATTTTTTTGGTGGCTTGGTAAATGTCTGGTGTGGTTTTTATGATGTCCTCATTTTGCAGTGCCACAACTTTCTGCAGTGAAATTTCCAATTAAATTTAAGGACTAATTAACACATGGAATAAAAAATGCACTTGAGCTATGTTCTTTAATACGTGCTTGCAAACCTGAGTACTTTCCTGACATGTTAGAAGCATTATCAAATGACTGACCTTGACAGGTTTTAATATTCACTCCTAATAAAAGTTTGCAAAACTTCTTGTTCCAAATATGAAGACATGTGTTTGTCTATGGGAATGAATTTCACAAATCTTTCCATTATATTATTACAGGATGAAACATCTTATTATAAAAGTTACTTGATTGATATGTGATACAATCAACAATTATACTATAATAAGTCACAGATTTGATTTCTTCAATTATTTCTGCTCTTACTTGATTTCTAATAAGACCTACAAATTCATTACAAATAATATGAGATAAATAGTTTACATTTCCTCATCCTTTGTTGCATATTTTTGTAGATGTAACTTTAAAAACTCATTGTATTCTCTTAGATATTCCAAGCAGGTTAAATAATTTCATTTCCTATTGGAATCTTTGCTTTCAGCATGACCCCTAAATCCTAATCCTAAGCGACTTAACAATTTTATTGTTGATACAATTCTTTTCAACATTTCTCTCCAGTAACATTCTTCTTTTTCCTTTTCCTGTAATAGTATCAGTTCTATTAAATTTTGTTGATTTTTTATACATAGTACACATGGCTGACATGTGTTCTTTTGAAATTTTATGATCTGATAAAATAACAGCTATTGATCTCCAATTTTGTAAACCAGTAATTAATTTAGACTTTATTGATGAAAAAAGTTCACAAGGGTAACAGTAAATGCTTTTGCTTGTTTCTGAAAATATCAGCCAATTTCTCTTCTTCATAATTCCATTTGATTTCTTTCTGTAGAAATGTTCATAAAAAAAAGTCCTCTGTAATACACTTCATCTCTGTCTTTATATACTGATTTTAAATTCTCTATATTCCCGATATTTTTTTTTGGTTTGTTATTAAGAATATAATCAATAATAACATCTGTTAATATCGTTGGCCATAGAGCTATATCATTTATTACTGTGATGTCTATATTGAAGTGTCTTTCTGGACTATCTCTCCCTTCTGCATTTTTGCAATTCCTTTTTTCAATAGCAAGTTCAACCTCTGATAGCTCAACTTGTTCTTCTTCTCTTCTTTAGAAAAAGTTTTGAACATAGGCAATTCAGAATTATCTGATGTAAATGGCAACTCTGTCTCTGAATTAACTTTTTAAAAAATTATGCAATGAATTTAAACTTTTTTCACTTTTCTGACCCACTTTGATGTCTCTTCATTTTTTTTTTGCTGTGAAGAAAAAAAGTTTTTTTTTGTTGTAAAATAGTTTAAAAGCTTTTAGCCTCACAAACAATGCCTACTAAAAAATATTTTTTAATGATAATGTTGTTAAGGTGTTTTAATTTACAGAATTGATTTAAACTTTTGTTTAAATTTTAAAGCTGATATTTTTAATTTAACTTTGGCCATCTTGATTCTTCAACTCAGTGGATTTTGTTCGCTATAAAATACATTTTAGAAAATATTATTGCAAAAATAAGATTTAAAATTTCGCTCACACCTATATTGACTCAGGCATGTGGTTGTGTGATTTTTGTTTATAACTATTTTAATTTAAAATTAAGAATTATTAGAAACTTTTAAATAACATTTCATTATATATGTATCATGGTGATACGTGAACTTCACACATATACATGTGATTGTTAATATAAAATAACAAATTGGCTCATTTAACAAAATAAAATCTATAATTTAAAAGATTTGATTTTAAATAAAATATACACACTATAATATATATATATAAACCTATGATAGTACAGCTGTTTATTCACATATATCTGTGAGATGATACATATATAATTATGTTGATACTTATATACATGTACTCATAGAGAGTTTAAATCTGGCACAGATGGAGCTATGAGGAAAAATAGGTGAAATGTATATATGAGGTCAGAAATATACCATTTCACTAGAGATAAATCAGCTTTAGGAAACAGCAAAATTTATTTACGATAATTTTTTCAAAAGCAGGAGTATTTAAATTTAAATCAAATTATTATTTTGGGAGGGGTCAAATTTTTTGTGTAATTAAAAAAAATCTACTTAATTTGGGCCTATTTATGATTTACTAGTTTCACCCCATGGTGTCCAGTTGAAAGTTAGAATCCCACCAAATAAATTCTCTTCAAAAGCTTAAATAATCCAGTGATATAGGAGGGTTGAACGTATACAAAAAACATAATTTTCCTTGAATCCTAATGAAAAGACATTTTAAGACCTCAGGACTCCTTAGTTTTATGGGACCCTATGCAGCCGCTTAGTCCACATACCACTTAATCTGCCTCTGCATTATGCAGATTAAATCTTTTAATATTGTTATTTCTCGTTTAAAATTTATGTATGGAGCATAAAATACTTTTGATCATAAAAGTTTAAAAGCTACATATTCTTTGAACCCGTGAAAAAAGGTTTCCTCTTTTGTCTTACAAAAAATACAAAAGATTCTAATATTTAGCTTACTATAAACCTCCTGTTGGTAGGGAGCCATTTAAAAATTTGAAACAGAATTTGATGTATGATTGTGGAGCATATATTTGGTGAAAATTCTTGATAACCCTAATTATAGACAAACATCTGTCCAAATGTACTGAACATTGTTTATTAGTTTTAAATCCTTAATTTTTACCAAGCTATTTAATTTTAGGTTATCCTGCATGTTTTTATATGCTATAAATAAGTGCATAACTATCTTTTGTCTTTTTCAATTTTATAATTAAATTAGCTTCTGATGACAATGGACTAAAACTTTTGTTTTGTATTACACTTATGTTCATTTGTGTTTTTATATCATCATCATTATCATCATCAACCATTATCAATCCACTGCAGGTTGAAGCAAGTTCAATCCATCTCCAATTTTTAGATTCTCTTCTCACATCACCCCTAGACATTTTCTTATTTCATCCATTCATCTCACATGTGGTCTGTTTCTGGGTTTTCACAATTTTTTGGAATCCAGTTTAAGATTTCAATTGTCCATCTATTATCATCTCTTCTAGCAATATACATATAATTTTGGATCAGTAAGATTGAAGCCTCCTTGACCAATTGCATAATTGTAACAATGAAATTGATAATAAGTGTTAAGATTTTTCCAAATATAGTTCTTTGCTTTCTGATTCAATTTATTGAGTGTTATATTGAAAACAATCATTCATGATATATAATAACCTAGGACTTTCATAACAGTGGCATTAAAAACTAAAGGAGATTTTTAAAAACGATGATGGAGTTGTCTGGAATTCAGATGATGTCTTTCTAGTTGCCAAGCTGCATATTTTAATGATTGAATGAAGGATCCCGTTTCTCTTTAAAAACTATTCAGAATATTTATAACAATTTAAATATGATATACATTCTGAAAAATTATTATAAAATCATCTGTAAAAACTATTTCCACATTCTTCACACCTAAATGAGAACGATAAAGATCTGATACCTGATTTTCAATATCTTCAATCATCTGATCTATGTATAAAGCAAAGAGCAATACAACTTATGGTGATTCTTGTGGCATTCGTTTTTCTAGAATATTTCATGTAGTTGTTAATTGATATTCTACTATTTTTAATATAGTTCTCTTAAGTCTAAACTAAATATTTATGTTGTGATAACAATTGTTTTAGGGTTCTAAAAAGTATGTCCAGTTTACCAGATCAAAAGCGGATCTGATTTCCATTCTGTCAAATTTAATCCTCTGAAATACTTAATTACTTGCTGAATTTTTAAAATTGTATTCACTGCTCTTCTTCCTTTTACAGAGTGATGTGCATTTGATAGTTTTTTTAATCAACTGATGTAATCTTTTCTATAATTTCCTGCTAACATTTTGGAGTCAATATCTTCAAATGAGATATGTCTTAGCATCATAGTATTGGTGTTGGCTGGATAGACACATTTTTAGTTTTTTTATTTAAACTCTTAAAAGTTTATAAACATCACTGTGGATTACCGCATTAATGAAAGTTATAAATATAATTTATCAGAAAGGTTTAGTTTTTGAAAAAATTAAAACTGTGGTTATTTATTTTCATTATTATATTATTAATATAAGCAAATTATATATTAAAATTAATAAAAAAAATTGTAATTTATTTGGAATATCTTGAAGAAACAGCTGTTTTATTAAAGAAACTTTGATAACATGAATTTTGTAAATTTTTTGTGTAATAATATTAGTGTTATGAAAATTTTTATTGATATTCCAAAAACACAAGGATGTTTTATGATATCTTATAATAACTTCTTTTATATACACTTCAATACAAACAATTTTTTAAAAAACCTTCTTTATTTTCTTTACAGTTTTGACTGTCCAGCAGTCTTCATCAGAGCTATAACATTTGAATAATATAAATATATAATCATCACTTCACATATATATAAAATATACACATATATATATATCAAAAACATACATATATCCTCTTTATACACATATAGATACATAGATCCACAACACCGATAGACGTATATATAAAATCCATACCTACATCTATATATACATATGCATATTCAAATGTATACACATATATCCGTTAAACATACATATATGTATATTACACATACACCCATATATCCAAATCTATGTATACATATATAATTATACATCCATATATATATACACAACTTACATATATAGAATATACAAAAATATATCCAATACATAATTTTTTAAAATTATTACCTTTCAAAAACTATTTTATTTTTACTTTTAATTTTTTTTAAATTTTTTTTTTTAAATATTACCCTTTTATTATTTCTTTATTAATATTATTTTATAATTTTCCTTTCATTGTTTCTTACTATCTATCTTGTTTAATTATTATCTAATATATAATATCTCTTACTTTAATATCTATAATTTTAATTTTTTAACTATTACATACTTTTTATTATTTCTAATTTATATTTTTCTCTTCAATAATACATACCTTTATCAAACCTCCTTTGCTTTAAAAATAACAGATTTTTTCAAATTTCCTACTTTTTTCCCTTTAAAACAATATACAAACCTTTATATTTATTAATAATATTTACTAATCTTACCTATATCCCCATATTATAATTTTATCATACTTATATCCCTATAAAACTATTATTTTCAAAAAATATTTTTATTTTCATATTCTATATATTCACATACACACATATATACACATATAGTACCAATAACCCTATAAAAACAATAATAACCCTACCAACACAAGGTTCTTAGCCCCACATTTCTATTTAAACTAGGCTTTATTCTATTAATTGATATTGCTTTTATTTTTCTATCTCTTCTTTTCTTAGTATATCCTAGCATTTTAATACTATCTTTTCCAAATACATGCCCTTTGTCCATAGTATGCAATAAATTGGTGAATTTTTGTCATATCTATGTTGAGTTAATCTTGTAAAAATTGAATTCTTTGTCTCCCCTACATATTTAGTTCTTATCTTATTATTCCTACAATATCTACAATCTATCTGATATACTCTATTTATATATTTTCCTATACCTTTAATATATTTATTATCTAATATATTCATTAAATTTTTTATTTTTGTTATTTACTACCTTATATTTGATTACATTATTATATCTTTTATTAATTTTTCTAATAATTTTATTAACACTCTTAACTATATTATTACTATATGTTTTAACACCTATATACTCCTTATCTCTTATACTATTCTTCCTATATTTATCCCTCTCTTCTTTCTTATTACCTTTATATTTTTCTTCTGTTAATTTTATATCCTTCACTATTACTTTCTCTGGATATTCATTTTCTTTAAATTCCTTGACTATTAATTCTATTTCTTTTTTATACTCCTTTTCACTTGAACAATAATTAATAGCCCTACATATTATTGAACTAATACTATTTATTTTATATTTACTATCTATAATAGAATTCCAATTTATTATATTACTATTCCCATTCATTTTTTATACACTGATGTTTCTATTCTACATCTTCCTTTAACATAAATTTTTGTTAATAATATATCTAAATGTGATATCTTATTATCTTTCTCTCTTTCCACTGTAAATTTAATATTCTTATCTAATTTATTAATTTTATCTAAATACTTATCTATTTGTCTTTCACTTCTATTAAAAATTGATAGATAATCATCTACATATCTTTTTATCATTACTGGTCCAATCTCCTCATCTATCATCTTTTTTTCTATTTCCTTCATGTATATATATATATATATAACTTAATATTCCTATATATAAAAAAAAAAATTAAAAAATTAAAAAAATTAAAAATTGAAAAAATTAAAAGATTGAAGTGGAGTTGGGCTGGACATATTGCTAGAAGAGATGATAATAGATGGACAATTGAAATTTTAAACTGGATTCCAAGAGATTGTAAAAGACCCAGAAGGAGACCACATGTAAGATGGATGGATGAAATAAGAAAATGTGTAGGGGTGATGTGGAGAAGAGAAGCTAAAGATCGGAGAAGATGGATTAAACTTGGAGAGACCTTCATCCTGCAGTGGATTGATAATGGTTGATAATGATGATGATGATGATGATGATATATATATATTACTTAATATTCCACTCAATGCCTTTTCTATCAATAACCCTTTTTTCTGCAGAAAATATTCTCCATTAAATTCAAATGTTATCTCCTTACAACACAACTTCAGAATATTTTAACTTAATTATTGGTATTTCTATTATTTTTTCTTCATTTTCTATATATTTCTCAATTGCTAAATCTATTAATGTATCTACATCCATATATATCTTAATCATTGTCAAATCTATATTTATTATAATTATTAACTTTTTCCTTAATTAACTTATTTTTTTTTATAAAAGCACTGTTTTTTTAATTATTATGTGCTAACTATTTAGAAATCTTGTCAAAATATGAATCCCATTTATAATTGGTCTTAATGCTACTTCTTCTTTGTATATCTTTGGTGCTCCATATATTCTCGCTGCTTCACAATCTTTATTTACCAACTCTTCTAATGTTTTCCTATCTATTAATTTATTATTAAATAACCCTTTAACTAACTCATACATTTTCTTACTTTTCATCCCAGTATCATCCTTCTTTATTTTTACAAAAAATTCTTCTGACAATATTTTTTCCATTTTCTCTATATATTCTTCTTTGTTCATTAATACCATTTTATTACCCTTATCTGATTTTATAAATATATTATCTTCATACTTCTTTTTTATATCTTCACCTCTTTAACTGTTATCCTACTAATTACTCTTTTATTCTTTTCATTACCTCTACCTTCTAATCTCTTCATTTTATACATCATATTATTAATTTCCTCTTTTAATATTTCCATCCATTCTTTATCCTTAATACTTATAATATTATTAATGTCCTTATTTTCATAATAATATATATTATAATTATTTTCTATATATTTCTGTGCCAACTTTTCTATTAATACTTGCATTTCTAATACAGCTTTATTTCCCATATGGCACATATTTAATCTGTTTTAAGATCCTAAGTTGGCTGACCAATCAAATGAGTCTGGCATTTTGAATTTTAATTACATAAAATTATGATACTATACACGTGTAAAATCTAAGGGTTAATTGATATTGCTTATTATATGAAAAAATGAATGTTTTATTTTTTTTTACTGAGTCACTAAATACTGAATTTCAATTCATTGAATGACTAGTGTTTCAATTTTCCCTTCTTTTCTTAGCTTTAGCTAAGAAATAGAATTTTAAAAAAAGTATATTAAATTTTAAAGTTGTTTGCTTACTATGCTAAGTTTCTTCAGTGCCAAAAATATGTTCTAGTAGTGCTGATTTAAAGTGGTTGAATCATAATTTGTAGTTAAAATTGCATTTTAAGATAATCACTAATAAATTAAACTTTCTTGGAAGCCATCAGTTAATCTCATCTTGAAACTGGTATACATTTTCAAACTACATTTTGTGAGATCCAATTGTTTATGAAGTTTTCATGATATATTTACTGGCTGTTTTTATAAAGGTCAAAATAAGTTCACTGTCAAAGGATATGATTTTTTGATTGTTATGATGAAGTGGGGATTTTATGAGCAGTAATATTCCATTGAATTATGGGGTCATGACAATGCAGTTTCTCTTTCCAAAATAATTGGACAAGTTTGAATCCAAGTCTGATGTTTAGCTACTTCTGAATAAAACCATTAACTGCAACTTAGTTCCAATTGTGTTAAATTGTTAGATTTAAAATAAAATGAATAGCTCTTTTTCAAACCAAATTTAAGTTACTTAAGAATATTGTTTGGCATCTTAATTATTTTAAGTTTTACTGTATCATCTGAAAGAGTGACTATTTCCCATAGTTCTTAGCATATCAGCAATCTCTGGTGTTTCATCATAATCGGAAATCATTGCATGTTTTTCAAAGTTGATTTTGTTAGGTGGATCCTATTGCAATGTGAATACTTCCATTGCATTTTGATAAATATTCTTCCGAATATGACAATATCCTAGATTTATAATAAAACAAAGATTTAATTGCTTTTGGAGATGCTTATAGAATCAAATGCCTTTTCATAATCTACAAATCCATAGCACAACAGAAAAGCATATTCATTGTTCTTTCTATAACTTCTCTCAATACTTGAATGTGATCCACTGTCTGCTAAAGATGAGCTATCATAATTTTGGTAATTTATTTGTAAAACATTTTTCTGACCCAAAATGATTTTTCTTTTTTTGCAACGTAGATATGGCTCAGTGCACTTTCAGTGGGGTCCACCAAAATCATGGCTCTTAATTTGAATAAAATGCCTACAGACTTAATCAGTCTATGAGAGCTATGATTCTGGCGACTCCCCTGAAAGTGCATTCAGCCATGTCCAAGTTACAAAAAGAAAAAAATATTTTGTCACAGACATGAAAACTGCTTCACAATCAACAAAGTGAAAACTTAATAATGATTTTGGTAATAATTTTATATAAAACTGACAGAAAACAATTAAGTCTATATTTTTTGATATCTTTATCACCTTTCTTAAATAGCAGTACTAATGCATTCTTTCAATCATCTCATACATCTTTATGATTTAGACATTTAGTGTATAGTTTTACTAATACTTTTTCTATTTCTTTATCAGTTTCTTTTAAATTATAGATAATAATTGTATTATTCTCCAGAGCTTTTCCTTTCTTTATAGATTTAACTGCATGTCAATACTGGGCAGTTTAGAAGATGTAGCATTTATAATGATTACTTTATTTTCTTGTTTTTTATTACTATGTAATTCTTTGTAGCATTCTTGTACATATTTCATGATGTTTCCCCTTTTTATTTTAGTAATAATTTGATCTTATTTTCTTGTTGTTAAAATAATTTTTCTTCCAACCAAGATGTTTATACTTTTGAAATGATTGTTCTCTTTAGCTTTCCTTGCCAATTCACAATTATATTTTTTATGTTATTATTTATTCTTTTTCTTACTATTGTACATAAATACAAATATCTAATTTTTCTTAATAGAACATTTAAAAATATTTTTATATTCATTTTTTTTTGTACAGTGTTTTGTTTCAGATGAAAATTCATTGGTGAATTGCTGTTTTTTTATTTGATATCTTTTTGCAGTTTTTTTAAATGACTATCAGTTATATTCTTATTTATTTTAAATGCTTTTATATTAGCTTGCCCTATCTGTGTTTCTGTCAGAATGTCCACATTTTTGAATTTTGAAAAAAAAAAAAAAACTGTTCCTGTTTAGAATTTGAATTTACATCCTTACTTTTTCCAGGAAAAACCCTTAACAACTGATTCAACAGAACTTTGTTAGAATTGATTATTTAATTAATTAAAAGTAAATATTTTCTACTATAATCTGAATTATTCTTATGAAATAATTAATATTTCATAAATATTTTGTGAAAAAAATAATGAACATGTAAAAAAAGATTAGAGAATTAATTAAATTTTTTATTTCCAAAATCAAATCAAAAAAATAAACAGTCAAAATTATTGATGGCAGGCACTCTCTTATAGAGAGAACAAAAAACATAATAAAAAAGATGATTAACTGATAAAGAAAATTATTTTATTTAAATTGAAATTATATTTTTTATTTATAACTAAAAAATCAAAAAAATCTTTTTTTAAGATTATTTTATCTATTAAGTTTAAAGCATCTTCAAAATTTGTAATATTTTAAAACAATTAACAAGTTCTGATTTAAATTCATTGGAGTGTTTTTGAAAGTTAGACTATTAACTGGTAATACTGTCTTTTTAAATAGTTTTCATCTCTTTAGTTTTGCATTAACATCTTTCTAATCAGTGATCATTTTTTGTGTTAAATCTATTAAAAGCGTTACAATTTTAGTCAAAATATTCTGCTGCATCTTCAGTTTGCGTATTAATTTCTGTGAAGGATTTTTGACCAAAAATAAATGCCTAATATATATATACTCTTGGAAAATTTCACAAGTCTGTACCCTTTTTTATTTCCATTTTACTACTGCACTTTTCTCTTTTAATCATCTTCCAATTCTAGCATCAAAGTCTTCCATGATGATTTAAAAATGTTGTTTAGTGTGATCAAAAGTATTTAGACTATTTATAAACCTTCTAATTGTTCTTCACAATGAGAATTTATTGGGACATAAACCTGAATTATATGAATTTGGTATCTTCCATTAAAATTGAATAAGTAATCTTGACATTGTCTAATTTATTCTCTGGGTTTAAATCAAGTATATCGTCAATGTTTCTTTAAACTTCACAAAGTCAACAATATTCCATTTAATAGTAGACTATTCTTCCAATTCATATAATCTTCCTTCACTTGGAAATAATATGGTGTTGTATATAACTAAATAAAAGGTCATCATCAAATGATAACCTGGGTCTGCAGTCAGGAGATTCTTAGCACTCTCCATCTTTGACCATCAATCACGCACTACCTTGGCTGATGACTTACAATTCCATAGGGGCCATTATTTAATTTTGTCTGTCATAATTATATATAAAAAAAATTCCTACATATTCCATCTTTAAGGAAAATCGAGTGATGTTTTCAGTTAAAAAATATTAAGCAATTGAAAAGAAAGATCATGATGTTTTTTGGTTTTAAATTCAGAGATAAATAGTCAATTCATTATCCTAGCTGATACATATGGGCGAGTATTCCATCCATGTTTATTTACTTTATGAATAATTACATAGTAATAATAGCTACAATTTCAAAAATGTATGGATTGGTTATTAAGAATTTGTCTTGCCCATTTCTTTTATAGCTTCAAAAAGAAATCAAATGGTTATCTTTTCAAACTCATTGCCACAGCCAATTAAATAATAATACCTGTAAAGGATTGCCATTTTTTTTTTATTTTAAGAGCTTAGAACATTTTATTAGTTTTAATAGGGGTATTTTCTGAAGTACTACCAGTGTTAATGTTACTAGTTTTATTGTGGTTTCATAAGATGCTATATTTATACAGTTCATCAAAATGGGGTCTGATTTTCATGAAGAGACATTTACTTTTGCATATTAATATTTACTACTTGCAGCACCCATCTATCCCATGATATATTTTGATGAAAATCAATAAAACTAAATAGTCTGAAGTAATATTAAATTAAGGATTAATCATAATGAGTTTGAATAAGGTAACTATAAATACTCTGATCAATTTATTAATATCTATGGAAACACAGTAGATGAAATATTATAAAAAGTTGCGTTGTTTGACAAAATGTTTCTGAGACTTACTTATTTATACAAATTAAGGAGGGATAGAAAAGGAAATACAAGAATGAGAGAGCAGTGGTTTGCGATAGCGCTAAATTTAATATAAGACATATCAATTTATTATCATAATATTCTCTAAATATTTTTATGATATTTTCATTTTTGAAATTTCAATAAGGTTACAGGGGACTTTAGCAAAACAGGCCACATTTGATTTTTTGCCGCATTTTATCCGGATAGAGAGAGAAAATTGTTTTAAATAAGCTTTGTTTATTTTAATTTCAAATTCTATAGATGATTATTCTTTTTTAAAAAATTACAGTTTTAATAAGTTTTTTTCACCCAAAAAAAAAACTAATTAAAATTTCTTTTTTTATCCAGGTAAAAAAAGGTACTTTTTTTTTATTATTATTAAAAAAAAAGTTCGTTTTATTTATTGTTGCATATAATCGTGATTTAAAACAAAAATCCCTGCGAACACACAGTTTATATAAATGCGGAATTAAATGACTAACCATTATTTCTTTACCATGATGTAAAATATAATTTATAAGATGGTGTTTTGATATTGCAGCAAACCAAACATCAGATATAGGGGTGGGGGTGGGGATATCGAGGAATTCTGGGTAATGCAGCGGGTGACGGAACCGATGCTTTTAACTTAAGAAACATCTTGATCAAAGAATTTGTATTGTTTTTAAAGTATAAACTATTAGTGACAAAAAACAATTAAATCCATCTTTCTATCAGGCAAGAAAGAACTTGTTATTGTAACAGAAATGTAAATAACAAACACTTCAAGGAGATCAAGTAAACAAGATTCCATGAAAATGATTAAAAGATATTCTGTTACATTAGATGTTGATCTAAAAATATTAAATTATTATAACTTTGAAGAAGAAAATGTTTAAACACTCCAGAGAGTGATTCATCTAGTAATAATTTTAATAAAAAATGTTTTAACCTTGCTATCAAGTCAATAATTGCAAAAATATTTCTGAGATTATAGGAAAAACCATTGGGTTAAAAGGGCAGCAAACCCTGATAAAGTACAGCGATTGATTGCTGTTGCTTTATCATAGTTACCTGTTACCTTCAGAGAACTTACATAAGCCACTGAATTTCTACACCTGTTCACAACAACACTATTCTGTTTGTTCTGGGGAAGGATTGTTCATGACTATTGACATACCCCCCTCCCCCCGAATTTATACCGAACTCATAATAATATATTAAATAAGAACGATTAGTTGATTATTGATTTTTACACTGATACAGTTTTATTTTTTTGCCATATTTTTTGGAATTATATATATATGAATAATATTAAGGAATGATTTTGTGAAATAGGTTTTGGATTTGAATTCTACTTTTTTTTTTTTAGAAACTGTTGTGCCTCCACATAACTTATTAAAAATGATTAAGGCAATATTAAGTTCATTCATATCTTCTGGTTCTGTTAGGTTTAGATTAGAGAAAATATGTCTAAGAGAAAATTGTAATTATAATAATGGGGTTTCTAGTTAATGTTAACTCCAAGCATAGAAATTTTAGATGTTTCTGCACCCATCAAACTTGGTAATTGGAATAATTATCAAATGGAGCCTGAAACCTGTCAAATTTTAAATGATTGTGATAACTCTAGCATTTTGATTATTATTGTTCAAAGAGTATATTCTTTGTCTCATCCTCTGACATCTATGTTTATCTATAAATAGATCTTTTTAGGAGGCTCAGAAATTCATTTATCTAGGAAAATTATGTTATTTATAATAATTTCCAGGGTAGTGAAATGTAAAATACAAGTACCTTTTATATTCAAGCTCTTAAATCATATTGCTTGTATATATATATTTTTGGCAGTTTCCAATTTCAGTACTTTATCCAAGAAGTGGGTGACTGCACAAACAGATCATAAAATTGAAGAGGTTTAATACTAACCATCATTTTATGCTTTTGTTCTTTTTTGATATTAATATTTAGAATTTAGCTTTATTTGTCTATCTATTTTGAACGTTTATATGAGTCATTTGCATATATATTATAACAGTACCTGAACTATAAAAGTGAAAAGATGATGACTGAAAGATTAAATTAGATAAACTATTTTAGAGAGAATAAATTCATTGCAGGTATACTTCCTTTAATAAATGGTCCAAATTTGGCTACAAAGAACTGACCTTATAAAAAGGTGAAGTTCATAAATGGAAATATTTATTGATAAACAGTATCATCATCGTCATTCATCATTTTCAATGCTTGCATGATTTAGTATAGTATTAAAATGAGGACTTTGAAGCTTAAGGTCCATGGATCAAAAAGTATTTCTGTTTCTTCCCTCTTAAACTTCTGAGCAACAAACCACTTGATTTCATTTTCAACCATTATAATGCATTACAAGATGAAAATCTCTCAAATATTAATTCAGTTTTTTTCTCTATATCCTTTTAGCATTTAGTTAACTCAGATATTGTCTTCTTCTTGATTTTTTACCATTATTTAAAGCTCTATTTTGAGACTTTAGTATTTTATCTTTTCTGTATTATATTCTTTTACTTTTCTTAAAACACTTGTAATAGTTATATTAAGTGCTTGGTGAAGAAAAACTTAATAGCGAAAACTTTTAGTTTAATATGCTAAGCATGCTTTCAATATCTTTGTATTGATATCATAATCATAGTAGTGAATGAATGAAATTGTGGCAAAAGGTGTCATATAAATCTAATGTAAATTGTATTCCAATTGTATGCAAATATGCTTACATGACTCACTTTTTAGAGTGAAAGCAGGATTCCATTTTGTTTACAGCATTATGATTATTGGCGATATGCCAGGCTTCCTTTATCTTATGTTTAGCATTGTTTTTTTCTGGACATACAATGTTGGCTGATGTACGTTTGGATGTATGGTCAAAAAATTTTACACCAAAATCTAAATCCATGCCAAGTGATCTCCAACTAGGACATTTTCCCCTTATATCACTAATGATAAGTATCAATATAAGTGGCACTGAATCTTACAAAATTATCCTGCTTATTCCACCCACTTCAAGGATACACTTACCCCTGAAGAAATTCCATAAATTTTGTACAAGATCTCATGTAACTAAACCAACTGCAGCACTTTTTGCCTCAGAGAACCTTGTGCCAGCTCATCAAACAAGACTTTCCCCACACCAATAATACATGTACAAGGGGTCCAAAGGCAATCCAGACTACAAATTCATATTTGTAGAGCACGAAAACAAATTTGGCCATACATTTGAACCTACACCAGCCAGCATTAAGAATTTATATGATATTTATATCATAGCATTTGCCCACAATTTTACTCATTCATTGCTATGATCACAATATAATACAAAAACATTGAAAGCATTCTTCACATATTTTGCTGTTAATCTTTTTTTACTTTGCACTGCCAAACCCTTAATATATCTATTTTGTCTTGTCTAGTGATATGTTCACTCCAATTTCATATCAGTTTGTTAATTCATTCAATGGTGTCATTAATATCTGGTTGCTTTCTCTTCCATGTGTTTTCTTTTAATTCTTTCTTATTGCACTCACATATCTTTTCGTAGTTTATTGTGTGATTTGAAGTCTGTGTATTGTTCTTTTATTAAACATCTGTGATTCATATCGATTTGTCAACATTGGTAACTTTAATGTGGCCTGATTTTTTTTACTACAAGCACTACATCATTTCTGTGATTAATTTCATCCACATATTTTCACCTGTATTAATAATCTTACTGAAATATTTGTATAGTTATTAACCTTTTCGAATTAATTATTTTCAATCATTATTTTCTGCTTATTTGAAAAGTTACTGAACATTATTTTAGCCCTTTTAGCATTTTTCTTTAGTCCTACTTTCTTGCTTTTATTTTTGATATTCTTGTAACATTTCCTAAGGTTTTGAAGCATTATTTTCAAAAACAAACACATCATCTGAAAAATCTAAATGAACTAAATAATCTCTATTTCACTTCATTGTCTTCCCATTTGTATCAAAAAATACTCTCCATCAAATTCAGCCTGTATCCTGCCCATCACTTTTCTCTGTATTTAAATGGAATAGGCTCTATATATGGAGGGTCAGAGTGATTTAAGGTCAACATGGCATGACAATAATATTGGCATTAACAAGGGATTTGGGTGTTTTGTCATCATATTTTCAATGTTATGGATAGTTGAAGAGTTGCGGAGTGGAGTATATTGAAGTGTATTCATTAAAGTTTGATTTGCTATTTTAATATAAACCGAGCACTGATTATATATATATGGGAGATGATGATACCAACTAATGAGTGCTCATTCAGCATGAAATATGTATATTGGAGATCATTTATTTTTTCACATGTGTGTTATTATGTGTATCAGATGTATGAGATAGAATGAATAGTGAAGGGAGCTTAAAGTCTGTGTTTAAATCCCCTATATTACATCTAAGCTCCAAGTATATGAAGTGTACTTGTATTTAAAAGATTACAAATTCAGCCTTTATCCTGCCCATTCCTCTTCTGTGTATTTAAATGGATAAGATCCTATACATGAGGAGTCAGAGTGGCTTAAAGTCAACATGGGCATGACAATAATATTGACATTAATAAGGGATTTGGGTGTTCCATTATCAGATTTTCAATAGTATGTCTGAAGAGTTGGAGGGTGAAGTAGATTGAAGCCTATCTGTTAAAGTTTGAAGATATGATATTTTAATATAAACAGAGCACTGATTATGTATATGTGGGAGATGATGATCTGGACCAACTGATGAGTATTGGTTCAGCACAAAATAGATATATTGGAGATCATTTATATCTTTCACATGTGTGTGATCATATGTATCAGTTGTATGAAATAGAGTGGATAGCTGAAGGAAGCATGAAAGTATGTGTTCAAATCCCCTATGTTAGATCTACGTTCCAAGTATGTGAAATATAATTGGATTTAAAATATCTCCATAAAATTCTGGTAAATGATTTGAAGATATGTATTCATTTTGTTGTACACTCTTACCAGTGTTTCTCAGTGTTACCCTATAGGTTAATCTTTGCTACTGTATTTTGATTAATAATATTCACTATTTGATAAATATCTTAGATTTAGGTCTTGATATTCTAAATGTTTATACAATCAAATTCTTTTCATAATCTATAAATCCAAAACATAATAGCAACTCATATTCATTAGTTCTTTCTATAACTTTCTGCGATCCACTGTGCTAAAACCAGTTTTAAATCCAAACTATTCATTTAGATGATATGAGTCCAAATAATGATTTAATAAAGTTGTTATGCAGATAATTAGAAAATTAATATGTATTTAATTTCTAACATCTTCCTTTTTGCACTTCTTAAATATCTATATTGTTATTGCCTTCTTTCAATCATTTGATGTACCTTTATCATTTAGATATTTTGGTTATTTTAAAATATTTATACTAATTTTGTCATTTCCTAAAGCTTTCCACTCTTCGTAGATATAATTAAATCTCAGTTCTTAATTTTAAGTATTTGGAATTTTTAAAGATATTATACTTATAAAGCCCTCATAATTTGGTGTGTTGGTAGACTCACAGATTCGTCACTCAACTCAAGGAATTCTTTGTTTTCTGTTCTTTCTTACTACATAGGTCTTTGTAGAATTTTTCTAGATTTCATATCATTCTTATTTTAATAGTAGTGCCATCTTTTTATTGCTGATGTAAATTTTCCTTCTAATAGTAAGATGTATTATACTTTTGAGTCTTTTGATCTCTTCTATAGATTTTTTGTACCACTTCACACTTATATCTCTCATATCATCATCAACTTTTTGTTTACTCTTTTTTCATTTTTTTTAATGTCTCAGTAGAAAATTTACTGATTTTTGCACCAGCTATTTGGATAGCTGACCTTAGCAGAGTATCAATTATCTGTTTAATCTTATTCAAAATTGAACATCTTCAAATTCTGTTAAAATTTTAAAATTGTTTATAAGTTCTAATTTATTTAGTATGAACTTAAATTCTTTTGAGAATGATTCATTAAGTCATTATATTTAATACCTTCCAAACTGGGCACATTCAGATCATCCTGGAGATCCCTATAAGCAATAAACAGGTCAGTTATAAAAGATCTTCCCTTACAGGTGCCAGCATGATCAACCAAAGGCTCAAGAAATTGACTTTTAAGTTAATAAATGTACTTGGCTTGATATAACATACGTATAGCCCTGGATCAATCAGGTCAAGACCTCCTTTTTCTATTGGCATCTACAAGGTTGATATTGGGATCCACCTTGAAGCTCTACACCAGACATATTTCTTTGCAATCTGGTTTATTCTGAGTATTGTTTTATTATGTAGGGCTACATAGGGTGCATAGTATGCCAAAATCCCTGAAACAATTTAATTTTTTAAAATTGTTTTAATATATTAAAATTCTTATATGTTAATTGTTTTAAAATGATTTTACATATTATTTTTTTTTAAATATCGATTTTTCCAAGGGGGAAAAAGTTATGATAATCAAGTTTAAAATATTAAAAAAATATTGTGTTAGTTTTAAAAATGTTTATTAAATATATATCATAGTTTGATTAATTAGATTTGACGGTTTGACCATCCAAATGACAGGTGGAGTATAACAATACCATTACATGACCTTGTCTGGACCATTTGTTTTTCATACTAGACAGAAGAATCTCTAAGTAGGGCTGCTCAAACATAAAACCATTTGCCAAGTTGGAATTCCTATCTCAAATATACTTATTAAAGAGCAAACTGCCTTATGCAAGATCAGAATTAAGAATTCCAAACCTTCTAAATTTATTTCTATCATTGCTTTGTCAGCGATCCACAGTTGTCAGAATTACTGTGTGTGTATCAAACACACAAATGCATTACTGTGATAACAGAGAGGTGTCTGATTGCACAAAGTTCATGAAAACAAGACTTCATACTACTTTAATGAATGCATTAAAGTAAAATAAACAATGTAGAGAGAATGAGAGATATGCCACATATAAAAGAGAAAAAAAAGTTTTTTTGATGAACTAATATTAGTTATATAAGGGAGTAAGAAACAACTTGATCAGACACATCTTATTCTTATTCACAGTTTGTTTGCCATCTGTGAAATTTCATTGATTGCCTAGTTTCATTAATTGATGGACAAAAATATATATATTTCTAGGCTTTAATATGTTGTGACTAGTTAATTTAAATTAACAGTCTGGTTGCCACCAAAAGATATCTGGATTAATTCCTGTATAGAAAAAAATGTGAAAAAAAAGAAAAAATGTGAATAGCAGTCTGGAAAAATGAATAAAATTGTGTAGCGCCATTTTGTTGTACAATTACACCACTTCGTAAATTAAGCTACAATTATAAATATTTTGTGTTATCATAATTCACAGCTGTTTCAAATATTACCACTTTCACTTTAAAATGCCATTAATTACCAATTGTAATTCATTATTTCTATATAGTTTCTAGTTCAAACACCATTCATTTTATTGATATAATAATCAATAAAGCAAGTCATATATAGTGTGACATTGCTTTTATGAGTTTGTAGTTGCAAATATGTAATATAGAGAGCATACCAATAGCTCAAACAAGTTCTTAAATTGATAAGTATGGTAAGAGAAAAATATTAAAAATCTTTATCTAGAATATTCACATCCCCAGACCAATTGGTTTCAAGCTTTTGGCTCATCTGAGTGAGGAGGTAGAAAATTCAGACACAGCGTGTTTGAGCTATTGGTATGCTCCCTATATTACATATTATATTGATATATATCTCCAGATTATACAGAGCTTTCCAAAGTCCCTAATTTATAAATTGAAATAATAATTCCACATTAGGTCAATATTCTCAATTGTCTGGTTCACTGAAAATTTCTGTCAGAGTTCAAACTGATTCTTAATAATTTGTCATCTATCGATTTCATTGCAGTGTGATTTCAGCAATCAATGGACAAAATATATCTTTATAATTATTTATATGTACCTAATCAGTTAGTTCATTGGCAAGAATAACTTGATATATTCTGTGAATCAATTTCAACTTAGCACTCTGTTGGGGCTTTTTGACTGTATCATGGGTTCTATATCAGTAAACTGGGGCAATACTTAGTCTTAATCACCTCAGTCTTGTTTTACTTTATATATACTTTGTATATTATTTGTTAATTTAATTACAATAAATATGACAATTTTTTTTTTTGCTTAGACATGATGGCTAGCCTCAGAAATATATGTTATTAAACAATTCAAAACAAAACAAAATTGTTTAATAACAATTATGTGCTAGTATGAGATAATGATCATGTGATGTTTAGAAATATATGTTATTAGCAGCAGTAAATGACAACATCTGTAATATGAAAAATAGCAAAAAGTTATTCTGAGATAATTTGATGAGAAATAGTAAGGATGTTTGTTAAAGACTTATAGCTAAGGCACAAGGAGCAAGGTGAGGAAAAATGAATTTAATAGAAAGAAAAAGTCAATACTTGTATTTCATTTATAGATCTATGTCAATTATCTTGAAATTATTCTGGTGAACAACAAATTATCTTGAATGATTATTTGTTAAAATAGCATTTTCATTCCTTTAGAAAAATGCTTTTTTCAAAATAACCCCCTGCATTTATTTCATGTCTTCTTGTGGATTTGTGAGCAATAAAACACAAATAATTTTCAACAGCAGTATTAAGCAATCTCTCATTACTAAAGAGTCATCCATTAAGCCTGAAATTGATAAGTAGGAGCCCTGGAATAGTTTCTGGTGATTATCAATCATCTGTAGAAAATGCTGCTCTTTATCCATCTAGAAGTGTCTTTTGTACCTATCTTGCTGTTCAAATAATGAAAATCTAGGACACATACCTTATTTTTGTCAAATAAACAAAGATGTCTGCAATTACATCATGTTCAAAATCATTAAAATATGTAATTACAGATCTATACATCTTGTCATGTAAAATTTCTTGGGTTTTGTAATATTTAAATTGAATAGCCTAATAAGAGTTAGAGTTGGACACTGGTGCAAAATATTTGTTGGTCTAATTTTCACCTAGTATTGATGACAGAAAGATGTGCAATGGAATGGCAGATACAGAGGGTAAGAAGTCCACTTTTGATATAGATAATGTAATAATTCACATTTTATGCATTTTTTACATGAAAGCAGAGCATAATATATGTAATAGATAAAAAGTGTTTATATAGGGTTGTTAGAAAACGATTAGATTGTAAATAAGTTAGCTTAGCCCAAAATCAGAAAAATGCAACTTAAGAACTGTTAAGAAATGGTAAGCACATGCTCTTAAATAAAGGCTTTCCTGTAAGATCTTTATTTATCTATTCTCTTTACTTCTCTGCCATCTGGTCAAAGTCATATAACATAGAATTAGTCGTGAAGTTCTTTACATGTGAACAAAATAAAATCCTATCTCTAGTTATATAAATAAATGGCTTACTTGATACTTAATTTGTAAAAAGTTTGAGTACACCAAAAGTGAAAGAACAGAATATGATTTAGGGACTTTAAGCACTAAAATAGACCATTTTATCAGTGCACTAAACTGTACAGAGTAGTTAATATCTTTTCCAGGGCATTGGAGAATATTGCATTAATTATTTAACATTGTAATAAACTGAACTACGATGTATAATTATATAGACAAAAGTACTGGAAAGAGCTCATGATTATCTGTTAGATTATTCAAATGATGAATATTGCGTTTGTCAAATACTTTAGATTAGGATTTGAATTCATCCGAATTTTATATAAATGTACTCAATAAAATAAATGTACAAGTGAAAATTTATTTTATTAATATTTACATATTTAGTGATCAAAGTGATTTGGGAGATCCAACCAATTCTAATTACATTTAAAATGTCACAAAAAAAATTAATATTCATCTTTTAATAAAGCCAGGTGAGACAGTTTAATCAACAGGTAGGGATCTGTATTACCATAGAGATCAGTGACGTAAGAAGTTTTCTCATTATCAGGTAGGCATCACGTGATTCAGAGAGGGTGGGGGGGATAGACAGTGATTAACTCTTAGCTCAAGTTACTGATCTCAAAAAGCTCAGGAAAAATTAAACAAATATATATACATTTTTACAAAATTTTAATAAATTTGAAAGTCGAGTTATCTACCGAGTCTCTCACCGCATTTAAATGTTTACAAACTCTGCCTAAATGAATCAAATCAGTTGACTAATGCGTTCAATGTAAAAATCACGTGTGTATGAGAGCGACTATTTAGTATAATTATTACAAAAATAATAAATTTATATTATTAGTTTTATAAAAGAAAAAAAAGAAACATTTATTTAGAATTTTAACATTAATATTCTGATCACAAGAGGACTCTGTAGTAAATATCTTCAAGAAACACTATCTAAAATAATCTATAATCAAAAAATTGTTAATTAAAAAAAAAAAAAAAGATTTTAAAAACATATAACTTTAGGGTTACTCAAAAATATGCAGTTTGAATTAAAAACCAAAAGGTAAAATCTTTCATTTTATAGTACTTAAACGTGCACCCACACATCCTCAAACTGAGTCCAATTCCTGCCACATTCACTTGGTCCCTTGGTAGTCTTCTAGATAAAATCTTAAACGCTAGAAACACAAATAGCAGTGACTCATATAATATTCTAATTACTGACTTAGCAACTACATAATACAAAATGACTTTTACAGTATACCTTCGACATTTTCACTTCCTTATATTTTGTTTGATGTGGAAATGAAAAATTATTTTTTAAAAAGGAAAACTTAGGTGATTTAACTATTATCGTTTGATTCACATAGAAAAATTATATATGTTTAAAGTATTGACTTCTTTTAAATAAATTCTATATTTTAAAACAATTCTACTACAATTAGTATCCCTCATTTTTATTTCCGAATTGACCTTCTAAATCCATGCTATAAATTCTCAATATAATTTTTATTTATAAAACTTTATGAACCACGTTTCCTCCCTTATCCATATATACAGTATTTCAAGCATCTTCATATTTCACGTTATTGTTAATTTTTATTTTCTTCCACAAAACTAAAAATGGTCTTCTCTTTGTGAACTACCACCACCAGTATTATATAAAAAAAACACCCAACTATTCAAAGATTTACAAGTCTTTTGAAGCATTTTTGCTAATCCAGAATATATTCTAATCTACTATTTCATACTGGAGTATTTTTTTTAACCTTCTTCAAATAATTCATCACTTGTACCTGAATTTACTTTGCTGTCCAACATTTTACCAGTTATAGCTATTTTCTTATTCAAAAAACCTGGAAAATGTTACCTTTCAACTTATTAGTGGCTGATATATTTTTTTGCAACAAATTGATGCTTTTAAAAGATAATGTCAAGTCTATCACTAACTTTAACCCATATCACTTCCAGGATGTATAAAAGAATCACTATTAATATTATTCCTAAATCTATTCTGTATCATAAAGTGATTCAGTTATTAATCTATTATCTCTTAGATTTTTGGATCATTTGTTCATTATTATAATATTATCATTACTGTTTTCTTTCTATCATTTTTTTTGTCTTTAATATACAATTAGCAGATGAGAAATGTCAACAAAACCATATAGTAAAATGTCTACATGATAAATATAAGTCATATGAGTGATAGAATGAAGTAGCCCTCTTTCTTCTACCATTTCTATATAAAATCTTTATTAAGATCATAACAAATCATTTTCAAAGAACTTTAGATCCAAATCAGGTAAAAAAAGAAGCTGGATTTAGAAATAGCAGTGGTATCATGAGCCACATTCAGTTATTAGAAGTGTTGAAAGTATCAAGAGCACAAATTCCTATTTTGCATTAAATTGGTAGATTACAAAAAGTCATTTGGTTCTGTATGCATTTTTGTGAGGATTAAAACATTAAGATATTAAACATAGATCCTAGACATCATCAGAAAAGTATTTGTCAGAATCCAATAGTGATTAGCATTAATGTGAGGCATAAAAGTGATTTATCATATTTAAGACTTTTTCACAGGATTTTATGGGAATTATTTAGTGAAATAAAGTGGAATGCAAATAAAACAGTAAATGACAATTATTTATATCATCTGGACATCATAGAGCTCCTCCCCCAATGTCACATGAGCATTCAGATGGAATTGATAGATTAAGACTAAAAACAAAATTCACTTCCTCACAATAGACTAGAACTACACCATATTTATACATTCAGAATACAAAAAAAAAAGCATTTAACATAATTTCATCATATGCTAAGTCTTTCCAGAATCTAGAGAAAACTTCTACTAACTTACCATCCTCAAATCCAACATATTGGAAACAACTTTGAAAATCTTTATTATCTGTTCAAAATCTTCATTTTTGCTCCCCTCCCTCCAAATAAATATAAATACTGGAAAGTGCAATCATTGCTGTACCCCCCCCCCCAATATGAAGTAAAACCCATATTAAATAAACATCACCAACAAACAACTCTGTCAAAATTTAAATTCTGGTCACTAGAACCAAAATATTTTGACCTCCTAATAAAACTAAACTTAGAATCCCTGCTCACACTATATTTTTACAGATTCAAAAGAGGTCACATAAATAGTGGCTCAGCATATTCTATGTCAAAAAGAGATGGAAACATTTATCACATTTTTTTTTAAATGTGAGGGTCTTATAAAAATCAGAATGATGATCCCAGTAATATTCAACATCAACGGTCTTATAAAATCATTTTCTAATCCTCACATTTGTCCTTTTTTCCATATAGTGTACTAGATGTACATTTGTATATAATAATGATCACAGAAAACATCCAAATACTTTTGTTAACAAAATAGAAACAATAGTTCAAAGGGATAAAATAATTTCTGGACAAAGTACATGGGCACATGTTGGAGCCTTTAACAAGATGCAATCATTTCTGAAAGGATATAAATGATCAAAAACACAGAAAAATCATAGCAAAATTTCAATTTTCTTTGTAAATTAATGAAAGCCATGTGACTATTGTTCAAGATTACAAAATGTTAAATTATATGATATATACTCTTATTCTCTGATTTATGGTGTTTATAATATTAATCCAATGTTATCTCTTAATACTGTTTTGTTCAATATCATATGTAGAAATCTACAAATGTAACCAAAGTTGTATATATAATAAAGTTCTTTGAAAGATAAAACTAAAAATAGATGCAAAAAATAAATAAATAAATAAATAAAATAAAACAAAGTAATATTCAAAACTTAAAAAAGAAAAAAACAAAGAAAACAAAATTAATGATAATTAATTAGAAGAGAAGTTAATGTCTAAATAATTTTGACAAATTATTATTATAAATAAAAGCATAATAATAAAAATAACCATAAGATTAAACTTGCATATTTTAGCATTTCCAATAGAAATAACTTAATCTTAACAAGAAATAAGATTATGTGCATAAATAAAGATTTCAATAAATAATTTTCTATCAATAAAATTTTATGGATTCTTCATAGAAGAATAAGGCAGAGCTGCACAATGAAGTATAAAGAGAGATGAGTTAGAATTAATAGAGATTAAAAATAAGGTGACAGAACAAAGAGCTGAAATGGTGTTGGGCTGAACATGTTTGTAAAAGAGATTAGACAGTTAGAAGCTCAATTTATACCAAATATATTTTAAAAGATATTTAAGGAGTCCAATAAAATGAATGACCTAAGATAGGTTGCTAAAGTTATATATATATATAAAAGGAAATTGTAAATAAAAAACTGGAATTAACTCAGAGATTTTCATCTTGAAGTGATGGATGATATTTTTTTGTAAAGAAGACACTAAAACAAAAGTGAACTAAATATGAAGATTGAAATTAAATTATTAAAAAATTATGAGGTTGGAAATAAAGTAATGCTAATTGAGAAAATTAAAGAGTACTTGGTAAATAGCAAAGGAAATTAAGTAGATTAAAGGAAACAGAATTTAGTGTTAAATAGATTAGTAAAAAGAGATATAAACACATGAAAAGTAATAAGGGAAAAATATATGCAAATGAAATATAGTAGACAGTGTGAAACCGAGAATGCTTACACATAAGATATAAAAACTGGCATTCCAATCAACATCATAAACAATATGTGTCAATCTTTATTGGATTCAAACATTTACAGTTTTCCCAATTATCAGACTATTATCTTGAATAAATGAGACATAATAAAAAGTGGTGCTGCTTAATGCCTAAGAGCATTAGTCCCAATTTTGAATCAGTTTTTACTGATGATGCAGAAGCTAGAAACTGGTTTGATATATGGACATTATATCCATTGATTATTCAAGCTTCCTGAAGTTGGATTTAGAGTAGGATGAAGAGATCAGGAGTAATCTATGTTTATCTTAGAAGATTAAAAATGTATTATGAAAGGAGATGGTGTAGTAGAGAGCACATCTTAATTTATTATGATCAAAGTGATTATAAATAATAACACACTCACACATATATATGACAGCAGTGAGAAATATTGATTACTATATTTTACTGTGAATGTTTAGGTGGTTACTGGTTGGAATCTAATTATATATGTATATGTGTATTTAATAAAAACTTTTAAAACCACTAAAACATCATATAATCACCATTTCCTATATTTACACATACTATTAAAATAGTAGCAAACTCCATACAATAGTGCTATCCCATGCCAGCCTTAATAATGAATGGATGCAAAAAGGTTTGTGCATAAAATCCCTATCTACTGCCTACTCATCCAATACCTCCAGATTAATTTCTAGCTTGTTGCTTTTATCAGTGAGGAGTCTCAGATCTGAGAGCACTTTACCTAGATCTTAGGATTTAATTAAATAGATAAAAGATGGTTGCTGGAGGTCTGCATTAGATCCTAAGATCTAGGTGCAGTGTTCTCAGATCCAAAACTCTCATTGCTGAAAGCCACAAGCTAGAAATTAGTCTGGAATATTAGATGTAGGCACTAAATAGGGATTTTATGCACAAACCTCCTTGCATCCATTGATTACTTATACTGAGTGATATTACTTTTATGGAAAGTTTGCCACTGTTTTAAAAACTGTTTTAGTTATTGATTTTGTAAAGCTGTAAATATTTTATTCATTTATATTTATTTAGACTTATCTTTTTGTAACTGCTTCTTATAAATTTGGGAATAGTTTTTTTTTTTTGTTGAAGCCACACATTTCTGTTCTTCAAATTTCTGCTTCTGCACTTTTTAAAAACATTTTTCTGAAAAAAATTAAATTTTTTTCTTCCTATAGATTGTAGTATAATAGAAGTAAATAGAAACAATCCTGGGAGGAATTCAACTGAAGTCTTCCTCCACCTTAGCTGATTTTAATTCTGTTGAAATGCAAACTACCTCAATGTCTAACAATGAACCACAAAAATTACTCTTTGTCATAAAATCACTAATGCTAACCAACCTCTCACAATAATGCTACCTGATCAAACATCACATGATCACCATTTCTTATGCTTGCTTATAACTGTTATTAAAACAGGCAAAACTTTCCATACAGTATTGCCATCAGTGCAAGCCAGAGTAATCAATGGATGCCAGATAGCTTGTGCATAAAATGCCTATCTAGCCTTCTTATCCAATATCCCAAACTAGTTTTTGGCTTATGGCCTTCATCAGTGAGGAGCCTTGGATCTGAGAGCACTGCGCCTAGATCTTAGGATCTAATACAACCCTCCAGCAGCCACCTTTTATTTCTACTACACTACAAAACTATGAAAATAAAATTGAAAACACAGTAATATTTTCAATCCAAGCTCATCAGCTTATATAGTCATATAGGTCTGAACTTGCTTCAGTACCCATACATTTGGTGTATCATGTGGTGTGATCATGTGATGTTTGGTGGTTTAATACCAATCCTGCCTAATAGGATAGTGGTGGCTATGGTTATTAAAGAACCAAATACACCAGTATTAAACCATCAAACATCATATGATCACACCACATGATACACCAAAATGTATGGGTACTGAACTGAGCTCAGACCTGTATGGATTGAAAATATTGTGTTTTCAATTTTATTCTCATAGTTTTGTAGTTAAGTAGAGATAAAAGGTGGTTGCTGGAGGGTTGCATAAGATCTACATGCAGTGCTCTCAGATCCAAGGTTCCTCACTGATGATGGCTATAAGCCAGAAACTAGCCTGGGGATATTGGATGAGTAGACACTAGATAGAGATTTTATGCACAAGTCTTCTGGCATCATTGATTACTCTGGCTAGCACTGAGTAGCACTATAGTATGGAGAGGTTTGCCTGTTTTAATAACGCTATCTGCCTTTTAAATCTGATAAATTCTTTTTGCAGTTTGTGTTATTTGATTTTTTCTTCTTCTAGCTTTTTTAATTGTTAATTTGGAATTTATCATTAACTTTTTTAATTGTTTGGATCTAATTATTGTTTTCTGTTAGTAGAAATTGATACCAGCAGAAAACTTTTCGAGTTATATAAATAGTCTTTTCAAACTTAGTTGTTAAAAGTTTCTTGCCATATGACATAATTTCCGTTATATTATAAAATTGAAGGTAATTTTTTTTTATATATAGTAATCTAAAAATAATTAGAGAATTAGTACTATTTAACTGTTTATTCTTTAAAAATGATAATAAAGAAAAAACTACAAGTTAGGTAGTATAATTCTCACCCCATTTCCCCAAAGTCACACTTTAATAAATTAATATTGTTCTAGATTAAAAATATTAGACAACTCATAAAAACAAAAATGTATTTATAGTTTGATCTATCACAGCAATAAGTCATATATATATATATTATTCATATAGGCAAACATCCTTAAATAATCAATTGCCTTTCATAATTTTTATTAGTCATTCATTAGACTAGAGATTATATCTGTAGGATAATTTTCATTACACCATTCTTTTGCAAGATAGGGACTGATTTTAATCTGCTTTTAACACCTTGTGGAGGGATGTAATCATCAACATATAACCAAAGATGTGGGAATGTGCATCTTGGGGATCATAGATCTTTTTTTCACATCTTTGGTCATATATTAATGATTACAGTTCCCACCTTGCATGAGAGGAGCATTGTGAAAATTACATTGCAGACATATTATCCATAATTGCTCTTCATGTTTTTGCAGTAGTAAAATGATAGACTCTGGAGCTTAAAGTCCTCAGGCAGCATCCATATCTGTCATTTCTGTCTCCAAGATTTAAAACCATTCAATTATTTTACAATAATCCACTGTAAAATTAATATCTCTTGAAATCCTTCTATAGAGAAAAGTGAAAATGAAGATATAACTCTATCAATTGCTGATTGGTAGGATTCCCTACTCAATTAGTTTTTGGCTTAGTAGTAGGTAGGTATTTAATTACTGATTAAAAGTTAGGTTGCTTATTGGGTGATATTCTTGAAAACATTTTCAGCTTGCTTGGAAGTATTATTATTATTATTATTTTTAAATATTCAAGCTCATTCTGGATCCAAAGGTATAAGCCTGATAAAGAGATGCATTATTCATGAGCTCTAACCATGTATGTGCATGTGTATAACATGAACAGTTTGCTAATCTACATTTTCTGCAATGAGAATAAATATCTGTCATTGCAAATATAAGGACATCAAATGAGTAATTCATAAATTAATAGAAAACTAAATTGACCCATTTTATTATCAGTTTTTCATATCATGAAATTCCTGGAAGATGTGTTAATCTAAACTTTCTCTTGGAATACATGAAAACCTCCTTTAGTCTTTGACTGATACAATAGAAATACTTTAGCATTAAGTTTTAAAACATTATTACAAAGACATTTATCTTAACTGCATTCTAATGCTACATTCAGTATCCAAAGATGCATTTTATCATCATTATCAATTAATTATATATTCCATAATGAGCTAATATACTTCTTAATCACTCTATGCAAAAATATACTCTTTTTTTAATGTAGACAAAGTCTTTTCCCAATTTAACTTTTAGAACAGCATTATTAATAAGATCCAATCGATTCATTTTCTTATTTTATTTCTTCATGAGGTTTCATACAGTATTACTCACCTCAACTTATTTTGAAGACTTAAAATTCTATTACATTGTCAAAAAAATCATGAAATCTCATTGGCTAAAATATTAGCTAATTATAGCAATTAATATAAATGTGGAGAAACATATTCAGGCTTCTAATAGTTTATCTATGATTATAAAATATACAATATTATTTGTTCTTTCATTCTTGGTTGTTTATTTGCCAATGTAATATGGTTGAATGCTAATTCACATTAAATGCTTGTTATTATGCATATTTTATAAGTAATTTTTACAGTTTGGTAAGGCAAAGTTTTATTATATAAGTATTTTAAAATCACTCTAATGCTATTACTTTAGACATTTAGGATAATTCTTCAACCTGCCGTAGAGATATCTACTTTAACTGTGATCAATAGGTACAGATAGTATAGTGGTATATTTTTCCCAACCTATATCTGTTTTTTGTTTTTGTTAGTGAGGGCCAGAGCTCAAAGCTGGAACTAATCCACTCAGGTATCTAGCAGTCACTTTTTACTTTTTTATATTATTTAAGCTAATAGCTTGAAATAATAATCAATAAAGCAAGTCATATATCGTGGGATTTTGTGTTTAAGCTAGTATCACAGATATATAATATAGAGAGTGTACCAATGGCTCTAACAAGCTTTTATTGATAAGTACCAAAGAGAAAATATTTAAAATCTTTATCTAGAATTATTCCTATCCTAAAACCGATCAGTTTCTAGCTTTTGTTTTAGAGCTATTGGTACGCCCCCTATATTACATATTATTAAATAGCTTGAAATAGATGACTCTGTTTAGTATTTCTAAACGCTAATTTTTGGTGAATATGATTAAAATAAGGTCTAGTTTTTAATGCAACATATACTAATCTATGATTCATTCAACAATCTGTGTTTGTGAGTACTAATCTAATGCAAACTGTTCTTGTATTCTTATATCTAATTATAATCCATTGATGCAATATAAATGCATGAGAAAAGTTTCACTTAAGGATATGAAATTTTTTTAAAATGCATTGACAAGATCACAAGATTAGTCATTTCTTCAACTAGCTGGATATGGTACTATAGATCCAGTATTGTAAAATGATGCCTTTGTTGGATTGACCATGACCAATGCAAGACTTCCTAAAAGGGTGTTTTATTGTGAACTTAAACATGGTTTTTTTGGGAGAGATAGATGCTGTTCATATTATAAGGATTATCTCAAATTACTTTCATTGAGAAGATATGGCAGAGAACAATATATTGGAGAGCTATAATGAGATATGGTGTTCAAGTATGTCAGAAAATGTTTCTTGCTGGAAAAATTAAAAGATATCAAATTGACTGATATATTTTATATGTAGACATATTTGTGATGCACAGATTGGTTTCTATAGCCATCGTAAACTTTTTTCTAAAGCACTTTTAAAAATTGCTTCTTTCTCCTTGGTGTTAGAATGAACTTACCTATTTATGAGTGAAGGTAGCAGCACAAATTTTTTCTATAGAAAAGGCTCACCTAGTGTAAGTTCTTGTAATGTTATAACAAAGTAATCCATACCTATCTTTCTATCTAATATTCTCAGACTAGGTTATAGTTTATAGTTGCATTAGTGAGGAGCTTTGGATCTGGGAATAGTGCACGTGAATCTTTGATCTAATGCATCTTCCCAGAAATCAGCTTTTACCTTTTTGGATAATTATAAAGATCTCAGCTTGAATCCATATATTTTAGTGTCTTTGATTTTTTAAAAACCCGTAGTCACTCCTATCTTTTGGCTAGGATTGGTATTAATCCAATAAAACATCACATGATCACCATTTCTATATGTTTACAAAAGCTGTTAAAACAGTAGTAAACACTTTCTTATAAAAAAGCTCTAAGCTCTAGTAGTCAATATTAGAAGATTCTGCATAATAATCCCTATCCAGAAGCTAGAAAGGGAGTCTGAGGATATTGTATGAGTATCTTATGGACAATCTTCTAGCATTTATTGACTACTAGAACTTATATACTTGGCACTATTGAATGGTGAAAATTTTTTTTATTGTTTTAACAATTGGTACAAGAATACAGAAATAGTGATCATGTAATGCATTTATGAGTGACAGTTGTATGTATGTAGATGATTCTAGAATAGGGTCTCTTGGAAACATATGAGAAAATCATTTGAGGTTTGGTCGAGGTGATTTTTGTAGAGAAAGGGCTTGAATGTCTGCATTTGACATAAAACTGAGATCTTTTAAAAATTGGCCTGGTGTCAGATCTGTATATCTATATAAATAAGTTGACTCAGGTTCAAAGCCTTAGAACTTTTATTTTATTTTAGGCTATTATCTTGAATAGTATAAAAAAACTAAAGATATCTGCAAAATTCATAAGTATATTTGCCCTTGATTTGAATTATAGTTCTCACTATTAAAGTCAAAAAGCAGAGATGAATTTGGGGAATGGGGATATTATAGCATTAGAGTATTTAGTGTCAAATTATTACTCAAGCATACATTAGATGGCTCTAGTGTAGAGTGAAAAAAAACTGTTCTTGAATGTATATGAATAAGAATATGCTAAAATCATGTAATATTATTATTGGTATTGTAAAGGACATAGAAAATAGTTATCTAAGTGAATTAGTTCTAGATTTGAATCTTAGTTTTCACTCTTAAAGATAAAAGGCAGAAACTAATTTGAAAATGGGACTGTTTTAGAACTGTTATCTGGTGTTCATTGATTATTCAAGATTACAGTACATAGTTTAAAATAGGGTGGAAAAAAGTGCACTTAGAAGCATAAGAGAAAACATGAGAACATTATGGGATGTTGTTGGTAATTTTTAATTGGTAATTAATTATTAAATAAGACTAAAAAATAGAAAATATTTTTAATGATTTTTAAATTAATAAATATATATTGAAATCCTCTTTAATTTCTGAACATAAAAAAAAAATACAAATTTCTTCTTTTTGCATAAAAATATAATTGGAAAAATTTACTTTTGAAATATTTTTTTTTTATTTATCAAAAAAAAATAATTTTTTTTTTAGTTCTATTTTCAACATATCTTTTAGAGTAGATTTCAAATTATTTTATTATCACTTAATTGTTTTAATGTTCTTGTTGACAAAGTTTAATCATGAAAGAGATGACCAAGTTTCTATGATTGAAATCTGAGTCACCAGGGACAAAATTGCTCAGCATGAGGCCTACAGGAGTGTATAGAAATTAAATTTGGCAGAGTACAAGAATACAAACATTAGAGAATAAATTAATAAAAGGTCAAATGAGGTATTCTAAATTTATGAAAAATCTGATGAAAAAAACAAAACAAAGAAGAAATAGAACTGAAAAGCAAGAAGCACTATATTGTAAATGAAGAATAAGTAATACATTTATGAAAGCCAGAGTTGTGTACTCATTAACATTATTGAGGCAAATTTTCAGATGAATCTTTCTAGTAATAGTAAATCAAATCAGAATAAAACATCATATGATAATTAGCATTTTGTATCTACATAGAAATATATGTAATGGTTTTAAATTATAGTAACAAAAACTTAACAGTAATAATATAGAACTTTAACTGATTACTTTCAATCGCCTTTACTCATTATCAACTGAATTTGTGCTAATAAATTTAAGCAATTTTTCAAGAATTTACTTTTTGTTTTCAAGGAATAAAAATATTTATCATTGTTTAATATGTTTTGTTGTCGGAAGATGCATTTTAATCAAATGTATACAGTATGCAGATTTGATAACTTTAAAAAGCCCATGCTACATAAAATTTATACAAGTCATCTGAATTTAAAAGAGTTGAATTATTATAGTGACAGCTTGGTACTTGTAAAATAGAGTTGTGTAAGTAGGAAAGTAAGTGGATGCATACTCCAAGGATTACAAAATTAGACGAAATTTGAAGAATTAACAATAGTTTATAGTCTCAGAGACGTTTTAGAATTAAAAAAAAATGTAATAGTTTTAAAAGATTTTTTTCTTCCAAATACATATAAAATGGTAAAACAATTTTAGCCTTTAATTACCTGTCCCCATAGGATAACAGCCACTCCAGTATCCTTTTATGAAAAGAATATGAGGAAAATTTGTTTCAGCAATAAGAAAAGAAATGTCGTTATTGCATGCTGAAAAAGGACACCATGGTACTATGTATTACACAGAAAGTAAATATCACCTATAATTATAATATTTTTTTTAGATTGTCAAGTATTTTAAGTGAAGAAGTGAAGCATGCATGTTAGTCTATGAAGAAGAGACGTTTCATTATTAATATTTTAAAAGAAGTAAAGAAATTGGCAAAATTCTATATCAACTGTCTAAATAATAAAAAGTACCAGATGGTTGAAATAATGCTTTACTAATATTGATATTTGGGAAAAATTAGGGAAAAAATTATTCAAAATGACAGACATATCAATCTTCAACCACTTTTATATAAAATCTTTATTAAAATCATTATAACTTGTCTACAGAGAATATTGGACTCAAAACTGAATATAGATGTTGAATTTCAAATTGTTTTAATACAATATATTTTGTTTTTAGTACTAAAAGAAGTTATAGGAAGGATCACCAAATATTAGTTGCCTTTATGCTGTAGATATCTAGAACATGAAAAGATATTTGACTCCTAAATCATTTCCATGGTGATTAAAACTTTGATTATCAAGATACTCTGAAGATTAGTTAATGATTAGACTAGTAGTGATGCTAAAAAGATTAACATTGATAAGTGGGTTGAGTTCATGTCTTCAAAGCTCTTTATGGAAGTTTTATTGTATGATTAAAATGGGAAGCTAAGAGAGTAAAGATGAATGGGTAATATTTAAGCCATCTAGTCTTGGCTGAAGATGTGGTCTTGAGAACTTCAGGAAATGTTGCAAGACATATCAGATGAAAATAAAGTAGAACTAAACAGAGGTGATGAAAAAACTCAAATATTATTCAGTGGGTTTTTCACATAAAAAAAAATAAAGATTGACAATCATGAATTAGAAATTATTAGTAACAACACATATTTTAATCAAATTCTTAATACAGATGAATGAAATTGTTCATAGAAAATTTAAGTTAAATAAAGTTCTTTTACTTCATATTAATAGAAAATATTTTGTCAGGAAAAGTATGGTTTTAATAGATATGTTTGTCCAATTAGTACATATGGATCTAACATTAGGACATTTAACAGAAGAGCAATAGGAAAATCAAAGTATAGAAAGAATATATTGAGAATAACAAGGAATCATTAATATTATTGAAATAATTAAGAGGCATTCTATTAGAAGAAATGTCAATAGATGGGTAGTTGAAGTCTTAAACTCACTTTACATTTAGAAAGAGATCATATGGGCTAGTTCAACAAAATAAAAGTTTTCTAGATAAATATACAGAAAAGAAGCTATGAGTCAGAGAAAATAGATTAAACTTGAAAAGCAATAAATTAGAATGGTTGAATATGAAAATGAAGTGAACCCTTATATGGGCATTATATAAATATCTGGAATAGCAATTTTCAATCCAGTAAGCATACCAATCATTACATTTGATACTTGTAAACTAATAATAGAAGTTGTGAACTGATAATTAGATTGGTAGAATTTGTTTGATTTTCATAAAAGATTAGCTTAGAAGATATTGTAGAAGAATTCACCTACATAACTGAGACTAACATTTGATTTAATCTCAGATGTCTCTCATTAAGTCAACCACTCATTTGTTAAAAGTACTGGAAGAACTTTTTAAATTAAATGTGGATCTTAGTGTGTTAAATTTTATTTTTATTTTTCAGGAAATCAAACAATACTGCTTAGTATTAATTTATAAAGTATTTAAGTTTTTATGGAAATTTAAATCTGGACCTAGAATGCATTTTAACACTTAATGTTTAAACATCATGTTGGTTTAGTGTATGCCATTCAGTATTAGAATAATTTATATGTAATTTATAATTTTTAATATATCTATATGTGGGTGATATATGTGTGCATAATTTCCTCTCTTAATGCTTGGGACTAAGCCAACATATTGAATTTTTTTAAATACTGGCCTGAGACACAATTTTCACAATAACTTCAGTTTTATTTATATTAGAGCAAAAACAATTACATTGCTAGAAACTAGAAAAACTAAGGAAAACAATAAGCATAAAATAAATAGTGATAACTATATAAAAAATAAGGAAAAAAAGAAATGTTCACATCCGAAATAATTATTATTTTATTGATTGTTCATAATTTGGAAATTAACGTTAACTAAAATTCAAATTAAATCTTCAGTGATAATTTCTTTGTATTCCTCACAAAATTATCTTTCTAAACATGTCTTACCTGAGATAATCCATACCTTCACAATGTCCAAAAGAAATTGGTTATTTATGCTTCATTTTTATCTTGTATCCCAACAGTTCCAAATGTCAAAGGCATCTATAAAAAAAAAGATTCATCATAATAAAAGATACAAAAGAAATCATCATAGTAATTGGCTTCTTGTCTATCTAAAACTAGAAATTGTAGGCTACTGTCTATATCACTGATAAAATGAGTTTCATCTTTTCATTCTATATTTTTTTGTGTACATTAGTGATGTTTATATTCTTTATGTACACAAGTGATGCTATCTTGTTATAGTTATTGTATTGCATAGATATAATTTAATTGCATATAGTCCATTTGTTAGCTATAGATTTGAAAATAATGTTATGAAACATATAGCAAAAACAGATTGACTCTAAAGCATGAACAAGAATAAACAAAAAAATAAACAAGAATCAGAATTTGATTATATGCCTGCATATGCAATCTTTTTATACATTTGATTATTAGTTTTATAACTCATTACTTGTAAACACAAACATATTATATAAACATAATTATAAATAATAAATTATTAAACTTTTTGAAAATCATTATTCTATAAAATAAGTTGATTAAAATCAATGAGGATTACCAATTTCTCAACAAGCTTTGCGATAAATGCTTAGCCAGAGCTAGCATTTTAAATATCTCGGTCAGCCCCCCCCCCAAACCTCTCACCATGGTTTTGTGCTTTGGCACTCCTCAGAGAGATGCTAGGGTAGGTTCAGACACTAGATCTAAAAATACCAACCCAAAGCCAGCATTTATCTAGAAGTTATCTATTGAGAGGAAAATCTGAAATTTTCAGACACCTACATGTCTTCAAACCCAGCTATCCAACTCAAATAGCTATATGGGACTGAGAGATCTTCAGCCATACCATATATTAATAGTCTTAGCAATATAACATTGCATAAGACTTAAGGCAGAGAACTTTAGAAAATTATGATAGAACTTTGGAAAATTACGGTAGATATGAATTCTATATGAGCATAAATAAATATATAACTACAAACTAACACAAACTAAAATTAATAAAAAAGGTAATTTTTTCAAAAAAATTAAAAAAAACTTTAAATATTAAAAAAATTAAAATTTTATACTTATGAGTAATTAAGTTGAAGCTCTACTGTAGGCCTTGTTTGTAAATAACACACGAAAAATGTTGAGTTGCAACCGGTAAACTATTTCTGTCTTTTATCGCTTCATGATAATTACAACAATTATTAAAAAACAAAAAAAATTAAATACTCTGGTTGATTAAAATTGCTGCCAAAAATTCAAATTGCAAACGATTTTTTTAAGATAGACATCGTTGGAAAGCCACGTCATTGAGCTATTAAATGGCTGCATTTTGGTTGACATCATGCTTATACTTTTTATGTCAGTAAAGAAAGAAAACAACACATTATCCGACGAGTGCTCAAAGAGCTCCCACGGTGCTCACAGAGCATAAGCAGTTAACTAATGAACCAAACACTGTTAATAAAGTTTTAGCACTGCTTTACTTATTAGATTGTTTAACCAAGGGGTGCTAAAATGTTTACTAACAACAATTGGTTTATTAATCACAACTTTTTGACTTAAAAATTCTTCATGTGCATGTCCTTGAAAATGAATAAGGAATGGGCTCTCCCACAAAGTTAGAATTAGATCCTGTATAAATGAGGCTAGGTTTCCATTTGAATTGTAATGGATTTTACTCTTCTTTGTAAATGTACTAAATCTGTTAATCTCTATATACATTTGGGTGGCTATGCAAATGATAGTTCTGCATTGACTGAGTAATCTAGTATGTGAAGGGATGCTGAAATACTTATTAACAGGGTTTGAATCTTTAGTCATTATCGAAATTACATATAATATTGGGGAAAAATGCTGTATATATTATATTAGAATAAAGTAAAAATTGCCTAAATTGTGCATGTTTTTAAATACCAAGTAATGCTCTTGAAACTTTAATATTGGTTTGTATCCATTTATTATACTATGTATTATACAGTGGAACCATGGTATCTGCTATATTTTATTTCAATCCCCCTTGTGTATGTAATGTATAATAATTTGTTTTGTTGATAAATATTAATTAGAATAGAATACATATTGTTTATTAAACTATAAGTGTACAGTACTTTGCAACATGTGCTTATATATTACATGGATTCTTTTTTATATGGGAAGTATTTATATATTAATTAAGGGTATAAACAAAAACTTTCAAAAATAATAATATAGTTATTAATAATACAATGAAAAGGATTTTTTAAAAGATATTTGATTGAGTTTATGTTCACTCATTCATTCAATGAAAAAATAAGAAAAAAAATTTACTGTACCATAAATAAAATAAATAGTGAGATATCTGATGTTAATCGAAATTAAATAAACTGGGAGGGGGGGATATTGTTTTCAATGAATTTTTTCACTAATAGAATATAATAATAGTTATTAAAATAGGCAAAACTCTCCCTACATTAGGGCTACTCAGTGAAAGCCAGAGTAATCAATGGATCTAGCATCCATTGATTACTCTGGCTTGCACTAAGTGGCACTACTGTATGGAGAGTTACTGTTTTAATAACAGTTATAAGCAAGCATAAGAAATGATCATGTGATACTTGGTGGTTTAATACCCATCCTGCTTAATAGGATAATGGTAGCTATGGTTATTAAAGAACCAAAGACACCAAAATGTATGAGTACTGAACTGAGTTCAGAACTATATGACTATATAAACTAATGAGCTTAGATTGAAAATATTGTTTTCAATTTTATTCTCATGGTTTTGTAGTTAAGTAGAGATAAAAGGTGGCTGCTGGAGGGTTGCATTAGATCTGAAGATCTAGGTGCAGTGCTCTCAGATCCAAGGCTCCTTGCTGATGAAGCCACAAGCCAGAAACTAGTCTGGGGATATTGGATGAGCAGGTACTAGATAGGGATTTTATGCACAAGCCTTCTTGCATCCATTGATTACTCTGGCTTGTCTGAGTGGCACTACTGCATGGAAAGTTTTGCCTGTTTTAATAACAGTTATGAGCAAGCATAAGAAATAGTGATCATGTAATATAAAAATGGTCTCATTATTAAGAAAATATAATCTTTCTAATTAATTTGATGTTTTTAAATCAGTATCAGCTTGAAGTATGTTTTAAATTTTGTGAAATTTTTGCATTAAGCTTAGAAAACATCAATGCATGAAATATTGCATATCAAATTCAGAAAGGATAATAAAGGGAGAATAAAATGTATGTACTTTCAACATAAACTGAAGAAATTCTATTAATAAACACAATGGCATACAACACTCTGAGATGGAAAAACAGCTGTTGGCACATAGTAACATTTATTGACAAAATTTAATTTTTTTAAAAATGTGATCATGCACAGTGCTCAGAGATGGAAAAATAGCTGCTTGCATGTCATAAAATGTATTAAATTTAAAAATTTTAGTTTTTGTTTTGTTTGTTTGCATTTTTTTTTTGAGTGGTGTATAACTGAAATCATGTGGAATTGATGGGGTAGTTAACAGCTTTACTTTATATATATATTAATATTATATTTAATGTTTTTATGGTTGTATGATGTAGATAAATTAATAGGTTTTGGGCTGAACTGTGGATTATTTTTTATTATATATCGATATTTTGATGGACTACTATCCGCCATTATCAAGGTTAACTTTTGCTTTCAAAAATTAACCTTGATAGTGGCAGATGCTAGTCCGTTGAAATATAAGTATGTTTCAAAAGTTAACCTTGACAATGGCAGTTGTTAGTCCATTGAAAAATCGATATGTAATGGAAAATAATCCACAGTTCAGCCCCAAAACTATTAATTTATCTATGTATATATTAATGATTATACAAAAATATTTTCAGTGCATGACACTACCTGAAATAAATATCAAATCACTTCAAACATTAAGAAGAAATAATCATATTTGTTTAAGAGCAGTTTAAAGGTCATGACTTATATAATTTCACACTCTCCATTTGAATTAATCATATTTCAATATTTGATATCTTTGCAGCCTATAGTTCAAAGAGAAATCTTTTTGAATTAGCTGTTTTGAGATGTGGGCTTTGAACGTTTAGACAATGTAGCTGAAAATTTTTTAATATTTGAGGTGATTTGATAATTAATTTATTAAATGTTAATTAGATATATTTTTATGCAGGATCAATTTATCATTAAAATAAATTTAAAGAAATTGATTACAGATGAGATTGTTGAATGGTAATTGTAGTGACATCATATAAGCTGGACTTCTTTTATAGTAAAACTAATTTCTGTTACATTATTTTTTATTAATATCTTGTTTCATTTGGTAGTTAAAAATAATATATATAATATTTTATATAAAAAATGCTTTTATTTAATTTAATGAGTAAAAACTAAAAAAAAAAAAATTTCTTCAACCACAATTTTAGTTGTTATACTTAATTTAAAATAAAATCATGGAGTAGTTGGGATGGAATTAATTAATTCATGGATGCCTCCAAGTTAAATATAACAACAAAAATTGTCATTGTTTATTGCATTACTCATCAAATTAAATAAAAACATTTTTTAATAAAATGTTTTATACTTTTATTATTTTTTTAGTATTTGAATATTTTCAAATTAAAATACCGGGTATGTAAACAATTCTAGTATTTGAAATGGAATTTGCCTGCATTAAATATTATTTAAAATATTTTTTGTTTATGATGGCAGAATTTTTTAAAAAAGCAGCTTTTAGTTAAATAATCAAGCGAAATTAAGGTTTTTATCTTTCATTTCTTTCTATTTTAATTAATTAATGGTAAATACTTTTTAGTTAATTAATCATGAAATTCATTGAAAGTAAACTTAAAAAAAATATATTGCCATCTCCTGTTCACCAGAAATTTAGCCTACCAATATTGTTAAATTAGAAAACTGGCTGGACAACCCTGAAACATTACATCGTCATGTTGCATTGTTGTTGATATCTAACCTGTGTACAAAATTTGCGAAAATTCATTTTTTAGAAGTATGTTAAAATTTATTTTCACGATTTGATCAAAATAAACAAATGGAATTTCTAAATTAAATAAAAGCCTTTAATGGGAATATTTTAATTGAATAGTTGTAATTCTTTCCATACTATATTGCCATCCAGTACAAACCATTGTAATCGATAGATGGTGGAAGGTTTGTGCATCAAAATTCCTATCTAGTACCTACTCATTGTTTGAGGATTATTTGAAAGTTTCCTGACATAACTCAAGATAATGAAGCATATCTGGAAGTGTGGAAGCAGCAGGTCTTTCCCAAGATAGTTCATTCAGCAAATGCTCAGCCATGACAGTGTAACAATTTATCATTGTAAAGATAAGATGCACAAGAGTCAAGAAATAGAAAAACAACAGAAATTTTAATGTTAGAAATGTTTTTGTTTTTATTAAACTCGCACACACAAAAAAAATTGTGATTATTTTTAATAATGCAATGATTTCCAAGGCGGAATTTCTGAAAAACAGTATTCAGTATAATACTTCATTATATTTCAGTCCCAAATATAATTCAGAGTTGTATAAGTCCAAAAAATAAGTCAAATAAACTTTCTGATTATAAATAATCAAAATGAGTCATAGATCACATGACCCTATTCTCTTAAGCTTGTAAGTTATAAACAATGAAGATTGCCAATTCATCAACAAGCTTTGTGATAAATGCTTAGCCATAGCCAGCACCACAAAGCTTGTTGAGGAATTGGCAATCCTCATTGTTTAAAACTTTCTGATTCTTTTACAAATGTTTTCATACTTACTCCAAACTATTAATAACTATGCCACTATCATATATTAGATGGGATTAGATCAGCATTTTATTGTCATAGGTCAAAAGTGTGGATGAATTAAAGTATATTCTTAATTTACTTTGTCAAAAAATAAATAAATAAACAGTTCTTCTTATATTAACCAATCAGAAACTTTCAGCATTGCTCCTAAGATTATGTATCCATATCAATAGCTTTTTCAATATTATCAGGCAGTATCCTCTAATGATTAATCTGAAACAATAATTTCACAAATAGCACTCTTATTGAATACAAAAACTCAAAAGTAGTTGTTACTTTTAATAAAACAACTGCCCTCCATAAATTTGGAGCAGAGTGCAGAATAGGAAGTTCCATGAATCACGACCTTGTCTTTCACTTCCGGTGAACCTTTCCATTAGTAATAGTATTAACTTAGAATTTGAATCTGCAAACAGCTTATATTTAGCTCTTTATAAAATAATAGTAAATCGTTAGATTTATTCAAAAGTTTAGGATAAATATGCTAAAATAAAACAAGATTATTTGTGTCATGTGACAAAACTATTCCTCACATTACACTCACTTGTCATCATTCAAATTTAGAAAAGTCTTCAAATTGAATTAGTAGTTTTACGTTCTTTTAAGATTTTATATACTTTTGCATTTCTAGAGTGAGCATTTCACTGCTGGTAATGCCCAGGATTCTTTCCTGGGGCTCAACCAACACCCAGAGACCATTGTTTACCAGGGAGTTCAAATTATTTAATTACACACACATATATGTAAATGGAAATGATATTGCACTACATTTTGAAGTTGTTGTTTTTTTTTATTAAGCGAGCTTTCTTCCTACAATAGTCTTCAGTTTCCTGTTTGCTGCACAAAAACCAGCACACTATTATTATTATTATTAATAATCCTGCCCAGGTCACTTGCAGTAATGACGGCTGATTATTTCAAAAACACCGTATAAACTTATTTTCCATAATCAGGCTCTGTAGGTGTGAATTGCTTTGTTGACGGTCTCCGATTACTTAAGATTAAGAGTCCAGAAGAAATGTTCTCTGGAACATATTGAAAAGTAATTACAATAATGGATTTATAAAGATTTTTTTTTATTCTATACTACTCAGGTAGATTTAAATTTTTTTCTTAGACTTGGATAGTTTCAGTTAAGAAACTAGTCTGTGCGTATAATATATACATATAAAACAGAAAAGATTTTCAGCACCTAATGCAGAGCATAATATTTTAAGAAGCAGGGCATTTTTCTTTCTTTTGGCAACATTTTTTATTTAAAAGGAATACATATATGAAGATTTTGTCAAATAAAAATTGAGTTATAAGATAATAAAACCTTTTCGAGTGCACAATATCCGTAAGACATTATTAGTTGAATTTCTTGAGAAAAGCTGTATGTGTCTGTGTGCTATATACATGACATTTGAAATCGTTCTTATTCATTCTTAAGAGAGACAAATATTTATATTCTGGAGATAGTAAAGTCAATTGTTAAGCATTGGTGGGCGTGCTTTATAAGCAGTTATCCCGGGTTAGCGGGTTCGCTTCTCGGCTGATGCTATGACACATGAGAAAAAAAATTGTTAAAACAGCAGACGGTGCTAAGAATCCCAGGGTAACAGACGTAGGTTGCTATTTGATAATAATCTATTACGGGATCATCTTTAGAGATCAGTTTAAAGATAGCAAGAAAAACTATTTTAATGTTATGAGGAACACTTCATTGATTACGAAGTTATGAGGAAAGGCGGAAGGCAATTGATTTGAAAAACAGACGTCTTTACTGTAAAGGTACAAATATTGATAGTACAAGTGGTACGGAATTGATAATAAATAAATATTAAGAATTAATAAATAGGTTAACTCACTTTAAATTAGATACATTTCCAATCTGCACTATATATGAATTGCAAAGGTAACTTGAGTATGAGTATTCATCAGTTGTCTTGGAACAATGCCGATAGTTTATGCAAACGGCTGCTGCCCAAAAAGAAAGTTCTTTCTAAAATGCATGCATTTTGCAGACCTATTTATTAATTTTGAATTCCTCTAAGACAGCTGATAATGATATACATGTACCAATTTGTGGTAATCAACTAGTAGTAGAAAATGTATTATGCATAATAATTAGAACCAATATCTTTTCAAATTGATTTGCATCTAATTCAGGATGCATTAATCTATTTATTACTTATTTCGATGGTGGATTTCTTGAGATTCTTAATGATATGAATTTCTTGTTGTGCATCGATTAATAAATAGCCATGTTACAATAACATTAAATTTAATACACTGTGTAACACGTGCACATATATAATGTAATATATAAGGGATTCGAACTCAAACTTTCACACAACCCTCAACTCTCCATGTCATCTCATATTGCTGATCCATCTGATCACACACATGTTGAAAAGATAAATAATCACCAATATACGTATTTCATGCTAAACCAGCAACCATCAGTTGGTCCAGATTACTATCTCCACACTTATATACAATCAGTGCTCAGCTTTATATTAAGATAGCCAATCTTCATACTTTAATGGACAGGCTTCAAACTATTCTAACCCACAACTCTTCAGCCATCCATTCATTGAAAATCTGATGATGCAATGTTCAAAGCCCACATTAGTGCCAAGGTTAGTAAGCAATGATTGTGCTAAATTTGTATATTGACATCAAGTCAATCATCATTAAGTAAACACAGATGCTGGCATTACATCAAGTCAACTGCTTTTGGGTTGTTGGCAGCATCCTAAGGTAGCTGATGAAGGAAGTTATTTGCACAACAATTTTGCTTACATAATATGGCAGTGGTAGTAAAAATGTATTATGCAAAATGATTAGAGCTGATATCTCTTACAATTTATTTAAAATATTGTGGATATTAAATGGATAGCCAATAGAGTGATAAGAATTGATTAGTCTATTTAGGGAACATATTAAATGCAGATCGTTTGTGCCCAATATGGTATCATTGTTATTAGCCTGACTGTAGAGTGCTTTTGACAGATCAGTTGACATCTGTGGAAAATTGAAATTTCAATGAGAAAAGTTGGACATGGAGACAAACATGAAATGGACCATAGTCTTGTAAAATATGTGAGAAAAGAAAAACTATACATTATGAATTGTTTTTTTTTTTTTTTGGGAGATGGAGAGTATCCAAAGGAGAAATAACCATGGAAAGAGTTTTTCAAGATTGCAAAATGTTTAATAGATTCCCACAGAAAGAAATCCACAATTAATAATAAATATGTTATTACAAAGATAAAGAGACAAAAGTTGCTAAAAATAATATTATTAATACCTTTAACTTTCAAACATGTTTGAAATAAATAAAACCAAAACTTACAAATTGTTTTAATACAATAACAGTCCTTTAAGATAGCTCAAATTTGAGATGAATAAGAGCCACTGAAAATAAATACATAGCAGGAACTAAATGGAACAATGCAACAAATATTCTAAGAGGAAGAAAAGAATAATGAAAATAATTTTATTTGTATTATTTAGAATAGAGTATCTGGAATTCTACAAAATGATAGTGAAAAAGAATTAATAATCACATAAGAAAATATAACTAAGAAATGGTAAGAAAAGTTATAAAAGAAAAATTCTCATATATATAAAATAATATTTTATTATGGAGAAAAAAAAATCATTTTTGTAATAATAAATAAAAAAATAGCACTATGAATAAAAACAAAATAGTTCATGAATTGTGTAGAAGAATTAAGTAAAGTAATAATGAGCAGGGAACAAATTAAGAAACTTGTACAATTACAACACCACCATTTGAAATGCACCATAATTTAAATGAAGATATGAGATGCAATGGAATCAGTGAAGAAAAAAAGATGGAATCATAAATATTTTAAAGTAACAAATAAAGAATTAGAAAAAATGTTGTGAAAGCTATACATAAAATTCTAAGAGATATGGATATACCATTTGATTGGAATAGGGCAAAAGTTATATTGATATTGAATATGTTAGAGATTATATACCTATTAATCTTCTATCAGTTATATACAAGATCTTTAGAATGACCATTTCAAATTATCTAAAGCCAACTAAAAGAACAAGGTGGATTAAAAAAAATTAATTGTAGCACAATAGATCATATCCAAATATCATTGGAATAATGCTTACGAATATCGTCTTTGTATTAAATTTGTAGATTATGAAAAAGAATTTGATTTTATAAGAAAGTCTATTGTTATAAAGAATTATACATTTATAAATTTATTTAAAGCACATTGATTACGTAAGTAATATTTACTAAGGCAATAAACCTTTAAGCATGTGCGCTTGAAAATGCGAAGGTAGAGACTTCTATAGGTCTTAACCACAAGCTTACACTTTGGAAGAAAAGAGGGAACCCTTCTTTACTTCAACCTACTTTCTATTACGCTTTGGAAGAAAAGAGGGGAATCCTTCTTTACTTCAATCTACTTTTTATATAAATGGGTGAAGCTGAAGCAGTTAGAACTGAGAGCGTGAAGCTATTCAACACTTCACTGATTTCTAACTATAAGATCTTTCCATTGACTCATTGTAAATCGAAAGATTTCACGAGTACTAATGGGTAATAGGAATTGTGGACTTAATCAGTGAAGTATTGAATAGCTTCACGCTCTCAGTTCTAACTGCTTCAGCTTCACCTATTTATATAGAAAGTAGGTTGAAGTAAAGAAGGGTTTTCCTCATTTCTTCCAAAGTGTAAGCTTGTGGTTAAGACCTGTAGAGGTCCCTACTTTGCATTTTCAAGCACACATGCTTAAATGTTTATTGCCTTAGTAAATATTACTTATGTATATAATGAAGTAAATTCCACAAAAACTGCAAATTCTAAAGAATATTTATCAGAATTCAACAGCAGTGATTAGATTTTATGAAAACACATCATTAATATTAGAAAAGATGATTTGAAGATCTTTTACTCAGTTTTATTAGAAATATTTTGATAGATTAATGTGTGAAATAAAGGGAGTAAAAATGGAGATTACTTAAGACTAAAGCCAGGTTTATGAATAATTGTCTTTACAAAAGTTATCAGATGAAAGCAAGAAAATAGAACTAAAAGTAAATACTAAAAACACTGAAGAAATGCTCAGTGGTTTAAAAAAGAAAATGAAAATTATTATTACTGAATTAGAATTTAAAGAGTTATCAAGATTTTTTTCAGATTCTTAGCACAAACAGAATTATAATGAATAGAATTAATCATAGTCTTAAACTTGAATAAAAGGCTGTAATTGAAAAAACTTTTAAAAAAGCCTATTTACTGTATAAGAAAAGTTTTTCATAAATGTGTATTATCAATATAGTTATAGATCTGAGATTGGCCTTTTAATAGAAAACTAACATAGAAATTGCAAGCCACAGAAAAATGTGGAAACATCCATGTTTAGAGTAACAACAAGGATGTAGACATGAATCAGAAAACAAGCAGATATCAGTAGCATCTTTAAAGAAGGATTCTGAAATGCAACGTGCATATATATAAAACCAAAACTGTCTAACACTATACTAGCAAAAATAAAAATGCAAAACCATAAAACAATACAATACTAGATTAAATTCAAAATTTTACCAAAATCCTTACACGACCATGGTTTCATCTACTACAAAGGTCTATTTGTAATAGATGAAACCATGGTTGTGTAAGGATTTTGGTAAAATTTTGAATTTAATCTAGTATTGTATTGTTTTATGGTTTTGCATTTATATATATATATATATATATATAGAGAGAGAGAGAGAGAGAGAGATAGTAGATGGATAATTGTAGTCCTGAATTGGATCCTAAGAGATTCTATGAGATGAATAAATAAGATAAAAAAGTTTGCTGGAGTTGTGAGAAGAAGAGAATCTGGAGATCTCTTTCTTATAAAATAAGAAATCAGGCCGCTAGCTTATAGAAAGTGTTTTTATTTTAAATTTAATTAAGCTTGAGTTTACCAACTCCTTTAAAAGTAATTACTAATCTTATAATGGTTAATAGAGTTATTTTAAAATTACAATCGATTGAATTATGTCATTTTAAATATGTATATTATCTTTTCTTTATTAATAGTCTTTTTTGAATTAACTCTTTTATTATTAATTTGTTTGTATTATTATTGGGTTAAAAATATTTTTCACACTACTTTTTTAATTGATTTTATTTTAAAACATTTGTTTTTCTCTTTTAAAATTAATTTTTATTTTTGTGTTCCTAAGCTGTAATTAAAGGAAGTAACACATCAGAGCTTTTTGGAGTTGTGGATTTTTTAATTTTAAAAATAAACCCGTTTTTTTCCTCTGCTGAAAAATTATTATTATATTTTTATTAGTCATTCATTGGACTATGTGATGGGATGCACCGGAGTCAGGAATCTCTCAGCAACTATGCCCAGAGAAACCTGTTAGCCACTTTAATTTCCTTTTCCACTCTCCACCCTAAGTTTTCCTATATCCTGCTCCATCCCATTTCCACAACATAATCTTGGTCAACTCCATGGTCTTTATGTCTAAATCCCCATTATCTTTTCCCAAACCCAACATAAAAACCAATAATCCACTTTCTGTATAATCACTTTGTTTATATTTATTCTTCCACAACTTCATTAATAGTAAGTACCCTTTCTGCTTTCAGGCATACAAGTGCCTAATATTTTTTATGCATTCCTTACACAACTTGCAGACTAAATCACCCACATTTTTCCATTTATGTGTATATTCCCTCATTGCTAAAGATACCATTTGAGCCTTAAACAGTAAACTACTTTCCTTGCTATTATCATAAATTAACTTGCACCCAATATTCCATTTACTTCTATATATATTTAAACTTTTTTTACTCTCCATACTATTTCTACATCTCTCTAACTCCTTATTTTTAATTTATGCATCTATTCTTCTACCCCATTCCTTACCACTATTAACCCTCAACAATTTTCCTTAACACAATCATCCCACCTTGATATAAATTCTTTATCCAAATCTTCTGCATACCGCATTATCTTTTTCACCCTTGTTGCCCACCTTTTATTCATAACCCAATTAAATACTATTTTGGCTATTCTTTCATTACCTATAAACTGTAATCTACTGAACATTTTTATTTTGCTTTTTGCATCTCTCATATAAAAACTTGACCATCTCATTTCTCTTTGAGTTGCCTCCTTTGCTGTCCACACATCACCATCTAATGTATGTCTTTCTATTTCTCTTTGTACTTTTTCTAAGTAATCTAACACCCCTTTACTAACACCCAACACATCATTACCATATTTTAACACTCCTACTGCCACTCCCTTCCATACAATTCTAGCTACATCATATTTATTATATGAGAATACTGTTAATTTCTTTATCAGTCCCTTTCTTTTCTTTGTTTCATTTATCAATTTTTTGTCCCATTTATATAAGCAATTTCTCTGGTTACTTAAGATGATCCCCAAATAGTTATATCTATTCATCACACTTAACTTTATATTCTCCGATAAAAATTCTTTGTCTTCTCTTTCTCCAGTATTAATCATTATTACTTTTGATTTTTTTCACTAAATTTAATCCCCATCTCTTTACCCACTCTTGTGCATGTCCTCAGCACAACTTCCATATCTTCCCTTCTTTTTGCACACAAAAAGACATCATCCACAAATGACTTGACAATGTATGTACTCCCTTTCCACCTATTAATAGTATCGTTACCTCTCTTCCTAGTCTTTCTATTACTCTGTCCATTTCTCTCAAATACAACACAAACAAAATAGGAGACATAGGGCATCCTTGCCTTAGTTCCACCCTATTTTTAACTTTGACTGATTCTATATTACCTAATTGATCCATATAATAATTATTTTCATATAATTTCTTTAATAATATCCACTAAAGTTCCACTCATTCCCAAATTTATTAAACTTAGCCATAATCTATTTCTATTTACTCTATCATACACATTCTCTATATCTATAAAAAACATATATAACTGTCTACCTGTATTCCTACTCATATCCATAAGTTGTGTAACTACAAATAAACTATCTCCTATATGGCTATTCAATCAAAAACCTCCTTGCATTTCTAAATTATTTTCTTCCATCCATTTTGCAACCCTTCTAGCCACCATATATGAAAAAACTCTACATAACACTGACGTTACCACTATCGGTCTGTAACTGTTTAACTTTCTATGATCCTTACCCTTTTCTTTAAGTAGTAGTCTTACTCTTGTATTAGTCCAACTACCTGGAAAACCTCTCTTCTTTGCCATCTTATTAAAACATGATAATAGTTTTAATTTTGTCCTATGTCCTAAATTCATTACCATCTCTGCTGCCCATCCATCTAAACCTCTTGCCTTACCACCTTTCAATTTCTTACCTGCCTCATTCAATTCAATTTTTGTAAACCTAATATTTCCATTATTATATGCTTTCATGTTTTCTATCATTCTGTCCTTCACATCTAACATCTTTTCTATATCCATTACACACTTATTAAAGATTACACTCTATTTTTCCATAATCTAGTAATACTATTTCTCTCTCCCCTACATTCCTTCTTTTAATGTATTTCCAAATTTTTTTACTCCCATCTCTTCCAATTTTATTGATATCCTCCAACAATTTACTATTCAATTTCATTTTCTCTCTATGATTATCTATTTTAGCTAATTTCTTTTTTCTAAGTACTTTTCCCATTTAGCATTAACATCTGTTTAACTTTCTTTGTTCTTAAGAGCACATTTATATTTTCTGCATGCTCTCTCTCTTTTACACTTTTAATAACTCTCACTTTCCTATTACTTTTATTCTTCTGAATATTCTCACCTAAAATCTTATTTGCCACTTTTTCTATTTCACCACACTGGTCCTTATACTCACCCCCAACCAACTCTTCCATGGTTTCTTCAACTTTTATTTTATACTCTTCTAACTTATTCTTATCATTCACTTTCCAAACACATCTTCACTATCCTATCTACTTTTATTACTATTTTCCATCACATTACTAACCATTTTAAAAATGGATAGAAACCAGTCTCTACCTTGAGTGAGAGTGGTGTAATGAAAATTACACTACAGAAATATTGGACATCTACAATTATGCATATATTTAAATGCCTTTTCTATAATGTATACATTTATTTTATTAATAACAATAAATATACTTTAAAATGTAGAATATGTTTATATTTATATCAGCACAAAATTTTATTTAAAAATAATTAAGAAAATAAAATCAATGCAATACTTTGTAATTTTGTGTTGTTAACTGATGTTTTTGAAGTAGTGATTTTTGGAGTAATCTATCAAAGGATAATGTAAAATTTTTAATCAGTATATAAATTAAACTAGTGTCTAACAGATACCATCATAACACTGGCAAAGATATATTTTCCTATCGGATACCATCATAACACTAGCAAGGATGTATTTTCCAATCCATTATCATTCAAATGCAATTCAAAATTATGTCATCTGAATTTTTCATATCTGTCAAATCATGTTTAAGTGTAATATTTGTTTGGACTGTACAATATATTATTTTAGCAGTAGAGAAGAATAATTTTCATCTGAGAAGACACTTTTGGTTACCTTTAATTAGTGGAAAGTTCATTAAATAGATTCATTACTGAATAAGTTGTATCTGTTGCTATTTTCATCATATTTAATAGTAATTGATATAATATCTTCAGTACAACTAAGAGATACTTAAATAAATTAAGAATTTTTTTTCCTAACTCATCTCTTTTGACTACTTGAATACATTAGAAATATTAAATTTTATTTTTGTTCCCAACTAATTGTTTCCTGAGACAACAGAATAGTAGATGAAAAGAGTGAATGATACAAGACCCCATATCTAATCAAATATTTATCCCAGTGAATGGTATGTTAATGATCACATCATTATATTAGAAATCAAATATGTCTTTTTGCATGGATTATTACTAAAATATACATCTACATGAATAATCATCTGGTTATTCTCTTACATAGTGTCATGTCAGTTGCCTTTCACTTGTCCCAATACACATAATTTGCAGTAGTTTTAACCAACTTCCACACACATCACTTTACTTTAACTCAAGTTTTTAATTAAAGGTATATCAACTATGATCTAATACTGATGTACGCCCTGAACAATTATCTCAAAAAAAAAATGTCTACAATCCAATTACTCAATCATGATCATTTGTCCATTGGGGTTGAGGTTTCTCCAAAGATTACAAGGCTTTTCAAAATCTACAAGATAAGATGAGCTTGTTCTTACTCCAAAATAAGATAATGACTCAACCACAAGGGACAACTTGAAAGGCTTCCAACATTCAATCATTAAAATGTCAATGACCTATAACATATCTTTAGCTTTTGGCAACTATCATTGCTTTCTAAAGGTTATTGTAAGGGGCAAAAGAAGGTGGAAAAGTATGCTATTGAAATATCCAATTTATAAAAAATTGAGAAAAAAAATTTAAATTAATTTCTGAATCAACTGAACTATCTTAATCCACACTTTCATTTGACTAGATTTGTACACTTTGCTGTGCATAATATTCTTTACACCCAGGAGTAGATGCACAGTCAATTACAATAACTTTTTTTTAAAATCAGACAGTGGATATTAGTTATTGACCCAATTTACTATTTACCATTAATAAATATATAGATCTAGTCATTATATGTAAATAATATTAAATCATGTGATAATGTGATTTATATTTGTGAAGCATTTAGCTTTGTGCAAAGTCAAGTTTATTACCTAAATAGTAATTGTTTAATGGGGTTTGGAAATATTCATCATCATCATTATTATTTCCACCATTATTAATCCACTGCAGGTTGAAGATCTCACTGAGTTTAATCCAGTTTTTCATTTCTAGCCTGTCTTCTTCACATCATCATGGCAAGCTTTTTTATTTCACCCCATCCATCTTATACGGTCTTTTTCTAGAACTTTTACAATCTCTTGGAATTCAGTTTAAGATTTCAATTGATCATTTATTGTCATTTCTTATAGTAATATGCCCATTCCAACTCCACTTCAACCTCAAAGAGTCTTTCACTGATGTCAATAATAATTATTTGTTTTTTCAATCACTTTTTTTCTGTTAAATGTCCAAGTCTCATATACATAAGTAAGAACTTGTTAAATATATTTATTAAAAACTTTTTTCCAAACACCTAATCATATTTCCTTTTATTTTTAAGTTACTTTAACTAAAAATATTCAATTCAAGTTTAATTATATGATTAATTTCATCCATTATGTTACCATCTCTACTTATAATTCACCATTTTTAATCTTTATTTTCTTCTTTTAAGAAAATCCATATAACATCACTTTAATCTTTGTAGCATTTGTCTTTAGTCCTACTTTTTAATTTCCATCTGTTAACTCTTGCAACATTTCTTGAAACTCTGAAGCATTTCTACAAAGACAATAACATCATCTGCAAAGTCTATATGGCTTAAATAATCTCCACTTTTAATCACTTAGCTTTTTATTTTAGTCCATAAAATATTACTTTTAAAATTGCTGTACAAAGTTTTGGAAATATGGAGTTAACTTATTGTACCAATTCTAAATGTTAATCTGCTTAGTATAACTATGTAAATTAAAAATGGCCATTGCATTTTTATAAATATCCTTGGTTAATATCTTGATGATTCAATGTTATAATCATTGAAGAGATAATTATAAAATAAAATGCCTTTTCATAACCCACAAATCCAAAGTAGAATGGAACTCATATTCATTGGTCCTTTCTACAATTTCTCTCAATACTTGGATCTGATCCACTATGCTAAAACCACATTTAAATCCATTTTGTTCTTTTGTTTGGTTAAAATCAAAATTTTCTGTAGATAAGTAATTATATTGATAATTTTTTTTATAGAAGTTATAAAAGATAGATAGGTCCATAATTTCTACTGTATTTTTTATCATCTTTTTTAAATATCAAAATCATCTGACATATCTTTATCATTTAGACATTCGGAAGTATTAAATTAGAATTATTCCATAATTAGATTATAACATTAACTAATTAGAAGATTGAATAACTAATTTAACAGGTTGTACAAATTACTGACAATCTATCCAGAGACTATGATGAATAACTTAGCAATGCCGATTCTATATTTGGGACTACTTTTTCATTGAGGACCTTTTTAAATGAACTCGTGTTTTGAGCTAACCATCAGGAAATAGATCATAGATACAGAACACTATTTTTGTCTTCAAATTACTTCCAATCTTAATATTACTTTGAATGAAAGCTTAATTACAAATTTTACTATTAAATATATATTGGACAGTTAACCAAAAAAAATTCAAAGATCTCTGACCCTTGATGAAGAACAGAAAGATACATGATTAAGAGTAACAAGAAGAGATCAGAAACAAAATGCATTGGTAAGTGTTAAACAGGTATCACTGACTTCATTGAAAAGATTAAGAAATTTAAATAGAGATGTCTTGGGCAGACTGTTAGAAGTGATGACAATAGATGGACAGTTGAAATCATAAACTGGATTCCAGGAGAGTATACAAGATCTAGAAGGTGACCTTATATGGATGGATGGATGAAATAAGAAAATTTGGTAGTATATTGTGAAGAAGAGAGACTAAAGATCAGAGAAAAGGGATTAAACTTGGAGAGGTCTTCATCCTGCTGTGGATCAGTAGTGGTCCAAAATGATGATGGTGATGATTTAGAAATTTCGATTTATACATATTACTGCTCCTTATTTAAGCAATCTTTACAATTGTTTTTTTAAACATTACAATTTTTAAACATCAATTAAGAATTTTTTTACATTTTTAAATATGGGTTAGTATTAAATCGCATGAATTTTTTTTAAATTTAAGAACAGTATTGTAAAATCTTACAAATGTTATAACAGGAAAAACTATCCATACAGTAGGGCCATTCAGTGCAAGTCAGTAATCGATGGATGCTAGAAGGCCTGTGCATAAAATCCCTATCTGGTGCCTACTCATCCAATATCCCCAGACTAGTTTCTAGCTTGTGGCTTTCATCATTGGGGAGCCTTGAATCTGAGAGCACTGCACCTAGATCTTAGGATCTAATGGAACCCTCCAACAGTCATCCTTTATCTCTACTTAATTACTCTGACTTACACTGAGTGGCACTATTGTATGGAGAGTTTTGCCTGTTTAAACAGCTTGAGCAAGCGTAAGAAATGGTGTTCATGTGATGTTTAGTGGTTTAATACCAATCCTCCCTAATAGGATTATGATGGCTTTGGTTATTAAAGAACAAAAGACACCAAAATATGTGGGTACTGAACTGAGTTCAGACCTATATGACTGTATAAGCTAATGAGCGTGGATTGAAAATATTATGTTTTCAATTTTAGACTCATAGTTTTGTAGTTAAGTAGAGATAAGGGGTGGCTGCTTGAGGGTTGCATTAGATCCTAAGATCTAGGTACAGTGCTCTCAGATCCAAGGCTCCTCACTGATGAAAGCCACAAGCTACAAACTTGTCTGGGGGTATTAGATGAGTACCATTAGATAGGGATTTATGCACAAGCTTTCTAGCATCCATTGATTATTCTGGCTTGCACTGGTGGCACTATGGTATGGAGAGTTTTGCTTGTTTTAACAGCTTGAGCAAGCATAAGAAATGATGATGATCAAGTGATGTTTAGTGGTTTCTTAAAAAGGTTAATACTTAAGCTACTATTTATTAATCTCTTTTTTTAGGCATTAGATGTTAAATATAATAACAAATTTAGACATTGAATGGTGTGTAAAAATGAAATTATTTATTTCAAATATTCCCAATAATAACATACTTTGTATATTTAAATAGGGGGTTGGTCTTTTCAAAAGTTATAGGAAATGAATTCTTACTGGCTTTACTTTGGCAAATAAAATTTATGTCAAAATTATGTTATTGTGAATATTTGAAGTGCAAGTTGTTGGCATCTGAATTTATTATTATATTTAACATCTAATGGCTATCTTAAATTAATAACTCCATGGATGTTAAAAATTTGTGAAACATTACTATGTTGTCCTTACATAAGATTCTTCCATATGATTTAATAGTATATTTTCAATTACTTATCTTACTTGATTACATAATAATAGTAACAATTAACGGCATTTATGATATTACATCCAACTATCATTACTAGGTCACCATTATCATACAAGTGGGTGAGGGCAACTTATATACCCATAAATCTTTATGGGTAAATATTACACTACTAGGCACACAAATAACTATTAATTATAGAATGTTAATTTATTTAAGTGTATTTCATTGTTAATTGCATATATCATTAAGGTTTTTCATGAGACACATATATAGCAAGATACGATCAGGTTTTCTGAGGTTGATCATTGTGATATATGGAATTTAAGGGAGGAATGCATTGATTAAAATTTGAATAATCTAATATTATTGCATATATTTCTATATCATAAATTATTTCTTATATATATATAAAATCTGATTTTTTCACAAAAATAAGTAATTCACAAATATAGACCAAATGATATTGGCTTAAGCTTATCTATACCAGAATCTTTACTTTGTGTCAAGGCAATCTCTATAAAGAAAAGTATGGTATCCATTGAGTTTGCCTTGACAAAATCATGATAAAAGCCTATGTTTATCTATACCAGGAATCTTCCATCTGTTGTAAAGACAATCTCTATAAGTAAAAAATGGTACAGTTTTGTTGACACCAGACTGCTTTTACAACAAATTTAAGATTGCCATTGTAGGTAAGCATGGGCTGTTATCATGTGATTTATATGTAATTAAAAACATTTTGAAATATTTATAAACAAATCTGGAGAGATGTGTTTTGATCACCATGCATGAAACAACGATGAAAAAATTGACAAATGGCTCCACAGTATATTTACATTGGCAGGAAGAATTTTTATCAGTTACTATAAAACATTGTCAGCTATCTTCCCAAATATAACAACCACTTATAGATAGATATAAATAATGGTGAATTGACTGAATTAATCTTAAAGCACAAATATTTGTGATAGTGAATATTTTCTATAAGTCAGCTTATTTTAATAGGATTATATATTAATCACAGTGAAGTCAGAGATTTATTTTATTAACCATAATCAAGAAATCTATGGTGGGTATGTATTATGTTCTTTTCCCAAATTCAGGTTAGATATTTCTGACAGTGAGATTTTTAATCCAGGCATCTTGATTAATAGGGACAGTTTTTTACTTCCATGATTATAATTATACTTGTCTCTCAAATCTATAGCTACATCATAAAGTTCCATGTGTCATAGTGATAGTTTTATGATATTTTGTAATTTAAAAGTCATCATTAAGCATCATGACATTCATAATTTTACTTTCCAATGTGTGGTTATGGGAATGCTTTATGAAAATGTCATTTACAAAATATCTTATGTAAAATTATAATGATGTTTTTAAATGCTTTATTTGAATTAAACCTTGTAATTGATTTTTGCATCTATTTTTTTCCAAATTTTGTATATGCAAGGGGGACCCCAAAGTAACTACAATTATAAATAAAAAATTAGTATATTTATTTTTATGTTTTGCAAAGTGAATTCTTTAAAAGGTATAGTTTATTTAATGAGCACTGGTTTTAACATATTTGTCACTTTTTGAAGTAATTTGGAAACACCTGCAAAGTGATGCATTTTAATGCCTCTGTAATTTCCTCTCCCATTTCTAAGTCTGCAAAAAAAAAAAAAGACATTTTTTCATTCAAGAGATTAAAAAAAAAATTGCATGAAGCGAGATCGAGTGAATATGGCTGATAGATAAGCTGGGTCATGCTGAATTTAATTAGAGAGTGCTTCACACTCAAGTCTTTCCAAAATGATACTTTGTTGGGGTAGCTTGCACTGTTTTCTTTGCTACAAAATGGGATGATTACATTTTACCACATCATGTAAATGTTTCAAAACTTGCAGCTAAAATACCTGTTCATTACAAACTAAATTTGAGAGAAAAATGCCATTTGTGTCAAAATAAAAATCAGCATTCTTTTGACTTTGGATTTCACTTGCAGCACTTTTTAGGAATGTGGTAAATTTAACATTTCAATTAAACCACTCATAAACTTGTGTTTTTACAAGTTCATCTTGCTTCATAATCTGTTTCAAGCATTACAACTTTTTCCCTTACTGTTTTCTGTAAACCAAAACAGAATTTCACATGTTCAAACAATTTCAGCCATTATAAAAAAATTGACAAATACACAAAGCGTTCTTACAAAAAAAAAGTTCTATGTGGCACAATGATTTCACATTGTGATATCATTTTGCAGATTGATGCCAAAGGGTTTCTGCAATTGTGATATCATTTTGCAGATTGATACCAAGGGGTTTCTGCAAGAAGTATCTAATAGCAAAAAAATGTTACAACTGACATGCAAACCAGAGAACAATTTGGTTATTTTTGGGTCTCCCCTTATATATTAATGATCGATGTTACTGCAAAAATTCAGGATTATGCAACATATTGTCCAGAGTATTACTGTTAATGGGATGAATTTCAACTGTGTTGATATCAGTTCATTAAGTTTTTAGTGATGTAATACACTTTCACTGAATGTCATAACTAATTCACTAAAAAGTGTTTATAGTTAAAGAAGGCTGAAATCTTGCTTTCTCTTGATTATTTAACTAAAACTGTGCTACTATCACTCTGGCTTTTTGTCTCCTATATATGGAAATCAACAACTATACCAAATATAGAGGATATTTCATATTTAACATTATTTTTTAGGGTTTATCATGATATACAAAAATGAAAGCATTTGATAATCAGAGATATATTGCCTGTTGAAATTTCCTAGTTTTATTGAGAATAATGTTCAGCTTGGTTATCTGATCTCATATTCCTTCTTGTAGTCTTAATACCTGCCTGTTTAAAACTAAAGCTATTGATCTACTGACTGAGAATTCCTTTTTTTTATATGGAAACAAATATTGCTGCAATCCAACAGCCAAAGATCAATCCATGCAATCTATTTATAATTTCTTTTTTCTTAAATAATTCTGCCAGTATGTCAGCTGGTTTTGATAATCTTCCATTGACAGATCTTGATATGGCACTTACTACTACTTCATTTTTTAATAGCAGTCATTTACATTCTGCAATTGGTATTTCAAATATTATGTCACCTTTATACATGTTTTTACAAATCTATCCATCAACTAATCACATTTTCTGGAATCTACCAGAAGACCATCAGATTTATCTATTTATCATACTCAATCTTCATATCAATTTTCCTGTGTAAGTTTTTCTTATGATATGAAAGATTTGCTTACTACTACAACACTATTTTCCTTTTCAAGTGTCATACATAAGTTGTTTATATAATTTTGCTTGCCTCCTGTCAGTCAAATGTGTACCTCTCATTTCAACTCTACATACTTTATAGAATCACAGGTTCTAACTCTTCTTTTTTCATCAGTCATTTCCATTGTTAATCAATCAGCCATATCCTTATTTTTTTCCCCACATGCAACTTCCATCATATTGGTTACAAACATCTATCACCAAGTATATCATCTACATTCAGTCTTTTTAACATTCTCTGTCTGATATTTCATAATTTCATTTTTATGTCTGCATTCAAAAGCTGATGTATCATCGGTGTCTAGATTAGTTCCTAAATATGTTGCATTTCTACAATATTTTTTGTTCATTTCCTATTGACTATGATATAGTCAAATTTGGTTTCTAGTAAGACCATTAGACAATGTTCAATATAATTTTCTCCTGTATTGTAGAAAGTTCATATTTATAATAACTAAATTATTTGTACTGTTAACAAAGCTTTGTACCAAATGTCTAATTAATACAGATATACCAGATAATTAGAAGATTCCATAGGCATATTGGATATTCAAGAAAAAAAGAAAGCATTAGAAATTACAGACCTATAGTCTTGTGTCAGTTCTATACAGATCATTACAACTCATTTGCTGAGAACATTGGTTTCAAATTAACCAAAAGAGCCAGATAGATTTAAAAATGGTTATGATTCAATAGACCATATAGAAGTAACAGAATTTATGGAAAGTATCAATGAATATGTGTTATCATTCTCTTTGAAGATTATGAAAATTCATTTGATTCTATGAACATTTTGATTCTAATTAAAGCTCTGGAACATTAAATTATAGATGTAGGATATTGACAAATTTAGAAGAACATTTTTTCAAATGAACAGCAGTGAATAGATTGTGTGATAACACTGGGAAGATTGACATTAATAAAATTGTAGGACTAAGTAATATGTCTCTAAATTTTTTTCATAGCAGTTCTATGGAAAGTATTTGGTCAATTGAAATGGCAAGTGGAAGGAATAAAAATCATTTAAATCAATTAGATTTTGCACTATTTTTTGAAAATAATTCTTCATAGCTTCAGGGAACATTACAAGAACTAACGGAGAAAAGTTAAAATATAGGATTATGATAAATACTAAAAAAGTCAAAAGAAAGTTCAATGATAAAAGAAAGAGAAAATTAAAGATTGATAACAATGAAGATAAATGAAAAATTAACGACTATAAATACCTTAGACAGAATATTAGGGCAGATGGAACAATATTTAATCATAGAATTAAATTTGGAGGAGTGCTTTTGGTTGAAGAGATACTGAAAGAAAATATGTCTTTGTTCTGAAAAGGATGGGTTTTTTTATCAGTGCTTACTTATGGATGTGAAGCTAGATCATTTAATAGAAGAGAAATATAGTTTAAATTGAAATGGAGATATGTATATTGGAAATACGTTAAAAAAAAAAAAAAACGTGTGAGAGACAAAGACGTACCACTGATTTCCAAAGAAATAAGAGACTGAAACGGAGTTGAACTGGACATAATACCCGAAAATATGATAGTAGGAAGATAATTGAAAATTTGAGCTGTGTACAAAAAAATTATAAAATAATTTAGAAAGCAACCACATATGAGATAAGAAAGTTGGCTAGAAAATAAATGTTTTAGATCGGAGGGAACTGGATTACTCTGGGAGAGATCTTCATCCTGCGGTGGATTGATAATGGTTAAAACGATATATATATATGTATCAATTATAATCACTTTCTTTATTACGATTTGATAAAAAATGAATACAGAAGAGCTTTAGGCTTTGCAACGCAATTGCAATTCGAGATATTAAAAAGCGCGTTTACCTTTAGCGTTAATACGATCTTAACGAAAGCAGCTTTACGTATTTTTCTAAAAAGATACAATTTTATATGAGTACTTATTTATTTTTCCAAGAGTTATAAAGAAGATACAGAACTCTAGAGAATTTGAAAAGCAGCAGCGCCTGTAATTTTTGGCAATATCGTCTTAATTAACCCCTATTACTATTACAAATGATTTGGTTAAATATATCAGCTATTATTTTAATAGTTCATACAAAGTAAATTAATGTTTCACATAATGTGAATTTCAGTTTTCGTGTCTGAGATTATATTATATACACAATATCAATTTGTTTATTGTCACAAACCTAAGGATTGTTCAATCTTCGCATTTATCTTTTCTCTGGTCAGTACTTCGCTTACTAATTATCTACTTTACCGCCTGCATATATATAATTGTAATTTCTCCAATTAATCAAAACGGAGATTTTCATATACATGTGTGTGCATGTATATAAAGATCTGCATGTGTTTAAACGTACTCATAGATATATAAAGGTAGATTGTTTTTTTAGCTTGACATTTTTTTGCTCTGTACATGCACACACATAGCTAAACTAGCTGTGAACCTGGCCATCAATTAATGTTAATGCCTATAATATATATATATATTGGCAATTTTATTTATTATAATGGTAATATATATTTAGTCGAAAAATAAACATTTGCAAACATAGATTAAGTGTATTTAACAAACTGAAAAATAATATTACATGTTAAAATATCACTCATGTTTTCACGTGGAATTATTGGAATGTATAGAGATACAGTCTGGAAGTCTAATCTTGGGCGTAAAGAGCAAAACAAGAAAATGAACTGGTCTGTAAGTTTGTCAGAATCACAACATGTCTTAAGGTTAAAGATTAATGTTTTGCAATGTTATACTATTTTCACAATCTTTATCATGAACTATCACCAGTCCACTGCAGGATGAAGGTCTCTTCCAAGTTCAATCCATCTCCGATCTGTAGTCTCTCTTCATTACATCACTACACACAAGCATTAAAGTAAGATGAATTGAACTAAGTTTAGGTCTTCATGCTTCTGTCGTTCTTTTCAGCATTTCTTTTCATTTTTGTTATGTGTAGAGTTGTAAGTTAGATTGTTACAGAGGGCTATTTTGAATGCCTTCAAACCCATAATATATATATTTTTGAAAACATTACTAAAAACTGCAATAAGATAGTGATGGGATCGAAAAATAAAATTTATCATTGTAATTATATTCCCTCTTTCTTTACAAGATGTGGTCTTTGCCCTTTATTTATTCTTCCAAATAGACATCTTTACTATTATGCGAAATGTGTTGAGATCATTACTATTACTATTAATACAAATAACACTAAAGCATTTAGTTTCGATTTGGGCAGAGATACTGAAAACAACTTATAGTTAAACTGTGTCAATGGTATGATAACATTTGTATTGGTGCAACACTCACTTTGAGAAACATCTTTTTCTTGGTGTGTTAATAGATTCACGTTTACCTTGGAAAAGTCATTTCAATGTTCTCCCTTCTCTTATGCACTTAAAATATGGGGAGAATCAAGTAGAGATGTGACTCCACTTTACCTTTGCAGAATCATACTTTATATATTATATTAGGCAGAAGAAAATTAGATACAGTAAAAGAATTTGTTTCTCAAAATGGGGTATTTATTCAATATGTCAACTTTATCTCCCTAGAATAATTAATTTTAGAAACATACACTGATTGCATGTCAAAATGTATTCCATTTATCACTTCTCATACTATTCTACATCTCTCTCACTATACATAAGTGAATAATTTGCCTGCAATCCAAGCGAGAATGTGTCTTAGCCATTATTTACTGAATGTAGTAACATGTCATTTTGAATTGACCCCATTAAAGGACATCAGAAGAATTTAATTTTAACCAAAACTGATGATGTTTTTGATGTTATTAACACTGTATCATTAATAATTATTTTTCTGCTAAATTCATGTAGCAATTTTTCTATTTTTGCCAAGAAACTTTACTGCTGCCATTAAAACTAACATTTTTGTGAAACTTTATCTAATGAATATTTCTGTTATTAAAATAAATAAATAAATTTAGAGAAACGTTAATGCTTTTTTCTAAAGTTTTCAATTTTTATGAAATGTATAGTTGATATGGATTGATAAAAATTTTTTTAGGATCCACTTGGTTAATATTCCTAATCTCCTGGACTTTCATTCTGCGATAGAGTCATACTCTGTTCTTTAGTCACCTAATATTAAGCCATACCTCCTGACTGTTCAACGTTATCTAATTACAGTGTTAATATTAAAATAATCTCTTTCAAGTTTTATATTTTTTTCACCAATATTTGATCAAAATTGTGACAAATTCTATTCATCACCGAACTTCATTTGATTTTTTTTAAAGAGATCATTTGAGGAACCAGCATTTATTAGGATCTGTCAATGCTGTAATGTAATTAGAGCAGACTCATCTTATGAGTTTGGTTGCATTTTTTTTTATGAATTCGTGATTTCAATATGGTTTAATGTAAATGGTAGAATATCAGACTTGGGAGTGGAAGTCCTGGTGTCAATTGCAGAGCCTATAGTTCCAGCATTTACATTTTTGATGAAATCTTAGTGTATTAAAGGCATTCAGTGATTTAGTGCAATGATACAAGACAGACTGAGAGGATAAGGTCTTCAGATTGATGGATTCCAGTTTTGGCACTGTCGGCACTTGAATGAACTTCTTAGAATAAAACCATTAATTTATTATTATTAGTGCCTATGGAGAATAGAAATTAATTTTACTCATCATTTATCTTATTCAGTACCTATTATTTTTGCTTTCTCTTTTTTCTTTTTTAAAATATTATTAAAATGTTCATTTCATTTTTTTTCCATTATGAATGAGAGTTTAGAATTACATCTCTTTCTCCTTGTTCTCTCCATTTTAATAGAAGCATTCAAGTTTTAACTTCCTCCTGTGTTTTCTGAAAGAACATCTGCTTTCAATCTAATAGTAACACTGATGCATCATGGTTAAAGCTGATATGCAGCTTTACTTGAGGTCAGATCTTTTTGTCATCTCTAATCTTCTGTCTGGATTTGTTTGATTACTTTGTAAAACTGATTATTGTTGTTAATTATTCTCCTTCACCATACTCTATTTAAATTATTATTTCCTCTTCTTTTTATCTATTTTTCTAATTTTTGGGGCATACTTAGCTCTCTTATTTTTTTTTTAACAATTTCATTTTGATTTTATTTTAAAACTTTGTAATCTTTCTCTTTGACATTATTTACAATTTCCACATTCTTTATTTTAACCTTCATTTGTTTACTTAAATCATTTAGTCAAGAGCAGTTGTTGTTACTCTTTTGTGGGACCATCTACTGTAGACCTGGGTAATTAATGGACACCAGATAGTATAAAATCCTCACTCCAGTTTGGATAATTTCTAGCTTTTGCCTTCATCTCTGAAGACTAGGATTCAGAATTGGAACTTTTGCATTTATGCATCTAGAAGCTATCATTTACTCCTTTAAACAACCTGAAATTAAAAAACAAAAAACAAAACAAGATTTCAAACCCAGATTATCTCACTTTGATAACTATATAGATTTGATACCAGGCCAGTTTGTATGTATTTTTGCCAATTCTGTAAAAACTATAAATCATTTATACCATTTAACTAGGAAGGTTAATAATAACAGCAACATCACATGATCTGGAATTATCTCCATTGTATTCTTGTATCTTGTTGGCATTAACCTTTTTAACCAAAGGGTAAAAGGAGCCTAAAGTTGTTATAGAATTGACATCTCAAAAAGTATTTGGAAACTAAGTTGGTATCAGATTTACATAACTCAGCAAGTGAAATAGCCTGGATTTGAAACCTTAATGTTTTTTTAAATGTCATGTTATTAACTTAGTAGTATAAAAGATAGTTACTAAATACATAGCATTAGATCCATCTCTGAATCCTGGATTTGATTGATGAAAAGCAAAAGCTAGAAACTGATCTGAGATGGAAATTTTATAAAACTATACCATTTGGTTTTTTGTGATTACTCAAGCTTGCAGTATATAGTTCTAAGGAAGGGTGAGGATAACTTGCGCTTAGAAGTATAGGAGAGGGTCACGTGATGATATCACTTAACGATATTGAAAATCCAGTAATTAAGTAGTCTTTCAAAATGATAGCCGTTTTTAATCATTATAATTGTCTTACAATTATTTTTTTAAAATTGTATGTCCAGAAACAATACAATTCTTTAATTGAATAGTCTCCCAGTAGTTCCGTGGAATCTTAAAATTCCCTTGATAAAATTTGGGCTCTCTATTAAAATTTGCTTTACAAATTAGAATTATTGGTTTAAAACATTTATGAAATTTTTTGACTTTATATTAGCCACAAAATCAAATTACAGATTTAAGTTGAATGCCGTTCCTTATATTAGAATTCGGCTGTCGCAATTGAAATAAATTTTAAGAGTACTGTATCAAAAGAAAAGATTTACTTTTCTCCACTATTAAACTTTATATATATTGTTTGTTTAAAATCACTAAAAATTATGACAGTTCCAAGTATTTTTGGAAAAGTTAAAAGAGTTCCTTAATTAATATAAGCTGGAAATGAGTACGATTTGATTTTCTGGAGAGAGGTGACATAGCTCCAAAGCATAGAGAAAGAGATCCCCACACAAATAGATTTAATAATTTTACATTAACTTTTTTCCATCTTATTGGATTTTATTGTCATTCTTTTTGTTTTTGTCTATGTGACCATTTTTTTCTAAGTAGATAATTAAATTCTGTTCTGAATATGGCAATGAAGCAACAGATTCCTAAGAAATATTGATATGGTGGGGTGTAATTCATTTAAGATGGAAATTATGTGTGACTATAGAATTCCAATTTTTTTTAGAAGTTCCTGGGACTACTTTTAATACTTAAACTTCAAAGAACAATAAAGTCAATCGATCATTTATTTTATTTTAGTTACAACACATTTTATGGTTCAGAACCAGTTGGTAGAATAATTTATCCTAAAAAGAATCAGAATCTTTCAACTCTTTTCGTAAAAGGATATGGTATTGCTTCAATCTATCCCATCTTCAATATCTTTGGCCAAGATTCTTCTTTCTTCTCTTTATTTCTGAAATTAGTTTGATATAGTAGAAATTAAATTTCTCTTAATTTTATTTTTAATTTGCACAAAAAAATTCTCATGCATTGATTTACACTTTTAATCATGAAAACTCATCTCCAAAATCCTTCAACCCTTTGGAATTAGACACGAATGAAGTCTATTAAGTACACATAATGAAGACTTTCATCTTCTTTTTTTTTTTAAAAAAAAAATCCAATGAGTATATAGGTAAAGAAATTAAATGGGCAAAATATATTATGATAGAAATAACTTCATATTAAAAGGAAATGTGTTTGAAAAGGCAAGTTTTTTAATAGATGTATTTTACCTGTTCTTACTTATTGAACTGAAATTTGGACTTTTAGCAAAAGAATAATAGAGTCTTCAATTTCTCAATACAGTATGAAGAGATATACGTAGGAGCAACAAGAAGAGACTGAAAACAGAATACATGAATGAGAGAACAAAAAGGTATCATTGACACTATTGAAAAAATTTAATAGACTAAAATGGAGCTGGGAAGGACAAGAAATGATAATAGATAAGCAGTTGAAGTTTCAAGTTGGGTTCCAAGAGCGTTAAAAGACCTAGAAAGAGACCATGTGTGAAGTAGATGGATGAAATAATGTCATTTTCTTGTGCAATGTGAAGAAGAGAGACTGTGGATTAGAAAAACTGGATTAAATTTGATGAACCTTATCCTGAAGTGGTTAAAAATGATGATAACAATAATGATTGCTTCATTATTTAGGAAATTAGTAAAAACTGTTGAGAAACACGATATTCTGAATACAGTAACTGAGAAATATTATTCATAATGGGCTTTTCTGTAACAAATATTTATTTTATATCTTTATTGAAGCCTGTCCATTAAAATATGAGGTTTGGCTATCTTAATATATATCTGAGCACTTATAGCATATATGTGTAGAGATGGTAATCTGGACCAACTGATGATTGCTGGTTTAGCATGAAATACGTATATTGGTGGATTATTTATCTTTTCAACATATGTGTGTTCAAGTGTATCAGTGTTATGAGATAGAGTGGAGATTGGTGGGTTGTGTGAAAGTCTGTGCTCATATACCCTATATATTTTATATCTTTTTAAAAAATGTTGCATTTTTTTTATATTTTAATATTCTGTATGTTATTGATTTTAATAACTTCCGCAAACAGATGCAAAGAATAAATCTCCATTTTAATTAAAGAATGGTCTATCTATTAATTAATTTTCATTATTAAAAAAAAATCTAATAAAACAAAATGTCTTTTTTTATTACATCATATGATCTGACTATGTGATTTAATGCAGTGGTAGAGCAGTTAACTCATGGTCCATGGATCATGGCCCAATTCATTACTTCTGGTGCTCTCCCGAGCACTCTTTTTGATTTATTATTTTTTAGTTTGCAATTAAACATTCTAATATTTTTGATGCTATCAGTAAATATCGGCTAAATTTTAAAGTATTTTAAATTCTAATTGTCTTTAATGTGAAATACAATTTTTATCGAAGAAAGATGGTGGTTAAAATGCGTTACATGATGTAACATCTTTTTATCATCATCAACTGATAAACTATTCATAATTCTAAAATAAATGGATTTGGACATGATTACTTTTTTTTTGTAATTTTCTTTATTCATTTGTTAATATATGCAGTGTGTGTTTGATATTAAAATTAATAGAAAGCTTATCCATATTTGTGTTGCTTCTTTATTTTGGTTTGTCTGCAGAGTGTAGAAAAGGGAGGTGTTTTATATATTTCATTTTAATTTGTCAATTTTAGCTACTTTTGGATAGAAATTCTTCATCAGGGAGGAGGTATTTGAGTTATTTTGATGATATGACATAATTTCAAAACAGAGGATAATTAATTTGATAAATAGAAGCTCTCGTATAATGTTCTTTTTGCTTTTTGGTTTATATAAATTCCTGCCATTGTTAACTTTTTAACATATACCATTAAGGGTTTTCTGTTTTTGTTGCCTAATTCGAGTTTCATAGTGTTGTCTTGTTTTTTTTTAGAGGAATTTGTTTCATTTTTAATTTTTTGATTTGTTTGCCTTAAGTGTTAAAATTTTTGTGAGGGGATTTGAGGATTTGTTGTATTTGCTACCCTAGGCATATTAATTATCCATTTCTTGCCACAGGTGTTTTAATTTTCCATTGATTTCAGCGGTTCATTTTTAATGTATTTTTACCGATTTATGTATTATTTCACTTGATTTTATATTTGCCCTAGGCTAAATTTTTTACTTGATTTTTACTTACTTTTGATATCTTGCCTTAGGCAATTTAATTTTAATGGTTATTTTGTGTTTTTTTTTTTTTACCGATTTTATGTGTGTGTACTTTTTTAAAATTTACATATTATTTCACTTGTGTGTGTGTATACTTTTTTAAAATTTTGCGTATTATTTTTACTTGATTTTTTTTTTGGCCTTAGGCTAAATTTTTTACTTGATTTTTTACTTACTTTTGATATTTTGCCTTAGGCAATTTAATTTTATTTTCCCATCCATTTCAGTGATTTTTGTATAGAAATTTATCACTTGCAGGCTTCTTGGTGGTTCTGCAGCATCACCTGGTGGCCACAGTATGCATCACCGAACACTACCTAAATTTATAATTTTTAAAAAATCTAATTTTTAAATACATACACACTGTAATATACATAAACTGATAATATATCACAATCTGTTCTCACATATATATGTGCGCTGATATACATATAATGATGTTTGTGGTAAAGTTAGCATGGATAGAATTATGGGGTAAAACAGGTGAAATGTAAAGTCTATAAGAATATACCATTTCATATCCCCAAACTTATAAAAAAAAATAAAGAAAGAAAAATAAAATGAATTTACTTATAACTGATATGCAACCATGAATCTGAATTAGTGCAGATAAATTTAAAATTTCAATTTTAGTCTTGCCTGTCTACTTTATTAGTCATAAAAGATGCTGTATTACAGTCAACCCCATTACTACTATTATCATACAAAGTTACTATTCTACTTTAAAACACTATATGGAAAACACACACACACATATATATATTCTAACCCTTAATCTCGTGCATCCTCACTCCCAGATAATATATGATATAAAATAAAACAGGTTCTAATTTAGTTAATAATTAATAAATAAAATATTCAGCATTAAAATTAAAATGTTTCACTAGCTCAAATTTAAAATACGAATAAGGTTCAGTTTATAAAAATAAATTAAATAAATATTTAATATTTTCATGAGACTTGAAGTGAAAATACAGGTGACAAGATAGATTACATTGAGCCAATATCCCACAGGATACTACCTCAATGGCATAAGAACACTATCCCCCCTTTTATTACTATTTCAAATAACAAACTCATAGTATTCTTATGACATTAATAACTTCTACTCACTAAGATTAAACTAATAATTAAATCTTAATCTTCTATTTAATAATCTAGCTCAATAAAATAATCTCGGGTTCATAAAGTTTATTCTAAGTTAATTTAAAAATACGGTAATAAAATATGAGAAGGGATTTTATGTCATAATCCACTACACTGAAACTAATAATAATAAATAACAGTAATAATATTCTTCATTGTTTAACTAATTCTGTATATCTTTTTTTTTTACTATAATTTTATTACCATAATAAAATAATGAAATAATATAATATAATCTTTTATCTTCATGAATATAATAAATACGTGGTAGCATATGATAATCTGATAAACAAAATATGTGTGGCAACTGATAGCATATAATTTAATATAATATTGTGATAACCGATTTATGACCAATAAAATAATGTAAAATTATGATTATTTAATTATAATGAATACCAATAAAATATTTAAAATTCTTAAAATAATTCTCTATTTATCTTTTGTGCAAAATTATATATTTGTTTCAATTATTATGCATATATCGTGTTTTCATGCAGCGATGTGGAGAAATAAATAACTCGGACACAAAATTTTTGAAATAACAAAATTTAACAAAGTTTATTACTAACAACAAATAAATAAACAATTTATTTACACTATTTACAGTGCATATCCTTAACTTTTTTTACTTTATAGTTTGGTCTACCGGGTTAAAAAAATAATAATTTATATTTCAATTACATCTTTATTTAGATTTAGGACAAAATTTTAAAAAAAAAAAGTTATTATTTGGTTTCTCATTATGGATAACTTATTACAAGTATATTTATCTACTTTGTTAGCAACAGCATTTTATCCTTAATATTGCTAAACTATCTTATTTAAAAAAAATTCATACCTAGAAAACATTCTATAGAAAACAAAATTTTATAATGAGTATGGATTTCTCAAAATATTAAAAAAATTTCATCTTGCAAAGTCAAAGATGTTACACAAAATATTATCCAAAATTCAGTACTAGATTTTAGTATTTATCACACAATGTTTACTAATCATAATATATTCTTCTTTAAGCCTTACTTTAGTATGATATAAGTGTAATCATTAATATATTTCTGTTAATCAATAAAACAAAAAAAAATATACTATGCATATTGTCTACATAATTTATTTTGTACTATTGTATTTTAAAATATGCAATATTTATTTTTCTCTTAAAAAATAACAATACTAAAGCATTTAAAATTATTATCACTTTAAAGAAAATATCTTTGTTTAGATACTTTATTTTAAAAAAGTTTATATTTCATTTCCGAAATAAAATTCAAAATATATTCTATGATTCTTTCTTTCCTTAGGATACTTTGGATCTTCAATTTTAAGTTATAATATTCTGCTCCTTATAAGAAAATAAACTAATCTTATACAAAAACGATAGCATAACCTAAGTTCTAAATTATTTATCATTTCTTTTAAAATATCTTACTAAACGATGCAGTTACATGAAATAAAGATAGCGAAAACAGATGCATAGGATTAAGGAAGAAAGCTAGAGTATTACTCTTAACATATCTCAAAATCATGGCACAGTGCGAAGAGGTATGGCATTTACTTGCCTAATATCCTCTAGTACAGGGACGATGTTAAAGCTATTTCTTCAGCTTTATTAGAACATCAAATATTTAAAGAAATATAAACACTGTCCAAATAAAATGTGTATCAGTCATAGGACTTTGTTAACTATGCTGACATTCACATAAAGACTAAATATTATTTCCATTCCTTATAACATCCTATTTCTTAAACATCATCTTGGTTTCCTGTTCACTAAGTACTTCCAAGCCACTATCTCAACATTATTTCTTAAGATTTTCCATATCTTACATCGATAAATAACTATCTGCATTTACAAAACAATAAATAAAATTCATTAATAATTAAACAATCTAGCTGTTCCACAAGAAAAGTCTGTCCACTTCATCATTCTATATGTCTAATCATATACAATCTACTTAGACAATATTTGAATATCCTAACATGAAAATTTTAAAAGAATCACATAATTATTTTTTATGTTAGATTATATCACTAAATAAAAAAAAAAAATCATCGTATGCATATTTTCAAATCAATCCTATCTCATAATGTTTTTTAAAATGTTATATGAAATGCGGTACATATAAGTAAAAAAAAACTTTTACACTTCATTCTTCCAATTTATGGATGATCTAAAGAAAACAAAAAAAATATACATTATAAATTATCAATAGTTATTATTATTACCAATAACCTTTATCTAGTCATCGTGTTCAGTAGGCTTCCTTTATCCACTTGAGCATTGCAGATATAAAAAAAAAAATTCATACCCATACACTTTATATTAAAATATTTTTAGCTAAATTATTAGATTGTTATATTATAAAATTTTAATATTAATAAATTAATGTTTTTATGTTTTTCCTAATCTTATATAAAAATTTAGATTTAAACTAGGTTAACAAAATAAAAGAAATCAAAACTATAGTTACATATTTTCTTGACAATAGTTCCTGATAAGTCCAAAATGCTTATTATTTTCTCTAGAGTTTTCCAAAAATGTTCTCCTCTAAGCGCGTTAAAGTTTAAAATAAAAATAATTATTAATCCATTTAGTAAAATTTATAGAAAATAATCCTTAGTTTTAGTATTTAGGACGATAATTATTAAATCATAATATTAATTAATCCCGTGAAGCTTCTTAATCTTCTCTACCAATATTCTCTGTGTATCCGATGCATCAATCCATCTAATTTAACTTTAAAAATATTTGATAAACTTTTAAGTACTATTTGTATTTCCATGGATCCATTTTTTTATTCATCTATGTGTTCACTTTTTATCTATGTTTCCTTCTTGATACATTTAAACTTTCGTTTGGTATTTTTTATAAATCTCTTTTAAAATAAAACTTCAAGTACTTTTGAACAAATCTTTTCCAAATACATTTTAAATAATTCGAAGAATGGATATTTTAATATCAAAACGCTTCTGTAACATATTTTCCTGGGTTCTTTATTTAATTATTGAAAAATATTTTTAAAAAATGTTACCTTCAGAAAGTATATAACATTTTACTCCTTTGAATATCATACTATATAAAATAATTCATGCAATATATAACTATCTTATTACCATTTAAAAATAAATCTTGGATAAACTTATAAATAATACGTTTCAATACAATTTTTTTAGACTCCCTATAATGTCCGAGCTGTGGTTTTTATGTACCAGAACAGTTCTTCGGTGAAGTATTAATAAAGCTGTATCAATAAATATTTCAAATATTTTTTCAGCATTACAACTTATATCCATTTTATTTCGTAGTACATCCATCCCTTATTGCGAAGTTTAGGTTAAATTTTTAGATAAAATATGACTGATAAAGGAACTTTAAAAAATTTAACAAAGCATGTTAAACGAAATTATTAAAATATTTTTTAGTTTACACTCTCTTTTGCAAAAATATTTTTTAAAATTATCAATTAGTTTTTTTGCAGATAAAGTTATAAGAAAGTACTAAAAAATTGACTAAAATAAAAAATTTTAAAATACTATCTTTTTGATAGTTATAATTTACCTTTCTCCGGTTTCAATACATTATTAATCTCCCCTTATACCCCCATGCAATTCATATTTATAGTCTGTAAGAATACCTATTCCTATTGGTTAATTCTTACTTTAGTTTGATAACAAATTTACATATTTTCAATTTCAAGTAGAATTTAATTTCAAAATTAGAAATTGTGACGTAATGAACTTAAAATATTATTTAAAATATTACTTATGAATAAATTATTATTTTATTAAAACTATTTAAACATTTAAAATAACTTTTAAAATAACTTTAATAACCTATTCCATTTTTTTTTTAATATTCAATTTATCTTGTTTTTATTTAAATAAAATATTTAATTTTTATTATAACTGTATTCATCTTTATGATACTATTTAAAACATTACATCATTTAAATATGCAATAACGACAGTTAACTTAATATTTATTATTATTTGCTTTTATGATAGGCAATAATTCCATCCAATTCTATAATATAACTTTTAAAATATTTTAAACTTTGTTATTATTTCAAACAAGCGTGTGTGTGAATGTATGTAATATACAAGTCACATGATTAATAACTTTGACAGACGATTTTTAATTTATTTCTCTGCCTAGATTTATAAAATTGCTACACTTACTATATTATATAAAATAATTATAAAAAATTTGGAAGAATAATTTTAAAAATATAGAATTAAATACAATCCTCACCATCATAAAGTTTATTTTTAAAATGTACGATATTAATTTTTGCTTATTAAATATGATTATAAATTTAAACATAGCATTTATTAACTATAAGTTTTAAACTATTAAAATTGAATTTATTAAATATACTTTTAATTCTTATAGCTGTGTTATTTGATATGGCCAGTTTTTACAACCATATGAAATAATATTTTAAACTTTACTTAACTATTTTTAAATGATTTTATATACTACGTATTTTCTTTAGCTTTAAATTGTACTTTAAAAATATAATCGACAAACTATAATTAATGCATTAAAAGAACATATTCTAAATTTAAAATTTTTAGTAATTGATTGTTATGAATTATTTATTACTGACCTATAGAAAAGGGCACAATATATATATATATATATAAGTAAAAAAATATACACCTAAAAAAATCAACTTAATATTTAAACTGAAATACATGTCATGCTGTTAATATTATTAAATAAATAAAAATTTGGGGATGAGATAGATCCATGAATGATTTGTGTCATCCAGTTTAAGTAAGATCTGGGATTTATTTATAAATAATTTTATTTTGCAGGCATTATCATGCCCCATGAAGGTTCTTTCATAATTTTCATACTCCTGCTCAATCCAGTCTAATTCCTTCTGGATAGGGAAATACTTATGACATCCCTAAATGTGTCTATTTCTTGGCCTCTGGGTTCAAACCCTTGGCTGGTTTCCTATCTAAAGATGTACAAGTCTTTTCTTTCAAACTGTCATCTCTATTCGGGTGCTGGTATCATCTCTTCCACTCCCCATTTTGAAGACTAGCTGTTTCCAATGAGTCATATCCTGATTTTTTTCATTTGTCTCTATTCCCTAGCTTCTATTTACCTAGGATGTACTGTCTATATTGCTTGTGCGCAGTCTTGTCTGCTAAGATCTCCCCCAGGTCAAATTTCCCCTTTAAAAACTCTGATTGGAAAGAAATTCAAAACCCCAGGGCTCTATATCCTTTATCTTCTATTTACTTTAGGATGTACTGTCAATCAATCTTATCTCCTAACCTTTTTCATCAATTTGAGCTTTTCATACATATCTCTGTCATCTACATCTACCATAAATTTTCTTTCATTTTCAAGCTATTCTCTTCACCTACCAAATCATCCCATGCATCTTGGTTCTTAATTTCCAAAATAGTCTGTTTTCTTTTATCTTCATATATATTATCCTGCTCGATCTCCCTTCCTATATCCAAGGGGTCTTGTTTTTGGTTCTCAGTCCCTTGTTGAAGTGTAGCCTCTGTCCTTCTGCTTCTCTCTCTTCTCCATCCTTTGGAGCTCTTTCTTCCATATCTAAAATATTCTGTCTGCAACTATGCTCCAGATGTAAAATGTTTTTTTCTCATATCCTCCAAATCCTAATCATTCTGTTCAGCCCTATTTCCATCTAGGCTATTTTACCATATTCCATTTCTAAAATACTTCACTGTATTTTGATTTCTAATCTCTTTTCTATAGCTAACATTCTGATTTATTATTTTTATTTCATGTAGAATCATGGCCAAAATATCATCTTCTTTTTCATCTCTCTCAGGTCTCTCTATGGAATCATTGGCTTTTCCCTATTTTCTTTCCTAACTTTTGACAGTTGCTCTGTAATTTCAAAAAACATGGCTATTTGCCACTCTCCCCATGAAAAGCCAGCTATATCCAATAAACCTATTTTATCTCCTGGTCTTTTTCTCATTAGTGCCCTACTTAATAATGACCAGTATTGATATATATATATATATGATTCCCTTTTGAAAGTTGAGTTGAAAATGATTATGAATATAATCAAAAATATTTCTTTATGAGTTTTTATTGAGTTTTTATTTATATTGTATTATAAATTGTTTACCGTTGTTTGGAATATATTAAGTTTTGTTATTATATATATATATATATAAACAAATACTATACAAATAAGAAAATAATATTTACCAAGTGTGTCTCTTCGTTTCCTGATTGAAAGCTGCATTGTTCTTACTAAATTATAGATTCATGATTGCTTTATTCTGTGTTAGGTTTTGACAAATTTTGATTTGGAGTACATGTATATATATACCTTGCCTGATTTGTCTTACTACTCTAATCCAATCCAAATTTCTTAAAATATAAAAAAAATGACAGGTCTCTTTTGGTCTTCTCCACACTCTGTCCTTGGCAAAGGTGGCTTGGGCTATTCCTCCATATAACAGCTCATCAATCTTATTTCATAGGGATCAATTTAGGGCACTAGATGGTGGTTCCTAGGTTTGGTCTTTCTATGCCAGGAGGGCTGTTCATACTGCTCACTTCCCACCCCAGCTCAGTTTGGCCTCCTGCCTTCTAGAGAACTTGGATCTAATTTTCACTCCCATTTGTCTTGTACTTCTCCTGCATTGCTTGATACAAAGTAGTCTACTGCCACTCCTCACTCCAGAAGTTTCTTAACAGGCCTTCTTTATAGCCTTCAAATGTTGCAGGGTGGTGAAATAAGGATTCCTGACATGACTGTGCATCCTCTTGTAGGTGATTGCACACAGTGGCCAGCTTGTTTGGTTTGACCATCTGGTTTATCTGGAAATATTTTTCCAGGCTATTAAAATAATCAATGGGAGCCTTCCCTGTTTGTCCCTGGAATACTCTTGTTTTTTAGGAAGTGATTGAGAAGACCATGCCTTCCTGGTTTGTAATTTATTCTCCCCAAGAACCTCCCTGACCATCTTTTTCTCTTTTTATCTCATGATCCCTAGACTCCTAGCTCAATGTCTTGCATACCATATCCCTAACTTTACATCCGTCTATTCTTGTTGCTTCTGTTGAATCTCCTGATAAGTTTTCTCATTCACCAATATCCTCAAGTCCCTGACCTCTCCTTCTAATTCATTTATAGCTTTATGAATCTCTGTTATACTTTCTTCACTTTTTTTTTCATACTCACTCACCCAAACCTCAACTTTGTCTTTCCTTGCAGTGTGTTCCTCTTTAATGGTATTGGTGATTGGTAGTACAGACATACATTGCTCAATCTTGCTGACTGTTTATCAAAGACCCTCTCTCTTACTATATTCTCTCCTAACAACTCTTCCATCTCTTTCATTTTGCCATCACAGCTTTGTTACTTTTCGACTACTTCAACCTCTTGGCCAATATCTCATTGCAGGTTCTCTTATGTTTCCTCCATAAATTGCTGCTTGAAGTTGACTTCTTCTATCTTTTTGTTGGTGCTTTGATAGAGGTCCCTGCATCTCTCCTTCATTATCTTCTCTATACTTTAAAGTCTTGCTTCCATACCTTGCGATATATCGGTCTTCATATCATTTAACTTTTATGCCACATCATTTGATATTTCATTCAACTTTTGTCCACATCATTTGATATATCACTTTTCATGTCATTCATTCTTTGTGACATATTATTTTTCATATCATTTATGTGTTATGACATATCATTGGACCTATCCTTTACCTCATTCATATTTTGTGCCAAATTATCTGATCTATCCATATTTTTGTGACAAATACTCTTTCATATCTAGTAATAGTTTTTTCATACTTTCCATGAAGCCCTCACTTTCCTATCTGGGTCTTTCTTCCTCTTGCTTATCGCTACACATTGCTATCTCACTTTCTTGCATTTCTGGCTGGCATTCCTCCACTGCTTCTCCATTTGCAGTGTCATCCTTTTCAAATATATTTTGTCCTTGTTCTATTTTTTTAGACTGATATCTTGTCAGCATGTAAGACACCCTATAGTTACTAAATAATCTTAAATTGCTTTGCCGTAATATTATATTATTAATACACTTTATTATTGCAATAACAAAAATTTTTGGGAACTACTTTTATTTATCTAGTTATGTGAATATGCAGTGCACCACACACCTAGTTTCCTCCTATTCTGATTACCATGTTTGTATTTCCTATGAACTATACACCAGCTATTTTAATCCTACCTACGTCACTGCCCTTGAACATCAAAAAGAAACAACATCAAATAAAAACACAACTTTAATATATATTCTCATATCAAATAACAAAAAAAAAAAAAAAAGAAAAAATCCCTCTCCTGAGATTACCCTTTTCTTTCTTCTCATTTTTAAATAACTATTACAAATTAACAATGGAAGTCCTCGCCCATTTTACATTCACATGCTGTTCATCTATATACATAATATCTTATCTCTTTATCCAACCAATCTATTTATTTAATTTTTAATTTACTATACACAATTTTCTCTCTTTTTAAAACTACCTTTTCCGATTTTGAGCATACAGCAGCCATATTTTTGCTATGCCGGCCATGTTGGATCAGGTCTACACATTTGTTGCCAATTACTTCCATACCAGTCAATGCCTATCCTGTGGATTCATAACATCTCCCAGAATCGAACATGAGATTACGTTATGCATCAAAATATGTACGTTATGCATCAAAATATGGCATTCTAACAAACTCAATATTAAACTCTAAAACTAATGTCTTAAAAGTCAATTAATTGTAGTTTTAAATATGAGAGATCAAACCAAAGCTGGCTATATTTCTTGATACTCTCTCTTTCCAAAACTCTATTGCCATGGTTATTGATGTCATATATTGGCTGTAGTATACTTTTGAAAAGCAGAATTTAAACCTTGCCTTTACACACCCCTTTTGGAAAGAGAACATCCTCCTAAAAGAATCTACAACTACCAACAAAACATAAAATAAAAGAGTAAAAAAAAGATATTATGACAACATAGGCTTCACTCAATTATCTCTTTATCAGAGGTAAATAGTGGATTATGCTATGTTTGAAAAATTTATATAGTCTTGTTGGAGAGAGAAAATAAAATAAAATGAAACACTTGCACACTCATGATTTAAAACAAATAGAATATTTATTTTCCCCAAATAACCCACAACCATTTACATACATGAATAAAACATTTAATTAATATAGGCATTATAATAAAGAAAATCTATGAGTAATATTGACTGAATTTACCTATGGAACTTCCCTCCCTATTTTCATCTACTACCACACATACACATAGATTAAGAATTACTTTTACTTCATATAATATCATATAGATCTCCTTTTAGTCTTCCTACCCTTTACTGACATGAGCCAACTAGCTCGAAACCATGGTTTAAAGGTTGGAGACAATTTGAGAGAGATATTGAATTCTATCTCTCTCAGTGTTTATGTAAACAAAGCTTGATAGTGGGCTATTGGTAAAGCTCTATCTAGTGATATATATATATCTTGTGCGGGACTTTTCATTTAAATCCAGACTTGGCTCTGTTTCCTTTTTTTTAATATTTTATTTCTCTATTGCTGGGTGATCAGTATCTTCTTAATTCTTTAGATAAATTTTTAAGTATAGCCTTAATAAAATGGACCCAGCAGCTTATAGCTAACAACTATCATTTGTCAGACAGTCTTCCCAGACTTGTAGTCAAGTATTTCATCAGTGCTAGGGACCAGCATGGCAAATTAAAAGAACTCAGCATAGCAATCACAATATTTCAGTAACAACATGCGAAAACCTCTTTACTTTTATCTTCTATATTATATTACATCTTCTTATCTAGAACACTCATTATAATACTAATTTGAGTACCCCCCTGTTATTATTGCATCCACCAACTCCAACAATGCACATAGCTTTTTACACCAGAGTATTTCTTATCTGTATTTTGATCTTTAATTTTTATCTTTAGTTTTCATTCAGACCACCTTGGTTGATTAAGAAATTCCATTTACATCAATTTTCAATTTTAACACAAAAGGAAAAAAGTTTTATTCACTTTCCCTTACAAAAGATTAAAATTAAAAAACAAAACAAATCCAAAACTAAAAAATCAGATTTTTTCTGCCGATATTGGCGTCTAATTACTTTATACTTTCTTGTTTTTTTAAAAATAAGACACAAAGCAGGGTGGCCATTTCCAATCGATTAGTCAAATTAACATTTTGGTCAAACAATAATAACCTGCCCCTGCCTTAACTTATTAGCAGAACAAAAATAAATGTGTTGAAATATTTACAATCAGCTTGATCATTTTCTTCTTTTATATACATATTCTAACATGTAGACAACTCAACAGAAACTCAAATTTAGAACATTTGCAATGGTTAAAAATAAAAATATATAAAAACAATACTCGTATATATATCATTATAATCCACATATAAATTGAAAATTCTTGTGTGTAGGTAAAAATGTATGTTTAATTTATTCTTATGTATAAGTAAAATATATGCCCAGACCATCATCATCATTTTACAGTATGTTTATATAATTCGTACTTGATTTATTGTTACAATGGGGATAAAATATAGCTTAATATAAAATATTCTATATATAGGTGATGAGTGATAGCTTTAGCTACAGCCACCTTGATCATGACCACTCCAAGAGTGCCTGTCACAATTTATATTGAAATGGTATTTTCTGTCTAATATCCCATTTTACTTACTATGTTTCATAGTAGTATTTATCCAGTTTAAACCCCTCCAAGTCCATGTATATTAATGTGTATATATGTATATGTATGTATATTTGCATATACCTAGGTATCTAAATGTCTGTATGTGTATTGTTATATAATGCATATACTTAGTTATAAATTTAGATAATAAATTATAAGTTAGTTGTGTAAACATTGTTGTGTGTGTATAAGTGCATCCTGCATATATATGCGAATTAAGCTGCAATGAAATCGATTTTATAAGCATTGCAACACAATTAAATTATTTTAGCTTTAATTTATTTTTATTAAAATAGAAATGTACAATTTTTTTTTATTTAGCTTAGAATTCACATATAAATTTCCCATTCTAGAGGTGACAAGATTACATATATAACAGAATGTTTACAAAACTTAAATCTTTTTTAAAAGATTGCCTGTTTTTGGAAATTATCCTGCCACATGCCCCTACTTTAATTTTGTGGGAACCAAGAGCAGATTTTAAAATAAATTTTTAAGACAAAAGAAAGTCAGCCAAGCTGCATTATTTATGAATAACTTGGGCTTTGCTTTTGTTTTTTCTAAAGTTAACAAAATTATGTTAAAACTTAAATTTAAAAACTTATAAACTGTAAACAAGTTAATGGCCATGCAAGGGGGAGTCAAGGAGTTAGTTTTAAAAAACTTCAATTTTTAATACTAAAGAGTTCACTCTTTTAAATTAATGACTCAATTGCTGCCAGGAGCTATGTTTGTTTTAATAATGGAAATGAATGGCTAGAAAGCTCAATTTTTGCCGTCTTCCTTTGGAAGACCGGTCTATTGGAATGGAAGAGTTTGAGATCAACAGCCTGTTCAGAAGACATGGAATAAGCAGCCCAGTGGAGAACCTTAGTGCCAAATGCCATGAAGGATGCTTCAGCTAGAAGATCAGTAGAATTTCTTCCCGCAGAGCTCTTAAAATAAATCTTAGTTTCTATAACTAACTATATTAATTGAATGTATAAACTTATAAACTTATAAATTTCCCAGTAATACATTTGGTTATTTAAATCTTATGTAATGAAATTAAATCTAATGATAACTGTAACAATCTGCTCTACTAAGTAAATAATAATTTAATAATTTTCCTAAACATTATGAATCAGTAATTATTCTATACTGTCCTAATCTGCAGTCATGCCTATTTTCCTTTATATTATTTGTTATTGTATTGATTTTATGGTATGCCATAATTCAAAATGAAGATTATTAATATTAGTAATATTAGAGAGATGATTAGAAGCTCTCATGTAATTGATTTACGCTGTTCTTTCACATGCACATAAATCTGTTTTGATATCTATTATATATATATATATAGTTAAGCTACTATGTTTTAGGTTACCATAATTAAGGTTTGCATGTTACTATATAATGTCTACTTAATTAATAGCAAGAATGATATTATAAGGCATATTATAAATAATTAAGTAAGTCCCCAAATATGCTTTTTCCTCCTTATTTTATAATACAAATTATTTGGATTTAATCTATAAACTAGATTACTTTAATTAACCCTTTTAGCATGTTTTATGTTTGCTAACCTATGAACTGGCGTAAAGTAGTTTTGCAGAATGAAACTATGATTTTGCGCGTTAGTAATTTTAATGTTTGATAATTTAGTAAGCATTATGAATGTGTCTTTATGAAGCACACACAAGCAATATGCCTTGCTATATATATATTTTCTTTATTAAAATGGGCTTCTGGTTTAGTGCCATCCCATTAGTATTAGTTCAGAGTGTCCAGAACTGTATTTTAAGCTGCTCTGATCACCCAAACTAAATATTCTATATATTTTGTGATAGCAAGTTGTGCAGTCCATGGGAACTGGTTATTTGGTAGTGAATTTTATGAGTAATTACACATTCGGGCTGCAATCCTTATTTAGTTTATGTAGTGTCATAGTCTCTGATGGTACCCTGCATAATCACCAAATCACCCTCCATATTATTATTCAGTTCAGCATTGATCTATACTCCTGATCTACTTTATATATAAAAACCTGCATAGATACACATTATTGCTCAATATATAATTTTAACAGATAAGTTATATTTTGTCAGTTATCATTCTTCTAAGATTTAATACATCACTAACCAAGAATAAATGGCATAGCACAATTCAGGCATAAGTATAAACCGTAGATGAAAATATCAATTTGTAATAACTTAAAATTAAATGATTTAAAGTGCATAAAAGATGAGATCTTGTATTTAACTCTGCTCATTATTGTAAAAAACACCTCCGAATGTAAATCTCAATGCACTTTTATTTTACTTATATTTTAATAATTAAAGATATTTAATTGGAATAGTGCTTATTGTGTTATTCGTAGTCCACTCGAAAATCTTATTAAAATCTAATTTCATTTTCTATTAATTATTAATATATGCATTATTTATAGTTAGCCATATGTGTGTGTGTTTAGTTCATTAAGTCTTAATTTATTCATTATTTCCAGAGCCTCATACTCCACCCTTTGCTACTTTCGACTCATGAACTAAAAGAGGATGAGTATAACCTCATATATGCCATCCATAGTGTAGTAAATCACAGAGCATTGGTGAAAGAACTGAAGTGTGATCTGATTCAAAGTCTCAACCCCTCATCTAGATCAGCTTTGGGATGATTTTCCAAAATTTTGGATTTTGTTGCGTGAATGCACAAATGTGACCATTATAATATATATGTAAAATGAAAGACATTAATATTTCTTTCCAGACTTCATTCTGATTTTAAATTTTCAAGTATTGTGGATTCTCAAATGGCACATCGAATACAAATACCTTGTAATACTTAAAATAATAATCATGCTTTTACCAAAACATCTTGTTTTTTTTTTTTTTTTACCAGAAAAGACAAAAGTGAAAATTATTACCAAGACATAATTGCTGAGGCATTTGGTCATTTTTATTATTATTGAGAGCAATGATGGTATGCAGAGGCTATTTTGAGAATAGGCCACTGTTGTCAACCAAAACATCAAAGGACTAAATGTCTCTAAGGTGTTTCTATAAAAGTATTCCACATAGTAAAAACATTATAGCAAAACTACATTATTATCAAATTTTATTTTCGACATTTCTATGTTCTTCTGTAGCATTGTTTCACTCTGTGAAAAGTTTAAATATTCAAATTTATCTTCTTTAGTAGTTTTCAAATGATCACTTGATTATTGCTGATCAGGAACTATGAATTTGTTGCTGTGGGTGTAGTATGACTTTCAGCTTTTTCGCCCAGTTTTTTTTGCAGGTTATTTTATTGGCCAAAATATATAGGATCTTATCTGTGCATTGTGTAATATTAAAATTAGGAGTTTTACTTTCTCATCGTCATTTATGGAATAATTTCAACCAATTCAAGTTTCAATTCATTTTTTCTTTTTAATAAAATGTCTTTTTGATTCATTTTTTTTTTGTATATATATATTTTGAAATTTTGTGCATCCAATCAATTCTCAGAAATTTCTTTTTTTAAAATAAATAATATGCTTTTTTTCCTGCTAGCATATTGTTTAAGCACCAAAGTATCTTCTCATTGAAAGCTGTCAAGATCTACATTCTGCATCCATACAAAATTTCACAGTTTTTTTTCTTCTTAAAAATAGTATATTATTTAGTTTAGCCCAGTTTTTTAAACAGCTGTTTTTATTCCTTCTGCCATCTTGGTGCCATCTTGACAGTTTTTAAAATCAGCTTTAGAAGATCTCAAAGACGTAGCTTAATTACTCTATTTTGACAAGAAAGAATGAAGGCCTAAAAATGAGCAATTTTTTAAAGATGGAAAGGTGTTTTTATTTTAGTTTATACAGTAATACATTTCCTTAATGTTCAAAGAATATCCACATTCATCCAAGAATAAAGCAAATTCTGACGTTTTAAACTTGTCAAAGGGCTGCACGAAATCTTCAAAAACCATTACAATCAGGCGACCCTTTGATCTTCAATTGACATACATTTAGAGAATGTAATTTAATTTTTTAATGGATTTCTTAAACCATGTTGAATCTCATATTAACACTTAGACAAATAATCATATTCTTAAATAACCATTTGTTTTAGTTTGACCTCTTTATATTGTTTTGTTGTCCTTTTGCCGTTTATAAACTAGAAATAATCAAAGAACCACTAATTAGGTAGTAATCGTATTACCTCAACCACCATGTTGACACCTGAAAAATTGCAGTTTAATTTATCAAATTTGAAAATGACCAGCTATTAGTAATCCAATAAAATTTTTTTTTTTTTAAATTTGTTTTGACTTTGTATAGAATTGGAAAAATTAATAATGAAATGAAAAAATAAATATTAGGTATATTTTAATAATGATTTTTTTTAACTTCATAAATAATCAATACATGATAGGCGAAAATATATATCACCGCCAAAATGTGTTCACTAAATCATTCTCCTCAAGTATACCCACCCAAAGTTGTCGGCTTATTTTTATGCATTTATTTATAGAGGAAAGTGTGAAGGAAGCCATTAGTATATGTTTCATTTTTACATTTAAATGTATATCAATGAGAAAATAAATATAATATTCTCAAATGTGGAAGTAAATTGTCTAGAGTTTGAGAATGATAAGACAGTTACTGCGAGAGATCAGTGGGCCTTCAAAAATGTAGCTAATAATTTGATAAGTAAGTAGTCTATCGACAGTCTTCATATTATATTTAAAATATATATTTTAGAAACCTTATAATCAATGAAATATATTTCTGGGTGTGTAATATAAAGTTTGGATTCAGATTGGAACTAAAAGAAGTAGATAGAATCTTTGAAGGAAATGGTGGAAATTTTGAGATTAAATGACAGAAAATAAGAGACATCCTAGGAAAAAATATGATCTGAGGAGACATACAGTCATGCTAGAAAACTTGCAATATAAATATTTGTTTAAGTATGTCGTGTTTGGGTTGATAAACGTTCTTTCAGCATGCTAAGTAATTATACTTCTGTTATTTTTCTTAACAGCCTACTCATACAATCGTTAAATAATTAAAGAAGAACCACTGTTATACAAAATATTGAAAGAAGAGGTGTAAGCATGTTGGTCTTTTTTTTTGGGGGGGGGGGGATGATTGAAAACATACAAATCCATTTGCTATCTTCCTTTTCAATTGCTTTTTTGTGAATTGTTTTCTAACAACAGTTTTTAGCCTTTTAAAAAATAAATAATAATTAATAGATTTGACTTCACCATTTATATAAGAAAAGATATTAAAAATGATTTTTTAAATTCTCTGTTTAAACTGATAGTTATGTGCTAGGGTTATATAATAATTGCACACACACACACACACAAACAGATTTACTTATACGATGTACAAAATCATAAGCAAAATGCATTTATCTCTCATCCGGGTAAGATTTTTTTTTTTTTGAGGATTTTTTTAAAAATAAATCCTCTTCATCAGAAAATCTTCCTACTAGCTTTACTGACTGGCCGGGGGGAGGGGGAGGAACTATTGAGCATGAGTCAGTCTGTCTTACCTCCATTGCGTTTAAAGGTTGGGGGGGGGGTATTTATTTTTCATTTCAATATTAATCTTTTTTTTTAAAAAAAATGTTGTAATAAAATCATTTCGCCATTTAAAACAAATCAGTTTGTTGATTCTTTTCTATATTTGTGTAACCCCCCTCCCCCTTTTGTTTGTAGCTCTCATTTTTGATTTTCTTTTATTTTAGCATGTGTTAGAAACTGCTGCTCAGGTAAACGACCAATCAGAGATAATTTTTATTATCAAAATAGATACCGATTGGTCAGTTTTTCTCTAACGGTTGATTGCGATTGGCAACCGAAGGTTAATGAGAGAATAGCATTCTATTTCCCTGTATATCATTTAATTAATGATCGTTTTCTTTTAGATTCTTTATTCGGTACATGCCAAGATGTGTACAAGGAAGCAAACTTCTACCAGTACAAGCTCGACACGGCCGGTCTCCAGCAATTGGAGGGAGAAATTTATCAGCTGATCGTCAACGGTTTCAAATGGGAAGATGGCTATACTCAATGTGTTCTTCAAAGCCTTCTACACGCCCTCCGCTGGCAACAGCTTTACAACAGAGAATTGTGCAACGATCGGTTCCCTCCTTTGGCTGATAACTTTTTAAATTACCTTCAGAAATACGCTTCAGATGATGAAGATCGTTTTCGCAAATATAAAACCGATCCTAAAGATTTGAGTAACTATGAACTGAACGATCTTTTAGTTTCTCTCCAAAATCTGGAAGATGCTAAAAGCAATGGACTGATAACGTCCGATGATGATGATCTTGACCAAGTCAGTCATGTTTTGTCAGCAGTGAAGGACAAGCTCTCAGGTAACTAGTTTTTATATTTATTTGTATGTCATAATTGATATAAATACACACACACACATTAAAATTTATAACCAGCAAAGTTCATAATTATAATGCAATTTTAATTAATAAATGATAGTAGCCAAAATTATGATGTTTAGATCTGGAAAGGGTTAAACCTCTTTTTTTTCTTCACTTCCTTTTCTCTCCTCCTCTTCCCTCTCCTATTACAGGATCTAATAGAATGCCGATTTTCTGGATCACTGAAGCCTCAGGGAATCTACTCCTCTTTCTCCCTATTAATTAGTACAATTATATTATTGGAAGTCTTGTTTGAGACTGCCATCTATTGAGGATAGTGTGCGCAGACAATAAGATGAATTTAAAAAAAAAAAAATATTCAGAAAATTTAAGAAATTATGAATATGTTTTTATAAAGGTGAGGATTCCATTTTGCTTTTATAACGTTTATTACTGAAATTATAATAGATGATAACTGTAGCGGATATTCTTATCCTCGTTTCGACTTTTCCTTTAAATAATATATATATGGTTGATTGGTTTAAGCCTATCACGTAAGTTTGGTTTTCCTTTCAACACTCCCGGCCATTTTAAATATTTATACTGTACAGTATATAGTTTTTATACGCATACACATATCTATATTTTTATACATTCATATTTATACTTTAGCATTCACACATATATGTCGTATACGTATACACACAGGTATTTGAATAAAAAAAAATATATCTGAAGATTTTTCTAGTGCCGTTTTTTTTTTTTTAAGTTTGATAATTATCTTAATTTAATAAAATTTTTATTGTTAAAATATTAATTAAAAAAATTTATGAATCATTTAGGGGGAAATCTTTCAGTTTAATTACCCCCCCCCCCCCAACCATGTCTGCCATTAATATTATTTCAAAATTTTTGTGTTTTTTTTTTCAAAGAAAAATTAGAAAAACTGAATAATGTAACACAATGATTCGCGTTAGAATCCTCGCCATAATCCACACTTGGAGATCCTCGTGAAAGAAAGGAACTAATCCGGAGGTCAAAGGGTTGTTCTTACTTTGTGCAGTTAATAATTGCCCTTTTAGTTTTTAAGATCTCACTTATTTTCGATTGCTGTTTGCTTATCTTTTGCAGTTATCATTTCCACATATAAACTACATTTCATATTTTATGTTTTTTTTTTTTTTTCTGTTTCTAAAACTTTAAAAATAGAATAGACAGAAGGTAAATCTTATTAATCTCATGTAGTCTAAATTATAATCTCCACCATGCCCCTATTCTAAAGAGTTAAAAATACCTTTCAGGATAGCCACTCATTATTTTTGAAGAATATTTGTCAGCATATATATATATACGCCCACGTGCATACTTTTTCAAAATACCAATTTAAATATATGTGATTTCATTTTTTGGGGAAAAAAAAAAAAAAATTTATTTTGTTTTAACGTTGTTTATATCCCATCGCACATATCAATACGCTGTTCAAATAAATTCACGAATCTGTCCTCATTCACGATTCTCTATTGTTTTCAAAACTGAATGTTAGTAAACAATGATTTCTGTAGACCATTTCTTGATCTACTTGGAAATCTTTTATCCGTGATGTTTGCTTCTTTTGGCTCGTGACTATCTTTTTCTTATTTCCCTTTAAATTCTTAAAAATATATTTGTTGTATTCGCTTTTTTGTGCACGAAATTACTACAATATTTTTAGAATTAAAGAATTTCACTTTTTTTTTCTTTTTTCTATTTTTTGTTAACTCTCTTCTGTCTTTTCTCTCTCTCTCTCTCTCAGTTTTAAATATATTTTGCTATCTTTTTACTTGCCTCTGCTAGTGGTTTTAAAAAAAAAAAAAAGTTAAACGACTAAATATAAAAAATAAATATTTTGTTTGTGATTTATTAAGCAAAATATTCAAATAATTAACACATGTACATTATACAACTCTGTTGTTATCATGGCAAATGTATTAAACCCTGACTATTATAGTCCAACCTATAAGTTAACGAATTAATTCCCGCAAAATATAAGGTTGAATCAATTGAATGTGATGCGGGGAAGGTGGAGAACACATTGAATTTTTATATTGTTGTCGTTTAAAAAAATAAAACTAACTGTCTAGAATTTTTTTTTAGTTTGGAAAATAGTATGCTGTACTATATATGTTTAAATCAGGAGCGAGGAATCTTTGCTTAGTCATGACTCAGACCAAGTCTGTTCTTACACGGACAATTAAGTGTCCCAGAATTCTAAGATGTTTATAAAATAGTAGAATTTATAATATTTTCGGTTAAATTAGAATTCACCACATTTTTTTTTGATAATTGTGTAATGTATTCATAAGCAGTTATGAGTATATATATCTGCATATGCACCAGTTCAAAGGTATAAACTGTCGTTTTGTGAATGCACTGACTCGAAAATAGCACATCTATCTAAAAGATAATGTATCACATGAGTAGTTGGTCCGATAATAATGTGGCTTTCTGTTGAGCAGAAAATAATTTGGGGCCAAGAAATTTCTCTCCTGGCTATTTGAGATGAATATGTTATTGTGAATGTATCAACAAGCATAAAATTATTATTACCTTATTAAGTTTATTAGTAAATATTTTTTTCAGAATTATATTATTGGGGGGAGGGGGAGGGATAAAGATGAAACATGTGGGATGTTCCATCAAAAGAATTCTTAAAACTATAAACAAGACACGAAAGTATTTCTATTTGGTGCAACAATTTTGGATTAATAAAAATAAAGGCTTACTCATAGTTTTTAATTTAAATGGAGTACATGATCATCGCAGAATAATAACAAGTTCATATAATAATAATCAGTTCACTGCAGGATAAAGATTAATCCATAAACTGTTTTTCTTTGCATCTAATTAATAAATAACATTAGACATCCATAGGTTCATGCATCAAGTTTATTTCAGTCTTTGAATTCTTTCAATATATTTGTGATATTTTTCATCCATGTTTATCTTATTATTCCCAATATATATTTCTTTATATTTTTCTCTACATTTCTAATAGGTATTCAACTTTTGCTTCCATAATTAAATACTGTTACAACATAATATATTAATAGTATTTCCCCTTCAGGCATATATATTCTTTTTACTGAAAGTGCTGCACCAAAGTTCTAATTCTGCGATTAATTTTATCCATTATAACTTGAATATATATGTGTAAGGTTGGGGAAGTTAGAAATGATCAAAAAAGTATCTTGCTACCATATGTATTGAGTATTGGGATTAAAATTAGAATATGTTCAAAGTTCAATACTGGTTTTAAGACATCTGTGAATTTGAATATTTTAATTAATAATATGAAATTTAATGTTGAATGGGCTGTAGGATGTAGCAATTGCCCATTTATAGTCTATGGGGGGTGGGGGGGTGCGACTAAGATGAATTTGAGAACAACAATGTTATAGCATTTGCATATGTACATAAAAATGTAAACTGACTGTTTATAGTTATGAAAAAGAATATGGGTTTTATCCAGATATTGCTGCAATATGTTTGCTAATAAAGAAACAACAGAAATATTAAAGTGATTTAGTTTTTTTTTGTTGCTTGAAATGAACACGTGATGAGTTAAAAAACCAGTACCAGTCTGTTATAATAATTTCATATTATATATATGTGTGTGGTGTAATGTTAATACATCAATATGGATTTTTTTCAGAAATCTTAACTAATATGTAAATATAATTAGGTATATATGTTGTAGAACAGTATGAAACAGTAGTTCATTTGCTTTACTTGATATTCATGCAAACACACTCTTTTAGAAAAACATTGTCATAATACACCATTTTTGAATAATATTTTTATAGTGCAATTTTCACTATGGCATTCTCACAAAAGGTAGGGACTGGTTTCTATTCACTTTTAATACCTTGTGGAAGAATCAGCATTTATCAGTTATCCCAGACCATATTCTCTTACACATATCTTTATTATTTATCAGTATATGTATAAATAACAAATTACTATAGTTAAATTGATAGGTGTCAAATGTGCTGTCCTTACAAGTTGACCTCAAATGATTTAATGAATATATATTAATAATTTTTATTAATTATTCATTAGACTAGAGATTATCCAATAATGAATAATATTTCTGTAGTGTAATTTTCACTACATTAATGTACTTCATTAAATGATTTGGGTCAAAATTGTGAGATCAGCACGTGACACATCAATTAAACTGTAGTATATATACTGATTAATGGTAAAGATAAGTGTAAGAAATTGTGATCTGGGCCAACTGATGAGTGCTGGTTCAGCATGAAATATACATCTTGGGGATCCCCCCCCCCAAGATGTTAAAAGTGGATAGAAACGTCCCTACTTTGTGTGAGAGTGGTGTAGTGAAAATTATACTACAGAAATATTCATTATTGGATAATCTCTAGTCTAATGAATGATTAATAAAAAATATTAATAATTAACCATTTTTGTTTTACTGCTGCCAAAGGCTTATCTTGATTCATAATCTCATATTAATAGCAAATTATCTTATTATGCGTAGGACTTTTTCATGTTGATAGCTTTTTTGTTGGCTTAGTAATTAGTTTTTTTTTTTTTTTAATTTTCTCAATCGTTAGTCCTCATTGAATGGGGAGTAGAAGTCTTCCAGCATACTAAGATTTGGCAGTTTGTGTGGTTGTTCTTTCAGGCAAGTTCTGCGTGACTCCACACTATTTTATAACCTGAATGAACATACTTTTAGCATACAATTTAAACTACAGAATTATGAAGAATTCAACTGTTTGGAAATAGCAATTGTCACTTGGTGTGAAGAAAAAAGGAAAGTTGAAACTTAAATTGGCAACTTGGAATATGTATAGGTTAGAGCATTTGCCTTAAATTCAATATTTGATAATCTAAAGATGTGAATTCAACTGCTATGCTATACTATCACTAATCAGGCCAGCTGGACCCTAAGAAGAGTGAAGAATAATACCACTCAAAACGTTGTGTAGTCTACTAACCTTTATTGTCTATTTGTGTGTTATTACTAACAATTGTTTGCATTTGAAAAGTTTAACATTTTCTATACATTCAACATTTACTGTTAGATGATGAAATAGTCTAATATATTATCACATTATGTGTTTTCAAGAAATTAATGATTACTAAGGATTCATACAAGGATGATATTAATAAATTCTAAAAGACTGAACTCTTGTTTGACATCAATTAATTAACTTCAGTATACTTTGAGTTTGCAAAAAAAGATCCTATATCTCGTCTTAATAAGGACTATATTTAAGATAGTAATAGAATATCTTGGGTAAAAGAATTATTTACAATAATAGTTTCTTATCAAGAAGTAAAATTAATTTTGTATATACTGTATTATTAAATATTATTTTGCACCTAACGGCAAGTCCCTAAAAGCTTTTTTTTTTTTTTGTAAAAGTAATTAATTTATTGTTTTCTTCAAGTTATTTATAGCCTTTTTTTTTGCTGTCTTTCTGTTTAGTTTTAAAACAATATTAGTTGTTTTTTTTTAAAAAAAAAACAACAAATTCTGTTTTTCAAATTGTGATGCGATTTTACTTGAATCAGTGTTATATAAATACATCATTTTTTAATACTGATTTCATATAGATTGATTGCGTATATACGGATATTTTTATTCTATGTAATTTGGAACAGTGGCTGATAGGTCTGTGGCTCTATCATTTTCATCGCTGGAACTTTTCATGAATTTCCCCGAGCAATTAAACAGGCAAAACTTTCCATACAGTAGTGCCACTCATTGCAAGCCAGAGTAATCAATGGATGCCAGAAGGCTTGTGCATAAAATCTCTATCTAGTGCCTACTCATCCAATATCCCCAGACTAGTTTCTGGCTTGTGACCTTCATCAGTGAGGATCCTTGGATCTGAGAGCACTGCACCCAGATCTTAGAATCTAATGCAATCCTCCAGCAGCTATGAGAATAAAATTGAAAACACAATATTTTCAATCCAAGCTCATTAGCTTATATAGTCATATAGGTCCGAACTCATTTCATTACCCATACATTTTGGTATCTTTGGTTCCTCACAGACAAGGCCACAAGGTAGAAACTCGTCTGGGGATATTGGATGAGTAGGCACTAGATAGGGATTTTATGCACAAACCTTCTGGCATGCATTGATTACTCTGGCTTGCACTGAGTGGCACTACTGTATGGAGAGTTTTGCCTGTTTAATCACAGTTATGAGCAAGCATAAGAAATGGTGATCATGTGATGTTTGGTGGTTCCCGACCAATACGTTATTCTTTTTAGTCCATTTGATCTTGAGCAAAAGTTCTGATTAATTGATTACAACAACAATTTATTAGATCAAATACATTACAAAACACACACACAATGTAAAAACATCATCATTTTACTCTCTGTCCCACTGTGTATATGCAAAAATGATGACTTTTTGAGATGAATGCGACACTGTAGGATAGGAAGTCTGAAGATTCCAAATTTTCTCATTCTACCCCCTCTCACTCTTAGCTGTGTATTTTTAATATTTGTAGTTAAAAGTGAAATACAACATAATTAACCTTCAAATATTTAATTAAGCATTCAAATTCTGCAAAAATAAAATCTTTTAGAAAAGAGTGAAATAATAAAGAGGTAGGTTTTTTGTTGTTGTTTTGTTTTTAAAAAATGTAATTAAAGTTGTATTTACAATTGAAAAAAAAAACCCTGATAAATAATTTCATTTCATTTAAAATGAATTGTATAAAGACAGTGTTTGGAAGTCTTTTAGCAAACATTTTTAAAAATAGTTCCATCTAAAGGTAGAATATCTGACTAGTCTGTTCTTTCTTAATTTGAAGATAGATAAACAATGAGTAATGATCGTATAACGTTCGATCAGCGGAAGAAGCGATAAAGTTAATTTATATACTTTCTAAAAAGAAATTATGATCGCCCTATGGATCTTTGGCTTAAATCTGATCCAGAGTTGCTTTATCTTGGCTAAATTAAAATGATCTATAACGTTACTTATCCAACTCGGTATAATTATTTAATAACTTGAAAAATATATTTGTTAGGAGTAGGAATATTTGTGCTATTATAGATAGGTTGATATAATGTTAGTTTCGGCCTAGTGTTGGCTCAGAAAAATAAGTTTTAGTACTCCGTAACCTATAGGATGGTTATTAGTCGATGTTGACTTTTTGCAATTATATGAGACTTTACCCCTGTTCATTAAATTTGTTATGTAGTTTAGATTATTTTCCATTATCCAAATACGAACTGAAATTTTAGTATTACAATTCTTTCTTCTTGTATGCAGCCCGTTACAACTGTTTGTATTATTATCACATGCGTTTGACTGTGCATATACTGTACATATAACGATAATAATAAAATCGTGGGGTGGAGGGGGGGGGGAAATAAGAAAGTAAAACGTGATGGTCTCTCTTTCATTTGGTTGAATGAATTGCGACATCTGATTTCACAATTAATAAAACTTAAGTTTAATGAATTATTTTTCTTCATTTGGATTTAGAATATGGCCATCGCTTTAGAAACAATACCAGAGAACTCAGATGCAAATATATAAATATTTAGCTAATATAAGCTGTATTTGAATGTATTAATCGAGTAAAAGAGACTCAAAATAATGAATAAATTTTTGCTTTTATATAAATGAAAATTGTCTTTAAATTCTAACTCTTAAACATAAATTTAAGTAAATTGTATTTTATGATATGTATATTATTTATAATAAAGTAATTATTTACTATTTGTTAGATTCAGATGATAGAAAATGCCGTGTAATGTGTATTCATTAAATTTATTTATTTCTAATTTGTCAATTTTATTTTAAATCAATTTTGAATTTAAAAAAAATAAAAAGCAGAGTCTATAGATATCTCCATGGTAGAGGTATTTTTTTTTTACATTTTGCCCCTGGTGCAGAAATTATTAGAACCTGGCTCTGCATATATATATATATTTGCACAGAGAGATGCTTATAAAATGACCGGGTCTTACCCACCTGTCTGACAGGTTGCTAGAAAACATTTAATATCTTTTTTTCTCCTCCATTTACTTTTTAATGTAATAAAAGATTGATTATAAGACCATGCCTGCCTTTTCTTTGAGGAAACTGGAGAGGAATTTTAATTAAAGATAGGATTATTAAGAACAATATTTTAGAAAATAACTTGCAATGTGTGTGGTAAGAGGGTAGACGGAAAAAAAGCAACAAGAAAAGATGTCTGGCCTTTTAATAGTATAGCTGAATTGGAATATTTCTTAGTTTTATCATATTTTCTAGATTTTTTTTTTTATTGTTTAAACAATGATTTTGGTTGTCATATATATTTAGTAACAAATATTTGCTCATTATTATTGATTATTGAATAGTTTGAACAAACTACATAAAAAGAAGAAGTTAGTGAACGACCTACAGATTGATAATGATCAAAAAGTGAAAAAAAAAAAGGACGGACATTTCTTGGCATTGTTTTGGAGAGAACGTATTTCTTGTCAGTGTGTTAGGTTAATAGCCATATTTTATTGCTTGTCAAATTATGCCTCAAGCACTTGGTTCAGTGTAGGAGCAGTTTTCTGGGGAGTAAAAGTTTCTGATTTAATTACCATCTAGAAAAAAAAACACAAAAAAGTCTGCATCTGGCCATTAAGGCGAATTTGCTGAATTCAAATGTCACATGTCTTCACGACAGTAAAGTATACTATGAATTGAATTGTTGGAAGTCATTAAATTTATTTGAAATGAGATAATGGATTAGATTTAATATGTCATTTAGAAAAAAAAAAAGGATTTTTTTTCTTTTTCAAGTCTTTATCATTTATGTGGGCTTTGTTCTGTTTCACTTTTTTTTACATTTCTCTGTAGAAACTCTTTCTTTTCACTATTTACTTCTCATATAGACTGATATACTTCTATATTAATTGTATTCCAAAGTTTCCTCTGTCTTCACTACTCCTTGGACATTTGTTTTGCGTCCATTAATTATTCATGTATATATTCAAAGGCAGGTAGTGTATATGGACATACAGCATTTCACCATATGGAGTTGCTTTATTAATGCACTTTATTCCAATGTTTTTATTTCAGAGCTGCACTCACATCACTGTGATGTATTTATATTTTTCAGAAAAGAATTTATTGGCTCTTGGCTTAGCTTCATCCAGTATCATCGTTCCTCTGAGCTGTCCACTGTGTTACGAATTCATCCCTTCTGAGATTGTACAGATGTTCTATTCACTCTTCCAATAATACACGAATGGTTTGTTCACTTATTCACACTAAAGTCAAAGTATTTGAAATATAAACTTTACTTGCATATTTTCAAACAAAAAAATAATTTCTATATTTTCAACTGATGAAATAATGTCTTTTTTTTTTTCAAATGATATATTTTGAAATTTATTTTTAATTATCAATAAAGCACATCATATATTCATTTTTAATAATCGGAAATAGTTGAAAATGAAGTACAGAATGAATGGAGCAATGTGACTGTATTACTTTACAACTGATTTGAAGTTATGCATATTACTGATAATTTTTATTACTCTTTTTAATGAATATAGTCAATAAAAGTGCAAATATGTGTGTGTGAATGCTATGCTGACTACTCAGCAAGATTTCAATTATTGCAGGAGGAGTCCATCTGATTTCAGTCTGAGTATGAATCATTTACTTACAGTGAATTCAGTTTTTAATTGATTTACTATAATATGATTTATGAGTTCTGTACTTTTAACCTTGATGATATCCACTTAATTTGATGTTGATTAATCTATGAAGAATTGTGATCTGGGACAACTGAAGAGTGCTAGTTCAATTTGAAATGAATTGGGGAGGGGGTCATTTATCTTTTATATGTGCTTCAAGAGTGTTGTTTAATTAAAAAAAACACATACCTTAATGTTTAACTGGGTTTAAAGTTTTAATTTGGGCTAGGGAAAACCTTTAGTCATATAAATGATTAGAAATTATGAGTAATGGCTGTCATCAAAGCTATGAATGCAGGAAATTTGGTAGATGGTAATCAAATTATTAGTAATAATTTGATATTAAACCACTAAACATCACATGATCACTATCTCATACTAGCACAATGATTATTAAACAATTCAAAATACAGCAAGACTCTCCATATAGTAGTGCCATCTTGTGCTAACAAGAGCAATCAATGGATGCCATTAGGCTCTTGTTAGCACAAGATGGCACTACTATATGGAGAGTTTTGCTGTATTTTGAATTGTTTAATAACAATTATTGTGCTAGTATGAGATAGTGATCATATGATGTTTAGTGGTTTAACACCAATCCTGCGTAATAGGATAGTGGTGGCTATGGTTGTTAAAGAGCTAATGACACCAAAATGTATGGGTACTGAATTGAGTTCAGACCCATATGACTATATAAGCTATTGAGCTTGGATTGAAAATATTAATAGTGTTTTCAATTTCATTCTCATAGTTTTGTAGGTAAATAGAGTTAAAAGGTGGGTGCTGGAGGGTTGCATTAGATCCTAAGATCTAGGTGCAATGCTCTCAGATCCAAGGTTCCTCACTGACGAAGGCCACAAGCCAGAAACTAGTCTGGGGATATTGGATGAGTAGGCACTAGATAGGGATTTTATGCACAAGCCTTCTGGCATCCATTGATTGCTCTTGTTAGCACAAGATGGCACTACTATATGGAGAGTTTTGCTGTATTTTGAATTGTTTAATAACAATTATTGTGCTAGTATGAGATAGTGATTATGTGATGTTTAGTGGTTTAACACCAATCCTGCCTAATAGGATAGTGGTGGCTATGGTTGTTAAAGAGCCAAAGACACCAAAATGTATGGGTACTGAATTGAGTTCAGACCCATATGACTATATAAGCTATTGAGCTTGGATTGAAAATATTAATAGTGTTTTCAATTTCATTCTCATAGTTTTGTAGTTAAATAGAGTTAAAAGGTGGGTGCTGGAGGGTTGCATTAGATCCTAAGATGTGCTCTTCCGATCTCTCAGATCCAAGGCTCCTCACTGATGAAGGCCACAAGCCAGAAACTAGTCTGGGGATATTGGATGAGTAGGCACTAGATAGGGATTTTATGCACAAGCCTTCTGGCATCCATTGATTGCTCTTGTTGGCACTACTATATGGAGAGTTTTGCTGTATTTTGAATTGTTTAATAATTTGATATTAATAAATACTGAAGAAATGATGTGTTGAAATTGGTCAACTGAAGAGCACTGGTTCAGCGATGAAATGCATATTGAAAATCATTTATTTTTTTAGATGTTTTTATTCATATAATTCATGAATGTATGGTGGAATGGACATTTGAAGTGTATCTAAACAAATATAGATGGCAATTTATTTATAAATAAACGTGTTTGAAAAATATCATTTTTTTTGTCAAGCTGCAGACTTCATGGAGAATATTTTTTAATTTAAGTTTACTTACATTAATTATCAACATTTTATGAAGATAGTTATTATCATTTGTTAAATAAATAACTCAGTTGTGACAATTTAACTACTAACATGTAATAATATCAAAAGCAACAAAATGTGACAGAAATCTAGCTTACACACTAGTACTGGCCAAAGACCTTCATTTATTAAAAAATTGAGGACATCAAAGTATATAGACAATGAATTGTGGCCACCATTTTTTACTTATCAAGCCTTCAGCTTTAAATTCAATAACATCGTAAGATTTTGAATCTAAGTCAACAAGCCTTTATAGTTGAATTTAAAACTGGAGTCTTGACAATAACAAAAAAAAAGATGATTTCCAGAGAAAAGGTGCATTAGATCCAAAAAGTTCAGATGCACTAGGTATATTCACAAAATTCTTGTATTAAACTACTAAACATCACATGATCACTATCTCATACTAGCACATAATTGTTATTAAACAATTCAAAACAAAGCAAATCTCTATGTATGGAGAGTTTTGCTTTGTTTTGAATTGTTTAAAATTCTTGTATGATGAAAGCTCTAAGCTTGAAAATGGTCTTGGTATCTGGATAGAAATTTAAAAAGCAGTACCTTCTGGAATCTATTAGTTACTCAGGCTTACATTAAGTTCTAGAATTGGAGAACTAGCTAAGCAACAAATATGAAAATTTAATGCAAGATCAGGTGTTTAACAACCTTGACTTAAGAATTACCCTTCTTTATGGTTAAGAGTAGAAACCCAAGGGAATTATGATCCACGAATGCTATCTTTTACCTGCAATCTCAAAGTTGATGGAAAATTCACAGAGTTACAACTACAAGGGATGATCTTGAGGATCATTTTTGGTTTATTCCATTTGATTTTTTAGAAGAATCAGCTGAGTCATTATGGATAGTAATTTGGAATGAATGAGTAATTCACCATTGATAAAAATATGCTCTAATATATATACTACCTAGTTCTAAAATGTTGAAGGCTGGTTATTAGTGCTGCTTATAGCATGATTTTATGATGCTAGATTCATAGTCAAAGTATGTGACAAATTCAGATTACTACTCAAACTCATAGGAATGAGATGTAGAGATGGAGGAAACAGTAATCAAATTTTATGTGTAAAGAAGTAATGTTTGCTTTCATTTTGATATGCAGAGTTATGGCATTTTGAGTTTTTCAATTAATTGGCCCATTAAGGAGGATTGGAATTAGAATTCCCATTGGGAAAGTTTTATTTAAATTGGTTTCCCATAATAATAAATGCATTCTTCATACATGGATTTGAAACATTGTTCTTTGCGGAGGTAAGTACAGCTTTTTTTTAATATCTATTAAAATTACTTCTTTTTATATCCTACTATTTTTGTTATTTCTTAAATTTATGATCATGTAAGTATATTTTGAAAATTAATTTTTTAATTAATTAAATTTTATATATGTAGCCTTGAGATATTTTTGAAATTTCATGCAAAGTAATGATTTGAATTTTTCTTCGAATAACTAAAAACAATAAATTCCTTTGCATATATTTATTTATATATTTTTTAATGTTGATTATTCAAAGAGTATAATCTTAAAAATATTTTTATTTATTATTTGTGTACCTAAATATATTTCACATGTAATATAAAATTGTAATACTGTGCTGTTCGTTGAGCAAAATATAAATAAATAAGTCTTCATAAAAAGATGGCACTATATTACCGTTGCAATATATGGTATTAAAATTACATTGTATGCATATAAATGAGAAATAGACTCTTCTTTTTAGGAAAGCAACATCTCTCAAAGAGAAACAGCAAAAGACTGACCATGTGATTGGTTCTTAGGACTTACTTAGAAAACTATATACTTTGTTTACAAAGCAGTAATTGAATGATTGGTCTGAATTAATCATGAGTTGACTAAATTCATTCCTAAATTTGCATGTATTCCAAAGACAATTTTGTATTTGATCCAGCCAATATTTGACTTAAATCATGAACATATCAAGTGGATATGTAAATCATTTTTTGACAAGGCCCTGAATATATAACCATGAAATTTATATATCTAAAGGCCAATGGAGTGCACAGACAACAAAGCAGTGAACATTTTTTCATATTTGTTTCCAACTCTTAAGACAATTCTCACCAATATAGCTTTTAACTATTATGATCTTTATATAGAAAAAAACAATACAAAATTGTCTTTTATATGTTTGATTTTTAAAAATATTGGATTATATGAAATCATATATTATTAGCTTCCTTACTTTTTTCATTTGTGTATATAATAAAACCACTAATATGATATGGTGCTATTTTATTTATAAATTGTTAATGTTTTCATAATGACTTAACTAATGGAGTAATTTCTCAACAAGCTATAAAAAATCTCTTAATTTTATTTTAGATTCTCTGTAGATTTTTAATAATTTTTTAAAATTAGTTATAGCATCCACACACTGTGGTCTTATCTGAAATGTTTTCACTGCCATCACAAGGAATGCAAAACATTGGGTGGAAGTTATAAAATCAGTGAGGAAAATATACAAATATAGATGGAGAGAAAAGTGCATTTGTAAATTTATATAGATACATCACCATCATAATAATAATAACAACACCATCAGCAGCAACAACATACATTCAATTGTAAAACAATATGTTCAATCTAACTACAAGGAAAGGAAAAAAAAGGAAGAATGGAAGAAAGAGCAAGAGAGAGAAAAAACTGTTCTAAAAACGAATTTTGCAATGATTATACAAACCATTCTATGAAACACAAATATGTTCACATACAGAGTATGATGATCCATTTTTCTGTTGACTTGATATTTTAAGATGTCATCTTTTAATTTCTCAGCAGAAAACATTTTCTTCTAAAATACTTCAACAGCATATATTCTATTCTTTGCCATATTCTCTCAATGGTAACCATTTAAGTTGCACTTCTTTAGAATGGTTTTGGGTGTCATCTGTATAGTAAACATAGATGGGATTCACAAATACCAGATTCACCTTTACCATAACATTTATTTGTGTTGTTCAATGCATAATGATTTTGCGATAATGGATTCTATAGTATTTCATTCTGCAAATTGAGGAAGCTATTGATTAACTTTATATTTTGCCATTGTATTTTTAAGATTTTACAGAGCATTCTTAAATGAACCTTTTCTAATGATATTTATTTTCCTGTGATTGTTAAAAGCAGCAGCAGTATCTTGGAATCTGCATTGTAGTTCAACATCTAAGTCTACCAAGATATTTAAATTGATTTACATTTTCAAGTTGATAACCATTGAAGCTAATCGCTGCTGAGAATTTTTTCTTCCATTGTCTGATAAAAAAAGTTGAGTTGTTTGAACATTAGTTAATAAACCCAAATTTTTATATGTTGCAGTCAAAACATTCAGTATATTTTGTAAACCATCTTTTGAGCTATAAATGCATATTCCATATATGTGAGTGTCTGAACAGATTGTTAATAGAAGAGCAATCCAGAGCCTTCAGACCACTCAAAGAAGTATGGAGAGATGCATGTTAGGAGTAACAAGAAATCAAAAATGTAGTATATGGATAAGAGAACAAATTGGTGTTAATGATTTCATTGAAAAAATTAAAAGATTGAAGTGGAGTTGGGTTGGAAATATTGCTAGAAGAGATGATAATAGATGGATAATTGAAATCTTAAACTGGGTTCCAAGAGATTGTAAAAGACCCAGAAAGAGACCACATGTGAGATGGATGGATGAAGTAAGAAAGTGTGCAGGGGTGATATGGAGAAGAGAAGCTAAAGATCGAAGGAGATGTATTGAACTTGGAGAGACCTTCATCCTGCAGTGCATTGATAATAGTTGATGATGATGAACAGATTGTTAGGTGGTAACTCTGGTTATCATTAGAATTCAGAGTTTGTGCACTGAAACATGATTGTTTGTGGGTATATATATATATTCTTAAGTTCATAAAAAAAATTTTGATAGCTTTTCTAAAAGTGATTGCATTATTAGTGAACTGATTAAAAGGAACATGTTTTCTCCTCTTAACTGAATAATAAAATGTATATAAAGGGTCATAACTATTATAGAGATTTAAAGATGTAAGTTCAACAACTAACAAGAAAATGACTGGCACTTTAAAACTTCTAAAAAGCGATTGTCTTATGATCTCTAAAGCTTTAATTATAACTTACAGATCTGGAAATAGCATTGTAATCTTATTAAATCATTGGGTAACACTTTTATATGATAATGATATTTTAAACTGATGGAAAGAGTTTTTGATCACCATTTGAATAATTGTATAAGAATTTAGGTAATTGACTTTAAGGATATATCCTTTCTTGCCATTTGTAATATATAAACAGAAAACCTATATTTCCTGATAACATCTATGGGAAGTTTTAAATATAGTATTAAGATATTGTTAGCTTCCAGAAGGATTGGGATCTTTTTTATAGGAATATATATACAATAGGTACTCGAAAAGATTATAATAATTATTGTATTGCTTACTACAATAAAAATACTTTAAAGGATTTTATTGATTAGGTTATCCCCAGTTATCAATTGTTTAAGATTCGGTATAGTTTTAGAGACTCAAGAAACACTATAGATGATTTTTATTTCTAGCATGAAAAGTGGGTTTATTGATTTGATCAAAGCATTTGACTCAGTAAATCTAATATGAGCAAAAAATCTGAGGTCTTAGAAATTGATATTCAATAAGATTATGTTTTTTAACTCTTATGATCAGTCTATGGAGCAGTTTATAGGCAGACCTGATGTAGGTAGATAGTGGGCTTGTAATTCTAATTGATGTGCAAAAACAAGAACTTGCAGATTAATTCTTGCCATTTCAAATTTATGATGTACAGAATATTTGAATATGATCCATAAAGAATCAATTTAAGAATTAATGTTAAAAAAAAGAGATTTTTTTGAACTAGTATTGGGAGAAATATTTTTTTTAGCTTTTGTGTGGTTATCAACTTGGAAATGGAGATCCTTAGGTGGAAATTGATGTAATGCAGCATGGTTCAATATACTGCAATTTGTACATTTAACAAATTAAAAGTTAAATAGCTATCTTGAGACTACTGGGAAAATTTTATTTTCTGAAAATGTTGAGGAAAATTATAAGACCATTGAATAAGTATTTCTTCATCTTGTAGCATCAAGTGGTTTATTGTTTGGAAATTTAAGCATTGGGAATGACAGAGGCGAATTACATTCCATGGACTTTGAACTGCAGAATCTACCAGTATCATTGTGTCAAACCATCTTTATTGGAATGGTCATAATGAAAAGCATGAAATTTAAAAAAGTATTTTGCATTTGACTTAAAGTTTGTTTTGGTTTTTGTTATTTTAAACACACTTTAAAAGAGCACTTTTCTAAACTGTGCTGGTTTTGAATTTTACAACTCAAATTATATAATATCGCATTCTCAACAAGTTTTATTACTTAATTCTGATAATCAATGAAAATATTTTAACAATCTTGAAATTCAAAACTGACTGTTAAGCTACTTCATAAATTACCTTTGAATATTGCTAGAGGAATAGTTAGATAATGAAGATCAATTTATATTTGAATAACAAAGAATTAATAGCAATCTTTATTGAAAATTGAATGGTTTTGTTGCTTAGATGTTTATAAGAAAGACGTTTGAACTCTGAAAGTGTCATGTAATCCATAGACTTAAACTCTAGAGATTGACACTTTACCATGGCAAAAATTTGATACAACATTTTAAATTAAATTTAGGTCAGTAACGATTAAAGACAACTGAATGATGATCAGTGTAAAATGATGGACAGTAACATTTAAAATAATCTTTATTACATATCAAATATATTGTTCAGTGGGGGTATTTACAAAGTGAAATTTTTTATTTTCAATATCAAAAAAATTATGTAGTAGCCAGCAACTAAAAGTTAATGTCAATAATTTATTTAATTTATAAAACATTGCTATAGGTTTGGAATCAGTTGGATGAGGTTTGTGGAACAGATGCCATGTCTAGTCACACACAATATATATATATAAGTAAGAATCAGTGATATAGTACCTTATTTTATAATTATTTAACAGTTGAAATGAAAATCCAGATTTATTTTATTTTTTAACTAAAAGTAGAAAATTTAAAGTTTGATGTACTTTTCATTAATTAGATTTATTCCATTATAAAACAAAATATCACATGATTGACAGCACTTGCTTGAATTTATAAAAAATATTTAAATTCAGAGTTGTTCAAAACACAGCCTATGGATTATATGTGGTCAGTGGGAGACTTGTGCATTCTAACTAGAGATTTTGATATGGTGATTGACAACTATTATAAGCATCAAAATTGACATAAGTAGTTTAGTAAATAAAACCAAACTATCAGCAATACTTGCTAAAATGATGTATTATAAACAATTATTATATCATGTCTCCTTTTTCAATAAAAACTTTTTTTAAATGGCATAACGTTAAACCTAACAAACTTTCCAATATTTTGATGTATATACTGTATTATTATTCTAGTTAAAACTCTCTGATAATTATATTTTTAATGCAGTCCTTAGGTTACTTAAGGTTGAACACTCTTGATTTAATTTATTTAGAAATCAAATCACAAAGAAACTTAAACAGTTATTTCAAAAGATTATTCTAATTAATTTTCGAATATTTATATTATTTCTAATACAAATGTGAATCTAAGAATATTTTGATATGTTTAATTTCTTCAACCAATTGACTTCTAAGAACAATTTTTACAAGTAAAGAATTCTGATTTAAAGTAACTCATATTCATATTAAAGTACAGAAGATAAATGTCTTTTTTTAACTTTTAAAATAATTTTGAATTAAGAACAGAAATTAATATCTTATAACATTCTGCATATTTTTTTTATATTGTAAATAATATTCTATTTAGATGATCAATTATTGAAGTCAGTGACAGTAGAATTAATTTGTTAAGCAATGTTAAGCTAGCACTAATATTGAGTAAACATTATTATTCGGTGAGTAGAAAATTTTATTCTAGATACAAACCTTTACTGTCAGACTGGGCTGCACTGGCATATTAACTGTTATAACAATAAGGACCATGAATTTTATTGTTAGTTATTCTCTTTTTTAAACAATTTACATTGTTTTCTAAGGAAATTACTTAATCATAGCCCTCATATTTTAAACATACCAATATAATATTGAGAATCAGTTGTCAAGGCAATGCTATGTTTATTGTCTAATTGTAGTATTGTCCTGACAACAAATTTATGATATTCTATTGGTCTGTTAAAACATGAAGTCTATGATGATGTAGCATATAATAACCAGTTAGCTGTTAGCATGTATGGCTTTATAATGAAGTTCATTAACTTTCTTACATTCATAAAAAATATGTTATTTTTTAATCATATTTAGAAAGCAAATGTTTAATCTGAATTCCTCTCCCCCTGTTTTTTTTTTTTTAAACTTTTTTTTAGTCTTGTTAAATGAAAATAAATTTTTGTCCTGGGTTATGTTGTCTGAAATATGTAATTTTTAAAGATATTTTTTATTAATAAATGGTTGGATTCCATTCACCTGACAAATCTTTTTATATACAAAATTGATATGAAATCTGTTGGATATTAACAAAATCACTAACTAATACCTCTGAGTTTGTGGGCTTACATACGCATTAGCTCCAGTGCGGAAGATCCTTCATGTGTCTTGGTAAGGGAGTAAAAAAACTTGTTGACAAAATAGAAATTGAGCAGTGATTTGAATTTTCGTATAATAATAATTATTCAAAAATTGCCAAAGAAGTCTTGAAGCATAAATATTTATTATTTGAATATTCAAAAGTCATATAAGGAGCCTCATAAGACAAATAAATAAAGGGTATTTTGATATTATTTCTGCTATGATGTATTACTTCGGTGATGTATGACTCTAAGTTTGTGATATGTTTAAAATAACACCTCCAAGGGATGTACAAACAGGCTTAATCAATAAAATTTGTCTGCTGATTCTGTGGAGGCATTATTTAAATGTATTGCAAACTTAGAGTAATATGTCACCAGAGTAAGTCATTGAGCCTGTTTAATACTAAACTTCAAATCTAAAAAAAATACGGAGATATATTCATTATGAAAAAGGAAAAAACATACTATACATTTTATATATATATAACAAAAACAAATATGTGGTAAAGATATTAATGTAAGATTTAAATCCATTAAAGTAAATACTATACATTTTAATAATTTTGTAACTTTTATTATGGCATTTTGTGCCATTAAGGCCATTCTTCCCTCTCTTGGCATAATATGGCACTTTGTGCCATCACAAACATCCAGCACATGTAATACCAAACTTCAAATCAAAAAAAAACAAAAACGCTTATTTCTGATGATGGAGAAATATATCAATTATGGAAAAAGGAAAAATATGAAAAAGATCACTGAATTTTTAAATGGCAGGCTGTAACAAAGTTTTAGCTTTATGTTTTTTTTTTAACCTAAAAAAAAAAATATGATGAATTGTTAAGATAAAGTTTTAGCTTTATCTAAAAATCACGAACTATAAGTTTAACCTTATATTTTAAATATTTTTTTCTTAAAAAAACATATTAAACTTTTAGCCAATACAAAAATCACAAATATATAAAATTTAGTTGCAAATATATTTTTAAATATAAAGCTGTATTATTTACAAATGATGGGAGAGATAACTATGTTTTTTAATATGTTATTTGGTATTACATGTGCTGGGCGTTTATGATGGCCCAAAGTATCGTATTATGCCGGGAGAGGGAATGATGTTTTTGATGACACAAAGTGCAGAAATAAAAACTCACAAAAAATACCATATTAAAAACTCACACCTACCTATTTTTATATAGTATTGTAATGTGTTTTTCTCCTTTTTCTATAATGAATATATCTCTCCATTTTGATAGCACAAAATCATTAAAAGTAAAAAGTAGAAAATCATACAGGTCAGCATGTTAAATTTGGTGACATGTATATATGTGAAAAGTTGGTAATGTATATCTGTTATGGATTAGTCATGCCAGGATTCTAGGATGTCATGACATCATAAATGGAAACTTAATAATATGTCATAGCAGGAATAATACCAAAGAATCAAGTAAACTAAAAATGCATAGTAATCATTATTTTTTTAAATTATTGAAAACAATTGCCTCTAATTTACTGATTTTAAAATCTTTACTCTCAGCAGCAGTACATTTTTACCTGGCTTTGGTAATCATCATCCATCATAGCCAAGTTGCACTTTATATTGTTTATCAAAAGAATAGTGACATTTTTTTTATTTTATAAATTTTTAACATGAATCAATAACAAAATTTTTACTGCTTTGTGTGTGTTTATTAAAGTCTTAAATAATTAATGGAGTCATGTTATTTAACATGTCAGTAGCTTTGAAGTAGGTATGGACATCACATGACAGTAATTTAAGCAGTCCTAGGAGTTTTAATGACTATTGGCAATCCAGCAATCCCAATGGGACTCCATAATTACTTTTGATACAGTAGACTATTCTCCACATTATTAAACAATAAGCTGTTTCAAGTAAACAGAGCAAAACTCTCCATACAGTATTGCCACCTGTGCTAAACAGAGTAATCAATGGATGCCAGAAGGCTCGTGCATAAAATCCCTATCTAATGCCTACTCATCCAATATCCCCAGACTAGTTTCTGGCTTGTGGCCTTTGTCAGTGAGGAGCTTTGGATCTGAGAGCACTGCATCTAGATCTTAGGATCTAATGCAACCCTCTAGCATCCATTGATTACTCTGTTTAGCACAGGTGGCAATACTGTATGGAGAGTTTTGCTCTGTTTATCAACAATTAATGTGCTAGTATAGGAAATGTGATCATGTGATGCTGTTTCAAGTAGTTGAAAAGATTTCAGCTATTGTTTTCTTAAATATCATGAGTAGCTGTTTAGCCTCCATTTCATTGCATGTCGGTCTGCTCTTCAAAAGTTCAATAACAAAATAAAAATAAGCAAAAAACATATGGAAGCAAAGCTTTAATGAATAGTTTGACTTAACTTTCGACTGATGTCAGGCATAGACATAGCAGTGGTTGTAGTGGGGGGAGGTATATATTGTTCATGCTAATTTACATTTAATTTACATGTTGCATCATGATACAAGAGTAGGTCATTTTTTGGAAAGGGGAACACAGGATTCTCTCATATTAATGCTGTATGAATGTATTTAATGTTGCTGCATTGAGTATAAAATGTTATTTCATTATAAGCTTAATTAACTTAATCTGGACATTGTAAAAATTTGATATCATATATTTAATTTCTTGCAATATACTTAAGTTTGTGTTGTTATGTTATTTAAATGAAATGGATTTATTTAATTCTAAGGGCATGATAATCTTATCAACTTATTGTATAGAAAATATAGGCATATCCAAGTAATTATTTCTGAGAATAGGTGGTTGTATTTGTTTTTTTGCAATTACTTATGCAGTTCCAAATTAATTTGCAGATTTCTATGAGTATCTAGCAGTCAATATTAATGCTTCTTATGAGTTAGGAAGTGGGTTCATTATTTTGATGAGAGAAATCTCCATTTATTGAGTTTTCAAGAAATTTTTGGTTTAACCTTAGATGTTTTGGCAGCCTCTGGCCATCATTTTTCTGCTCAAGTGAAGTTGAATATGCTTTGGTGGTTATATTATTTAGTTCACTATTAGCAGTCATAAATGTCATTCTGTGTGCTATACTATATTATTGTAATGTTTAATGATAATTTAGACAAGATCATTGAAGAACAGACATCATAGGAAAACTTTAAAAGAAATTGATGAAAAAAGAATTGTGAAAAGGATTGAAGATTTTTTTTTTTTTAAATTTCAGTATACAAAAATGATAAATGAAGTTAGAATCGAAGAAGATTATTTAAAAGATCCATGAATATAGAATAAATATGCAAGTAAATATATAAAAATTGGGGGAAAAGTAGAGGAAGATGGTGAAATAGTTGAATTGTGAAAGATATTTTTGTTTACGTTAGAAGGATCAATTGGAGTAATATACTTACATTACTACCATTGTTACTATTTCTGTGAAATAATTGTCAACAGCAGTATTGCAAAATTTATAACTTTTATTAAATACAATAAACAATGATTTCACAATAAATTATTTTATGTTTTTCATATAATAAACTAATTTTTAAAATGGCTATGAAATTTTAACATTGTGATATATGCAATGAAAAATTAAATTCTCTGGTTTAAAAGAAATTTAATTAATATAAAATATATTTATGAAATAAAATTTTACCTCAGATTATCAAAATCTATAATTCTCTTTTTTTAGTTTGTATTTCAATATGAAGGACATGACATTTTCCAATATCTGTTATCTTTTAATCAGTGCTGTCCCTTTTTTGCATTTTAATGACATCTTTAGAAAACAGTTGCTATTCCAATGCATTTTTAAATTGCAAATTAGTAAATTTAAAAAATAAATAAATACAGTAAAGCAAAAATTTATAGCCATCGCAAACCCCCCCCCCCCAAAAAAAAAAAATGTATAAGGTTCATCAACATTGGTGCAATATTTTTTGGGTTATAAAATAACAAATAAACAAACTTTCACATTTATATAATAACTTAGGTATAGATGAAAGAAATAAAGCAAATAAAGTTTCTAATTAGCAATGAGATAATAAATAAAATAGAATAATGATGATGGGACAATGCAAGATTTTTAATTAGTAGAACTGCCTAAATTAGGTTAAGATTAAAACATAAAGTTAGGAAAGAATAGTTAGAAATGGAAGTAGAAGAATTATAAAGAAACGATAGGAAAAACAAAGTCACAAGATTGAATTAATAATTGAAGATAGAAATAATATACAGTGAATTCCTGAAGGTTTGTGATGATGGCGTTTTAGTGGTAATTTTATATTGGACTATTTCCATCATCTAATATGGGTGGTGAAAGTCTTTAGAAAAGTTTAATTTTATTTAAATATTCCAAATACATTCATCTATTAGTAATATCACAGCAAACAGGTTAGTATATGCATAATGTTTCGAGAGGTATTTTTCTCCCCTCTTCTTCAGGGGTTGCTGGCATGACCAGTGACAGTACTAGCATGGGATTCGAACCTGGGTCCTTAGATTCTTGATTATTGAATTTTAAGGTAGTTCTCTAACCAACTGAACCATCCTGCCAAAAGCAACAGTATGTAGTGATTTCATATACTTATCTACGAGATTCCTCCTGATTTCTCCACTTTTTCCTTAAGAGCAAAGTTGATTAGCGGTTTCCATACATTATGTATAGGCACACTAGATTGGCTTATAGGATTTTTTTCCATTGTCATGTGAGCAGCTTCTTTAAATTTTATTTTTTGTACCTTTTCATCTCTATCCAATATTTTTGTATTTTCCCAATTGAACGTATGTTCATTAGTAGATACATGGTCTGCTACCTTAGACACATCTGTTTTTTCTTTTCTAATTATCAGTTTACATTATTAAGAAAATGTTAAATAGACAACAAAAAGAACTATCAAAAGAAAAGACAATTATTGGTACTATAGTGTATCCATACATTCCAAAAATAACAGAAAAATTAAGAAAAATCTGCAATCAGTATAACATCAGAACAGCTTTCCAGAGCCATACCACACTACGAGCAATTCTAAATCTACAAAGCCTAAACTTGAAATGCTGAAAAGAAAAAACTGCATCTATGAAATACCATGTGAATGTGGAAGAACCTATATTGGTGAGACCGACTGTCCCATTGAAAAGCATTTGCAAGAACATGAACTGATGATTAGAAGAGAGAAAACAGTGATAGAGAAGAAAAGGTACAAAGAAGAAAATTTAAAGAAGCTGCTCACATGACAATGGCAAAAAATCCCATAAGCCAACCTAGTGTTACTATACATAATGTATGGAAATCACCAATCAACTTTGTTCTTAGGAAAAAGTGGAGAAATCAGAAGGAACCTCATAGATAAGCATATGAAATTACTACATACTGTTGGCTTTGGCAGGATGGCTCAGTTGATTAGAGCATTATCTTAAAATTCAATAATCAAGAATCTAAGGACCCAGGTTCGAATCCCATGCTAGTACTATCACTGGTCAGGTCAATAACACCTAAAGAAGAGGGGAGAAAAGTACCTCTCAAAATGTTGTGCATATACTAACCCATTTGCTGTGATTACTAACAGTTGGTGCATATGCTAATTTGTTTGCTGTGATATTACTAACAGTTGAATGTATTTGGAATATTTAAAATAAAATTAAACTTTTCTGAAGACATTCAACACACACATTAGATTATGGAAATAGTTCAATATAAAAAATACAATATACAGTGAATGTTTTAAAAGATTAACATAGTATTTAAATGATTTACATAATAGCAAAAAATCTTTGCTTAAGTTAATTGGCAAAAGGAGTTGATTAGATAAGGATGAAATTGATTACCAAAGAATGAAGGCAGAAGTTACAAAAGCTTTAAATCATATGAATAATGAATTGTTGAGAATACTGTTGGTTCACTAAAGATGGAGAAGTTTTGAGAAAATTAATAGATGGTAATATAATTAGCAATTTAGATGTGTGGCTGCTAGTTTATTTGAAGATTTTGACTTTCATGCAGCTGAAATGACATTGAGAACAGATTAAACATGATTAGATCTTGTGATCAGTTTGAATCTAGAAATTATTAAGAGAAAAGAAATACATTTGAAAAATATTGAGAACTACTGCTGAAAGACATACGGAGAGAATCGAATAAAATTTGGAAAAAATATGACACTCTCTTAACAGAATAAATAATCTTCATCAATTTTCTCTGAGCATTTCCATCTTTTGCTCTTTTTTGAAATACTCAACTGTTTTTCTATTTATGATTTTCTACCAATTTCTTTTTTTCTCTCACCTTTGTCCCTCATATTTTCTAGTCTTTTTCAATGCCTCTTTCATAATTTCTCAGCCTCTATGCATATGTCCAAACTGGTTTCTCCTTTATAATTTCCTCTAAAAAAATTTTTTTTATATACTCATTTCAACACTTGTACATTTGTAATCTATTCAACTTATCCATTCCATTCTTCTTCATTTTCACTTTTTAAAGCCTTCAATGAATTTTTTCCTTAGTGATCATGTTTATGTTTCATACAAATAATTAAGCAATCCTCTTATGTCCAATTCTTCTCTTTATCAATATTTCTTTCTTTCTTAGCATTTATTTTCACTTTCTCCCCTTTCTATAAGTTTTGAAAATCCTATATATTAATTTCTTGCATTCGTAGTCATTATTTACCAACATTTTCATACCAGCAAATCCAATATGATTGATGCTTATACTTTGCTATAATAATTTCATCCTTATTAAAACACCTTAACAATTCATTTAGATATGGATGAAATTTAAAATATCACATATTTTTTCTTTTCAAAATAGTTCATAATTTTCCATATATGTAAATGAATACACCAAACTTCTTATATGACTATAATAAAAATAAAAATACATTCCAATGTTTTGACTATTTTATAATATAGTCTTTTTCAAGAACATAAAAAAATAAATAAAAATCATAAAGAAAAAGTAAAAAATACAAATACAAATATATAATAATAAATATCGCATATTCCAAACAAATGCCAAACATTAAAAATAACCAGATCTTTGAAAATGCTTTTAGTCTTATAATTGTTAATTTATCACTTATAAAAGTGCTACTTATAAAATCCTTTTTGTTGTTACACCTAAAGCCATACCTATATCATTATGTCTACTTTAACTTTCAGAATATAAAATTCATATACTTTTCTCTCATCTTTTTAGCTGATTGATCTTGCCTTGAAACTTCCTCTAATATTCTTTTCTTTCCATCTCTGATAATTTTCTGATTATTCTAATGTATTTGTTCATATCATATATTGATGATTTTCGATAGCCAGTGCCGACTGGTGTTACTCCTGAAAACTTCCATCTTCATCAGAGTAATTTTCCCAAGTCATCTCAATGGTAATTTATTTCAACCCACAGCTTAATAAATATCCAATGCTATAATTTTTTTTAAATATATAGAGTACATATATTTTTTTAAATCTGTCTACCAATTACAGAATTAATATTATTATAAAGAACGAATTTACATGCACTCATCCATGAGCATCAATGTGAAAAGCATAAGTCATAAAAGCACATGACTGGAGGTTTGTTTCTTCTTTACAATATTATATATGTAGTCTGCAATGCATAAATAATAAAGTATTTATTGCAGTAAATTTGAGAATTATTATCAGCAGATATATTGGACGTATAAAATACATCTCTTTATAAATCATATATGTTTATGAAAATCTTGAGCAATTTTTATCATAAATGCTTATCAACATGAGTCATTTTAAACATTTAGGCACTCTTTAAATAGACAAGTGGAGTTAAATGTTGAGGTGAAGTACAAACTGACTAAATGTGGCTGTATTTAATAAATTAAATAATATATATATATATAGATTATTTTATAAAAATATTTGTAATTAAACTGTGAGAGGGCAAACCTCTCAAGCACTTAGCCAATCAGATCACAAATACTGAGACAGAGAATTTAACAAGAAAAGAGTGGTTCCACTCTTTTCTTTGAGGAGAAATATACTATCTCCTCCTCCCCCATTTTTTTCAACCACAATTTGGATTGGTATATTTAATTTGAAATAAAAGCATGAGATATGTCCATAAATTAATTAATTCATTTATTAGTTTTAAAAATAGTGATTGAATTAATTAATTTAAGGGTGCTTCTCACCTTAATTTCAAGTTAAATAAACCAACCCAAGTTGTGGGCTAAGGAAAAAAATTTTTGGAAGTTTTTGTGCATTACTCTTCAAATGAAATAAAAGCATTTTATAAAATATTTTTTTTATATATTACGTTTTAATTATGGCATGCATTGCAACAAACTTTTTGCAATTATTCATATTCAAATTTAAATGCTCAAAATATAAATAATATCACAATATTTCTAATTTTTGAAATGAAATTCATGCGCATTAAAGACTGTTTACAATATTTTTATTGTTTATGAAGGCAGCTTTTTTAAAAAATGCAAGTTTTAGTTAAACAATCAAAAGAAATTAAGATCTTTTCCTTCATTTGTTTTTTTTTTTTTGATTTTAATAAATTCTTTTTAATGAATATTTAATTTTTTAGCACATTAAAACCAGTATTATGTATTTTGAAATTCAATCCATCAAACTACTAGACTGAGTAAGTGGCTGTACAAGATTGAAGCATTTCAGGGTCATGTTGCATCATCATCAATACTTAACATGTGTGTAAAATTTGAAGGCAATCCATTTGATAGAAGTATGTTAAAATTCCATATTACAAGATTTAACTCAAATAAATAAACAGATTTTCTAAGATAAATAAAAACACTTAAAAATAGATATTTTATCTCAACTTAATAATTACTGCAATAAAATTAAATTATATATAGAACTATTATTTTACTTAATTTATTGAAATTCAAACTCCGCACCCCCATCCATATAGCTTTAAGGCAGGAGTGGGCAAATAGCAGCCTGAGGCACATGTGGCCCGCCAAGACAATCAGAAAAATCCACCATGAACTGAGATTTCTTTTCCGTGTGCGACCGAAGATTCATTTCTTATTTTCCACTAGGATGGCCATGTCAATAATCATGCACAGTGTAGATATGATGTGCAGTGCTTTTCCAATTGATTTGATTAATTTCAATTTTGTCTTTGTATTAGAAAATATATACATTTTCAACTTTAGGGAAACCACGAACCCTTCAAAAAAATGTAAAATTGGTGATGAATGTCGTGTGTTTAATGAAGAATGGACAAACAAATATTTCTTTGGTAATACGGGGAATAAAACAGTGTGTTTATTATGTCATGAAAAAAGGTGCACCCCTCTGCTAACCTTCACTTCCACAAAGTGGCTTTTGATGTGGCCCTCTACCAACCTCTGGCCCTCCACCAACCTCTGCAGCCCCCCAAGCCAAAACAAAATTCCCCATCCCTGCTTTAAGGCATTAGAAAACTTTTACTATGTAAAATTTTAAGAATATAACTACTTGACCTATAGACTAATCAATCTTTAGCTTTCTAGATGTGAGTCTATTATTATAAATCATATCTTCCTTGGATTAGATATATGAAATAAATGAATTTATGGCAAATTTAAGCATAGTATTTATGATAGATACAGAAATTTTTTGAAAATTATCCCAAAAACATTCCAGAGTGATAACCCATTGATTGTTATCTTTGGAAAGATATGGCAGAAATTAGAACTTTGGTGTTCTATGATTAAATATGGAGTTGAAGTATTTCAGAAAGAAAAGTTTGCTGCGGAAGTTAAAATAAGGCATTGTAAATTATCAAGCAGACTGCTGGACTTTCTATCTATTCACAAATCTCTTTCTATATTTTTTGCAAAATTCCTCTCCCATTATTATTGTCTTCCTACTTTTCCCTGCTCCTGGAGTTGGAATGGTCATACTTGGTTGTGAGTGGTAATAATATATATACACACATACTATATGCATTCTAAAAAATATATACTTTCAAAGTTATAAAAAGAAAAATTAAGGAAAAAAGTTTGTTAAATTTATGAATATCTATAAATATTATGCAGCACAAAATAACTATAAAAGCAACAATAATAAAAAAGTAATATATAATAAGATATATATCAGTCTTTTATCAGTTTTGTACAAAAATTTTTACCAATATAATTCAAACTCATCTGCAGAGAACCAAAAAAAAAAGAAAGTTGGATTTAAAAGTGGTTTTAGTACAGTGGATCATATCCAAGTATTGCAAAAAGTTATAGAAAGGATTAATGAATATGAGTTGTCATGATGCTATTTGCAGATTATAAAAAAGCATTTGATTTTATAAACATTTCTTTAGTGTTTAAAGCATTCTGTCATTAAGGTATAGACCTAGGATATTGTCATATTCTGAAGTATATTTATAAAAATGCAACAGCAGCATTTATATTACATATTGATATTAGGTAGGTTAACATTGAGAAGGGTGCAAAATAGGATTACTCCATATCTCCAAAACTTTTTACACCAGTGCTGAAAGAAGTATTTTTGGATTAAAATGGTAAGCCAAAGGAATAAAAGTAAATGATTATTTAAGTCATTTACATTTTGCAGATGACGTAGTTGTTTTTGCAAATAATGCTTTAGAGCAGAAAACATTGGAAGAGTTATCAGTTGAAAATAAAAAAGTAGGGCTAAAAATAAATATTAAAAAGTCTAAAGTAATGTTCAATGAATTTTCTCAAAAGATGAAAATAAGGATTGATTATGATATGTTAGAAGAAGTTAACAACTACAAATACCTTGGTCAGATTATTACTACAGATGGAAACATAATGGATGAAATTAATCACAGAATTAAACTTGATTGGAGTCCTTTTGGTAGAAATAACTTAATATTAAAAGGAAATATGCCTATGCATTTGAAAATGAAGATTTATAATAAATGTGTTTTACCAGTTCTTACTTATGGATCTGAGACTTGGACACAGAGCAATACAGAGACTTCAGACCACTCAAAGAAATATCAAAAGTTGATTGATAGGAGTAAGAGGAGATCAAAAACATGGTAAGAGAACAAACAGGTGTTACTGACATTGTTGAAAAAATTAAAAGGCAAATGGAGTTGGGCTGGACATATTGCTAGAAGAGATGATAATCGATGGACAATTAAAATTTTAAATGGTTTCTAAGAGATTTTAAAAGACCCAGAAAGGGATCACATGTGAGATGGATTGGAGGAAATAATAAAGTGTGCAGTGGTGTGGGGAAGAGAGGCTAGACATTGGAGAAGTTGGATTGAACTTGGATAGACTTTCATCCTGCAGTGGATTAATAATAGTTGGTGACGATGATGTCCATTCTACTTTAGGTCACTGAAAAAATAGCATTTTCTATCTTCGATTATAAGGAGAGAAATACAACAGTAAACAGAGATCACACAGTGAATCAAAGTTACTGAATGCAATCAAAATAATCCTGAAAAATATTTATCTACAAATTCTTTCATAATTTACATCCTATTTATAGATTTTTATCCATATTGGATCACATGAAAGTTTGTCATATTTTGTACCAGATAACATAGAATTGATTGTAAGTGCTCAATATTTTGCTGTCTTTTTTAAATGAATATTTTAATGAAGATTTTATATAAGCAGATGGAGTTTAAATGTGTTATCATTTATACTGTGACAGTTTAGATGCTATTGTGTAATTAAAAGTCACTTGGTTTGTACTCTGATTTTTTTATGTAAGCAAACTATTATTGATGATAGTGGGTAAAAAAAATGTAATCTTCAGAAAAGTTATTTATAAGCATTGAATGTTGAGGAATCGTGTTGATTTCTGAGCCTAACAAAATTTAGAAATGGTACATTCTTAGAAAGGCTTGAGGCTTATTGTTGCACTGCAAGACATTATGAAGCAATCACACAAATCATTATACAAGATTCTTTGTTGTGATATTGAAAGAGTGAGATGTGAACTATATTAAAGAAATAGTGATCATATGATGTGTTAAAAATGCTCGGTTTGTCCAAAATATTGATGAAAATACAGTCTGTTAACATGTTAGATGGAGAATTAAAGAATTGGAATATAATGAAGCAGTGAATCAATATACTCTTAATGTGCATAGGAGATATCCATTGGTCTATTAATAACTCTTGAAGGGTTCTGGTTTTTGCAGATGTCTTTGATTGCTACCTGGCCATTTTGAAGCTATAAATAATATAGCTTTATTGCTTATTGGAGTCTTAAAATAAGAAATCATCATCATCAACCATTATCAATCCACTGCAGGATTTCTCCAAGTTCAATCCATCTCTGATCTTTAGCTTTTTTTTTCCACATCACCCCTGCACATTTTCTTATTTCATCCATCCATTTCACATGTAGTATCTTCTGGGTCTTTTACAATCTCTTGGAATCTAGTGTAAGATTTCAATTGTACATCTATTATCGTCTCTTCTAGCAATATGTCCAACCCAACTCCAGTCTTTTAATTTTTTCAATGAGACTAGTAACATCTGTTTGTTTTCTTACCCATGTATTGTGTTTTCAATCTCTTCTTGTTACTCCCAACATGCATCTTTCCATACTTCTTTGAGTAATAATAAGCAATAAGATAATAAAAGTGAATAATCTTAACAAGTGTAGTGCTATGCATTTTAAAATTAAAGGTGAGTCTTAAAAGTGATAGATAGGTCTTTTGATTTGGGAAGTTTGACTACTCAAAATGGAGATGCAGAAGATGTTGAAAACCTTGTCATCAGAATAGAATGTGCTTTTTTATTTGGAAAAGACATGGAGGTCTACAGAACTAAAAATTAAAACAAAATTACAGATGATAAGATTGCTATAAAATGTATTGAAAAGATGAGGTTTGTAAAATAACTCATTAGAAGTCTAATGGAGAAATTGTTTAACATTTTTTTTGGAAAGCAGAGAGAGTGGGTCAGAAATGACAAAGTATTACGAGAGTGATTATAGCTTAAATGTCATGGATGAATGAAAAATTTGTCATAAATTTGACAAGTTGTTGAACTATATATTAAATGTGAGTCTACTCACCCAAATTCATTTAGAAATTCTTTATTATTTTTTATTTGTCTGATCTGAGTAGTAGATATTTGTATACATAATTATTTCTACCTCCTTGCTGTCTATCTATTTTTTAAACTTTTATTATTTTTTATGTTATTCTTTTCTCAATATGTTAACAGTCATTTTGACTATTTTTCATTTTAATTCCTCACTGTTTTTTTAAATTGTATTTTGATAATTTTATGACCTGTTAAGCAAGCATTTTGATCAATCAAGGTGGAATTAGGAATAACCTATGCTAAATGCATATTTGAAAAAGAGTTTTGTATTAGAGTTTCTGGAGAAAAGTGAAAAGAAAAAGTTAATAATTATTGTATATTGGATTATTTCCAACATCTAATATATGTATTGAATGTCTTGAGAAAAATTTAACTTCATTTAAATATTCCAAATACATCAACTGTTAGTAATAACACATCAAGCAGGTTAGTATATGCACAACATTTTGAGAGGTATTATTCTCCTCTCTTCTTTAGGTATTGCTGGCCTGACCAGTGACAATACTAGCATGGATTTGAACCTGGATTCTTAGATTCTTGACTATTGAAATTTTAAAATAACACTCTACCAACTGAGTCAAATGATAATAGGAGTTTAAGAAAAGTCAAACGTGAAAATCATTAAGTATGGATTAGTCAAAATGAGTAAAAGAGTAAATAATAGTTCAGTGGTTTTTATTGCTCAAAACATTTTTTAAAGAAATTAGATCACTGTAAATAGCAGAGCTGAGCATGATCTGTGGATCCGAAGTTCCAGAGCCTATCTAGGGTGGCAAAAGAATGATTGATAATTATTTCATAATTAGTGGATTTTAGGTTGACACTGAGATGTAGATTACAGAGAGACCAATAAATATTTGGATATTTTGCCATTTTGTCAGGAAAAAGTTCAGGCTAAAACAGTGATGTAGATTATGAAAAAAGCAATAAATATTTGGAAGCTTTATCATTCTTACCAATAAAGTGAGAGATGAAAAAAACCAGTTGATTTCTACCAGCTGATGCTTTTCTGCAGCATCCAGCAATATGCAGTTTCTATTTATTATCTATACACAATTTAAATTGCTAAATACTACGAGTAAAAAAGATTTACAAGGATGAGATATCATTATCACCCATTAGAGAAGTCAGTAGATTTTTCTTCAATTGTAATATCATAGAGAAAAGATCTATTTCAGTAAAATTTGAGGAGGTAATGAAAATTAATTTAATCTCTTTTATTCAGTTAAGATGTTGTTGAGGGGTTTTAGTATATTAAAGGTTTTATCTGTTGAGGGTTTTTAATATTTGTAAGGTTTTTATCTGAATTGTTTGAATTGACTAAAAGTAGAGAGACAAGCTGTGACAAGGATCTATAGAAAAGAAATATGGGTTTTTCTGCATTTTAGCAAGTGGCTAAAAGTTTTTAAAATTAAGTAAATTGCATATTTTGTGATTGGATTGTGCTGTAAGGCAGAGGTGGGCAGTAGTTTTGGCTCGGGGGCTGTAGAGGTTGGCGGAGGGCCACATCGGGGGTCCCTTTGTGGAGGTGAAGGTTGGTGAAGGGCTGCACTTTGTTTCACAACACAATAAACACACTGCTTTATTCCCGGTATTACCAAAGAAATGTTTTTTTGTGCGTTCTTTATTATACACATGACATTCATCACCGATTTTCCATTTTTTTGGAGGGTTCATGGTTTCACTAAAGTTGGAAATGTATATATTTGTTAATGCAAAGATAAAATTGAAAACACTACATATTGTATCTACAGTGCACATGTGTGTATTGATATGGTCATCCTAGTGGAAAATAAGAGACTAATGAAATCTCAATTCAAGGTGGATTTTTCTGATTGTCTCGGTGGGCTGCATGTGACCCTCAGGCCACTATTTTCCCACCCCTGCTGTAAGGTATTGATAAAGCTTTCAGTGCACCATTGATTATTTACCTAAAACTATTGGAGTTTTGAAATATTGTAAAAATCTTATAACTGTTAAGATGTAGATTTTTTGATAGGTAGAATGTCTAGCTAACTCATGTCTTTGTGAAGCAAGATGAGTTGGTCATTGGGAAAAGATTTAAGAAAGTTGTAAGAGTTTTATATGTTGCAGGTAGAAATAAACATAATAGGTGGAGTAAAAGTTTACATAAAAGATGTATTAGTTATTTATTTTAGAAATCCTAGTGATAATGAAGTAGAAAACAGAACAAAAGCAAATTATTGTCTAATAATAACTGAGGATTAAAGTACTATGGTTGATAGATTAGAAGTGATATAATTTTAGGAGATTAGAGATAAGGAATGAGATAAGTGGAAGTTTGTATAATATAACACTGTAAATAATGAGCACATGGTTAAATAAGAAAATTTACATTAATAAGAATTAAAAGGATTTGCATAGACAAAACTCTAGCTGATAAGAAAGTTCAGTTTAATTGTTTTAATGCTACATAGTTTTACAAATTGTATTACGAGTGTTCACACACACACACACACACACACACACACACACACACACACACTGGATAATCATAGTTTAGTAGTAGTAAAATCGTTCTGATCTTTTAATAGAATAGGCACCGAGAACAATAAAGAAGTTAAGTGATAATTTTAAAATGGAAAATAGCTGCTAGAATTGAGGATCCAAACTAGGAGCAGTTTGATTTAGTATATCTTTCAGCACTTGAATTAATGTTGATAATATGCAAAAGAAAGTTGTTGATTGCAAAAAGAGGTAGCTCTTGTAGAAGAGTGAACGATTTCCTTTTAATGTTTAATATTTATTTAGATGAGTTGTTAAGCAAATGATTAATAAGGATGAAATCAGCATTGGGCAGGAAGCAGAAAGATGTAGTGTGTTGGATTAAATGATTGTGATGATGATTATAATCATTATTGACATTATTATTTATGCTAAGTTATATTGATATAATTTTTAATAAATCCTGGATGAAATATTCTGGAATGAAAGGAGAAACAGAGAATAAAAGCTATACAAATGACAGCTACTCAGTCAATTGGATAACTGGTGATGGAAATAATGATATAGAAGTTATTTTTGAAGTTAAAATTAAGGTAGAGAATACTTGAACAAATAGGATAAGAAATAGGAAGCAGTAAAGCTGTAGTTTTGGAGAACGGAAAAAGTTAGGCTGCAATAATAAAGTTAGAATAGTAGAAGTTTTTTTAAAAAATATAAAAGTTTGTTTATTGATCAGTTTTAAGACACACACAAAAAGAAACCTGGATTACATATTTGTTATTAGAGATAGAAGAATAGATTGTGGGTAATAGAAAATGATGTGATGAAAGAATATGAAGATAATAGTTATCACCAACCTCTTGCAGACATTTATGCCCAGTTCAAATCCAAGAGAAAAAAAGAAAAAAATATACTAGAGATGAATTTTGCAATGTTTACGCAAATTGGCAAATGTATCCATATACAGAACACACTAGTCCATTTATCTTTTTTATATGATGTTTTGTGATATCTTTTAACTTCTGTAATAAATTTTTCTTTGTGAAAGACTTCAATACCATCCTTGTTATCGCTGTCCAATGAATATTATCCTCTGTCATATCTTCCTGGTGAAATAATGAACATCGTACTTTTTAGAATGTCTTGAGACAATCTTTATTGTACAATATGCTCTGTTTATAATTTTTTAAAATTTATAAAATGAATAGGATGTGATGTATTAAAAAAAAATATCAACATCTTTTATGTTTACTATTTTTGTAGAAGAAGTAGCAATTTCCAGTTATAAAAATAAATATTTGTCTTTTTTATTCATCTCCAAGTTAAAAATAGCTAGAAATCCACTTACACTAATGATAACACAAAATTGAGAATGACTGTAGGGTATAAATATGGGAGCAAGTATGCTCTGAAAGCTGTAAGCCAGAATAAAACATAATTAAAATATAGCTTTACTGATGTGCGTTGGAAGTGCAGTATAATAATTATTGATTGATAAATGAATATTGATCTCATAATGTGGGCATAACATTCAAATGTGCTAACTATTACATTCTAACAACCTTCAATATTACTATACTTATAATATATCAAGTAAGAATTTTTATTCATTCTATTTTAGGATTTCATAACTTTTCTACCCTCCATTTAAGTTATGGGAGTAGAGATTCTACACAAATCAATAATGTTTACTGCCCGGATAATAAATTGTTGATTAGTTTAATATTTTATAGCAATGGAACATTTCAGTATAAAATGGCATAAAAACAGGAAGAAAGGAATTCTGGAAAGAAAGCCATATCTTTGGAAAAAAGAAAGTTCTAAGCAATAAACAGAGATGTTTTGTTTAGACACTTGGAGAAAATATCTATATTAGAAGAAAATATTGGTAATAATGTAAAGAAATAGAATGTTTGTGGTATTAGTTCTTGATGACTTTGAAGAACATATAATGCTGTGTGACGGTCTTTTTATCTCTTCAAAACATTACTTATTACCAATCTTTGCTGAATCCTTTTTAGACTTGTTATTTATTTCATCTAACAAGGTGAAAAACTTATCTCTATTATATAAATGATTTATTTATTCTTCCCAAAGGAATGCTACCACTTTTTAAAATATTTATAAGGAGATGGAAAGTCTGACTTCAAATCTTCTAATTACATTAAGTTCAGTATAGACAATATACTTATATTTAAATATTATATATATATAGTAGGAATGTATTTTTTTCCGATTAAGTTTTTAAAAATTCTTTTATATATTAAATTGCGCCTACTTTTGCTATTATATATATCCAATCAGTATTTTCTGGTCTTATCTGCTGTTCCTTTTCAAATCATTATTAAGTTTTCTTTTTCTGATACTTATTTTTTTCTGCCTTATTAATCCAAGATTTTTTTAAAAATTTCTTGTGTTCTATTTACAACTTCTTTCTCCCTCTGACTTAAAATAATTTTCTATCCTAGTTTATAACTTAATCTTGGATTATCTTCTAGTAGCATTTGAAAAGTTCTATAAAGCCCCCTTTCATTTTATCAATAGTTTATTTCTTTCTTATGTCCTTCTTTTAATTCTTTACTATTAATTACTCTTACTAAATCTAATTTCAAAATTTTAAAATAAATTATTGATTATAAAAAAGATTATTATTTGAATATCATTTAAAACTTACTTATGCACTTCAAAACAGGTTGCATGATTGAGTATGAGTTTAGATAAATTTTAAGAAAATAAATAATTGGATACTTTACCACAACACTATCAATATTAAATACACCATTTAGGATTATATGCCTGAACCTGATTTAAAATATGAAGAAAGAAAACGTGAAGATAGCATACAGACAGGACTTGAATAATATATTATAAAATCAAATGGTCACAAGACTTTACATTAATGAAAGTAAAAACAAAGTCAACACTATACAGGGCAGGATTTTCCTGTAGGCTAACTAGGCTTCAGCCTAGGGCCTCAAGATCAAGAGGGGCCTACCAATAACAACATGTTTCATTTAACATATTGATATATATCACAGTAATGATGTATATGGGAGGTGAAAGGGACTCATAAGTGGAATAGCCTAGGGCCTCTTTTCATCTAAATCTGGCCCTGATTCTATCCCTTTATATTTAAACAATCCTTAGACTCAATGGTTATAGTGCTACCACTAGACTCTCAAGTTCCACATGTCACTTGGGCAGAAAACCAGCTCTTTGATTTTGGTATCAGTTTAAAATAGAAGTTGCACCTCAGGAACTATAGAGTAAAAAAGTACTATGATTACTCATCCAGACGACTTATATATTACATTTAAAACATATATCAGCTCCAAGGTCCAGATCTTCATAATTTTGCTATTAAATCCATTTCCGATTGATACATATCTGATTGAAAGATATAATAAACATCTCCATACTTCCCCATTCTTTTTAAATACATATAAATAAAGATGTAATAAAAGACAAATGACTATCACCTGGATTTCTTTTAATTTCAATACTTCTGTTGCCTTTTTAAAAACGTATTTATTATATTATATTTTTCCTACCATGTTTTTTCTCTTTCATATTTTACTCTCAAGCCATATTTTTTGACCCCTTTCTAATCTTTGAACTCTCAAATATTATTGCATTGGTTCTGTTTTTTTTTTTTTTTAAATTGACCTCTACTTCATCATCGCATCCACTAGGTGGCTTACGAAGTCTATCATTTATTCAATTCTGATGCAGAATATTGCGTTGCTTCAAGTATCCAATATAATAAAACTGTTAAATCTTCTTGCTTTTACAGCTCTGTGGGTGTTCAGCATCTTATCTTTTCACTGCTAATAATAGATTGTTCATCCTAACTATTCCACTTGTAATACTATTTAGTGGCGTTTGCTTATTGTGTTCGATCTCGGAAGAGGAGGGGGGGATAGTTTTTCTTTACTTCGTCGATCTCGTACTTCTTCTATTGCTTATACATACATATAGCAATCACTATTACAAAAATGAATCTTAGACTACATATATAAACCAATCTGTGAAACATACATATACTGGTTCATTTTTCTGGGTATTTTTAAAAAATATACTATATATGTAAAAATAAACTATCTTATAATCTATAATATTTCTAAGAATATTACTTTGTTTTTTAAAAAAAAATGTTTTAAATTTAAAACTTTGGTTCTAAAATAATAATACGATATATATAAATATGCCTCAGATGGGCTTGTATAAGGTGTGTAAATGATGTTTGTAATATCTGGAAACGTCTTTTTTTTTTCTAATAATAATAATAATAATTACATATATTTTTTTTAGTAAAACTCATATCTATGTGGTATCTAAAAAATAAATATGTGCAATTTTTGTCTAATTACAACTCAGATTGCAAATTCTTTACGAAATTTTTCTGTGAAGGGTCTCATTGTTTTGCATATTGCTTTTCTTGAGTTTTTGAAATTCCAGTTTTATTATATTTCTTTTTATCATTCCAAGCCAGAATTATTCCTATTTTCAAAATGTATCGTTGTGAATGTTTATGTATTATTAACTTTAAGCATATATGTATCTTGTAAGAACGCCCCCATCCTTGTATATGTTCATATATCATGTATTAATTTTGCTTGAATATGGACCTAATAAGAACGTCCATTTCTTTGCTTTTAATAATTAGAGATTTGAAATTAAAATCATTGCTCGCAACATTCTATCTGTTGCCGTTTCTGTTTGTAAAGTTCATTTATATATCTAATAATTTCAACATTTTGTTGTTTTCTTCCTTGATTCAAATAAAACAGCAATCAGAGTTTAGGCTATTTATTTTAAATATATGTTATTTACCGTTTTAATAATTATATGATAGCGAAGTTGAGGATCAGATTGATAAACAGACGGAGTGGGGAGGGGGCAAATTAGAAGATGGCTGCTTTACCTGAAAACTCTTTTTAATGATAATATTGTGTACCTGTCTAGGTCTGATTGGTTATTTCTATTTCAGGTGATGAAACTGATAGACAGGAGGAGGAGGAGTTGAGAGACAAGAAGGAATGGACCCATTCTCCTGGAGGTAAGGTTCTCCTATGTTGACCACGGTGTCGAGGAGTTTTTTAAATGCTGTTTTTCAAACAGTTTTTTACTTTTAGATATTTAGTCCAATTTATTTAATATATTGTTTATTTTCTATTCATTTAACTATTTATATTTATTTATCCATACTTATATATTCATATTTGTGTGCATGCAAGCAACAAACGCGCTCATAACTTTGTTATTGTCTCATTTAAGAGCAAGGGATAATACTGCTTGGTCATGTGATTGCATGCATCACTAAGCGTATAATAGCTGGGGTGGGGTTCTGGTGATTCAATACAACTTAGACTTTAAACAGGGAATTTTTAATGAATTCTATTGCTCACTTATTCAGGTGCTTCTCTAAAGAAATGTATTTGTGTGTGCCTGGATATAAGATTTTGTACATACTCACATGTATAATTTAGACAAGGCTTTTTATTGGAAATCGGTAAATCAAATAATAATCGTTATTTTTGTTAATATAATAATAATGATAAAGGAAAAATGAGAAACAGTTATAATGAATGAAATCAATTCCCTAGCCTTTGATATACATAAAAAAAACTTCATCGTAATGGAGCGGGGATTAACTCACAACACCTATAGATCTAGTAAGACTTACGCCATTATAATTTACTAGCTTTAATAGAATGTTCTCGTTGTAAGTTTCTGCCAGATCCATATCCTAGAGTGGACAATGGACATTTTTTGAAGTAGCCAAGAAATTTTAAATAAGATAAATTTTTAGTGGCCAGCATGCAAACAGTTGAGCTGGTCACCAGTTTATCATCATTATTTTCAATCATTATCCACTGCAGGATAAAGATCTTTTCACATTTAATCCAATTTCTCCAATCCACACCAATCCACAACCCTCTTCTTCATATTACATCACCAAACTTTCTTGTTTCGTTTATTCATCTCACACGTGATATCTTTCTAGGTCTTCTATAATCTCTTGGAATACAATTGAATACTTCAACTGCCCATTTATTATCATCTCTTTTAGCAAGTTTTTCAGCCAAGTTCCATTTCAGTCTCTTTTGATGTTAATGAAACCTATTTGTTAATTGGTGAATGAAAATATTTTCTTGGCTGCCGATTAAAACAAGTAAAGAAACCACAAATTCCAATCGACCAAGCAGGATAAGATTTATCTTCTTCCCTGGTGAAGATTATTATTATTTGTTTTGTCTCCATGGAAGGAGATGTTTGTTCTGTAGTGATAAGTTTCTCCATCAGCATATTACATATATCTTTTGATGTGAAGTAATCAATAAATCTCTCAGGTAGATTAAGATTAAAACTGGAAATATGTATAAGAAAAAGGTAATCTAAAATATCTTTAGTGGACTCTTCACTTGTGAATGATGAATTGAAGAACAGGCTAAATTTTGTATGTTCTGTTAAATTTATTACTGCTTGCTATTAATTGTATGAAATGAAATGAATTATTCTAGGAAATTCTCTCTTATAGTCTTAACTACTATGAAATCACTTAGTTTTCAAGAAAAGTGTAAAATAATGCATTTTCTCCTTGTGTTGTTTGAATCGTCATTTTACATATTATTATCTAATGGCTATAAACTATTTCTATTTGGGTTTATAAGTTAACTATTAAATGATGGCTTTGAACAAGTTAGTTAAATTTCTAATGAATTATAAATTTAACTTAGATTTGTCTGTTTATAATGAATATATAAAATAAATTAACAAATAACATACAAAAAGTGATTTTTTATAACCATAAGTATTTAATGCAAAAAAAAAAAAAAGTTTCTTTCAGTAATAATTAATTGCTAGTCTCAATATCCCATATATATATATGTTCTAATGACATTCTGGTTAATATTTTTCTTTTACAATAATGTAATACATTATATATATATATATATAAAAGAATATAGAATATGTAGACAATTGTCAATTATTATAGAAATAAATCTTAACAGTATTTGTTATTCTGCTGAGCACAGTGGCTCAGCCAAAATAAATATTTTAAAATTTATTACCTTCAATAGTCAACAATTATCTGCATGCTCTGGTAGTATATATTTTTACATATTATGTATAGTATATATATATTATATAGTTTATATATATATGATTATTATAATTGTTTAATTCTAAATCTGAAAAATTGATGTTTTCTCTTTGCAAGTTCCACTTTTTATTTCTCTTTAAAGATCCATCACCTACTTCAAAAACTGCTTCATTTCATTATTCTATTTCCAATTAAGTTCTTTCTAAAGAAGTTTAGGATAATCAATGATTTTCTAAGTTTTTTACATCATTTTTATTCTGATACCTGCTATCAAGAAATCTCTTTGCCCTATTAATTATTCTCTCCTTTATTTATCTTCATTTGATCTATTTAATTATTCTTTTTATTTTTATCTAAGTTCTTTAATCTTTAGAATAATATCATTAATGTTAGTCTGGACTGTAATTTATTTATTCCCTCTCCCCTTTTTTTTCTTTTCTTTTGGTTATTTCTAACATAAATCTTTCAATTTTTTTTGTATCATATGTGATCTTTGTTTTACTTTTCACATTGATTGCTATTCTAAACTTTTTTGATTCTTTTATTCCCTTCCCTCCTAGTTTGTTTTTCAGTTTTGGTCTAAATAAAATATAATTATGTCTTTTTTATATATTTATATTTCATCTTGCATTATAATGTAGTTGAACAATATGTGATTGTTAAAAACATTCTTTAATTTTACTTATGTCGTGTTTCCTTCATGGGACCGAAAATTCTTTATTGCAGCAAAAATAACGTTGCCTGCAAATCTGAAATGATCATTGCTATTTATCCAGCTGACTTTCCTCAGTCAGTCTTCAAAACATTTTCAAAAATTATGGAAAATAATTTTGAAGAAATTGAATGTGAAGCAATCATATAGTTATTGTTTAGGAACTCTTTGGACATTCAAGCATCAGAGTGATAGGGAGAATTTTAATCTAGGAATCTTTATTTTTATTTTAGCCCTGCCATCTAGTGCAAGCTCAAGTAATCATTAGATGTCAGAAGGTAATGCTTAATAAATTCTTATCCAGCATTGGCTTAGCCACATTCCTAGACTAGTTTTTTAAGATATGGCTTTCATCAATGATAAGAATGCTGGATAAGGATGTATTAATCACTATATCTGGAAAATATTGATTGTCTGAGCTTGCCCAAGATAGCATACCAGTGTGTAGCCAGAGATCATTGATGTTTTTGATGGTATTATCATCTTCAGTTTTCAAAATCCATTATACAATGCTGAGATGCATGGAGCAAAAAAATTGGAAAATTTTTCACACCCTGTTTTTGTTTGAAGTGTTTTTCTTTTTTCTTTTCTGTCACTCTACTAATAAAGCTCTATTAATAAATTATGCAATTCCTACCATAATTCTAATTTTAATGCACACTGGAAAAAGTAATGAAAGACATTTAAGAAATCTTTTTATGCATTTAATAAAATATACATGACATTTCTGAGTATGAGTGAATTGATAGTCTATTTTCAATGGAGGGGTGCCATTGGTTATAATCTCTTAACATAATTTACTCTAGCATCGCAATTTAGAGCATATTATATAATTTAAGAATATATATATATCATTGTTAAATCATAATAAATAAGTTTTGGTTGAGTAGAGTGTGGTTATGATGCGTTGTTGGAAACAGTTTATATATATATATTTACAAAAAATGACTAATACTTAAACAGGCTTTAACCTGTAATGAATGTGCCTTAAAATTTCTAATTGTCAGGCAATATTATTTTGTCAATAGAGGGACCTCACAAATCACGACACAAGATAGCGACTTTTATAAAGATAAGAGTGGCCATATTATCTTTAACCTAAATTTCTATTTATATAGGCCAATCTGAAGCATCCTATATAAGCAGAAATTTAGGCCAAAGATAAGATAGCCGCTCTTTATAAAAGTCGCTATCTTCAGTCATGGTTTGTGAGGTCCCTCTATCAGCAAAATAATATTGCTTGACTATTAGAAATTTTAAGGCACATTCATTGCAGGTTAAAGCCTGTTTAAGTATTTACATATATTTCTTGTGCGCTCAATAAAATATAATTATAACTCTAAAAAATGACTAAATATTCAAATTATTTCTATAATTTATTCACAGTGCATTAATGTTAGATAAAAAGTTTTGCAGTGATTTTAGTTATTTTAAACCCAAGCATAATAATATTTTTTTATTTGAATCGTAAATAGGATGAGCATTTGTCTGGGTTTAATCCAAGATTTCCAGATGATGATACCAAAATCAGGATTCAGATTTTTGCAACATTTTTTTAAAGAATTGGAGAATGTTTTAAGTATTACCAAATGAAATAACAAAAAATAATTGATTCTTTTACAGCACATATTATTTGCCCTCTTTTCCCATACAACTTAAGTAATGCCCTCATGATTTAATGTAATGGTATAATTGTGGCAAGAACTAAACATTTTTGAGTCATAGTTTGGTTGCAGACTTCTCAATTGACAAACTATTTTATTATTACTATTATCCATTTTTTTACATTTTAACCATTTCATAGTCTTCTTCAGGGCTTTGAATGACAGTAAAGTAATTTATTTTTTTATTAGCTAAAGTTTTGTAATTCAATCATTTAAATATTTATATTTAGTTTTTAAATTATTTTGTATTAAATTGTCTTTTATAAAAAAATATTGTTATTTATAGCCACAAAGAAGTCTGTAAAACTTTAAAATGTTGGTTAATAAACAGTATAGATCAGGGATGCCCAACAAGTCGATCGTGATCCACCAGTCGATCGCAAAGCCATTTTTGGTCGATCGCGAGGCCAATCTAGCAAGAGCTGTCGGGTAACCAGTGAAACAAATTAAGTCAAGATTTTCAAGTTTTTTTGTTATTTTTGCTTTTGTTCTAAATTTTTTTTCAATTCTAGATAGGTGAAGTCCACTTAGCCGTATCATTATTGAAAATAATATTTTTAATCTTGATTTAATGTAGCTAATTTGAATTAATAAATATTGTTAATAATTAATTACTCATGTTGCTTTATTTTCCCCAGGACATGAGTTTTTTGGCCCATTAAATAATTGTTATTTTTTACTAGGTAGATATATAAAAATAGTAGGTATTTCATACCTCCCTCCACTTAGACTACGCCTATCACAACACATTTTAAAAATAAAAAGTAGATCTTATGAACACAAAAGTTGGCCATCCCTGGTATAGATAATTAATTGTGTATTGTATTTTACAAATCATATTCATGACATTTGTGCTAAACAGGAAAATGAATATATGTTGATATATATTTACTTCTCATCTCAACAAAAACTGTATGACAAAATACAGCTTTAGTTATGTGATTTTTGTGAAACTTTGAGGTAATTAAAACCTCCATTGAAAGTTGATTTGTAAAAATAAAGTTAAAAGCTGAAAGTTGATTTAAGAATATTTACATGTGTAAAATATATTGCTACTACTTATTTTAATCAGCAATGGCTACAATATGTTTTATAACATAAACACTACAACTGGTATTTGAAACCTTTCTAAGAAAAGTATTATTTTATGATATGATTAGGGTTCCAAATTTGATTTTTTTAAAAAAATATAACCATTATTTACAATAGGTATTATAATATTTGTATTAAAAAATTTCAATATAACCATAAAATCACAAAAAATGACTAAATACAATTATTTTCCTTTAGAGCAGCCACTAACTGGAATCCTTGATTATTTTTTTATAAAACGAAATAAATTTGATTTTATTTATTCTAAGCATTACTTACAAAAAAATAGTATAATATTTGTATAACAAAGTAAAAAAAAAATACAACCGTAGATCACATGAAGTGAAGCTTGTAGCTGGGATCAATTTATTGCGTTCTTTTAGGAAAATAATAATTTGTTATTATAATAAATATATTTGATTTTTATTATTGTAAGCACTATTTACAATAAATATTATAAATCTCAACATTAACTCCTTTCATGAAACTGTGTAATTCTTAAGCACTTGTTGACTTTGAATTTAGAAGAAAAGATATAAATGAAAAATAATTAATTCCACTGAGCCAGCTTTTGGCAAAACACTGCCAGAATCACTGTTTTGCTGAAAGCTGGCTCAGTGCAATTAATTAGTTTATGTTAATTAATTTATACTTTTTCACTGAACTTGAAGTCAAGGAGTGCTTAAAAATGAAATAAATATTATAGTATTTATATAATAATCAACAAAGCAAGTCATATGTAGCAGCCTGTATTTACAAATATGTATTGGTACCTCCCTATATTAAATATTTATATAAAAACAGTAAAAAGAGAGAATACAACCATAAATTGACAAAATGAAGAAGTAAAAATTATTTTTGTTTAGAATAAATCAATAAAACTTTTAACTGGGATCTGTTATTACTTTATTTTAGGAAAAGTTATTGATTTTTTTTATTATTGTAAGCATTATTTATAATAAGTATTATAAATATAGGGGATTTGAACTCAAACTTTCAAGCACCCTTCAACTATTCACATTATCTCATGCCACTGATACACCTGACCAGTTGGTCCAGATTATCATCTCCCACACACATAATCAGTGCTCAGTTTATATTAAGATAGCACATCTTCATACTTTAATGGACAGGCTTCAATCCATTCCAACCTCCAACTCTTCTATTGAAAATCTGATGATGGAGAGCCCAAATCCCATGCTGATAGTGATCGAAAGTCTAAGTTCAAATCCCCTATATTTACAATTAAGCTCCAGGTATATAAAGAATGACTGTGTTTTAAATATTAATAAGTATTATAGTATTTGTATAAAAAAGTAGAAAAAAAAATAGACATATTTCACACACACACACAAAAAAAATAAAAATAAAATTACATACATTTACACTATAAGCAGTATGAGATATTGCTAAACCTCAAAAAAGTGACATAAAACTTACACTATGTGAACAGTATTCAAACTAATTTGATATTTGCACAGTTAGGAAGGTACTGATATGGTCACTCATTCAATTTTAAAAAAATTATGGGAAAGCATTTGAAAATTTCTTGTGGTATTACATGTATACCACATGACTATTTCAATTTGTATATATGCCTGAGCAAATATTTTGTGTAAATGTTTTACATTTACTTACAAAATATTTTTTGTGTATGTGAATTATTTTGTCATAATGCATTATTTTTTTATTATTATAATTTCTTGAATTTTAGAAAAAAAGAATATAATTATATGCTTTTTTATTAACTTGCCATGTCTGTGTATGTTTGTCTATATGTCCACATTTTTGATATTTGCTCTGGCTGAGATTTTATTTTAGCTGACTAAAAAGTAGAAAAAAACCCCCTGAATCTCTGTTAATTTGCCATTCTTGGAAAATATCAGAGATCTTACAAATCTGGACTAAGCAATTGGAAATTGCAAGAATATTGTCATTTCATGAAAGCATTTGAGACAATTTTTTATTTTTATGGTTTATTTGAGCCTCAATTGCCTTTTTGAAATGATAGTATTCGTGCAATTTCCAATTGTTTTATAACAAGTCTAGATTCTTACGATCTCTGATATCTTCCAAGAATGGCAAATTAACTGAGATTCATTTTTTTCTTTTTAATTGGGTTATCTTGTTATTTTTCTATTTTTTAGGCAGCTGGTACTCTTTATATAAAAGTATTATTTAAAAATATATATATTTACCTATTATTTTGTTAAAACTAAATAAAAATCTCATCCACAACAAATTTCAAAAATGTGAATGTACAGACTGAAACATACATAGACATCACAAATTAATAAAAATATATATAATTATATATTTTTTACCATATAATACTAAATCATCCATGCACTTTACTACTGTTACCCAATGTTTTATGGTCATTATTATTAGTACCCCATATGGTTGGTGTACCAGTGGAGTGGTGGTCACACCAGCTCTTTTATTTCTGGTGCTCAAACATTTTATCCTCTCCAAACAATGAGGATATGAAATTATTATTAAAGCAAAAAAAGATTAATTTTTTTATAACGAATGACATATATCAATGAGTGAAGCAAGCACAAATACTGTTTGACATTTTTGTATTTACTAGTGCAATAAATATCTTTTATGGGCATTTTACGTGGTATCTATTGATTATTAAAATCTTGCAATAGATGGCGTAAAGGTGGTGAGAACAAAAAAGAATATGCTTTTGAATGGCATTGCGTAAATCGATATCATGTGATGTTTGTTTGGTTTTATGACAGTAAATTCTTCAGAGATTGTTAGTAGATAGTTTAACATTATTTATTATAATTTATTAGAAAACAAGCATCCAGATTAAATAATATGGTAAGATAAACAACTCTCAGCTATAGTGGTATATAGTAGAATCATAGATAATCCATAATCACCGTATCCATCTAAAATCCCTTTACTTAATTTCTAAGTTCTTTCTTCTGATAAAGACAAAATCTACGAAGCGATATAAGTATAGGAATTTATATACTTCTACTAAATACTGATTACATAGTTAAATGGTACTAAAGTGAAAAGTTACTTTCATTGACTATATATATATGTTAAAACGAAGATTTGCATGGGTTAAATATATAAAATACATATTTTGCGGGTTCATCCATGTTAAAAACTTTTAATATTAATATACTGACATTTTGACTTGGTCACACAAGCCATCCACAGAGTTATAAAAGGTAGAAAGACGGTTGTAGAGGCGCTACAATCACTGATTTGAATAAAATGTTAAAATTCCACCAATAGCAAAAAATGTTAAATTTAGGAATGTTTTTTAAAAAAATCTTTCCAAATAGGAGGAAGTTTACATGTATCATCTCGCTTATTGATACAATCTGGCCTTTTAAGTATCTCAATGGCTTCTCTAATTTTGCATTGGTAGAGATTATCACATCTGGATATGATCCTGGTACTAGAAAAATCAATTTTATGACCTGAATCTATAGTATGGAGTGAGAGTGCTGATGATGATGAGTGTTGTTTAACTGCATTAGCATGCTCATCTCTCCTAACACTGATGCGATACCTATGTAAGAAGCTTTACAATTTTTACATGAGATTTGATAGACACCATGAGATTCAAGAGGGATTGAATCCTTAGGCTTGGTTATTATATTGCTGATCTTTTGATGAGCAGAAAATGCTGTGTCTATATTATAGCGTTTTAATATACGTCCGATACTGTCTGTAGTTCCTTTTACATATGGAACACAAATCCTAATAGCTGATTTATCATCTTTTTGTTTTCTATTTTGTCTATTTTGGGCTTGAAATAAGGCTTTTTTTTTTTATAAATTAGTAATTATAACTATTTGCTAATAAAACACTATTAATATGATTTATTTCTTCTTTCAGATGTGTCTCATCTGAAAGGTTAATTGCTCTGTTTAAAAGAGTTTTGGCTACAGAAACTATCTGAGTTGGGTGATGATGAGAATGGAAATGCAAATATCTGTCTGTGTGTATCCTTTCTGTAAATAGAAAAAGATAAACTATTTGGTGTTCTGGTGACTAGAACATCAAGAAAAGGGAGTTTTACATCAGACTCTGTCTCCATTGTAAATTTAATATGAGGATGCATATTATTTAAATGTAAGAAAAAACCATCTAATTTATTTTTTCCATGTTGCCATATGACAAAAGTGTCATCTATGTATCTGAGTCAAATGAGAGGTTTTAAAGATGATGATTCTAAAGCACGGGTTTCTATATATTCCATGAATAAATCAGCTATTACTCCTGAGATAGGTGAGCCCATAGGAGTACCAAAAACTTGTCTGTAATGCTGTCCATTGTATACAAAATATGTATTTAAGAGACAATGTTTAATTAAAGCAATAATATGGTCTGGTAAATTGCAACGTTGTGAGATTATATTTAAAGCTTCATCAATTGGAATGTTTGTAAACATCAAAACTGACCAGAATGTCATTAGCATCAATTTTTAAACTTTTTAAAACAGAAATGAAATGAAGAGAGTTTTTAATATATGATTTAATAGATGGGATTGTAGGTTTAATGAAATCCGATAAGTATCTGGCTAAAATATGAGTTGGAGAACCTATTGCACTTACTATTGGACGAAGGGGGGTGTCTGGTTTGTGAATTTTTGGAAGTCCATAAAATTTTGGACAGACACAAGATTTTTCACGAGGGATTATTTTATTTTTTATCTCTGTTTCAATAGGTGATTTATTAATAATAGCTTTTGTTGTTTTTTTCCAAATACGTAATATGATCTCTTTTTGATAGTTTATAAGTTTTATCATTAAGCAGATCTAAAATTTTATTATGGTAAATGTCACAATCCATAACAACTGTGGCATTACTTTTATCAGCCCGAAGTACAACAATTGATTTGTCCGATTTTATATTTTTTAATGCTTGTCTTTCTTTCTTTGAAATATTACATATATATATATATATGTATGTTTGTCAAGATATATAAAAATTTTATTCTGCCATGTACAGTTTGATCAGGTAATACATTTTTTATATTTGCATATCTGAAGAAGTCTGTTGTACACTTGAAACTGTAAATAGAAAACCAAAAAATTTGTAAAGGGAATAAGTCTACGTGTGAAGTATTTTATTGTTGACGTGTATTATAACAAGATTTGACAGTAATTCCATTCGAAAGATTGGTGATGAACATACTGAAGAGTTTATTATTTAAAGTCTATTGCTGATATACCTGCCTAGCAGCACTAATCTTTTTTGCACATGTTTATTTTTATGAGTATATATACCTACTATATAACTCATCATAATCATCATCATCAACCATTATCAATCCACTACAGGATGAAGGTTTCTCCAAGTTCAATCCATCTCTGATCTTTAGCTTCTCTTGTCCACATCGCCCTTGCACACTTTCTTAGTTCTTCCACCCATCTCACATGTGGTTTTTTTCTAGGTCTTTTACAATCTCTTGGAATCCAGTTTAAAATTTCAATTGTCTATCTATTATCATGTCTTCTAGAAATATGTCCAGCCCAATTCCACTTCAGTCTTAATTTTTTCATTGAGATTAGTAACACCTGTTTGTTCTTTTACCCATATATTGCATTTTCGATCTTTCTTGTTACTCCCAACATGCATCTTTCCATACTTCTTTGAGTAATCTGAAGTCTGTATTGCTCTTCTATTAAGTGTCCAAGTCTCAGATCCATAAGTAAGAACTGGTAAAACACATTTATTAAAAACCTTCCTTTTCAAACACATAGGCATATTTCCTTTTAGTATCAAGTTATTTCTACCAAAAGCACTCCAAACAAGTTTAATTCTATGATTAATTTCATCCATTATGTTTCCATCTGTATTAATAATCTGACCAAGGTATTTTTAACTGTTAACTTCTTCTAACTCATCGCAATCAATGATTATTTTCATATTTTGAGAAAATCCATTAAACATTACTTTAGTCTTTTTAACATTTATCTTTAGTCCTACTTTTATCTGATAACTCCTGCAACATTTCCTGCAGCTCTAAAGCATTATTTGCAAAAACAACTACATCATCTGCAAAATCTAAATGCCTTAAATAATCTCCATTTACTTTCATTCTTTTAGCATCCCATTTTAATCCATAAAATACTTCTTGCAGCACTGCTGTAAAAAGTTTTGGAGATATAGAGTCATCCTGTCTTACACTTTTCTCAATGCTGACTTTCCTATTATCATTATTTAATCTAATTATTGCTGTTGCATTTTTATAAATATTCTTTAAAATATGACAATACCTGGATATGATCTACTGTGCTAAAACCACTTTTAAATCTAACTTGTTCTCTTTGTTGGTGAAAATCTAATGTTCTCTGTAGATGAGTTGTAATTATCTTGGTAAAAATTTTGTATAAAACTGATAAAAGGCTGATAGATCTATAATTTCTAATATCTTCTTTATCACCTTTTTAAAATATTAATACTGCATTCTTCCGATCATCTGGTACATCTTTATCATTTAAACATTTGGTATATAATTTTGCTAATATTTTTTCTATTTCTTCACTTGCTTCTTTTAATATATCAGTTATAATTCCATCATTACCTGGAATCTTTTTTTTCTTTATACATTTGCATGACTCACTTCTTCATTTAAAATTCTGGGCAATTCAGAAGATGTAATAGATATAGGAGATACTTGTTCTTTATTACTATATAATTCTTGATAAAAGTCTTCTACCCATTTCATGATGTCATCTTTCTTTTTAGTAATAATTCTATCTTTTTTTTCTTATTGCAGATATAAATTTCCTACCAATACCAAAATGTTATTTTACACTCTTGAGACTTTTATTATCTTCTACAGCTTTCCTTGCTAGTTCACAGTTATACTTTCTTATATCATATTCAATTTTTTTCCACACTATTTTACAAAATTCAAGATATTCAATCCTTTTTAATGCATCATTTTTGTATATCTTCATATTCCTTCTTTTCTACATAAATTCTCTAGTCTCAGTAGAAATTTTATTGGTCAATTGCTGCTTTTTTTCTACCAGCTATTTTTGTTGCAGTTTTTAAAAGTGTATCAGTTATTTTCATATTAATTTCATTCAAATCTGAATGATGTTCAAAGTCTGCTAATACTTGAAACTGATTTGTAAGTTCTAATTTAAATTCATTAGAATGTTTCTGAAGATTAGGAATATCAACTGTAAATATTGTTTTTCTTAAAATTTTTTGTCTCTCTAGTTTTGCATTAACACATATCTTACATTTTACTAATCGATGATCACTTCCTGTTTTAAATTTATTAAGAACATTACAATCTTGAAATATGTATTTTCTGTTAGTCAAAATATAATCCAATTCTGCTGTACCTTCATTTGGATGCTTCCATGTCCATCTTTTTCTGCAAACTCCACAAGTCTATGTCCTCTCATTTCTATTACCATAATCAAAATTACCTACAGCACTTTCCTCTCTCATTTGTTTACCAATTCTAGCATTAATATCCTCTCATTTTTATTACCATAATCAAAATTACCTACAGCATTTTCCTCTCTCATTTGTTTACCAATTCTAGCATTAAAGTCTCCCATAACAATTTTAAAATGTTGTTTACTCTGATCAAAAGCTTTTTGTACATCCATATAAAAATCTTCCACTACATCACAATGAGAACTTGTGGGACATAAACCTGAATTATCTGCATTTGGTATCTGCTATTAAGTTGTATAACTAATCTTGCCACTCTGTCTGATATCCAATCAATCTCCACAATGTTGTTCTTCCACTTTTTATTTATAATAAATCCTACTACACTTGTATTTCCAATATTTGTATCTATATAATAGAGTACATGTCCACTTTTTAAATCAATTGTCTCTTCACCTTTTCTTCTAACTTCACAAAGTTCAATAATGTCCCATTTAATATAAGACAGTTCTTCTTCTAATTCTTGCAATCTTCCTTCACTTGAAAGTGATCTGCAGTTGTAAATGCATAAATAAAAAGTTGTCATCAAATGGCAGCCTGGGTTTGCAATCAGGTGATTCTTAGCATCCTCCGCCTTTGGCCACCAACCACTGCCTTGGTTGGTGACATTACAGCCTCCTGGGAACAAGGGCCATGATTTACTTTTGTCTGTCATAATTGTATATATTGGAAAAATATTTATCATTTACACAAACATTCATTCTGCCTTATTAGGCAACTGAGAAAAAATATCATGGCATTTCTTGATCTTAAAGTCAGAGGTAAAAAGCCAATAAACTCACCATGCTAGCTAATGCCTGTTGGTGAGCAGTCCATCCATGTTCGTATACTATTTGAATAATCACATAGTAATAACAGCTGCAACAACAAGAATGTATGGAATGGTCATTAGGAATTTGCCCTGCTCAATTCCTTTAAGGCCTCCAAGAGGAATCAAAGGATCTCTTTTCACTTAATAGCAAATTCCTTCTGCAGCCACCATATACCTATCATTATATATATATTGTTTGGCTGCAAAAAGGAGTTTATTGTTATCTGAAAGGATTTCTCTTGAATGCCTTAAAGGAACTGAGCAGGTAAAATTCCCAATGTTCATTCTATACATTTTTTGTTGTTGCAGCTGTTATTACTATTTGATTATTTCATATAATATACAAATATGGATGGACTGCTCACCAACATACATTAGCCATCATGGTAAGTTTATTGACTTTTTACCTCTGAGTTTAAGATAAGGCAGAATGAATGTGGGTGAGAATGAAAAAGTTTTTTCTCATAGATATATACAATCATGACAGGCGAAAATAAATCATGACATTTATTCCCAAGAGGCTGTAAAGTCATCACTCAAGGCGGTCAAAGACAGAGGGAGTTAAGAATATCCTGATTGCAGATTCTAGGATGCCATTTGATGATTTAATGTATGTACAACTGCAGATCACTTTCAAGTGAAGGAAGATTGCAAGTATTGGAAGAAGAAAGGTCCCATTAAGTGGGACATTATTGGACTTTGTGAAGTTGGAAGAAAAGATGAAAAGACAATTGATTTAAAAAATTGACATGTAATTTCAAATGGAGTTGTCTTCATTATAGATAAAAAGTGGAAGAATAGCATTTTGGAGATTGATGGTGTATCGGACAGAGTGTCAAGATTAGTTATACAACTTAATAGCAGATACCAAATGCAGATAATTCAGGTTTATGCCCCAACAAGTTCTCATAGTGATGAAGTAGTAGAAGATTTTTATATGGATGTACAAAAGGCTTTTGATCAGAGTAAACAACATTTTAAAATTGTTATGGGAGACTTTAATGCTAGAATTGGTAAAAAAATGAAAGATGAAAGTGCTGTGGGTAATTTAGGTTACGATAACAGAAATGAGAGAGGACATAGACTTGTAGAGTTTGCAGAAAAGAAAAACTTTATATTATGAATTTTTTTTTTGAGAAAAATGTTAAAAGGAAATGGACCTGGAAGCATCCAAATGAAGATATAGTAGAATTGGATTATATTTTGACCAATAAAAAATACATCTTTCAAGATTGTAATGTTTTTAATAAATTCCATCGATTAGTAAGATGTAAGATACATGTTAATACAAAACTAGCGAGACAAAAATATTAAGAAAAACCAATATTTACAGTTGATATTCTTAATTTTCAGAAACATTTTAGTGAATTGAAATTAGAACTTACAAATCATTTTCAAATATTAATAGATTTTGAACATGATTTATATTTGAATGAAATTAATAGGAAAATAACTGATATACTTTTAAAAACAGTAACAAAGATAGCTGATAGAAAAAAGCAACAATTGACTAATAACATTTCTACTGAGATGGAGAGTTTATGAAAAAAAGAAGGAATATGAAAATATATAAAAATGATGCATTAAGAAGGATTGAATATCTCGAATTTTGTAAAATGGTACAAAAAAGAATTGATAGTGATATAAGAAAGTATACTTGTGAACTGACATAGAAAGCTATAGAAGAGAATAAAGGTCTCAAGAGTGTAAAACAACATTTTGATATTGGTAGGAAATTTATATCTGCAATAAGAAAAAAGGATTGAACTATTGAATGGGTAGAAGAGTTCTATCAAAAATTTATATTGTAATAAAGAACAAATACCTCCAAGAACTATTATATCTTCTGAATTACTCAGGATTTTAAATAAAAAAATGACACATGCAATTAAATTTATGAAGAAGGAAAATGCTCCAGGTAATGATGGAATTATAATTGATATATTAAAAGAAGCAGGTGAAGAAATATAATTTTTTTTAGCAAAGTTATATACCAAATGTCTAAATGATAAAGATGTACAAGATGATTTGAAGAATGCAGTATTAATATTAATATTTAAAAAAGAGGATAAAGAAAATATTAGAAATTACAGATCTGTTAGTCTTCTCTCAGTTTTATATAAAATGTTTACCAAGATAATTCCAATTCATCTATCAGAGAACATTGGATTTCCATCAACCAAGAAAACAAGCTGGATTTAAAAGTGGTTTTAGTACAGTAGATCATATCCAGGTATTGAGAGAAGTTATAGAAAGGACCACTGAATATGAGTTGCCATTATGTTTTGGATTTATAGATTATGAAAAGGCATTTGATTCTATACTCATTTCTTCAGTGATTAAAGCATTGGATCATCAAGGTTTAGACCCAGGATATTGTTATTATTCTGAAGAATATTTATAAAAGTGCAACAGCAACAATTAAATTACAAAATGATACTAAGAATGTTAACATTGACGAGGGTATAATACAGTGTGATGCCACATCTTCAAAACTTTTTACAGTATGCTGCTAGAAGTATTTTGTGAATTAAAATGGAAAGCTAAAGGACTAAAAGAAAATGGAGATTATTTTAAATCATTTAGATTCTGTAAACAATGTAGTTGTTTTTGTAAATAATACTTCAGAGTTTTCAGGAAATGTTGCAAGAATTATCAGATGAAAGTATGAAAGTAGGATTAAAGATAAATTATAAAAAGACTAAAGTAATGTTGAATGGATTTGCCCAAAAGATGAAAATAATGATTTATTATGATGAGTTAGAAGAAATTAATGACTACAGATACCTAGGTCAGATTATTACTACAGAAGGAAACATAATGGATGAAATTAATCATAGAATTAAAATTGGTTGGAATGCATTTGATAGAAATAATATTAAAAGAAATATGCCTATGTGTTTGAAAAGAAAGGTTTTAAATAAATGTGTTTTACCAGATTTTACTTGTGGATCTGAGATTTGGACACTTAGTAGAAGAGCAATACAGAGATTTCAGATTACTCAAAGAAGTATGGAAAGATGCATGTTAGGAATAACAAGGAGAGATCAAAAATGCAAAATATGGGTAAGAGAACAAATAGGTGTTACTGACCTCATTGAAAGAATTAAAAGACTGAAATGGAGTTGAGCTGGACATATTGCTGGAAGAGATGATAATAGGTGGACAATTGAAATTTTAAGCTAATTGCAAGATTTTGTAAAAAACCACAAAACAAACACATGTGAGATGGATGGATGAAATAAGATAGTGTGTAAGGGTGATGTGGAGAAGAATGGCTAAAGATCAGAGAAGATGGGTTGAACAGAGATCTTCATCTTGTGGTGGATTGATAATGGTTGACTATAATGATGATATATATCATTTAATGCTGTTTAAAAGACTCATCCTCACTGAGTATCTTTCATTTGTTTTGTTTCATGAGTTACTTTAAACTATTTCTCTAAGGAGTGTCCAGAAATTGTGGTTCAACTCCTTATTTTAGTCCCATTCAGCACCAAACAGTCACTTGTGAACAAACTAGACTCAAACAATATTTTGCAATTTAACTACCATAAATCATTTATTCAATTACCCTCCACATTATGTAATTGACTTTATGGTTTTTTAAAATAAAAAAATGTAATACCATTAAAGAAGCATTTATAATATTTCCATTATAAATATATTAAATAACCTCAATACTACCACATATTTTTTTTAAAAGTCATATAAATAAAGATGCAATAAAAAAGACATATGATCCCCATTTATCTTTTATTGTATTTTTATTTATACGAATTTAAATGAATATTGAAGTGATTTAATATATTTTATAAAGATATTACATGTGGGAAAGAGAATTGTGGATAGCTGCATGTGTCTGTGTGCTTAATTAAAAAGATAAGATATATTAGTCATGAGTTTTAAAGTTTATATCTGTGCTAGAGACATTCTCTAGTTTAGTAAATGCTTAATAATAAACCTTACTATATTTATCTAAAATGGATGATGTGAAAGATGATGGTTGAGTTAGTTTGACTCTTTAATTCAAAATGTAAATATTTTTTTATTGTATTTCATCTCTCAATAATTTAAAATAAATTAGAGATATTTTTTCACCCCCATGTTTGAACAATGTTTCACCTATGGACATTTCAAAATAATAATAATCTTCATATGAATATAATTTCCATAAGAATATGTAATATAACAAATAATTCTTTTTAGAAAAATAAAAAATAATAACAGTATTATAGTAATAGTCATAATTAAATAAAAATATTGAACTTATAATCTAAGGTTTATGATTATATTATTGGTGATATATAGTACAACAATCTCATAAAAATTCTTGTCTGTTGAGAGAAGTTTTTTTATTTATATATATATATATATTATAATAGGTCTATTATATGGCATACAATAATATAGTGTGTGTGCAAAAATATATATAAAGTGAAAGAAAAGTAGAATTAAACAGACATAGATATTTTCTACATTTCACTTGGAATAAAAATAATAAATAAAGGGTTAAATAACTGAATTAAAACATAATTTTATTATGAAATAAATATTTTTTTAAAAAAAGGTCTAAACAAATAATATTCTGATTTTGAAATTTAAAACAAGCAGGGTTTATTTTGGAAATCTTTTAATTAAAACTTGTATAAAATATATATTTTTTAATTAATGCTTCTATGCATTTCTATTATCTATTTTCAAAAATCTTTGATAAGATTTCCAAATGTAGCTTTTTAATTAAAAGTGCTTTTGGAGGGATTAAAATTGTTTCTAATCAAGAGAGTTTAGAAACTGGAAAAAAGACAGTTTCTAAATTAGTGTTGTTATCACCTCAGAGGATTCTATAAAAGTACTGATAACAAAATATAAGTTCCATTTGGCTTGCAGTTTTTGTAAGAGCAGGCCAAAAGAGTCTGGCTTTAATATTTTGAGAAGCAGTGGTCAAATAGGTCAGCTGCAATGTTTGGATAGTAATTTTTTTGATAGTTCTTCTCTTAATATTTTTGTGAAGTAGTTGCCTAGCAGAATTGATGTTTAAAGAATTTATGAAAGTAAAAGTAATTCCCATAAAGATGTTCCTGAAGTCAAGCCAGTAGATCCAACAGTGGGAAGTCCACTTGTTTTACATACTGGAGTTTTGTTTCACTTGAAGATTGGGTCAACTTAAAATAAATCAATTAGCCTGTACAAATGTGTTTTAGAAGATAGTTTGCTGGTTTGAAGCTCATCAAGCCCTAGACTGAAGGGAGAATGCTAACATACCTGATTATACTTTCCTGATTATGACAATCCTGGACAGATGTATTATATAATACTTCTCACCATTATATATAATGAGAATGAAATTTTAAATAATTTCTTTGGTAAAAATGTCATTTAAAAATCTATATATTTTAAAAAATAACAAGTAAATAATTTTGCTTGAATCAAATTAAAATCTAAAAGTAATGACTGAATCATGGGCAATTTATTTTGATAAAAGAAAAAGAGGACATCATTAGTCTTTTTTAGATTAATTTAAAGATGCAATTAATTAATTGAGAATAACCTATCATAAAAAAAAACTTGAGTTACCTGTCAAAAAATTGACTTTATTTTTTAAAAAAAAGAAAAGAAAAAGAAAATACTTTTATTGACTGAAAAAAAAAAGACTAATTAATATTAATTCATATCAGTTAGATATAGATACACTTGTAGGTGTGAATTTTATGAATAGTTTTTAAATGGAATTAATTATGAAATGTATTGTTAATAATTTTATTGTTTTGATAAATTCAAACGTTCATTTTATATCAAGCCACATGCCTGTGTGTTGAATAGGTTTTCAGTAAAGCTAATAGAACACATATGTAAACCAATGTAATAACTTGAATTGTGTATATTATTCATATAAATCACAATGTAATGATTTGAAATTTGTATAGTAATCAAAATCAGAAAGCTTATATGTGTATAGTCATATTCCAAGACCTTAATATGATTTTTTTTATTGTTAATAAACTTGTGTTCAATTATGAAAATTATTTCAGTGGTTCTAAATATTTTTACAATATCTGTTTTCATCATCTCTTGGTCCCATACAGTAATAAGGCGTGTCTTCTCTGAGCTATATTCATGCAATAATGACTGATATATAAATGGGGATGTATATTAGTGCTTTTGGGCATCCAGAGATGATCAATCATCATCCTGGTTGGTGCAAAAGAGAATACTCTTTAAAGCCAATGCATTACATTTTATTTTAGTCTTTTTAGAAGTGTTTTATAGTTGGCCAGTGCATTAATGGCACTAAGCGACCAGAGCATTTATGATGATCAGCATGTTTCAATGTTCCAGCATTGTTGTTTAGATTGTGGTTATTATTTATTGTGACGGATCAGCACTTAGTTGATGTATCCAAGTTATGTTTGAATAATTGCTCAAGCTGGCAAAGGCTGAGTAGTTAGCCTGGTCTACAGAAGACCATTTCCAATCCAGTCACAAGATTGACTGTTGATTTATTATATTTATGTATTTTGATGGATCATTCATATGTCTTATGAGCATTACTTATATTTTTTATAATGCTGGTTGATGTACATTAATCATGGTTGCTGTAAGGAGTAGCTGGCTGATCTCTCAGAGATCTCAAGCTCTCTTGTAAAATATAATATTACTTATATATTTTGGATGTTAAACATTACTTTTAACATTTTTAAAAATAACATCTTACTTTAATATTTTTAATATAGTTTTTGTAATTTTATATGGGGTTGATGATGATCTGCCATCATCACATGTTTACCACAGGGATGACCACCCATATTACCCCCATCCTGTTACCATATATATATGTACAGTGTAGGATAATTCTTTAATATTTTATCACTTAGTAGATCCATTTTCAGTTTTCCCAATCTGTATTTCTGACTGGTTATTAATAATAGGTTTCTTCTTTCTCTCCCATCACTATGTTTTTCTTTTTTAGGTTGGTCACTAAAAATAAATTCAGTACTTTCTTCAGTCATTTCAGGCTGGTCAGCACTAGCATTAATTTATTCCTCATCCACTCACAAGTTGAATATTCTTTACATAATTTTTATTACATCAGACAAATCTCTGGGTAAGGAAAAGCATATCTTTGATGCCAATGGGCATTAATTCCATTTTTTGCATACTAGAACTTGACTTTGTAACTTTACTTATTTCTTCTACAATGCTACATGATAGAACATGTGGACACAAACTAGCCATTCATTTTAAAGAAGCATGAATTATTAGCTTGTTTAATCATTGGACTATATTAAGTATTATTCTCTATAACTTGCTGGATTTGACTTCGTGAAGATTTCTACTAAATATATGTTATTTTGTTCTTCTGCTTCAATTTCTTGCTTTTCTTTTACTAGACCAGAACATTTTGATTTAAATTAATCATTTAAGGCCCTTTTGTAATTTCATCATCAGAAAATACCTTTTCAAAGCTATGTCATTCCCAATTTTAAGTTATCTATTTCCAAAAATATCTTACCTTTATCAATCAATCTTTTAATTATAATTTTTTTAAAACAATATTTCCTTTTTTACAAAAATAAGAAAAATTTGGAAATGTCTTTTAAAAATATTCAAATATCAAATCACTTCCATCGTTAAGTTCACGCTTCAATGTTTAAGATCGAAAGCAGACACTTTCAAAGAGGTACTTTTTTGGACTGACTATTTTGAAATACAATCTTATATAACTATTCACAGAGAGTGTAGCTGAATTTCTTAACAATGGAAGTGATTAGATATTTGGATATTTATTTTAGTACACCATTATGCACTGGAATTATTTTAAAAATATATCATATATTATTTTAATAATATGATAATAAATGTGGTTTTAATTTTCCTTTTTTTTTATAAATAAAAAATTTTAATTTTATATTATAAAGAGAAAAATTTAGTTGGTTATAAATTGGGTTGAACGTTTTTGGGGCGCCCTCCCTCTCCCTTCTCCTTTTTAATAAAATTTAATATATTTGTTATAGAGAATATAATTAATTTTTATTGTTTTATGTTTTTTTTTTTTTTTAGTGTAAGGATGTTGTTTGTCTTTTTTTTGGATTGTGTGGTTGTTTGTGGTGGTTTGGTTTTTCTTTTTTTTTCTTTTTTTTTTAGGTTTTTGGGTCTGGGAAAAAGGGGAGGGGGGTGGGGGGTAATGGGTTGTGGTTTGTTTGTTTTTTTAAAAAAAAAAAGGAGGAGGTTTTGGTGTTTGGGTTGGGGGGTTTGTGGGGGGTGGGGGGGGGGGGCCCCGGGGTGGTGGTTGTTGTGGCTTTTTTTTTCCCTTATGGGGGGGGGGGGCGGGGGGGGGGGGGGGGGGGGGGGGGGACCCCAGGGGGGGGGGGGGGGGATCGATGTAAATTTTGGAGTTATTGATTAATTATTTGTGTTGGGTGGAGTTTTGATGATTTGTTGAATTTGTTGTTTATGGTTTTTTTTTTGTTTTTGGGTTTTTTGGGGGGGGGGACTAAGTTGATTTCTTTCTTTTTACTTTATAAACAACTTGCAAAATTAACCGATTGTCATTTAACTATTATAATTAAATTTTATTTTTCCAAAGAGGAGGAATAAAATAACGGAAAGTTATGCTTTTCCAAATACACTTAAGTTTCTTTCACTAATTCACTCTGCCACATGAGAGTGTATTGGCTAATAAACATCACATGATCACCATTTCTTATGCTTGCTCATAACTGTTATCAAAACAGGGAAAATACTGGCTTGCACTGAGTGGCAATACATATAGAGAATTTTGCCTGTTTTGAGAGTGTATTGACACATTCCTGTCCCAAGACCTGAAATTAAGTTCACATTTTCTCTATTCCCAGATTACACATTTACTGTTTCCTGTTTTTATTATTATTTATACTTACTTACATAAGGGATGACTACAGTATATTAAATATTTTAAAGAGAAATGAAGATATACTGAAGAAATATCAACTGTCTCATCGTTCTGTACATATTAGATTTGGAAGCTCTATTCTCAACAGATATGTTATCAATACTAAGAGATCCATTAGATTCAAGAATTTTGTTTTCAAATATTAAATGCAGTTACCTGGGATCATGAGAAAGTGTGGCTATTTGTCAAAGTATTGGGATTGATAGGAGGATACCATGAGCTATATTTTTGAAGCATCCTAGTTATCTACCTCTTATATAGTTCCTATACTCCAGTAATCTTGTATAAAAAATAGCATTTAAAGATTTTTCTCAATATTTTAAAATCAAAACTACAAGTATTACTTGAATGACATTCAATATTAGTTTTTTTTAAATTCTAAAATTGTTCTTAAATTTGAATACACATGGAGGGTCAAATAATACGATAGTATGGGTAATTTTTCCACTAATGATTAGTATGGGATTCTTTTTGAGACCATACTTATGTACTCTGCTTAATTACATTTTTATACCCTCTTACATCATAATGTGCTCTGGAATTTATCTAATAAAATTATATAAGGAATATTATTTAATGATTTTCCTGATTTTAACTTGGTTTTAAAATCTAAGTATTAGTATTAATTGAATGGCATTCAATATGAATTAATGATCTTTTTAATTCTAGAGTTGATCTAACATTTGAATGCATATAGAGATCAGTTGACATAAGGATATGTGGAATTCTTCCAATTATTGATATGAAGTCCTTCATGACAGTAGCCTCCTTCATTATGCTTTTACATCCTTTTTAAACTACTGCCAAAAACCTCTTAGAGGGAATAGGGAATTGAATAAATGGGTTATTTCAAGAACAGCAATTGAAGTGAAGAAGTCTTATAAGGAATTTATTAGTCTGAACACCAGCAAAAGGTTTAATAGAAGTTCAGGCATAAATAAAGATTTCTCTCCAATATGAATTTAATTTGATAAATGTATTTGAGATCATTTCTAATTTTTTTTTTTTTTTTTGAAGAAGAAATATTATCAAAGAAAACCTGTGAAGTTTTGTTGAATTACTTTCCAATATGCAAATTATAAATTCCTTGGTTTGAGCTTGTAAATATGGATTATCACAGTCCATTGACCTTTTTAGAGTTACCATCATCAGTGAATGTAAATTTCTTGATCATTTTTTAATTCCTCACTTTTAATTAAAGGGAAAAAGCAATTATAATTCGATGTCATCACAATTTTTTTTTGAAAGATTTTATTTTGCAATGGTTTATTTCTGTATTGTTTCATTTTCAATAATATTAACTTTATTTTCATTATCAGTAATTAAAGGGAGTTTGGTTTTTAAATTTATTTCTTTTTTTAGTAAAACATTAATTTTATTTATAATCATGTTTTCTGTTGGATGTTTGACAATTTTTTTGAATTGTATACTTCCTTAAAAGAAAGTTCTATTAGAACCATTTTTTAAAAACAGATTTATTTTGCAAACGGTCTGGATAATTATATTCCTCAATATTAATAAGATTATAATAATGGTTTGAAATGTCAGACAACTGATTAATATTTTCTCTTTATTTTATTAAATAATAACAATTCTATAATCGATGATTTTATATTTGTTAAATGTACAATTACATTTATCTTTATTATTAATTATGTGCGAAGTGGGTCCTTTGCTGCTAATAGGACTTTCTTTTTCAGTCCTTTGTATCTTGATATACTTTTTTAGGTTATAGTTATTTTTTTTCTTAGGACAACTTTTTCTTTCCTTTTTTTTTCTCTAATATTCTTTAGATTGCTTACACTTTTTTTATAATTTCTTTACCTCTGAATATTTGCAGAATACATTTTCTTTATAATTTCCTCTCCCAAGTCTTTTCTCACATACTCTTTCCAATGCTCCTATTTTGTTAATATTATCTTTTAAACTTATCCTCTTCTAAATTCCTGTCCATAAAATTCTTCTCATTTTTTATAATTAATCATATTTACTCACAAGAAAACTTTTTTTTTGTAGATTTTATTTCAATCATCTACAGAAGAGTTTTCTAATTTTTTAAAGCAATTTTCCAAATGTTTTTAATATTAAGTTGCTCCATGACTTCCTGTCCAATACTTTCTCTTAATATGTTATTTGCTTTACTTTTATTTGCATTTATTTTCAGCTCAAATTTTATGCAGTCTGCAACATTTTATTTATCTCGTATTCAGTATCTCATCATCATTATCGTATTCAATTTAATGAACCTTCTGTTCAAAGCTCATTTTAAACAGTTCATTTAGTGATTCATTTAAATATATATAAAATAAAATGGCAGACAACAAAAATATGTTTTCATTTCTTTCTAAATATATTTTTTTTGTAAAAAGTCAATTTGACTATTAAAAATGTCTTGATTCATAGATTTTTAAAGAGATGACTAATTTCTAATTGATATTGCCCCCCCCCCCCACAATAAATCCAAAAAAGTGAAACACATCTACAATTACACTATTTGTATAATCATTGCTGAATTCATTTCATTTTTTGTCTTTCTCTGGATCTCTGTATTTTTTTTCTTTTGCTGGAGTTCAAACGACTATTCTTACTTACAATGTTGCCATTATTTTATTTAAATATATCTTTATTTCGATTTTTTATTTTTTAGGCTAAGAATGAAAATTAAATCACAAAGAAAATTATATAACACAAGTTTTGTGGAAGTGTCAATAATGGGGGAAAATTATCTATTTATCAATAATAGATCCTTGGATCATCAATAGAGTCTTAATATATAATTTCAAATTATGATCAACAGAACCTGATTTTTTAATCACATTAAATCTTAATGCCCTATCAGTACCAATGATCCTATATCCAGATAAATCTGATATATTTGATGTCTCACAAAGAAGATGAAATCATAAACTGCTTACTAAACCAGTGCCCTATCTTACAGTTTTATACAGAATATATCCATATTCTCTTACCATATTCTGGGGCAGTCTTATCATCGCCTGTTAACTTTTCTCAGTTTTTTTCTGGTTATTCTTCTTACCATTTTCATTTTGTCTAGTGCATTAAATGTATATTTGTATTTGATTCACAAATCTTGGTCATTAATAAGCTTAAGTTTCTGTTAGATTGAGACAGGATACTATAAATAAATCTCTCCTTCTCAAACACTGCACCAAGGCCTGGTTTCTTTTTTTACCCACAAGAAAATACGTCCTCATTTTATCAGTATAATATTACTGCGAATATTTGTAAAAGTAACCCTGTATGTTTTTTCTGTTATTTAATATGTATAAACCTTTATGCAATTGAAAGATAGAAAAAGTTAAGTTTTGGTTCAATAATAATGTTTTGAGTTGGAGAGACTGTCACATATTAAATGGAATGTTATTGGATGAGAAGGTAGAAACAAAGGTGAAGAAGCAATTAATTTAAGAAATGGTCACACATTATTTTACTATAAATATACAAAAATCAGAAATACAACTTTGATGAGACTTATTATATATAAAAAATAGAACAAGTTTATATAAATGGCTCATTACCAGGCTGAGAAGCAAAATCATTATTTTAATAGAAACTAATTTAGGTTTCTGCTTCTATAAATGCTTTTTTTGAAATAGAAGACTTTTATACAGAGAACTTCTTGCCAGATCAAACATTTTAATGCAAGGAATGGAAAACATTTGAAAGATGAAAGTGCTGAGGGCAAATTGGAATATGCAAATACAATTGGGATATTGCCCAAATTTGTGGAATCTGCATGAAAAATATAACTATACATTGTGATCTTTTTTTTGAGAAAGATCTAAATATAAAATTGATAAGGAAATATTCAAATGAAAGTACATCAGGATTATATTATATTATGATTAGTAGAAAATGTGTTTCAAGATTTTAGTATGCTTAATAGATTGAACACAAGATGTGGCTATCAATTAGAGGAATATAAGATGCATAATAATAAGATATCCCAAAACTTTAGACCTTTTCTAATAAAATAATCGAATGGTTTTATAGCTCAGAAATTCATAAGGGATTCCCTCTTTTCTTCATAGCATAAGCTTGTGTTTAAGACCTGTAGAGGTCCCTACCTTCGAATTTTTTAGACGCTTATTCCTAAGGTTATAGCCTTAGTAAATATTACTTAATATAAGAAGATTAAGCAAATGGAAGTGATAAAACTTTACTGACGGCAGACTCTCTTGAATGAAAAGTATAACATTTAAACAGTTTTAAATATTAAAAGATGTAAGATAGCCAATATTTGTATATGATTAAGTAACAAATATTTGTCTAAAAACAGCAATATAGGCAGCAGAAATGAAAACAATAATGATTGAGTCAAGAAAATGAGCCTAGGAAAGAAGAATTAAATAATTAACAATGGTAAAAAAACAGTTAATGATGATATAAGAAATTGTGAAATTGTAAAGCAGATTGTAGAAAAGAGTGTCACAAAGATAGAAAGTGATACTTTGATATTGGGAAGAAAGTTATTTCATCAATAAGTAAAAAAAAAGGGTGGCATGATTCATGAAAATAAAGATGGGATTATGAAGTGTGTCAAAGAACTTTATAAGAATAATAGGATATAAGCAAGCATGTATGCATAGTAACATCAATTAAAATTCAACATATTCTAATTGAAAAAATAAGATTAAAACTAAATCCTATGAAACAGATGAAGAAATAGAGAAATTTGTCACAAAACTATATATCAGAACTGTTTATAGACAATAGTGAATATTAATATTCAAAATGGATGGAAAATAAGGTGAATGAAAATATTTACTAACTCATTGCAAATCAAAAATCGCGGAATCCATTGACAGAGTAAAAAAAACAATGAAATTTTTGATGCCAAGATTTTGAATTTATAAATTATGAAAAGGGGTTTCATGATATAAATATATCTACTGTGGTTAAAGCTTTGGATAATGTCAAATTCTGATGCCTAATTATTGAAATGCAATGGCAGTTATTAAATTACACAGATGTTGTTAAGATTAAAATGATAAATCAAGGCTGTAAAAATAAACAAAGATTAATAATGCTACAAAGTTTCAGAAAGTATTACAGGAACTATTAGAGGAAAACAAGAATATAGAACTAATGATAAAAGCTGGAGTACTAAAATAATGTTCAATGACTTTAAGAAAAAGAATGAAACAGAAAAAATAGTGAATTAGAAGTAAATATTTTTGTCAAAAAGATACAATTAATTATAGAGTTAAAATTTATACTTTTATGTATGAAAAGAAAAATTATGATAAATGTGTAGTATCACTACTTCTTTATGGATCTGAGACATGGAGAGCAACTTTCTAGAGGAGTTGATAGTAGATTGATGGCTACATTCTTAAGCTTAATCCCAAAAGATTTATAAAAGACTTAGAAAAAGACCATATGCAAGATAGAAAATATAATTTTTTTTGAATATTGTGAAGATAATATATGGATAGGAAGTACAGTACTGGAATAAACCTAGGTAAACTTTGATTCCATTGTGGGTTAATAAAGAATGGTAATGATCTGTAGTATTCGAACCATTAATATTTTTCAGAGTTATTTATTTGTAAATTCTTAATTAGACACATGTATTAATCACTAACTACAGCATAATATCTTTTCCACAGTTTCCAAATTAATTTGCTGCAGGTATTTCTGATTGTCCTATAATCTTTTTGTTTTTGTCATCTATTTCACCTTCAGTCTCTGCTAAGGATATTTTTTTTTAAACGCTAATATTATTTTGCCAAGCACTTCCTGTACCGTGTAGCAGACTCATGGCGACATATTGGAAAAATAATATTAGTGTTTAATATTTTTCTGCTCTGGTTGTCACATTTTATAAGTATACAATAGTTTACATTATTTGACAGAGTTATTGTGTTATATATATATCAGTAGATATTTTTGCTACAAATTAAAATGTATTATTATTGCATAATAATACATATACATTAAGAGTTTAAAAAATGTTATTAAATTTAAAAAAAAAAAAACCTATCTTTTTTTTTCCTCATGTGTCATAGCATCAGTTGGGAAGCAAACCCGCTAACCCGGGACAGCTGCTTGTCGTTGACTCTCGACCACCAATGCTTGACTAAACTATCTTTTGTGACCAATATTTAAACTAAATGAAAATTCTAAGGATAATAATTGTTAATTGCAAAAGGTCAAATTATTGAATATTTTTTATATTTTCCATATCTAAAGATGTGTTTCAAATGATTATGGCGTTATAACTTAATTATATATCAATTTTCAAGAAATGTTATGGATTTTAAATCTCGATTTTAAAATTTCATTCTAACTTGAAAAAGATCAGAAGTTAACAAACAAACAGATTTTCCAAAATCATTAAAATATTTAAAAATAAAACTAAAGGGGTGAAATCTACAAGTTAATAAGCCTATTTGCAAAAACGAGCTTTCTCTTTTATTTCTTAGTCCAACAGCTCTTTAAAAATATTTCATCCACTTGCTAAGGCTGAAAAGAAAGAATAAGTTTATCAAAATCTTTTAGATTTTAAAAAAATATTATTATTAAATTGCTAAATGGAGAAGGAAAAAACTACACCTGAATAAGTAAACCTGCGATTTAAATGAAGTCATTAGTAAAAAATAAATCATTGCTTTGATTTATTCTTTTTAATAACTATTGTTTAAAAAATTTGCACCATGCAGACCATGTATGTGTTCAATTGGGGAAATAAAAAAATATTGGATAGAGAAGAAAAGCTACAAAGAAGAAAATTTAAAGAAGCTGCTCACATGACAATGGCAAAAAATCCTATAAGCCAATCTAGTGTAACTATTCATAAATGTATGGAAACCACTAATCAACTTTACTCTTAGGAAAAAGTGGAGAAATCAGGAGGAACCTCATAGATAAGTATATGAAATTTCTACTGACTGTTGCCTTTGGCAGGATGGCTCGGTTAGAGATTTATCTTAACATTTAATATTAAAAAAATCTAAGGGTACAGGTTCAAATCCCATGCTAGTACTGTCACTGGTCAGGCCAGCAACACCTGAAAAAGAGGGGAGAATAATACCTCTCAAAACAGTATGCACATACTAACCTGTTTGATGTGCTATTACTAACATTTGAATGTATTTGGAATATTTAAATAAAGTTAAATTTTTTTAAAGACATTCAATACTCATATTAGATGATGGAAATTGTCCAATATAAAAATACAACTAGAATATCTTCATCACAGATCTTCAGGAAAGCACAGTGTTTTATAGTTTTATATTGTTAATAATAAAATAAAATTTTGCAGTGTACAAAAAGTATTTACATACAGAGAAAACTATGTTTAATAAATGAATCTTTTATTTAAATGTTCGAGTTTGGTTGCCTTAGAAATAGGTTTATAATGAAAGGGTAAAAAGCCTATTGCTGGCATATGAAAAATGTACACAATTGAAAAAATCTACGAAATCAGATTTTGAATTAATAATAATCTACTTGTACTGTTGTAGGCAATGAAAGAACACACAAACACATAATAATGTCATCATTGCAGACACACACACATAAGAGAATGATTATTCTGGAAGAAATTTAGACATTGAAGATTCTCTTGAATAGGCCTTAAAGTTTCTCAGAGACCCCCAATATACCTTGAGATTATTAATGTATATATCTAAATAAGAATAGAAAAATATCTTCTGAATATTCATGCAGTAACGATTTAAATTTTTGGATTAATAGAAGGGTATTGTAAGAAGAAAACTGATGTGTTAGTAGTTGTATATCGTATTAAACCTATTCTAATGAAAGTCTATCAATCATCAATTAAAGCATTATCAGCTTTCTAATGACTTCATGATTGACAGATAAACACATTTGCAAAATGAAATAAAAAATATGTATAATAAATCAAAGATATTACTTGAAACATGCATATGACTTGATACATGCATATTAAAGAAGATATAGGGTGGTTGATTAATAAAAGCGTTTTTCTAATGAAAAATAATTAAAATGAAGAAGAGGATAGCTTGATAGAGAATGAGAGAGAGAATAAAAAATAATTATACTAATTAATTTTAATATAGATATTGCAGACAGAAGGCTATATATATTATCTATATTTCTTCAAATCATCAAAGTAAACAGTTAATGTTTATCGTTTGCATTAAGATGCTTCCTAACAAAATGCCTTTAAGAAATTTTTTTTATTTACTTTAGCTCAGCAATTTGTTCTTTTTAAAATTTATTTAAAAAGAAGAAGAAAAAAAGGAATTATATTAAGTTGCAGTTTAAATGTTCAAATATATACTTACATATAAATGATGTTATTGCAATTGGATATGATCCAGTTGTTGTGGATACTGATTGCTACCTTTTATAGCACACTTTTCCTGAGTTTAGTTTAACCCCTGACTTATGATTAGACCAACATTATAATGCTTGTTTAAATGGCCATTTTGAGAAATCTCTTCTTTTATTAAATTAGTTAGTCAGATTATTTTAATTAATCATATCAGAATCTTGTATCATCAGTTAAGTTTAGGAAATGCCTGAACACATTCATCCAAACCACATGGTAGTGTTCTATGAGAACAGAACAAATGGCTTGTACTGCGTGGCATGACTGTATAGAGAGTTTCCTACGGTATTATTAGCTTGTGTAAGCATAGGGAATGGTGATTATGTAGTGTATTAGTTATTTTAAACCAATTCTGCCCATAGGTTGATGGTAACTGTGGTTATTAAAAAACCTAAGGCACTAACATGTATAGATACTGAACTGGGTTCAGATCTGTATGACTATACATCCAAAGGAGCTCAGATTGAAAACATTACTGCATTTTTATGTTAGGCTCATAATTTTATAGTTTATTAACTGGGTAAAATGTGACTCCTTGAGGGTTGCATTAGATCCTAAGACCTAGAAACAGTGATCTCTAGGATTATTGAATGAGTAGGCACTAGATAACGATTGTATACACTAAAACCTTCTAGCATCCATTGATTACTATGGCTTGTACTGGGTGTCATTTCTGTATGGGGAGTTTACTAAATAAATAATTACTTAAATTACATAAGAGAATGATTATTGTGTTGAATTAAGAGAAATTGTTAAAGGACATATGTGTGACATGAAAATATTATGATTTAATAAAAAAAAGGGGCAGATTTTGTTAAAAAAAGAATACAGTTTTTTCCATGTTAAATAGTAAAAAAAGGAATATGGATTTATTGTGCAAAAATTCATAAGAAGTTCAAACATCAGACCTGTGAGCACCAGAATCGATTCTGTCAGATACTCTACCTTCTGCATCAAACTATATAGGCCACCACACTGAATGGTTAAACGTAAATGTCCATTGAGATTTGTTTGAGCTGTAGTACAGAATTGAGTGGAGTGAATTATGAATTCTCTGAAAAAAGGTTTTATAGGGCCAGCTTTTAAAAAAGAGGGGCTAGGGGTTGTAGGTTGCTGAAGACAGTCTGTTGCTGTACTCATATAATTTCAGTCAAAATCTCCAAGAAGTTTTCATAAGGAAATGTAAAAGTAAGCAAAGTATGTCTAAATAAATTGTAAAATGTCAGATAAGTGAAATATTTTAGAGTACTCAGAATGTAAGAATGTTACAAAGAAATCAAGTCATATGTCACATGACCTAATTTAACAAGCTTGTATTACAAATGTTATAGATAGAGCTCGCAAATAAGCTCTTAACAAGCAAATAAGCTTTTAACAAATAAGCTCTTAACAAGCCAGTAGCAGAAACCGGTCTGGGGTTGGGAATATTTTGCAAAGCTTGTTAAGAACTTATTTGAAAGCCCTATGTATAACATTTGTAATACAAGCTTGTTAAATTAGGTCATGTGACACATGCCTTGATTTCTTTGTAATTTTATTTTTTGTCATTAAGGTTTTGGCAATTTTATATATCTGAACATGGTTCAGTCCTATATGGCTATGATGTCTGAAAATTGGGCTTGCCCTGATATTTTTAATCTAATGCACTTCACTGAGAAATCCAGTAGCAGAAACTGGTCTGGGGATTCTACAAAGTTTGTTAAGAGCTTATTTGCGAGCTCTATGTATAATGTAAGAATGTAAATCTGTTTTAAAAAATAGAACATTTTTAAAAATGAAACACACTCAGTTGATTAGAACGTTATCTTAAAATTCACTACTCAAGAATCTAAGGGTTAAGGTTCGAATTCCATGCTAGTACTGTCACTGGTCAGGCCAGCAACACCTGAAGAAGAGGGGAGAATAATTTCCTCTAGAAACATTGTGCATGTATTAACATGTTTGATGTGCTATTGCTAACAGTAGAATGTATTTGGAATATTTAAATAAAGTTAAATTTTTCTAAAGACATTCAATACTCATATTAAATGATGGAAATAGTCCAATATAAAAATACAACATTTTAATACAATTTGAAGTCTGGATGAAAAGGGAATAAGTTAAAATAAGAGCAGCTTTAGTGCTATCTATGAGGAGAATTAGTAGTCAGTGATAATCATATGATAATGCATATAAATCCTTGTCCCCATTTAATGTTTAATTTTATCAGTATGACTTAGTATTCAAAGCTTGAATTAATACAGTTATGCATCTAACCATCTTATATTTTACTATTGAAGCTAAAAGTAAATATTTTAAACACTTTTAAGATTTTGAACTTGAGCCAATCTCTCTTGAATAATTATATAAATCTGATACTACGTCATCAATTATATGTTTTATTAATCTCAGTTCTTTATTAATTATAAGCTTGTTTTTATCTAACTTGAATGTTTATAATACATTCCTTAATTTTTTTTATCTCTCACAATATGTGGGGATTTCAATGCATAATTATCTGGTAATTACTGATTTCTCAAACCTACTATAAATGGTACTGCTTTTGTTTATTATATAATGTATAATAAAGGATTAAATGATACTCAGAAGCAGAATCAGTAGTCCCTGAAAGTTGTAGCTATACTGATTTTTATGGTTGTCAAAGTTTTAAAGTTTAGGCTTGAAACAGAATAAAGTAAAAAAATAAATCAATCAGTAATTGATTCCACTATGTAGTTAAATAAGCGCAAAATTATTTTAATTCATAGATTAATGAATAGAGGAATAAAATTAAGAAACACACTTTATTGAGGGAAATCCTGAAATGAAGGTGAGAAAGTGAAAGAAAAGACTTGCTGTTTCCTTGTCAGAAGTCATTATAGATAGAATAAATTGGGGACTATTGGTGGTCACTAAAATTGGGGACTATTGGTGGTCACTAATAAATCAACAACTAGCCAATAGGAATGAAGAATAAAGATGAAGTTGGTTATTTAGTTAGAATTATGACTTGTAGCCTTTGGTGAAATTTTATTTTACTTTTATTAATAAACTTAAAACTATTTAAAGTTACAGAAAAACCTTTAGACCTAAATTTCTAATAACATATATTAGACCTATAAAATATTTCATTAGTAGCAATTTGTAAATGAGTATGACCACTTTAACATTCCATGGGGGGGGGGGGGGGAAAGAATCATAAATTAAAAATGGGTTTTGTGATGATTCCAGAAACCAGGTTATAGGGGGAAATGCATCTTCATCTTTCAGTTGCTAGTCTTTATTTGAACTTGTGGGGTTATCTTTTATCCTTCTACACAGCAAGGTTAATTTTTGTAAACATCTTTAAAAACTTGCCTAAATGTAGCTGACCATTGTATTATATCCTTGATCATGTCTTCCCATCTTATGCAATCCATATTATTTTTTTCAGAGTGTCTTTGAGAATGACATTATACTGACATAAGGTGTACCTTTTCCATGAAAACTACGTTCATGTTCATTGTAAAATATATATTTTATAGGAAGTCTGTTACTGCCCACTGATTTCCCAACTGTCTTGCATGGTTTGGTATATCAAACTCTAAAGCTTAAGATCCTAAAATCCAAATGTGTCACTTTTGTGGCTCAAATTTCTCATGAACTCCCAAGCAATAGATCATTTAATTGACTTCACAACTCATTTCTTTGGAAATATAATCTTAAATAGTGGAATCAATACAAATCACATCCATGAAGCTGACAAACATATGAATTGATTGCACGATCATGCTATATTATTTTCAAAATATCGTAGAGCACATTTGAATGAAAAATTTCATTGCCTTTATATTTGTTACATTGATAGGAGACCAGATCTTATTTTGATATAATAAATTTGTCAAATAACAGTCCTATATACAAATAATTCAGTTCAAAGAATCATATTACTATGACAAAATACTCTAGCTTTTAACTTCGTAAACGTAGAGATAGCAATATATTAGAGTTTGTTGTATTTTAATATCCAAGTTTGCATTTAAGCCATGATTGTATTTTGAACATAGGAGTTGTATCAGCTAAAAAAAATGTTAAAAGATGTTTTTTTTTCATTATTGATTCATATTATCTGAATTATTTGAACATTAATTACTAACTAAAGTCTTCATAGGGTGAATTCAGAGCATTAAAAAAAGTTTTGATTGAATCGGCAAAAATAGCACAATCATAAATATATTGTAAATCTGGAAGCCAAGAAGATGAAGTCAATGGTTTTGTTTTTAATTAATTCAAATTTAAAACATTACATCACATCTATATTATATTCTTCAGCTCTGCTTTATAAAGCCACCTACAAACTATTTTAAAAACCATTCGTATATGTATAAAAAAGCTCATTATCTTGTTCAATGCCAGCTTTTATTTCAATGATCTTAGATTTCCACCACCACGACAGTAATGATTTTTTAATTCTATCTTGTAGTGGTTGTATAACAACTTTAGTGAATATCCATTAAATTTCAAATAGGTCCACTAACCATTTTTCAAGCCAAATTGCTAAAATCGATATATACATTTGCTTTTAATATTTTTTCTTTTTTTGCCTAACAACAAATACCTAGTTTGTAGTATTTCTCAATTCTCTAAAACCATATTATCTTTGGGAACCATTTGACTATGATAGGGAACTTATCTATTCAGTAAAATCCATTTTTACTGTAATAAATAATAATGATTTTACTATAGCCTTTTAGAACCTTTTTATGAAGTGGAACAATATGGGCATCTTAAGACCAGGTAAACACAACTTCATGTAGCTGCTATATGACCCTAAAAAATTCAAATAATTCTAAAGCTAATATGTGACTGCCATGGTTTAAAACTAACTATTCCATCAAATATTTGTAGTCTATCTATTTTTAAGATGATAAAGAATGGTTCTAATTTCATCAAGATGGATATCTCTGACCATTTGAATTGGTAGATTGGATTTATTACTAAAAGTAGTCCTCTAAACTTTTGCATGATTGTTTAAAAAATGATCAAAATTCTTTGCCGTATATTTTAAATATCATTGTTATCATATAAAAGAATGCATTTTATTGAATAAAATAATGATATTCAATGGAGGATCTAAAGAAATTGTGATCAGAAAATGGCTTTTTTCCCTCTGCAATTTTAATCCTCTATTCATTCTTAAGCCTTCTTGGTAGTTGTTGAACTCCTACCTTGGAGGCTCCATATTCCTTTTTTTTTATTCATCCAAGCACAAAATCCTATATAAATTTTTTTCACTAAGTCTATAATAACAGAATTATGGCCAGAAACAAAACATTCATGATTTTTCTTTTTAACGAGACCATGAACAGGTTTACTCATATCTGTACTGCCGTTTTTAAAAAATTTCTGAGCTTGGAAATTCAAATATCTAATTTTAATGGTTAACTGTTGGTAATATTTTTCACAAGCAGCAATAGCTTCTAAAGCATGAACATTCTTCTATTCTTGCTATTTCATGCCCTCTAGTGTAAGCTTTAGTAAGAATGGAAGATTATGTGAAAACATGACCTCAAATTTCTTACCAATTTATTGGAATAAGGGATTATTTTTTAAAGTAACTTTTATTTTAACATTATATTTATTTTTGATTTGTCCAATAATCTATAGGTTATGATGTAATATTAATTTCTTTTTACTTTCTTACATTTTGTGATGTAACTCATAAGGTTTCATGCATATGAGTTATTTTATGACATTTTTTTGCCTAAACAAAGTTTTCATGATAGTCAGTACATGTATTCTGCAAAGTAATAATAACAGATTCCATTATTTCCAATAACTTTAGTATAGTTTATTGTTCTTTCTAAAATAAGTGAATTAAAAGTTCCTAGTTCAATGATACTAATGAATATGAAGTAAAATCTTTTTTATTTGATTTTTCTGATAAAATTAATGCAGGTGTGAAAAGTTTTTAATGTTACTAACTTGTGATAATAATCTAATAGTTTAAGGTTTCAAAGTTTAAAAGAAATTTGAATACCAAAAGTGGCAAAACTGAACTCTGGTCTATGGACACTGAGTTTTAGGATCTGCTTTTCTATTATGTAAGGCATAACCTATAAGTGACACATCTAAGAATAGTAAGAATCAAAGACCAAAATCTAACACCTTGCATTATCAGTTGATGAGTTATACCTTCCCCAAAAACTTCCTTTACCTGATAACTTTTACTCAGACCATCTATATCATATTTAAATCTTGATAGTTTTTAACTACCTACATTGTTCAAGTTCAGGTTTTCATATATCCATATCATGTGAAGTTTATAACTATATTTGAAAAACAGTGAAATACTTGTCTTTATTAATCAAAATTACCCCAAATTCATAACTCAACCAGTCTAACCAAAAAAAAAAAAAAAAAATCTCTAAAACACAACAAATTATTTCATTGCTACAAGTGTAAGGAACTACAAAATTACACTCCATCATTACACTGATGAACTTTACAATTAGTCCTACCATTCAATCGATAATCTTTCAGGTGTGTCATCTAACTAGATTCAACTAGATGGTTCATTTTAAACCACTTTTTTCATCCTCCTACATTCAATGGGTTGAATAGAGAATATTACGGCATTCCACCCACTGTCCTAATGAAACTCTAGTCTTGAATCTGGCTTAAAGTAATTCTGTGATTATGCTACTTTGTGCAAGATTAGAACTAAGGATCTCTGATATTTTTATTACTGTTTTTAATATCATACAGAAAACAAAGAAATTAAGAATAAAAATGCAAATGTTTCTAATTTAAAGAATTGAAATGACTGATCTATGAGAAGCTCACGTTAAATGAACCCCATGACAAAAAACAATGAGTTAGTAGAAGAGTAAGAATTTGAAGAGAATATGAGAAAGCAGAGACAGAAAACAGATATAAAAAACTTCAATAGGGATTAACATTTTATTCTACAGAGTAACAGAAGATACTCATAGTCATAATGGATTTTTGTGATTAAGTTTTATGAGGACCATTTCATTATTCACCATCTATTGATCCTATTGGTAATTATGTTTGACACCCAACATATGGACTAGGATATCACATTGTTATACCAGCTTTATATAATGACACATTTATTTATAATTTGATGTCTCTGATGCTTTGACAATTGATGGAGAAGAATCTTGAACTAATTTGATTTTTATGTTGAAGGTTATTTTTATGAAAATAATGTGGAATTGGAATAAATATTTCTAAGAAGAATATTATTACTAATGACTTTCCAAGGGAATAAAACAATTATACATCTAGGCATCACTATTTAAGTTTTTTATATTGGTTGATTTCATAAATTAATACCTTTTTAAATTCCCATCATATTCCTGGAAATTTGCTTAACTTATTGATTCAAAACATGAGATTCAAAGACTCTATCTATAGTCACAGAATCATAATCAACATTTATATATATATATATTAATGGATATTTTATTTGTATTACATATATACACACACATAGGGAGAGACAGAAATGTTGCATTGACAATAAGGAACTTAGACTATTATTTTGATAGCAAGAAGTAATAATTAATAAACTAATTAGGGATTAACATATAGTAATCTTACAGACAAAAATTATAAAGTAAAATATAAATAAATCATGAGTTTTTTATTGCCTTAGTTTTTAACATGACTCAGTATGTAGATTCATAATTTAATGGGTTTAACAAAAAATTTTCATAATTAGTTCTGTTTGTGGTCTTCTGTATTAGATTAATTTTCTGTCTCATTGGTGTTTCCAATGTTAATAGGGTTTTTCCTAATTTTTGTCTGATTTATCATATATTTATATGTAGGTATTGGCTGGCTCTATATTAGAACAACATAATGTACAATTTTCTTGAACTGTGATAACATTCATTTTTCAGCACACAACTTTCTTTGGGCTTAAAACGAGATGTGACAACACTTGTTGAAACGAATGATCCAAAAAGTTCTTATTTAGATAGACATGATGTTAGGAACAGTTACTGTCCAATAGATAATAAATAATGACTAGTTACTTTCAATGTTGATCATATTCAATAAATTCATGATGAAAGCTTTTAGTTTAGTGAATGAATGAAATATGGATTTTTGAAGTACTTACATCTTTTCCACTTGTTTACTAAAAACATGTCCTGGATTATTACCAAATCCCATTTTACTATGGTTTTACAAAAACAGTAATCAAAACATCAGATTAACGTATAATTTGTCTTAACAAAACATGTTTATAGAGAAGTTTAAGTTGATTAATGTTTTTGCCTTTTATTATTTTTACAAATTAAATTTTTTAAGCTAAATGAAACTAATTCTGATCATATTTTATATTAACTACAAATTCAATATCTTAAATGTAAAGGAAGATAATTAAAAGAATAATATAATAAGTAAACAACCTGCCTAGATATACTTTTAATTATTTATATTTACATAGCTTGGGAAATAAATTACATCCTAATATAAGTTCAGCTCACCCCTGTACTATATGGATACATGATGTTTGATAATTTGAGAGGTTAGATTGATATAATATGACATGGATATGACTATAATATCAGATCCAACAAGGACTTTGTGCATTCCATCATCAGTTTTTCAATGAAATGGACAGTTGAATAGTTGAAAGGATCAGAAGATTGAAGCCTGTCCATTAAAGTTTGAAGAATTGCTATTTTAATATAAACTGAGCACTGATTGTATATACATGTGGAAGATTACGATCTGACCCAACTGGTAAATACTGGTTCTGCACAAAATATGTATATTGGAGATCATATATTTTTTTCATATGTGTGTGGTCATGTGAATCAATTGATTAAGTCAGAGAAGAGGAAGAAATAAAAAATCCTGAGTTCAAATTCCTCTATTTACCTAAAGTTTAACCATCTTATAATAAATCCATTTTCCTATTTTCATAAGGAATAAATTTGAAATTGTGCTATAAATATACTATTTATTTTATGTACTATTGTATGTATGTGTGTGTGCATGTCCATGTGCTCATATTTAACTTAGCACTTATGCTAAACAATATTATGAGGCAATGAGACTTTTCATTTCGATTTATATATATATGGATAAAATAAGCATATATCAATGTGCTAAATAGAGAAATTATCGTTTTTAAAAATATTAATATTATAGCTGCTTTTGTTGCAATATAGCAGACTCATGGCAAGGAAATGGTGATCATGTGATGCTTAGTGGTTTAAAGTCTACTGCACTGCATGTAGTAAAAATGTGCTCAGTTATTAATATTTTTTAAAAGATTATTACTCTCATTAACACATTGATATATTTATTATTTACAGTTTAGATACAGAGGTTATTATTTATGTCCATATATAGTAATTATAAATTTATTTAAATGCACACTGATTACACACTGATTACGTAAGTAATATTTACTAAATAGGTTAAAGTAAAGAAGGGTTCCCCTCTTTTCTTCCGAAGCGTAAGCTTGTGGTTAAGACCCCGTAGAGGTCCCTAATATCACATTTTTATACACATATTCTTGAGATTACAGCCTTCAACTAACACACATTAATAGTTTAATTATAAATTTATTTAAATGCAATTACTTTAAGTAATATTTACTAAGGTTGTAACCTCAAGAATATGCACGTAAAAATGCGATAGTAAGGACCTCTACATAATCTCAATAAATATTAAACTACTAATAGTAATTGAAAGCTATTTCTAAGTACATGTAATGATTGTTATTTTGTGAGAGTCATTAAATTGGCATATTATTTGATGGTAATGTGTGTGTGTGTATGAGAGATTTCTTGCATGCACATTTAAATTATGCACATGTGCACTTATAAAGCCACATGTTATTTGAGCTCTTTATATTGTTATCAATAACAGATATCTGTTTAGCATAGTATGTTAATATAACTACTATAAACCAACAGATTCATTGTGAAGAAGTGTGATTATAGTAAATCATTATAATCTCTTCTAGATTATCACTTGCGTGAAAGCCAATTAATTCAAAAGGGTTGTTATAAAAATGTGAAATAAAAGTTAATCATAACATTCAATTTTTGTTGTATTTATATGTTGGATTATTCCCACTATCTAATATTAAGTATTGAATGTCTTTAGAAAAATTTAATATTCCAATTACATTCAACTGATAATAATAGCAACATTTCAAGAAGTATTATTCTCTCTTCTTCAGTTGTTGTTGATCTGACCAATACAGCACTTGAAGAAAGAGGAGACTAATAAATCTCTATACCTTGTGCATATACTAGCCTCTGTGCTATTACTAATAATTGAATGTAATTGGAATATTTAAATCAAGTTAAATTTTTCTAAAAACATTTAATACTTAATATTAGATAGTCCAATATAAAAGTACAACTAAAATATCATCATTCAGGAAAATACATTCAATTTTTGTTCTGTATTTGATTATGTTTTTACAGGAATTTTTCACTCATGATCAGAGTATATTTTTGAATGTGGGAGAAAAGAATTTAATTTTACTCCTTCTTCTGGTATGATTAGGAAGTCTCTCCATAAGAAGTGTTAGTTTGTTGATGTGGCTATGATAATTTTAACATATCATTCTTTTAAGTCTTTGATTATATGCAGTTTTTTTAATAAACTTTTTTTAATAGAGATCATCAATCCATAATTTAGAAACCAATTGGTGCTAATATTGTGAATGTTCTATCTGTTTGATGGAACTATATAGCATTTAGCATAAAACTCATTGATAAAAAATTAAATGTTTGCATTTATTATTGAATTTATGGTTACAAGTGTATATTAAATAAAATCAGAAAATATATTTTGCAATGACAATAATTTACTTATCATTATAATATCAATTATTTAACACAGACAGAAATGAACATGATCACATTTATGGTGAAGCATTTAGTATTGAATTTACTGTTACAAATCTCTATAAAATAATATGTGGTAAAATGAAGAGATAAACATTGATATAAAGAATCTTTTAATCACACCACTATATGCCATGAAAAAATTTATTGAAAGCATGCTAGGCAGTTATAAAAACTAAATATTATTAAAAAAACTACCTTTTCTGTGTGTATTTTCATTTTACCAGATATTACATTGGCTCAGAAAAGAAGAAAATCGGTAATAATTGAATTGTAAAATAATATGAAAATGTTCTGCTATTAAATGTGTATTAAATAAAAATAAGCAATATTTAATATATTCTCACCATAAATTCAACAAAAAATATGGACGCCAATTCAAAAATAAATAGAGACATTTATTATGAATTTGCATTTCTGTATACATTGGATTTGTCATTGATGTATTTTTTTGTTAAAATGATGGATATTGTTTAGTAAATTAATTATTTTTATTGCAAAATATATTGTTTTTTTTTTATTTTATTTATGTGTAACCATGAATTAAAGATTAAATGCAGACATTTTATTTTGTATTCATGAGTTTTTCTTCTGCTCAAAAGTGAATCCTTTGTAGCTCAATAAAGCTAGTAGAACGTATATCATGCTAGCACTATGATAGATTGTTGAAAACTGATGAACACCTTTTGAAACTTTTTTTTTAAAGTTTTAAAAACAGATTTATTCTTTCAGTTTTCGTTTGCACCCCTTTTTGCCTTATTCAGGTAATTTAACAATCAAGTGATATTTTGAATTTTTATTTTTTACAACATAAGTAATTTTGCTGTTTATTTAAATAATGAAATATTTTTATTTATTTTAATTTTTATAAAAAAAAAAAAAACATTGTTTTTTTTTTTATTGTTAGCACAAATGTTTATGTAAAAAAATATTTTCATTAATATCTTAGAAATTTAGTATTATCTATTTCATATTTTCACCTATATGTTGCTAGATAATTTAAAAGATATTTTACTGATGATAAAAGTATTATTCTAAATATATGGAATAAAAGTTATCAATAAAGTCCAGTCAATTCTTGATCTGTGTCTTTTCTCATTTTTTTTTTTTAAATATATCTTGGCTATTTATTTTATTATCATTACTTGTTGTTGTTATTATTATTATTATCTTTTAAATCTGAATATATTTGCTAATCTATACTTGTAAACTATTTTAATCCACTTAAACTGATACCACTATATTAATCCCCTTTTGAGAAAAGTAAAAAAAAAATCATTTTGGTTTCTTTCTATATTTTGGTGTTTGAGCATCACTTGATCAACTAACTTTATAATTATTGTTATATTTATTCTTCTTGTATATGAAGTTTGACCATCAACATTTTACCATTGGTTACTAAAGTGAGACTTGAATACCTTATCAACAGAATATAAAAAGAATCATCCAGTAAACTGGCTGCATGTGATCCACTATTATAAAACTTACACATTCATTGGATTGAACAACAAATGGCCAATGCAGGACCTCCTTACAGAATGTTTATGGTGAACTTGAGTATGATTTTCATAGGGAAGTCATCCCATTCACATTATAAAGATTATTTCAAAGACATTCCAAAGAAGGCAGATAATAAAGGACAGTTAAAATTAGAAATGGCGATTAAATATTTCTGAATGAAAAGATTTTTTTGCAGAAGATGTTAAGATATATAATTGCAAAATATCAGATAAACAGCATATTAGAAGAGCATATTTGTGTTTCGCAGGTTGATTTGGATAGTCATCACAAAACTATTTTCCCTTGGAGATGGAATGACCATATTTATTTGCAAGAGGTTGCTGCTGATTGTGATTGAAGAGAATATTAATTTAATTAAAATAGTTAGGGAAAAATGAAAAATAAAATTGTCAGGTTGAGAGGGTAGTGTATTAGCACAAAAAGGATAGGGGAAAATATTTTAGTTTTGGATTTTAAGCTTTTATGCAAAGTTTATATATCACTTGGAATGTGTTTTTAAATGGAAAAGTTCTTTTTTTTTTTTTTACTTTTAGGCAAAGTAGATTAATGTTAAAATTTTATTGAATAAGTGATTCAGAAAACTCATTCCCGGGATAGAATCAAAGCTTCTTCTAAACGCTCAAACAATTTTGAAATAGCTTAAGTGGTCGGTGAGACTTTGATCTTGTTTTGAGGACATGTTGAGATGTGATGTGAGTAAGAAGTACCTTGCCATAAATTTTAAATGATTTATGAGGGTGAACAATAATAATAACATTGTCCGTATTCTCTTTGAAATATGAAATAAATATTTATGATAATGATGATGTGACAAGATCAAATTCTGAAAGTTAAAAAAATGTGTTTTGGTTATTAAGAAGTAATCATCAATAGCCGGTGATGATTTGAATTATTGGTAAGCGGAATTATTAATCACCGAATTCTGGGAATTATTTCTAGGAGATGGCCCTTTTATTAGGTCAGGGAGGTTACGAGTAAGCAATGTAGCTGATCCCTTACAAACTCGCACGCACGCACATCTAACAAACGTGCATGTATACGTATAATGCATATAGTAAAATTAAGAGCTTTTTTATTTTTTCAAAAAGCATATCTTTTTAAGTGGAATTAATTTTTTAATCAAAAGGTCACAAATGTTATTCTTTGAATTAGGAATGTAATTAAATTTTTTTTTTTTTAAAAAAAAAGACAAAACAAAAATTTGTAGAGTATTTTAATTCTGATTAAGAATAGTTGATAGAATGTTGAATCTTTTAAAGAAAATATTCGGCATTAGGCAAAAAGTAGAAAATATATATACCATTGAAAATAGAGAAATTGTAACAGTAATGAAAACAAACAAACTGTTCACCTTATATATAAGTGTATTATGAAACTATTTACAAGTTTTTTATACACCCCTCCGCCCATAGCATGAATTTAATTTGGTGTCCAATAGTTCATAGATGCATTTTAAATTATACATTATCTCTGCAAATATAGTTTTTCTGTTGACTTGGCTGGATTAGTGTAGTCAGGGTGTACTTCTGGATAGGAGGGGTATGTTTGCACATAGTTTGACAAACTGGGTTCCTGTTGGGATCTAAGATAGTAGTTGAATCATAGAAAGAAATCACCATGAAATTCATAGACGATAATATAACACACCGGAAGAAGCGCTTTGGATTTCAATGTTCAAATTTGGACTGGTTATTTCCTAGAGTATTAGATGAGAGCTACCAAAAGAGAACAACAATGATCAGAAATTAGTCTAAAGATCTGTTTGGCAAAGATGCATTCATGCTAATGTAAGTGGCTTGATGGGATGCGGATCAATGACTGCTATCAAATGCAAATGTTTGTCATTACAGATACTCTATAGAAATCAATACTGAATCAATAGACTTTTGGGTTTAATTGGTTTTATGAATTTTTCTTTCTCTTTATGTCTTTGTGTATGAATAAGCTTAACTCTTGACCTTCAGATTTGTCTTCATTTCTGTCATTTTAACTGTTTGATTAATTAACTTACAGAAGGTAGAGTCATCTTTTGAATTCAGTTTCTCACTCATCTGAGTATAATGATGTTTCCTTTGAGGTCTGTGCTTCTCTTGCATTGCGGCTAAGTTTTCTTTGATCTAATATTTTTCTGGTTGAAGGGTAGAGAAAATTATCCTCTTTTGGATAATAATTATCAATAGATGAAAGAATTTTGAGTTTCTTATATAATGCAAACTTTTTTTTTTTTTTTAAATATACACATTTGCAGGATAACAAAATATTTCAGTAATGGACTATTATTCAACTGATCTGCAACAAGAAAAATTGAAATGTAAGAATTCTTGACATTTTTATCAAAATTATTTTTAAAATAATTACAAAACATCAAATGGCAATGGTATGGTAATATTTTTAGCAGTAGTATTATAAGGTGACATTGATACAGGTATTTCAAAAGCATTATTTTAAACTATCCAGGAAAAGAAAGTTCTCACTCTACTTAGAGAGATATATGATGGTCATGTATCCAAGTGATCATACTCTTCATCCAAATGACCAAATTGATGTATAATCAATATAAACCCCAAATGAGGTATATAATTCATCATATTAATTTTAAGTAAACTGCAGAAGTTTTTGAAAACTTAAAATCTATTTATTTATTGCTCTCTCTCACACACATAATCTTAGTTAGAAATGATTCATAAACTTGCAGCTATTGAGTCCATAGACATGGGATTAACTGTTCAGGGTATGCTTTAAAGAGGAAGTTCCTATTTCATACTAGTATGAATGGTAGCACTATTGTAGATGACTTCTTAGTATTTGTATGATGCAGACAATCATGAGAAAAAAAAAAATTCTTAAGTTTTACAATTTTCAATGTGATTCTTAATGTGATTGATGTATTCATTGACTATTTAATTCATACATGGGAAGAGTAAATCTGGGTGGTAAATTGGAGACTGCATATTACTAAGAATATAAATTTAAACAACTTTAAATCTATTACTATGACTATTTCTAATTTTTTTTATTTTTCTTTTAAAATCAAAGCTGCAATATTGTCAAGAAAATATATTTTTCAAGTTGGGTTGATATTTATTGATGGCCATCTCTTAGAGAAAGTCCTAAAAATAGAATCCAATGGTTTTGTTGTTTGGAGGTTTATAAAATGTTTGAATGCCTAAAAATGATAGAACTGACCACAAATTCATGGATCTTGAGTTCCAGAATTAGTCATTCTATCACTGTAGTAGATCTTCCCATTTCTGATTGCACAGTGATAATTACTTGTTGGTCTGAATATCTGGTCTTGATTAGATTCTTTGACTTTCTTGTTTTTTAGTCAGCACATTGCTTCATGTTATGATGTGTAAAGACAATTTGAGTAATGGAGTTTGTGGGAGAAAAGGGATAATTGACCCAATATTTTGAGTAATCATTTAGCAGAGAACAAACTATGAGGGGTGTAAGGTTCCTATCACTTTTTCTTTATAATATTAATGCAAATGCTTTAATCTCATTGTTTTTTTAAACATATGTAAACAAAGGTGTCTTTATAAAATAAGTATCTTTCAGCATCAGCAAATATATCCTGAGGCTTTAGTGAAGCAAGAAACTTCTTGAAGCAGCAAAATTTTAAGGACAGCATTTCAGTTTTGAGTATGGGTTTTCATCATTGTTTACTTCTGATATTTATTTTTTCTAATAATTACAGCTGTCGATACTTAAAACATAGTCTATTTTTAAACCATAATAGTATATTATCTTTTCAAAACAATCATGTTTAGTTAATTAATGCTATGCAATGTATTTTTTGTCAGCTAAAAATAAACTTATAAGTTATGAGTATATTGTTATGAATCATAAGAGATCAATTCATAAGATGACCAGATAATTATTACTAGATTACATTTCAACTTATTTTAGGAAATAAACAGTGATAATTGGCATGATATTTTAAATAGAGTAAATGTATTGAGTAAAGTTCTGCAAAGTGTTTTTACTGATATCTCAAATGCAAAGTCCATTCCCCCCCCCCCCCAGTTTATTTTAAGGATATTCATATAGACAATCGGTTTTAAAATATTGTAAAAGAAACAGGTATGCTTGCAGAAAATTTAAAGATATAGGCGAATTTTCAGGCACATCAAAACATCAGGCCAGAAAAATTAAAAAGCAATTTAATTATGAATCTGAAGATAATATTATTAATCTGAAGGAGAAATTCAAAATAGAATGTTTCTTTTACAACATTGTTAATAAATCACTAGAAGAAAGATTTTTCAATTAAATGAACATATTGATAAATTCAAATTTTTATATGACATTGGGAATTTAAATCAAAGCTTTACAAAACAGCAGCTTCTCCAACACTGCCAAGGTTTGTATTTAGCTTTGAGTAATAATACAGATGTGACATTAATGATATTGAACTCTACAACGAATTGTTGGCTTTGTTGGACCTTCTCACACCAAACATGCCACCAATAGAAATCCTGGAATTTATTCTAAAAAATAATTTAGTGCCAAATGTTGATGATACCTGTGTCAATACCAACAGGAGAGAAGTGTTTTCAAATTGAAAATAAAAAATTATTTTAGAAGCACAATTTTTCAAAGTCAGTTGTCAGGACTAGCTACAATTTCAATTGAAATTCAATTTTGCACAGCTGCTAGGGTGCATCAAAGAAAGCTAGATGTTTTTGGAATTTTAGTATATATTTGTACTTTAGTCTTAAAAAATGTAGACTGTATTTTTTTACTAAATAAAAAATGTTGGAATTCAGTTTATTTTCTTTTTATATCCAATAGAGATTGTGGATAAATTTAGATAAAAAATTTTAAATTTAATAATCTCACACGAGTCCCAAAATGTGGGGCAGCAACAAGAAATTTGCTTTTAGCTGCAAACAGGTTCAGGCTGGCCCTATCTATTCCATTTCCTTTTTAAAAAAAATTAATACCATGAAAAAATATTAGCATTTGAGGAGACCTTTATATCTGATTTGTGTTAAAGAAAACACCCTGTAACTGAATTAGGCACCCCTCTCTAGACATTCTATTATGAGGGATAATAATTAAAAATAATCAATAATTAGGCCCATACAGTATGAAGAAAATAGAGTTGTTGCTATAAAATTTAATATAATCTCAATATATGATTTAATAGAAAAAAACTTTGCAAATGGAAAAGAATTTGTTTATGAGAATTAATAATAATTATAATTGATTCAGAAAAAAAATATTTGAAATGTAATAAAGTAAAATATTTTTTTTTTAGCATTAAAAATTGGAACAATACAAATTTCTACATAGTTTCATTTAACAAAATTATTAATAAATGAGTATATATATAAATTATATGTTTTTAATTAACTATTTATTTAAAAAAACAATTGTCTTCATCTGACTCAAGAGCCATCTATTGTAAACTTGAGTAATCAATGGACACCAGATAATACAGTGCTATAAAATCCCTACGTCTAAACCATTTTGTTTCTGGTTTTGCCTTAGTCAGTAAATATTAAGACTCAAAGCTGGAAATAATACATTTATGCATCTGACACCCAATATTAACTCCTTTCTACTATTAGAGTTAATAATCTGAAATTTAAAAAAAACAACTAGGTTTCAAACCCAAATTAATTCTCTAGGGTGGCTTCTAGCTGTATAACTGCATGAATTACAACTTTGAATCCTAGTATTTAATGGTTGAGGTAAAGTCAGAAATCACTTGGTCTGGAGATGGAAATTTTATAGCACTATACCATTTGGTATCTACTGATCACTGAAGCTTCCAGCAGATGGCTCTAAAGTACAGTGAAGACTATTGCTTGGAAACCAATAAGTATCATGTGATATTTTATAATTATTTATTTCATCCCTCAAATTATGTAAGTTTCTGACTTTTGTTGATAATACTTTGCTCTTGAAATGAGAATAAACAGTATTTGGACTGAACTGTATTTGTGCTATGAGTCACATTCAGTTAGCTGAATGATAAGTCAGATTCTTCTGATAAAGGAAACTAATTCACTTATTACAAATGAATTTTCTGTCCATTGTAGATAGCAGTGATGTTCCTAAGAAAGATGGTCCAGCTTTACTTTCTGAAGAGAAGACCACCTCTACTCCCAACTTAGTTACAGCAGTATTTGTTAATAAGAAGGCCAACAATCCATCTGCTGTGGAGCTTATGATTACAAGTATGCCAGAGATAGATCCCAATGCAGATCCTGGGAGTTTTGGTGTCATTGATGCTAAGTACACCTACATAGTTTTCAAAGACAAGTAAGTAGCTATGTGTAGTGTGTGTGTGTATAAGAATGTGCATAAGTTTTCAGATGGAGATTGATATTTATTGACTTATAATTCTTTCTAAATGATTGTAGAGTTTGATATCATTGTTGTTGTTTATATGATGATTTTATACATTTTATAAATATCATGAGGCTTTTACTTCATGTATGCTCCCCCCCTCCTTATCTTTTTTTTGTTTTTAATTTTCCTAAATTAAAGTTTCTGCCATTATATTTTTTATTTGATTTTTCACTTCATTCTCATGTCTAATATCTACTTTTTGTTTTCCCATTTTTATTTTTTTAATAACCTATTTCATGGCATAAAGAAGTACAAATGGGTTACTTAAACAATTTACAGGCAAGATCCCTAAAGAATCATTAAAATAAATCTGGGAATAATGTCACTTTTTATTATAAATATCAATCTGTTTTATCAGATAAAACATGACTTATTACAATATAACTAACTAAAAGTCAGGTAAAGATATTTATCAGATCATATTTTATATAGCAAAATAGACTGGCATGGATGTAACAAAAGATGGGCTTAAATAATTCCATGGGAATCTTGCTTGTATATTGTCTTAGCAATGTATTTAGACTTGTTCTGTGGAATAGGTTCATTTTTTTTAGTATTACATATTTAATGAATAAGCAAATGTTAAAACATCTAATGACTAAACAGATTTGGGTTTGAAGTACGAAAGAATTTATTTGCAGCTAAGAACTTTCAATACTATATAATATTATAATCATAACACAATAGGAGAGTTGTCTTTCATAAATAATGTAAGTGTTGAGTAATAAATTGGATCAAGATCAAAATGAATATTTAAAGGTGAATTTGCATACGAATGAGAAGTGAAGGGACTATAAGCACCATTATTTAGAAAGAGGGGTGAGACGTAATAAACCATAAAATTACTTACATGCCCTTTAAAATAATAATTTTTTAAAATGTATGTTTGATTTTGATTTAAATATTTTTCTTGAAAATATATGTGTAGGTGTTGTTAAAATCATTTTGATTATTTGTTTTTTTAAATGTTTGAGAATTTATTATTATTAAATAATTCTTTAGCGTAGGTAGGTACATGTGCATAATGAAGAGGATTCTTTCTTATCTTTATATCGTAAAGCTAAATGCACTTTTGATAATAAGCACTATAATCAGAGCTCTTATAGCAGTTATTGTTGTTGCTGTATTTATACTTCAATCTCATCATGCATGTGTTAAATATGAGAACTATGATTACGGATCTCATCACTGAAATGCACTCAGCTTTATGATATAAAGATGAAACCTCTTCGTTATGCATATATACATACATTTGATAAAGAATACATATACAAGTGAAGTGAAAAATAATATTATTTAAATAATGTAAATGTATATGGGGTTTGTATATATTGTAAAGGAATGTTGGTTTGAATGAATGAAGCAAGCCTATATATGTGTATATTACAAATAAGTTTAAACTGGATTGCCAAAATGTATCAAAATACAATTTACCCTCATCTAGTTTTTATATATTTGTATACAGGAAACTTCACATTAATCTGCCAAAATATTAATTGGCAATATATATATGCACGTGTGTACAATAAAACAACCAAAATATTTTAGCTGCATATGTATCCCTAGAGGTATAAGCTATTTACATTTTTAAAGCGCCATCTATTCTAAACTATTACCTGCAAATGCTTTTACATTTTTTATAATGAGATTACAGAATTTAATGTAAGAAGTTGATTTTTCTCCAACTTATGTAAATTTAATATTACAGCATAAACATGTGTAGAATAAATATTAAATTAAGAATCTATTTTAAGTAAGAAAAAATATTTAATGATTAGCAATATTTAATTAATAGGCAGCTTTATTATATATAAACATAAAAATATTTAGACAGATTGGTGGCACAGTACATCACAAGGTGTGTGCATATATATTTAATGCTTAAAAAGAAAAAGCAGAAAAGAACACAGACAAAATTTAAATATATAATTATTTAAGATAAAGGCTGGAATGGTTTAAATATTGATTGAGTAATAATATTTTTTTGGTATTTTTAAAATGCTATAGATTATTTAAAGCCAAATATTACAAAGATTGCTATTTCTGATTTTGACAAAAATCTAAATTTTTAACAAACAAAGAAAAGTATTGTCTAAAACAAAGATGATTTTTCTTTATAATATTGATAGCAGTATATATTTATAAATGAAAAAAATAGTAAAAAAAAATATTTAAACTTTGCAAATATTGAAAAGAATAATAGTAAACAGAGAGCAAAGGACATTCACTGGTCTGTAGGAAAACAATCTGATTCAGAAAAGGAATAAAATCTTTTTTATTTCAAATTTATTTTTAAAATGCAAATAAATAAATAAATGTTAATTAATGATAAATCTGTCAAATTCTGCTTTAAAATCTTGAAATTGCTTTATAATTTTTAGAATACTTCAAAAAATCCCAACACAGTGTCAATAAATGATGTGTTGTCGGTCAATTTTATAAGATGGGGTGATCGGAACACTGTTCTTTTTTTGCTAAAAGTACACTAGAAGTTACTACTTTCTACTTTTAAAAATAAAATACATATAAAATAAAAGTGTAATAATGGATCCTTTTGATTTTTAATAATTATCATACAATTATTATGTAAAAATAATCGTGATTCTTTAATTAACTATGCAAAACACCAACCTTTTTTCTATTCCAAATAATCTCACAAATGCTTTCAAGATTGAAGGACAAAGAAACCATCAAGCACATGGAGGCTTCATTAAAATGGTTTTACCTTACTACTTTTGATTATATTAGCCTCTTTAGATTTTTTTTTAAATGAAAAAAATCAATATTGGAAATATGTGATTTTACTTTAAAAACAAAAAACAAAAACAAAATAGCATAATAGATGGCTGTATAAGCATGATTTAAGACAAAAATGAGTTTTGCTGAAGATTTATGTCTCAAAGATTTTAACTTTTTTTTTTATGAATATAAATTAAAAAACAACAATTCTAACTTAGCTATTGTTTTGTTTTTATTAATTAAAAAGGTGGAAAACTTTCTTATTCATCTTTTTAAATTATTTTTGTATTACTATAAATAGTAGATTCCGATTAACTTATTATGATCAGGGAGAATATAGAATTAAGAAAATAAATTGCTGCTAGTTTCCACATCGGTAAAGTTTGAACATCTGGAGAAGTAGCAGAATGACTTGTCTGTAATGTTTTAAAGCCTATGTCTCTGTTTACTAATGGTGAAGTTCAGAAATTATTGAAATCAAATGGGTTTGAAGACCATGAGTATTTGCCTAACTGTAGGACAAATCATACTGGCAATCTATCTAGGAAGCCATTTTACTGAGAAACTCCAGTACTATACCCTATGCATATGTTTTATATATAAAAGAAAGCATATACAAAATTAATTTATTAACTGTCTGTTGTGTATACACTGTCTATGTACGAGATCTATTTCATGAGTGAATTTATTGAAATATTAAAAAAAAATAAATCTACTATCAAAAAAAAAATCCATTTATACTATGAAATAGAACCAGTTGCACATCATTAACTGAAATTCAAATATAGAAAACAGATCTGTTCAGGTAGTATCTAATGTTGCAGTATTTCAACAGCGCTATCTGACAAATAAACAAAACTTTGAATAAAGCAGCATAACTTTTTACCTATAAATCACAAAGATGTTAAGTATATTGAAATTCTGTCTAATGTAAACAAGAAGCCTGAAATTAAATCATCAAAGATCAGACTTTGTGTCTGTTTCTCAGGTAGCATTGCTGAAATAATATAATAGTAGATGATAACAAGTAAGACCTATTTTCTGCATTTGAATTTCAGTTAGTGATATGCACAGGTTTTGTTTGTTACATAGTATATTTTGAGAGTTTTCAAAATTTATTATTAATCTTACTCTAAAACAGGCAAAACTCTCCATACAGTAGTACCACTCAGTGCAAGCCGGAATAATCAATGGATGCCAGAAGGCTTGTGCATAAGGCACTAGATAGGGATTTTATGCACAAGCCTTTTGGCATCCATTGATTACTCTGGCTTGCACTGCGTGGCACTACTGTATGGAGAATTTTGTCTGTTTTAATAACAGTTATGAGCAAGCATAAGAAATAGTGATCATGTGATTTTAGTGGTTTAATGGTGCAAAGATATTGGCCATCATTAAGGTCCACCCATTTTATAGGTTTTATGATGATAACTAGTTAGTTCACTTTTGTTCATTGTATCACATGATTTTGAGTATTGATTATGACCACCATTAATATAATGATTTCAACTCTTTTGTTCAATTTATTGTTATTTAAACACTTATGTATGTACATGCAGATAAAATATTGATGGTTGTTTTAATAATATGCACCAAGTTTGGTATTGGCTTGATGATAATCAGCCGAAGATTTTATATTATGTATCTTTTAAATCCAATCATAAAAGTTGGCTCTTGAATATTAATGATAGTTATTGGTGCTGCTATCGTTATCATTTATAATTACTTATATTGACTTAAACCACTAAATATCACATGATCACTATCTCATGTTTGGAGATAGTTTTGCCTTGTTATATTGACTTCTGATGCTGATTTTTTGCTTATTTCTATCCTCAGCAAAAATGGTGATGCTTTCGATGATGTTGGTTTTTATTGTCCTTGCTATACACCTCATTCCATATCTTTATAATATACACATATGTATTTGGTTGTATTAAATATTTCGATTGATTGATAGAATCAATTAGGATTTTAAAATATTATTTTACAAATATATATCTGTGTATATCAAGAATAATAAATATTTCCAATTTATTATTTAAAATTTCTAAATGAAATGAAATTAAATATTTTAAAAAGAATAGAAAAAAAAAAATTAAGTAGCTTAACTTTCTCACATGTGACTTCTTTTCAATATAATTATTCACATATTAGTATGTGTTGCCGCTCATTGAGGCTTACAGAAAAACTGTTAATTCAGTTATACCTTTTGATTTTCATAATCTATTTATTTATTTCATCAATTGTTGATAAAATTATTTTCATTTTATTTATTTTTCAGACTTAATGAACATAGAGGGCGACATTTTGTTGAAGTTTTTGAAAAACTTCTGGATGTTGATTCCGGCACGTTCACGGACATCAGGTGAGTTTTTTAAGTTTATGATGGAAATAAAGTCAGAAAGAAAATTTTGAATTAGAGTGATATTTATTTGTGTATATGGTTGGAATTTTTCTGCATAATAATTTAGATAATTTCAGCTATAATGTTACAAGGCAACAAACAATTAAGGCAGGTGATGCGAGCAGAAATCACAGGATTTAGTATTAACAATAGTATTTAATATTTAAATGGTGTCTACATTTAGTACTTGTGGCAAAAAGAATACTCATAAATATCTTTCTTTAAACAGGAATTAGATGTGATTAAACTAAGGGAGTGAGACACTAAATGTTTGCTTCTATAAATCAAGACAGTAACATTTATTTTGCCTTTGTATTCCTATTTCATAGGTCTACTGCTTTTAGTAAATAATAGTCATTTTATCCTTCTATGCATTTGAGTGAAAAAACAAACATTTGCTTAATGATGAGGGTCACATTCTTAATGTGCTGATTTTGGCATGTTATTATCATATAAGGACACTACAGTTGTCTATAATGAGAAGATTTACCATGCAGTTCTAAAAAACATAAATTATTACTCTCATTGTAATAGAAAATAGGATCAGCCAATCAAAAGAGAGAACAAGAAGAATTCCTTTTTTTAAAACTTAGCAACAAATAATTTTTTTTTATTAAGTTTTTTTTTTTTTTTTAAAAAAATAGCAATTATTCATACAATAAAAAGTATTTTGGATTTGCAATTTTAATAATTAAATAGACTGAAAATAGAAAAAGTAAAATCCATAACAATGTAATACGTATAGTGAGTTTGTCTGTTTTAACAACAGTTATACACAAGCATAAGAAGTGGTGGTCATGTGATGTTTATTGGCAATGTAATAAAATAAAATTCTTGACATAACAAAAATACCTTTTGTTTCATGTTTTGGTTATTAATTTGAACAATAACAGAAAAAGAAAATTCATGTTAATGGAATACTTTAAATTAATTGGAAAAAATGCTTTTTAAAGTACCAAAGAATGGAATATATATATATATATGTAATAATAACAATAAAAACATTTTTTTTTTATAAAATAAAAGTTTTTGAAAATATTAGTATTATGATTTTTGTCATTAATGATTTGGAACATTTTTGATTATTTGATTTAATTTTTAAAATTGATTGACTAAGAAATATATTAAATTGTGATAAAAGTTTACGCTGAAGGATTGTTTGATCAATTTTAATTATTTTGCCCCCCCAAAATATAGGCATTTCTGGTATTAGAAATTTAAGATTTTTTTCTTTTGTAATAATGAAAACTTGCATAAAAACAGCTAATAATTCGGAATGAAAATGATCTTATAAAATAAGTCAAAACAGTTGAATTTTTAAAAAGCAGTGTTTTTATATAAGAAATTTATAATTATATATATAAGTTGACAAATTTTTCTTAAACAAATTGAAATTAATTCTAAATGCTAGCAACATTAAATAAGAAAAGCTTCAGTGTAAACATATCTTAAAACTTGAGCTAAGCCTTTTAATATCTTAGTTATGATATCATATTCATTCCTAGTGCTTAGAATTAGTAAGGAATTTATTTGGAACTTTTTAAAAAAAATTTTATGACATGCTAAATCCATACCACTTTCTATTAAAGACAAAATATATAAATGGTCACAAAAAGAAGATTATAAAATAAATTTAGTTAACATTAAAATGGTTGATTTTCAATTATATTTAGAAGGAATAACTTGTGCTGTTCAAGTTAATATAAAAAGGTAAATATAATACAATAAGACTCAAGAGCACTGAGGTAGCTTTCACCAGGTTACTGCCAGGAATATATTATGTAATAGGAATAAAAAGAGATATATGATGACAAGAAATATATGATATGATAAGAAGATATATAATGTGATAGGAAGATATATGTGATGTAATACAAAGATATGTATGATGTAATAGTAAGAGATATAGGGTATAATAATAAAAGATCGATAATGTAATAATGAGATATATGATATAATAAGAAGAGATATAATAACTACTCTTTCTTATTGCATTGCCAAATGTATACCATATAAAAAAGGGGGGTAAATAAAGCATTGTGTAATAGTAGTAAAGTGAATGGGCAATTTAGTATTATAAGAAGAGATATACGATGTAAAGATTGATATAATGGCTAAATAGGTATATAATAAGAACAGATAGGTTCCTAATGACCATTTATTGCTATGTATCTGATTGTGTCCACAATATCCTACATGAAAAATCAAAATTAAATAAACAGAATATAAAGTATGAATATTATTTATTTTATTCTGATTTATTTTTTAAATGTAAATAAAATTATGAACTCAATTTTACATGCTTAGCCACTATCAGTTACTTAGTTCAAGGGCTTAAAAGAGATTTTGAGTTGATTTACATCATACTTAACTCGCATTTGCATCTTATGTGATTTACATTTTGAACATTTTTTAATGTGCATATACATTTCTGTTGTAGGGTCACAGACTACCAGGTGACTTTTCTAGTCAACCCAAATAGGCAAAACTTGAATGGTTCTGCTGTAGCAGCTCTTGCAAGTAAGTTTTTTATTTATTTCTTTTTTTAAAGACCATTCACTTACAATGCATTTTTTAAGATAGGGTCAGGTAAAACATGGATGGAATGGGGCAGTGGCCAGATTTCTCAGGTGCATTAGTAAATATACTGAGGTGATGCTTTTGTATAAATCACATTTAATATCATATTAATCATTCTCTCTTCTCTCATAAATCTGAACTTTTTTATATTGGACATTGGGATAAAGTAATTGACAGATATGCTATGCTACAAGTAATCCATAGTCTTTTCTGGTTTTTTCAGCATCAGCTATTTTTGAACTTCCTCACATCAGACAGGTGATAAGATTCAATTGTAACATTAGTGCTAGAATGACAAGAAACCATAGATATATTCGAAAAATATTTCTATGGTATAAATTTCACTACACCACTCTTACAACAGCTCAGGACTGGTTTTTATCTACTTTTAATATCTTGTGGAGGGATGTAATATTAAACGTGGGATCAAAGACGTGAAAAATATCTATGATTCCTAAGATACAATTTCATGCTGAACCGGCACTCATCATTTGACTCAGATCACAATCTCTTACATGTATCTTTATCATAATTCAGCACAAAATGTTTCCCTTGGAGATCATTGATCTTTTTCACTTAGTCATACATTTATGATTGCACCCCTCCACAAGGTGTTAAAATTGGATAAACACCAGTCCTTACCCTGCATGAAAGTGGTGTAGTGAAATTTACATTACAGAAATCTTGTGTAGTGAAATTTACATTACAGAAATCTTATTCGTAATTGGATAATCTTTAGTCTAATGAATGATTAAAAAATTATTACCATAGATATATCTTTTGCATACAAATAACATTCATTTTAATATATATATATTAAATGTAAAATACAATACCTGTTATAAAATATTACATATTAAAAAAAAAAATTTAACGGTAAATACAATATTATAGTTTCGACTTGTAAATATAGATTTACAATTAATAGTAGTGAAATAAAAATATTAATGGAAGAAAGAAATCATAAAAAGAGGAAAATTAAAGAGGCAATTTTGATTGATAAATATAAGGATGATGTTATTAATAGGCAAGTTGCAAATACGGTCATACATAGCTTATGGAAATATACATAACATTAAGTTTAAAAAATTTGAAATTCAGTTAAAACTAAGGAGGATTACCATGTAATCGAAAGTGCTACCAAAGAAATTAAACTATAATATTGTATTTACCATTAAATTTTATATATATATGCAAATCTATTGAAAGAGATTTCTTTAACTGATGCACAAACAATATTAAAGTCTTACAGAACGTCACATCATTTAAACAAATTTAGACAATGCTAACAGCAGAAAGAAACAATTATTTATTGCCAATTCTGCAGGCAGAATTATTAAATACTCATTTTTAATAACCTTGCAGACATTAAAAAACATATGATTTGGACTATTACCTAAATTTGCTGAAGGCAAGATTACACCAACTGTTACTCAGATACTGTTAAAATCACTCAAAAACTTGATTTCTGTTATGAATAGACAAATAGTAAAAATTTTAAAGTAAACTTTGTTAAACTTGTTTTCTAGTTGAATTCTTAGGACCTTTTCATTGATTGGCAATTAGACACAAGAGTTTCTACAAGATCATAATATTATTTGCATGGCAGTTGGATAGATCTTTGCTTTCAATAAATTCTCATAATATTTCATGTCACGTATTTTTAACACTATATATATATTGAAGAAGAAAAAAAGACTGGAATAAGAAAATGATTTCTAGAAAACACATATAAAAATTATAGATTAAACAGTCTTTTTACAAAACAGTGAAAAATAAAAAGACAGAATGAGTCCCCATCTTTGATTTTGTTTAAAGTTTATTGCAGCGGACTTATTTAATAAGTATGGTTTACATTGATGATTTTGCATTGTAACAGGGTAGTAAGTTTAAGAACTAGAGATTTTAGATTGACCTTCAGGTATGTGAAAAATTATCTGAGTGGAGTCGGTTGAATTAGGACTGTTGTGCATCTTTTTATTTTAGTTCGTGGATGAAACCTGATCTCCCAAGCAGTTGACTATGATAATGATGATGACTATGACAAAGCCATGATTGTGAAATTATGGGTAAATTTACAATGATATACTTTGTGTTATGGCTCAATTTACCTTCAAGTAATGGACTAATCCAGATTGTAATCTTATTTTGATTGGATTCAGCATTCATTGCTGTAGACCAATGAATATAAGTATAATTAAGATGTAACCAATGATAGAAGCAGGCCAATAGGTGAAGATGCTCAGTGAATCTGAGTCCTTCCATTAAGGAAAGTGTCATGGCTATAAATTGGCAGTCCATTTGGAAAGTTGCATTAGACAGCAAGTTGCTTCATATTAGATTGCAAAAGAAGTGATGTACATTTATGGTTGAACCAAGAGCTACTAGGTACTAAAACTGACCCATGGCAAGCTGCCATAGTACAGCTGGAAATGTTAAACCTACGTATAAAGGCACCTGAAGTCCCTTGCTTCAATAGTTGCCTAGCAATTAGATGTTATATCTAACCAATGGTATCAGATAAATAGTATGTCCAAATGTATATAAATCTATTGTATATAAATTTCTTAGTAAACTATTTTATGGGTCTGTGTTATTACATATAATTAATCACTTGGTAAACAGTTTGAAAAGATATTAACTTTGGAAACCACTCTTTTCACTCTAATAATTTTTATCTCTTCATCTTCTTTGATTGCTAGTTGGACAGTCTGTGGATTCCAGTTGATTGCAGTACTACATATTTGATAAATGTCTTGTTAGTTGAGTAGAAGTTTTGCTTATTGAATCTTTAGTAATCAATTGCCAGAATGATAATAAAGATTTTTTACTGAAAATAAATGAGATAGCAGCAGAGAATTTCATTTGCACTGATATAGCTGATATCTCCTGCTATTCGGAGATAAATCTATGCACGGGGAAATCTGAAAATAGTAAAATCAATTATTAAATGATTAAATAAACAGTTTTTTTTATTATAACATTCTAAATTCTGGACATGACATTCTTTCATTTAAGATGTGATACAATGCACTGTGACATCTCCTTATTTGGAGTCAGGAATCTCTCAGCCGTTGTGCTCAGAGAAACCTCTTAGCCATTTTACCTTCACTTTCCATTCCTCGCCCTAAGTTTTTCCCATATTTTTCTCTATTCTGTTTCATCCCATTTCCACATTATAATCCTTGTTAATTCCATAGCCTCTATATCTAACCTCCCCTCCTTATCTTTTTCCAAATCCAGCATAAAAAGCCCCAAGAACCCACTTTCTACATAATCACTTTGTTTATATATATTCTTCCACAACTTCATTATTTGTACCCTTTCTGATTGCAGGCATTTATAGTCTCTTAACAGATGCCTAATATTTTCTATGCTCTCCTTACACAACTTGCAGACTAAATCACCCACATTTTTCCATTTATGTATATATTCTCTTGTTGCTAAAGATCCTGTTCAAGCCTTAAATAGTAAACTACTTTCCTTGCTATTATCATAAATTAACTCGTACCCAATATTCTGTTTACTTCTATATATATTTAAACTCTTTTAATTCTCCATACTAGTTCTTCATCTCTCCAACTCTCTATTCTTTATTAATTCATCTATTCTTCTATTCCATTCTTTGTCACTATTACTTTTAACAATTCTCCTAATACAATCATTTCATCTTTTGAATAAGTATACTGACATAAATTCTTTATCCAAATTTTCTGCACACTGCACTGTCTTTCTCACCCATCTTGTTGCCTGCCAATTAAATACTATTTTGGCTATTCTCTTATTATCCATAAATTTGCAACCTACCAAACATTTTCGTTTTGATTTTTGCATCTCATATATAAAACTTGACCATCCCATTTTTCCTTGAATTGCCTTTTTTGCCATCCACACATCTGCATCTAATGCATATCTTCCTACTTCTCTTTGTATCTTTTCTAAATAATCTAACAGCCCTTTACTAACACATAATGCATCGTTACCATAATTAATTCTGCTACTGCCACTCCCTTCCATACAATTCTAGCTACATCATATTTATTATATAAAAACACTGTTAATTTCTTTATTAGTCCCTTTCTCTTCTTCCCCTTTATTTATCAATTTTTTCTCCCATTCGTCCAAGCAATTTCAATGATTACTTAAGATTATTCCTAAATAGTTATACCTATTCACCACACTTAACTTTATATCACCCAATAAAAATTCTTTGTCTTCTCTTCTCCAATATTAATCATCATTACTTTTGATTTGTTTTTCACTAAATTTAATCCCCATCTTTTTATCTACCCTTGTGCATGTTCTCAGCATAACTTCCATATCTTCCCTTCTTTCTGTGCACAAAAAGATATCATCCGCAAATAAAAAACCCAATAATGTATAAACTCCCTTGCCACCTATTAATGCTATCTCTACCCCTCTTCATAGTCTTTCTATTGCTCTCTCCATTACTCTCAAATACAATAAAATCTAAATAGATGACATAGGGCATTCTTGCCTTAGTCCCACCCCATTTTTAACTTTAACTGATTCTATATTCTCTAATTGATAATTCTATATTCCCAATTCTACCATCTTGTGTAAGCTTGAGTAATTATTAAATACCAGTTAGATTGTTTTTTTAAATAAATCTCTATCCTGTGCCCTCTGATTACATCCCCAAATTAGATTATGGTTTATAGTTTTCTTCAATGAAGAGTTTGGGATATAGATTTAGTGTACCTATATATTTTTTGGATCTAATGCACCCATCCTTTAAGAAGCCATTATTTTCAAATGCACTAGATTCAGATTCAAATTTTCTCATTGACGAAAGCCATAAGCAAGAAACTAGTTCAGTGATATGGGTAGAATAACACTTAATAAGGTCTTATTCTGGTTTATCCATTGCAGAAGTGGATTAAGAGAAAAATAGATTAGCTGCTTAAAAGTAATCAGCAGATAGAGATCATATGATTCTTTGTTGTTATTTTAATTTTATACTCAAACTTTTGAATCTTGGCACTTTGTCAAGGTAGCAAAAAGGGTAGTGCATTTAAAATTATAATTTATCTCCTTTTAAATATCATGGAAGCAAAAATTTAAATAATTTACTATATTTTTTACTTTCAGTTCATCGGATTTAATAAACACATGATAATGGGAGTACAGTACCATTGCTGCATAATGCAATTTTTATTTTATTTTGGTTATCTTTTACATAAATTAATCATATAAAAGTCCACCAAATGCTAACAGGAAAACGGTTATTTAGCATAAATAGAGAGGTTTCTTTTTTTAACTGTTCAAATAATTGTTTTGAAAGAGAGGGATGAGTTAATGTACGAAGAAACGACAAGAAGGCATCGTGTGTTTGATATTTTACAGTATATAATCAGCAAGATATTTCTTAATATGACATTATAAAAAGAAAGAAAGGAAAAAGATATTTTTAAAGTTCTTTTTATTTATTAAAATAAGGGCATTTTAAGAAAGAAGTTTATAATTTCTACCATCATCTTCATCATTTTTTGTTCTTTATTAATTCAGTACAGAATGGTTTTCATGTTTACCTATTTCTCCAGTCTCTAGCTTCTCTTCTTCCCATTTCTCCAGAAAACTTTCTTATCTATCCATTTAATATGCAGTCTTTTTCTAGGTCTTTACAATCTTTTGGATCCGAAGTTAAGATGACACCAACTTTATTTCAGACTGAAGGTTTTGTTTTTTTTTGTGTTGAATGTCCATTTTTTGGATTGACATGTAATTGCTAGGATGATACATCTATTAAAATTTCTTCTTTTCAAATTGATAAGCTTTTTTTTTAAATATCATTTCTGTCAAAGCCACTCCATCCAAATGAAGTTCTATGCTTAATTTTGTCCATTATGTTTCCTTACCTTTGTTTACAATCTGTCCAAAATATTTGTGATCACTAACTTCCTCTAGTTCACTACTATCATTCATTATTTTCTACTTACTTTAGTCTTTGGGATTTTTTAAAATCCTATTTTCTTTCATTGGATAGCTTTTGCAACATTTCTTGAAGCTCTGAAGTATTGTTTGCTAAAACAACCACACCATCTGCCAAATCTAGATGACTTAAATAATCTTCAGCTTCCCATATTAATTCATGTAATGCTTCTTGCAAAACTGTTAAAATATTTTTGAGATATGAATCTCCTAGTCATGTATTCTTATGAATGTTAATTTTTTTTAGAATTACCTTATAGTCTAATGACCAAGTAATTTATTATTGTAATGATTAGTAAACAGAGCAAAACTCTCCATACAGTATTGCCACCTGTGCTAAACAGAGTAATCAATGGATGCCAGAAGGCTTGTGCATAAAATCCCTATCTAATGCCTATTCATCCAATATCCCCAGACTAGTTTCTGTCTTGTGGCCTTCGTCAGTGAGGAGCTTTGGATCTGAGAGCACTGCATCTAGATCTTAGGATCTAATGCAACCCTCTAGCAACCACCTTTTATCTCTACTTAACTACTAAACTATGAGAATGAAATTTGAAAACACAAAAAATATTTTCAATCTAAGCTCAATAGCTTAAATAGTCATATGGGTCTGAACTCAGTTCAGCACCCATACATTTTGGTGTCTTTGGCTCTTTTACAACCATAGCCACCACTATCCTATTAGGTAGGATTGGTGTTAAACCATTAAGCATCACATGATCACATTTCCTATACTAGCACATTAATTGTTGATAAACAGAGCAAAACTCTCCATACAGTATTGCCACCTGTGCTAAACAGAGTAATCAATGGATGCCAGAAGGCTTGTGCATAAAATCCCTATCTAATGCCTACTCATCCAATATCCCCAGACTAGTTTCTGGCTTGTGGCCTTCATCAGTGAGGAGCTTTGGATCTGAGAGCACTGCATCTAGATCTTAGGATCTAATGCAGCCCTCTAGCAAACACCTTTTATCTCTACTTAACTACTAAACTATGAGAATGAAATTGAAAACACAAAAAATATTTTCAATCTAAGCTCAATAGCTTAAATAGTCATATGGGTCTGAACTCAGTTCAGCACCCGTACATTATGGTGTCTTTGGCTTTTTTACAACCATAGCTACCACTATCCTATTAGGCAGGATTGGTGTTAAACCATTAAGCATCACATGATCACATTTCCTATACTAGCACATTAATTGTTGATAAACAGAGCAAAACTCTCCATACAGTATTGCCATCTGTGCTATTGAGCTTAGATTGAAAATATTTTTTGTGTATTCAATTTCATTCTCATAGTTTAGTAGTTAAGTAGAGATAAAACGTGGTTGCTAGAGGGTTGCATTAGATCCTAAGATCTAGATGCAGTGCTCTCAGATCCTCACTGATGAAGGCCACAAGCCAGAAACTAGTCTGGGGATATTGGATGAGTAGGCATTAGATAGGGATTTTATGCACAAGCCTTCTGGCATCCATTGATTACTCTGTTTAGCACAGGTGGCAATACTGTATGGAGAGTTTTGCTCTGTTTATCAACAATTAATGTGCTAGTATAGGAAATGTGATCATGTGATGCTTAATGGTTTAACACCAATCCTGCCTAATAGGATAGTGGTGGCTATGGTTGTAAAAGAGCCAAAGACACCAAAATGTATGGGTGCTGAACTGAGTTCAGACCCATATGACTATTTAAGCTATTGAGCTTAGATTGAAAATATTTTTTGTGTTTTCAATTTCATTCTCATAGTTTAGTAGTTAAGTCGAGATAAAAGGTGGTTGCTAGGGGGTTCCATTAGATCCTAAGATCTAGATGCAGTGCTCTCAGATCCAAAGCTCCTCACTGACGAAGGCCACAAGCCAGAAACTAGTCTGGGGATATTGGATGAGTAGGCATTAGATAGGGATTTTATGCACAAGCCTTCTGGCATCCATTGATTACTCTGTTTAGCATAGGTGGCAATACTGTATGGAGAGTTTTGCTCTGTTTATCAACAATTAATGTGCTAGTATAGGAAATGTGATCATGTGATGCTTAATGGTTTAATGATTAGTAGTTAAATAAGATGGCTGTTGAGTGTATATATGTGTCTATATATCATAATCAAGCTATTTAATAGCATCTACTGATTCTTCATGAAACTTAATTCTGATTAACATTGATGAAAGCCCATATTTAAAAGATATTATTTTAATACATATAGCAACAGTAATATATTCAAAAGAAAGAAGGATGTCTCATGCTTTCTCTGCCATTTTTTAATATTAGCGAACATAATAATAATAAACTTTACAATGTAGAGTATCGGTATTATAACAAGTGAGGAGTGCATTATATATTTTTTCATTCAAATTGTAAACATCTATGATATTCTTTATTAAAGAAATGGTGAAAGTGTGTATTTTCTTAACATTAATGCAGGGATTCGATTTGTAAATCCTCTCTCTCTATATATATACCATGAAGCTGTGAATTACACTATTTTATTCTGAGCTCCTTCACTCTCAGTGTAGATAGCATATAAACATAGATTAGATTAGAATAAATATTGTTCATTATATATATAATTTTTTTATACATATTGTTCATTGAACTGCAAATGAACAGTACTTTTAACTCACACACACACACATGTAATAGAAATGCTTTTTATAAGTATGTAGTGATGTGTCCATAAGTATGACTATATACATTAAGACACAGTGTTTTTAAATAATTAGAATAACAAATAGTTCGCAACTACTCTATTTCTACTGTTCACTAATGTTCAATTCCCTCAATGTACATTCAGGCTGGCTGCTACAAAAACGGTTCACAGTGGGCAAGGTTTACACACACCTTGGCCCCAGTCCAGTTTAGCTGCACACGAACACTTCATAGTACAGCACTGTGACTGGCCTTAAGCTCCTTACAGCTTCTGTCTCTGCAACAGTCTATCAGATACTTCACTTGAAAACCGCTGGAAATTTAACTCTTTATTCAGCTGCTATCCGGACGGTTTCCTCAGGCTACGGTGTCCCCATCTCTGTGGGCTCTTTCAGCTATACCCATGGACTACATTTCCACTGAGCACTGTACATTAACTAAAAGCACTGATGCGAGATATCTCCTACTGGAATTGAACAGGAATGTTTACTGGAGATGCACTCAAATACTGGCCTCACGTGTTGTTACACAGTCTTTTTATAGCTTTCTGATAACTGTAACAATTAATTACATTGCCCAATAAGGTAAGGTCTCTTATCTAGAAATATTTGCAATCAGCAAATATTTCTTGGAATTATCGTTCGCTATTACATTAATGTCTTAATTAAATTCCTCAGTTATCAGTGCACGATCTAAAAACAACCTCTCGAATAAATACTAGTTTTTCTGGAGTGCATAAACTTGTATGCAATTTTTACAAAATACAACAAGTAGTAATAAACAAAATTAAAAAAAATAATAATATCATTAATTATAAATTGAGAGGAGATATTTTCATTTACTGAGGCTGCTAACTCAGGACTCCACTGCGGCAATGAGAATAAAAAACTAAGTACATTCATTTTATTTTTAAAATAAAATAAATATATATATTTTTTCAATAATTTTTTTTAATAGAAACATAAGTGTTCTTAGTATCAAGGAATTAGAATCTCTATAATTATTATGTCATTTTTAAAACAAACTTTTTTCTAAAATTTTATAAAATCTTTTAGTTATTATATTTTATAATAGAAAATACAGCACATACAGGAAGAATAATGTGCATGTGATTTTAACATAATGTAAAACAAATAAGGTTTATTAATGTACATAATCATATATGGTGTTCAGACAAGGAAAAATGGCTGCCTAATATGAAATGTGCAAATTTTTATTAGCTCTTTCTTTGTTTATTTACAGTTTTGTTTGTTCCTTTACATTTCCCTTTGGATAGCATATATTAGGAGTCACATAGTTAGATACAGTATAATTCACAGTTCCACTATATATTAAACCATAACTTGTTAATGGATAACTGGCTTCCAAATATAATTCACAACATAATAACTGAAGCATAATAAACCAATAAAATGATCATAATCTGTTGTCAAGTCAACCTTTAGTTTATCTTTTTCCTGTTGAATGGGGTTTATCTAAAACTTCTAGGAGGATAAAAATTTCAATATGTTTCAGTAATATGCTTCATCCTTTGTCCATTTAATGGTCTTAGACCCGAATAAAATGCATAATTTTATCTATAGAGTTTGCCTTAACAATGAATTATGAACCAAATTTTCTATTGATTTATTATGTTTTGGCTAGTATGCTATGAAGTACATGTATATTGGCTTGATATATTTTATTTTCAGACCAAGTTTTCATTTAATAATAGATAATATGATTTTATTAAATAAATATACTTTTTCCTACATTTATAAAAAAATTGCACCCACTTTATAACAATGTAACTAAATCAATTGTATTTTGGTAATTTTGGATTACTTAATTTAAGCTTATCCTAAATATTAATGTCCAAACTTGAATGAATTTTGGACAATCAGTGAAAGATTAATATTGTAACTTTTTGTTTTAAGTAAATTTTATGAAATATTTAATTCTTGATTTCATATTAAAAAATTTTTTTTTTCCCCAATCAATTTCTCATAGAGTAAGACTTAATTACTGTTGTTAAACATATAGCACACATATAAATATTCAAAGTAATAGAAACGTTTTTCCCTTCTGAAATCGTTTTAATGCAAAAATTGATGCTTGTTGGTGAGTGCTAAATTTGTAAAAAATGCATGACCTGAGGTTTATTCCCTTCTTTATATTACATATTTAGGCAAGCACTATATGAATAGACTATTTAGTACTAGTAAATGGAATATTAATTACTTCCTAACTTGATCGCAATATTATTTTAGGATTAATGTAAAAGAATAATAGTAATGATAAAAGAGAAATTAAAATTAATTTTCTCATACAAATTTTAAATTAATGAATAGAATTATAGAAACAGTATTTTATTAATTATGTTTTTAGATTATTAAATTTCACACAATATAAAATAATAAATGCATATGTTAATTTTACTCAGGTGTAATCCTAATTATGAATAAATATAATGTTTATCAGTTATCATCAGACTGTATTGTGCTGGATTCGTGCATAACAGTTAGTTATATAGATGGGGTTTATGTTTAGTGTTATGGAAGTCTTTAGTTTTCTGTAATGTTGGATGGCACAAAAAGGATATCCTTTAAATTCCATACACTAAATTTTATTTTAGTATTAATTAGAAAGTAAGTTTTTGGTTGGCCAATATATTAATGGAACTAAGTGGCCAGAGAACATTGATTATGAGTAGCATATTTTAATATCCTATCATTATTTTTTTAATAGTTATATTCTTACGGGATAGGTCTTGTGTGCATCCAAACTACTGAATTGGATTGCTGACCAAAGTTTGGCAGTGGCTAAACAATTAGCCTGATCTATAATAGACCCATTTCAAATCCAGTCACAAGGTTGACTGTTGATTTTATTTTTTGATGATTCAAGATGCTGAATGATTTTTCTTCGCTGTTTTGCTGGTGAACTCATAGTTAGTCTTTGTTTTTGTCAATCTCTCATTCTCTCATGCTCATAATCATTCATATTGCTCATTACTCATTATGTTCATTTGTATTTAATTTTATACTTGCATTTTGCATTAACTATGATTGATGATGGTAGTTTTCCATCATCCCAGGTTTACTCCTTGTTTTTTTCATACTGATACAAATGGTATTGGTTTTAAGTTTCTTTATCATCGTCATCATAATCATTCATTATCAATCTCATGCAGTCTCTCCAAGTTCAATCCATCTTCTTCGATCTTTAGCTTCTCTTCTTCTCACCACCCTACATACTTTCTTATTTTATCCATCCATAGCCAAACATATTGTGGTGGGTATAAATTTTCGATTCAGGACTAACATTGTATTGTAGAGATCTTGCTGCAACTTAAAATTTGAATACATTTTTTTTCCACTCTTGAAGTTTTATTACAAATTTAGAAGTGTTCCTCAGTTTTTCACATCGTCATCATTATTATTGTTGTTGTTAGTAGTGGTGTTGCTGGTGGTAATGATGTTTGTGTTGTTTTTATTGAAGTTCTGATTATCATTGGTGGTGTCACTAGTAATGTTGATATTGCAATTGTGTTGGTGGCAATGTTATTGATGTTGTATATATTGTGGTTGTTGTTTGTGTTGTTTGTATCGTTGATGTTATTGTACTTATTAGTGTTGTTGATGATATTATTGGTGTTGTTAGTGTTTTTACTAGTGTTGATGTTGTTGTGTTGAGATAGCTGTTATAGTTGTTAGTGTTGGTAGTGATGTTGTAGATACTGTTGTGATTGTTGGTGCTAACAGTGTTGCTGCTATTGTTGTTATATCCACTTACTTGATTTTATATCAGTGCTGATATCTACAGTTATTAAAATGAGATCAAAAATACATAGATACTGAACTGATGATAGATGTATAAGTTTTTAAATAAGCTGATTTGCATTAAAAATCTTAATGTTTCTGAATTTCGCAGGATGGTCAGATAGTATGACAAAAGAGTAAAGCGGTAAGTGCATTAGATATAAAAAAGTTCAAATGCACTCAGATACAATATGTTTGTAGACAAATGCATAAGTCACAAACTAGTCTGGTAATATGGATAAGATGACATTGGAAAGGGATTTAATAAGCATTTCCCATAATGATTACTCAAGCTTATAATAGATGACTAAAGTAGAGCATGAGAAGTACATTTGAAAAGCATTGTATATGGTGGGGTCATGTGATATTATACCATCCTACCCAAAGGGTAAGAGTATCTAAAGTTGTTAAAAAATGGAGGATGCTAAAATATATAGATTTTGACCTCTGTTCAAATCTACATAATTATGCAAACAAACTGGTTTGGATGCAAAACAAAATTATTTTTGATTTTAGGTTGATAGATAGATGTTATTAAAAAAGATAAAAGAAGGTCTACTAGAGCTAAAAAATCCAGATGCAGTAGATTGAGATCTAAATTTCTTATCAACAAATACCATAAATCAGAGACTGTTCTGGAAATATGGATAGGACAACATTGTATATAGATTTAATAAGGACTACCATCTCACATAATTATTCAAGAATTCAATAGATGGTAGAATTGGGTTATTTAAATAGGGATTGCTCTTGAAAAGTATTTTGTCATCTGGAGTCATGTGGTTTTGTTTTTGATGAAGATAATATTCCTGAGCAAAATACATAGTATATTTTTGAGATGAAGTAAAATGAATAATATTCATTTTTTTTTTAATAATAAAGAATAATAAATATTTCCATTTTATCTTGGTGTTATGAATTCTTCATTGTCTGAAGACTGATTTGGTAATTTTAGATATTACAATACATAATTTTTAGCAGTCCATGATAGTTATACACAATGTGTCTCACTGAAAAGGTACTGGTTGTTTATCCAAGATGTCTGCAGTGTTATCTCTAAATTTGTGGCAACAAAGTTTAGCTATTTACTACAAAATTTTTGAGACATACATATATCTGGATTATGAGTTATGACATGAAACATGTTTGTGTATTTTTATCTTAATACTAGATGGAATATTGTACTAATATTAAATTTTATTTTAATTTGGACTAAATTGCTGTTGAAAGATTTCAAATGAAGTATGAGTCACATAAACATTTGCAAATGATTTTTACGATCAATGAAAGTACAAAATACCTTTGCATTTCATATTTTAGCTTATGTTACAGACATGTTAGTATCTTAAAATTTTGGTAATGAATAACTATATTGCTACGTAACACATGCATTGATTTACACATATGTTGATTTTGAGATGGTATTTTAGGCAACTTAGAGAACTAGTCAATTATTTTTGCAGCACCCTATGTACAATGAGGACCTCACATAATAACCATCTTATGCACTACACTTTTATCACATAATCATTATTTCTTATACTTGTACTAAAAACTGGTTTTGGGTTATTAGGTACTAGATAAGTATTTTATATACAAACTTCTAGCATCCATTGAATGCTAGGTGGCACTGTTGTATAGAGAATTTGCTACTGTATTTTTCTCAGCAAATTAAAGTTTGATTATTGATCTCTTAATCTCCCATTTCAAAATGCTCTAATCTCTAGATATGACTGTGTTTATTTTGTCAAACATAAGACCAGTATTTGAAATATTAAATTTATTTTCTCAATAATATATATTTTAATTAAATTTAAAAATGAAATGTATATCCTATCCTAATTTTAACTACCATTAAGTCAGTTCTGGCTGCGGGATTGTTGTTAATTGAAAAGAATCTCTTTGATTCCTCTTTGAGGCCTTAAAGAAATGGAACAGAGCAAATTCCTAATGACAAGTCTATTATATCCTTGGCATTGCAGTTGTTATTATTAAATGATCATTTATATAGTAAACAAACATGGATGGACTGCTCACCACCATGCATGCACAACTCACTGTGGTCAGTCTAGTGGTTTTTTATCTCTGAGTTTAAGATCAAGAAATATTATGTTTTTCCCTTCCATAATTGCCTGATAGTTCTTAACTGAAATATCAGTTGGGTTTTTTTGAAAGGAGGATGAATTTGTGTGTGAATGAATTTTTTTAAAATGGATATTTATACAATCATGACAGACAAAGCTAAATTATGGATTTTATTTCCAGGAAATTGCAAATTCTCCCAGCTAAAGTAATGGCAGGTAACTGAAGATAGAGAATGTTAAGAATTCTCTAATTTCAGGATCAGGTTACCATTTAATGATCTTTTACTTGGGTTCTTACAACTGCAGAGTACTTTCAAGTAAATGAAAGTTGCAAGAATTGGAAGAAGAACTACTTAATATTACATGGGACATGATTGGATTTTGTAAAATTAAAAGAAAAGATGAAGAGACAAAAAGTGGACACATATTTTACTATAAAGTAAAACATAAGTAGGGTGGGATTCATTATAAATAAAAAGTGGAAAAACAACACTGTGGAGTTTGATGATGTATCAGACAGAATGGCAAGATTAGATATTTGACTTAATGAAAGATACCAAATGCAAACAATTCAGATTTTTTGTCCTGACAAGTTTTCATTGTGATAAAGAAATATTTTTTATATGAATTTACAAAATGCTGTTGATTAGACTGCACAACATTTTAAAATTGTCACAAGAGATTTTTATGCTAGAATTAATAAATGGTTGAAAGATGAAAGCACTGTGGGTAAATTTGGTTATGGAGATAGAAATAAGAGGACTAAGAAAATCTGTATATTATGAATTATTTTTTTTAGAAAAATGCTAAATTGAAATGGCCATAGAAGCTTCTAAATGAAAGTACACCTAATTTGGGTTATATTTTGGATGACAGAAAATATTCAAGTCAGGAAGTGATTATTGATTAGTGAGATAGAGAGACAAAAATTATTTTAAAAAATCATTGTTCACAGTTAATATTCCTAACCTTCAGAAACATTCCATTGAATTTTATGAGAAGTTGCAAATTGTTTTAAAATATTAACAGATTTTAAAGATCATTCACACTTGAATGAAATCAATGAGAGAATTGATATAATATTAAGACTTATGAGAAAGATGGCGAATACAAAAAGCAACAATTTATCAGTAAATTTTCTGATGAAACAACAAAATATATGAAAAAAAGAAGGAATATAAACATTTTTAAAAATGATCTATTAAAGAAATTAAATATTTGGAGTTCTGTAAAATGATTGATAAAGGATTAATGATATAAGAAAATATAATTGTGTATTTGCAAGGGAATCTATAGATGTGAATAAAAGTCTCTAAAATGTAAAACAACAACTTGTTGTTGGAAAGAAATTTATTTCTGCAAGAAGAAAAGATGGAATTATTACCAAAAAAAAAAAAAAGGATGACATCATGAAATGTTTAGAAGAGTTATATAAAGAATTTTGTAGCAATAAGGGACAAGAAAATAAAGTATTTTATTGACTTTCTACATCTTCTGAATTGCTCACTCTTTTAAATGAAGAAGTGAAATACACAATTAAATCTAGGAAAAAGGGAATAGCTCAAAATAATGATGGAATAATAATCCTTTTCTTAAAAGAAGCAAATCAAGGAATAGAAAAATTATTGGCAATTATACACCAAATATCTAAATTATAAAGATGTATCAGACAGTTGGATAATGGTAATAATCTTGATATATAAAAATGGTAATACGAAAGATATTAAGACTTTTGGAGCTATCACTCTTCTACCAGTTATGTACAAAATTTTTACCAAAATAATTAGGACTCATCTACAACAAACTTTGAATTTTAACCAAGCAAAAGAACAGGATGGATTTTAAAATGGTTTTAGTATAGTGGTTCATATCCAAGTTTTGAAAGAAGTTATAGAATAGACCAATGAATATGAGTTGCCATTATGCTTTAGATTATCAAAAGGCATTTTATTCTATAAGAATTATTATAATGATTGAAGCATTGGATAATCAAGATATAGATCCAGGTTATAATCATATTCTGAAGAATGTAAAAATGCTACAGTTATGATTAAAATGATACAAAGAAGATTAACATTAAGAACATATATGACAGGATGATTCAATATTTCCATAATTGTTTGCAGTAGTTTTTTAAGAAACATATTGTGGATCAAAATTGGAAGGTAATTGAATAAAAGTTATTTAAATCATCGAGATTTTGCAGATGATATTGTTGCTTTTTCCGAATAGTACTTCTGAGTTTCAGAAAATGTTGCAACAAGTAATAAAATAGGATTAAAGGTAAATGGTAAAAAGACTGAAGTAATTTCAATGAATTTTCTGAGAGAACTGCACCTAATTCTTAGGATATAATATTATCCTCCAACAACCACCTTTTATCTTATAAGTTAACTATAAAGCTTCAAGTCCAAAATGAAAACACAATAATATTTTCAATTCAAGCTCATTAGCTTGTGTAGTCTTATAGATCTGAACTTAATTCAGTATCAATATTTTTGGTGGCTTTGGTTTTTTAATAACCACCGTCACCACAATCCTATTGGGCAGGATTGGTATCAAACCACAAATCATCACAATCACCATTCTTTATGCTTACCCAAGCTGTTTACACAGATGCAAAACTCTCCATACAGTAATGCTACTCAGTGCAAGCCAGAGTAATCAATGGATGCAGGAAGGGTTGCATTAGATCCTAATGATCTAAGTGCATTGTGCTCAGTTCCAAAGCAGAAAGACACAAGCTGGAAACTAGTCTGAGGATATTGGATGAGTAATCACTAGATAGGGATTTTGTGTACAAAGCTTCCTGCATCCATTGATTATTCTGGCTGGCACTGGATGGCACTACTGCATGGAGAGTTTTGCCTCTATGTCATTATTATTTTTTCATTGCGAAATAAAATAATTTCTTTTCACGTCAGTTATTTCTTTGTTTTTATTCCTTTAATTTTAAAAGGAAAAGAAACAAATTATTTTTTTGCCTAAGAAATGCTTAGTGATACTAATCATTAATGTATTTATCTGAAGAAGATGATATCAAAGTTGTGAGTGCTGAAAATATAATTCGAAATCAAACTGTAATTATATATATATATAAAATAATATTTACATTTTATATCTGGGCTGAATATGATATAATAATCTCTAGATTAGAGTATGTGAAGTGAATGATTTCAAAGTTGTGAGAACAGAAAATTAAATACTTGTAAATCACATTTGTAATTACATATTTAAATACACTGAAGATTTGTGTGATTGTGATCTGAGTCAACTGAAGACTTCTTTTTAATACAGAGATATATCTTCAGGGTCATTCAGTTGTACTTATATGTTTCAAGAATGTGTGATGAAATGAAAATTTTAAGTACATTTTAAAAAAGATACGGAGAAAGGGAGATGTTTAATTATTTCACGTGTTTATGTTTAACTAAAAGCAAATGTATTAATCTTTAATTGAGGCTTAAAATTTATATCTGGGATAGAAATGATATGATAATTTTTAACTTAATAAGTGAATTATTATAATCAATAATTAAATTATTACTTCACTAAACATTATAAACTAATATATATATATATATATTGCGCTGTCTGCGCAGATAATATGTACATTCTAACTTCATTATCTGCGCAGACAGCGCATATATACATATATATATTATAACGGGATGGCATATTTGATAGCCCTAGTTGAGGCACCAAATATAACGGAACGGCATTTAATCATACCAGTTGATGCGTCAAATATAACATAATCGATTATATTTAATGCTTGGAAATCATTAACTTAATGCTTCACAGTTAGGTTCGCCAAATATAACAGAATGGATTATATTTAAAATCTAAGTTGGTCTTGTTAAATATAAGGAGATGATTAAATTCTCTAGAAAGAGGATATGCATTTCACTACAATCAGATTTTGGGTCTTCAGGTAGAATGCTAGAAATGAATCAATGAAATGCTAAGTCCATGATTATATATATCTTTATTATGCTAGCTCAATAATCTTTAAATAAGTTTTAATATAATTTAGACTAGTTCATCCATCTTTCATCCCTCTTTCAATCACCATTATGCCATGATATTCAAACTCATGGAGAATTTGCAATTAGCTCTTTTCAGGGATAATTCAAAACAAGTTATTATTTAATATGCCTTTATATAAGCATTAATTAATAATTGATATTCATATGATATTTATAATACTAGCATATATATAATATAATTCAATAATGATTAGACAAAGAGATCAAGTTAATAAATCAATATTTAATAAACAATAAAAAATAAAATATAATAGATAAATAAAATATTAATAAATAAATAAATACGGATGAATTTTACCATTTTAAAAGTATTAATAAATAATATTCTTATTTAATACCCTATGATAAAATTCAATACTATAATAAACTTTCAAAAATTAAAGAAAATAGTTTAAATGAACAGATATATAAAAACAATATCTGGATTCAAAAATTAATAATTTATGTAACTTATTAATTTATTTACCGTTCTTATTTATATGTTTCATAATTACTAATATATAAGTACTATTTACAATTGTATAACTTATATATTATATGTATTTTTAATAAATAAAATACATTAAACGTTTACAATATTATGTAGTAAATACAATATAATCCTGTTTAAAATATCTGTCATATAATAACTATTCTTTATATCCCTCATCTAATTTGATGAATTATGTCAAGCTTTTAATTAATTATATTTATTTAATATTAAATATAATTTTTCTATTAAGATATAATGATGCAATGCCAAATTTGAAATAAAGATGATGATGATGATGATGATAATAATAATAATAATAATAATAATAATAATAATAATAATAATAAAAACATATTAAAATAATATAAGCATTATTATAATATATATAAATAAAGAAAGAAAAACTTATTCTCCAGAGTTAAGAGTAGATATTTGAGTCTATAGTTTATAATCCTAATGAAGATCTTTTACGAAGTATATTATTAATCCATTGGTATAATGATGATTTTATTTATCCTTAATTGATAAACTGTTAATAATAATATCCAATGATTTGATTAATATGAAATAAAGTAAATATTCTTCGAATGTAGATGTCTTATTCTCCATTTTTCTATTATCATTAGACGTTCTATATATATCCAATATTTCAAAATATTTTAAAATAGCATGCAAGGTTGGTTTCAAAACCTTTATGATATAATGCTGTTCTACTCAAAGCACATTGGAATATTCTTTATATATATAATTATTTTAAATATAACGAAGTTTTAATATAACTTAGTTTCCAAAAAACCTAAACAGACATTCTTTTCTTTTATATTGCTATTCCTTTAAGATTTAATAGAAAATTAAAATATTTTCCTTGCAGACTTTTAATCCACAGATTATCTTAAATTGGAAAAGTTAATATTTAAAATTCCAAATGTTGAACAGTAACATTTATAAAAGAAAAAGTTATTTTAAAGAGAAATGATTTTCTCTTTCTTCCCTTTTAATAACAAGAGAACGAATAAATATCGTGTGTTGTTACAAGTTCATGCTTAATTCAAATATTAATTGTTCAATAGACATTAAGATTTAATAATAAAAAATATATAAAATTATTCATTACTCAACTTCAAATCTGGCATTTTACTCAAAAGCTTAAGGTATGTATTAGTTAAAGCTCACTTGTATATATAAATAGTATATATATATATATATGTATACATAATAAAATAGTCAAATGAATTTTATATTTCTAAATAATTTCATAAGAGATAAAAGCATGTTAGACCAATAATAATTAGAAGTTACTATTATAATATATATATTAGTTTATAATCAATAATGTGTTTATCTGAAGGAGATGATATCAAAGTTGTGAGTGCAGAAAGAATGCCATTTGTAAATAAAATTGTAATCAATGTATGTAAATGAAATTTAAAGATTAACATCTGGGTTGGGAATAATATAATATCTAGATTTCATTAATGTATTTATCTGAAGGATATGATATAACATTTGTGAGTGCAGAAAGTATGGCGCATATTGGCTTAATTAGTTAATGAAGTTGATTACTAGTTAAAACAGAATAGAATGTTAATCCAATTATTATTTTTTAAAATAGTATAAACAAGTTGAATCTCATAGAATCAAAAGGCTTTTTAATAAATAAAATAAAAAGTATTATTAGTTAGAAAATCAATTTCTTTAATAGTTTTTAGTTCCCCTGGGAAAAATCAGTCGGGTGAAATTAATTTAAGTAGCAAATTTGAAGGAAGAGAGTGATATGAACTAAAACAAAAGTTACAAATGCAATTGTTAAAAAGGATTAGCATTAGAAGTCACTAACTAATATTCTGTTGTCTCTGGCTATAATGAAATGTTTGATTGTTGTCACTGATGCAAGTCCATTCATGACTATGTAAACTCCCTGAATCATTCATTATTTGAGCTAAGATTGCAATCTGTCATCTCATTTCAAATCAAGGAATTATAATGTGTTTCTTTATTAGTGAAACAATTCAACACTATAAACCAATATAAGATATGAGAGAACTATTTATATGGAAATAGTCAGAGAGATGGACAAATTTAGTCTGCAAAGAACTTTTCTGAAAGATAATCAAATTGAAATATGAAAAGAACTACCATTACACATGTACACAGGACATAAAGTGATTAATATAACAAATCTTAGGTAAGAAACAACTAAAGAATTCTTTATAGTTTATTTAGAATATTTTAATATTTTTTCTTCAATTTTTATTATTATTTTACTTACGTTAAAATATTTTTCTTCTGTATAAATTTAATATTTTTTAGAATTGATAATATTCATATTTATATTACAAACATATTTTCAATACATTTTTCAATCAATGTATGTTACATTGAGTATATCGAATTAGCCACATAGTTTAAATCTTTTTATATTTTATTTAATGATTAAAGAAACAGAACAGTAAGAAAGATTCATGTTGATTAATTTTTCATTATATATATATATATGTATTGAAATTTATATTTTATAAATAATGATTATGTGTATTATTTTTATATTTATTATTACTATTTTTATTATTATTAAATTTTGTTTAATATTAAAAATTAGTTTTGAATTCTTTGTTCAGTCTCAATTTTGTCTGCGATCAAATATTTTTTCAATGGATCAAATATTTTTTCAATGTCATGTTCTAATGCTAGATATAGTATATGTAGAAACCTAATGAAGATGATGGCATAAAAGCAATCAGTTCAAAGAACCTGCATTGTGGTTCCCAGCATATAATTAATGTCATTTTCTTAAATAAAATTGCTTTTGTAAAAATTGACAATTGTTTTTTGTTTTTTTTGAAAGTATAAATATATTTCTGGATCTTCAAGCTGTCCCGTAACCAAGGTTTTCTCCCTTCCTTCTTATATCATTACTTTTTCTTTTTTACATACATTTGGAATACGACATATGATCACATATATAAAAATATTCAGAACATCTTCTCAATATTTCAAACAGCTATCTCAAAAAGATATCATTTCGAGTTGGCGGTTTGAAGTTCAGACTTTATTCATAGAGGACATTGCTGAAATATAATGTTTGGGAGGATGATAGTGTGACCCAATGAAAAAGTGACAATTTTTCTTTTTATATTGCCTGAAGTATTATCTCTGAATTAACATATGTATTAAAAAATGCAAAATGTAGCTTCTGGAATGCCTAGATCACAGGTTATGATATGAAATGTGATCGTGTTTTGTATCTTAATAACTATGATGGACCAATATGTGAACATTACATTTTGTTTAAATTGGGTAAACTGTTATTGAAATATTTGAAATGATTTAAACTGTGTATAGCAATGAAACTGTGAATTGGATGAATGTTTTCTAGTGGTTTGCAAGATTTTATGATGGCAGAGAGAGAGAGCAGTGATGATGATCTATAAAGATATGAAACACACTGTCGCATCTCATAACTCATGATCCAGGCACAAATTTCTACGGTGAATAGTTAAATGATGTCACTACATAACATATGATTTAGAGTTAACACTGCAGATGGCTTGAAAAGAGGTCCAGTCTCCATTTCAGTAAGGGACACAGTGTAAATATGTATTAATAGATGAAATTTCATAATTGCATGTTCATAAATTGCAATCATCTTGTTGTATTTTGATGCTTTTAATATCCTGTAATGTGTACAATTAAAGATGGCTTTTAAGTTTATAATGCACTTGTAAATAATAAGAGGCTTGGAGAAATTGTGCCAAGGGATTATTTCCATTGACAATAAACAGTTAGTATGTAGATGTAATAGTTTTATGATTGACTACTTAATCTATCTTTAGATAAAAACATAAGGTACTCACTACATTATGATGTGAACTGTGAGCACATTCTCTCCCGAGATGTGTGGTACCACTGATGAAAATTGCATCATTAGAAAATGGATGATAGTTAGCACTCATCCAACTACTCAGATTTTCATGTTCCTTCTTTACTATTCAGTGATAAGAATTTTTAAGTATAAACGATTTGATTATTAGATTGTTGATTTTCAGACTTTGGTTTCCTGTTATCCTTAAACAGTGAATGTGCTCAGCATGAAATTTACAACATTGGATGAAGTGATTTTAATTACATTGACTGTCATCATCATCAGTAGCATTCACTTGCATATGAATTTGATCATTCCAACTCCAAGAGAAAAAGAAAATTAATATATACTACATAATAATTTTGTGATGATCGTATTAACCAATCTATTAATAACATTCAAATACATCCACATGGTCCATTATTGTTTTTATGTATTATTTTATGATGCTGCCTTTTAACTTTTATTGTAGAAAATATTTCTGAAATATTTCAACATCTGCTATCCCTTAAACAATCAACAATGTACTTCTTTATCATATCTTTAAGTAATCTTTACATAGCTTGTCTTTATCAAGAAAAAAATACTCGTACCATGAAGCACCAATTTAGAAAGTCTTTCATATCTCCAATGCAGTGAATATGTGATTTTACAATAGTGGGATTTATACAATTTAGTTGAAGTAACTAATTGAATAATCTTATGATATTATCATTACTTTTAAAATTTTATTGGCCATATTCAGAAGAATAATACATTTTCACCCTGATTTAATATCTTACCAGAAGTTAATTTCTGAAAATGAAACAAAAACTATAGACAAAAAGGTATTACAAGTGATTGATAATAATTATCTGGTTCTATTATGGTCCAATGGTAAATACTTTAACTATGTATGGCATGAATAAGTTCTGTATTGACAGGGTTCATCTCTTTTTACTAATCTCTGTACAATTCTTTTTACTTTGTACATCATTTTACTTTTTCTTCATGATAGAATATAAATTAACTGCTCCCTGTAATGGAATAAATTGTTCATCTTAAATAATGATTATTTAAAACCCCTTCGAGTTTTATTGTGTTGCTTATATCAAATCTGTAAAAAGCTTGACTCTTCCTAATGCACTTTCCACAATGTTTTATTCAAATCCTCTAATAGTTTCGATTACTTAGGATACTTCTTCAGATCTTTCTCAAAAAAAAAAAAAAAACTGTTAGGGGAATTAAAGAAAATTTGTAAAAACTGTAGTAGAAGGAGTTTCATTTTTTTTAATAATTCAGTATATCACAATTTAAGTAAAGGTTAGAAACATCTATCACCCTGATCATAATTGAAGTTGCTGATCAGAATAGAAAGCAAGTGAAGAAAGTCTTAAAGTTCAAACATATTTTATACTTGTAAGATAATCAAATATCCAAAACAAAAGGTTTAATTGCTCCAGCAGTTAAGTAGGAGATGCAAGGCAATATGTTATAATAAGAAGTAAATTGTGAAAAATTTGAATCCGAGTTTTCCGAGATGCAATGGGACAGGGTCTGAAGCTGAAGGGTTTTGCATTGCAGCCCTCTGGTGCTGAACTCCTGAGCAATAAATCATTGAATTATTATGATTTTAGCCATTTCTTTTTTTTTACATAAACAGATTGAAGTTAACTCAAATAATGACCCACTAATAAGAATAGATACAATGTTGGGAAATCATGTATTTTTAAAATTCTTTGATCCATTGCTAGATTGTTTTTTATTTTTTTTTTGTGAGATTTTTCAAGTAACTTTACAGCCATGGACCCTATTACTAAATCAACAGTTAAAATTGTTTTATTTTTGAAACAGCTACAAATGTTGAATAATTAGAAATGGGAAAGCAAATTCAAAGTTATCCTCTCATCTTATTATTTTATCAACTGGTAATGGTTAGTCCTATAGGAGATATTGGCCATCAGACAAGCTAGGATTACTTACTGCCTCTATTTTCAAACATACAACATTAAATGAATTTATCAAGTGATGTTTTGGCTGTGTTTAATGCATGTAACCACTTTAGTAATAATATAATGCTTGTGGATTAGACATTGCATAAGCAGCAGCTATCCATCAGAGAAACTGTGGAAGTTTTTTTCAGATATCGTTGTGGACTTGTCTTAAGCTTATCCTCAATAATGTATTGTTCACAGTAATGGTATTTTTCAAACTATAGACCTCTCTTGATTCAGAATTCAGTGGAGCTTAACAATGAAATAACATAAATCAAGTAAGTAAAAAAAATATTGAATGGTTTTATTGTTTAGAAATTTATAAGAGATCGGAGTAACAGAAATATCTGAAATATAATCAATCTGAGGATGTTATGCTTCAAAGTCTGATACACTAAACCAATCAAGGTGCATAAACAAGTAGCCTGTGCCATAAACAGGGTAATCTAATAACTAGGATTTGACTGTATATTTAATTGAAATCTGTTTGTGAATCAGATGTTAATGAGTCATCTTCAGACCTGTAATTCATCAATCTGGAATTTTTCTGTTTCCCATTACTTGGAGGATGCAATCAGTTATTTTCATACTTGGTGTAAGAAGCTGTTGGTACCAAATAATAGTGGACCTTTCACAAGGCAAGCTGTCTTATCTGCAAGTGTTAGGTTAACAGTACAAGTCACAATTCTCCAGCCTCTTGGTTATTAGTGGCAGCAACTATGCGTTTATAATCTTGACAACTATAATGAACATTAAACCCCCGTAGTGGTTATAAATACATATATTGTTGCTGAAAATAGGTGCAATAAATATTTTGATATCATTTTAATTGTATCCCATTTACTTATTAGTGGGGAAAAAAATTTCTAGCAGCAAAACATATATATATATATAATAATAAAAAGTCAGATGTCACATGACTTATATATAGCTTGCATTTACCAATATGTAAACTTAAGAGCATGCTAAAGCTCTAAACAACCTTTTTTATTATTATGATGAATGCTACTACAAGAGAAGGCATTCAAATCATCTTTATCTTAGATTGTCCCCATCCTCAGACTGATTTCGACCTATGGGTCTCTTCAGTGAGGAGTTGGGACACTAGATTCAAAAAACCAACTCAAGCTAAGCATTTATCTAAAATATATTTCTCAAGAAGAAGATCTAAACCTTTACACATTTCATGTCTTTAAAGTCAGCTCTCCAACTGAAAAAATTATATGGGCCTGAACTTAATTCAGATACTCCATATATTAATAGGCTTAACCATTTAATTTAGCCAAAGCCCCAACAGTAAAATAATAATAGTAATAATAAAAAGTCAGATGTCACATGACTTATATATAGCTTGCATTTACCAATATGTAAACTTAAGAGCATGCTATAACTTTAAACAAGCTTTTATTTTTTATTTTTTATTATGATATATATATAACAGGGATTGATGAATATTTGAGAAAGTTTGGAATAGAAAGTAATGCAATTGAAGCTAAAACAGTGAAGACCCTTGGAAAATAATACCTGAAATAATGGTTAACTAATTGATAATGGAAATATCAGCAAAGAAATTAAAATGATGGTGATCCTTTTTTTTTTTTCAGGTAAAAGGGCCATCTTTGTGGATGGTTTTTAAAGAAAGTTTATTCTGGTGGATTTAAGAAGCTTTTGATGTAGAGCAGAAGTTTTGAAAATAGAGAGAATTTTAAGATGGAAATTTGAAAAAGAGATGATCTAAATTGAATAGATATGGCTAACAATGTACTAAGAAGTGTAGAAAAGAAATAAAGCTAAGTTTTGCTAAGAATATTTATAAGCAAAAAAAGAACTGTTTGGACATATACTCAAGTGATAAAGAAATTTAATAAATATGTAGGACATATAGAACAAAGCTTTAATAACATTAATTAAACTTGATGGGTTTATCATGCTTTTGACTTAAAAAAAGTCTTAAACATAGCAATAATTATGATGGGAATGTGTTTGTATATTGTGTGCAGGCCAATTTATATAATATTTGCATTTAAGGTTATGTAAGATTGATAGGTCATTTTATGAAAAGGGGGATGCAGATTCCCTCTTGTTAATGGAGTGTTTGTCCCTTGAAATGTGCCAAGCTTTTTTATTTTGTATTTGGCATCATTGCACTCAGAGCAGATGATGTTGAAGGCTTGAAGATATGGCTGATTGTGGAGAAGTAGTCTGTAAAAGATTGAGTGGGTGTCAGCATGTGTTTTGGCTTTATTATAAAAAATATGAGTGCTAAGCAATAATGCTTGAGAAGTTGGCCCGAGATTCACCATAGTAGATGGTGGGGGGAGAGGCTGTATCTAGATATTTAATTTTGTAGACAATTTGAGAGTGGAACTCTGTTGGCAGTCTGTCCTTCGAGTTAGTGAATAGATGATATGAAGGAGATAATGTGTGAAATACAATTTTGGTATGTGGCTCTGATGACTGATAATGGTGTGAGTAAAACACATGCTGCCACCTGCTCAATCTTCTTTCACTACTTCTCCACAATCAGCCATGTCTGTGAGCCCACTTACTTTAATGTTGTCTTCACAGCGCACAATGATGCCAAACATAAAATTAAAGAAGTGCAGCACATTTCAAGGGACAAACTTGCTTTTATCAAGAGGAAGTCCTGCACCCCCCTTTCCAAGAAATAACCTATCCAATCTACATAACTTAAAGTGCAAATATTATGTAAATTATCCTGCCCACAATATATATATAATAATTAATAAAACAAGTCATAAATTTCGGAACTTGCTTTTAAGCTTGCATTTAATGATCACTAGATGGAGCTTACCAATAGCTCTAATCAAACTTTATTTTACAAGTGCGGAAAGAGAAAGAAAATTCAAAATTGCTATCGGAAAGTCCCTATCTCCAGACCAATTGGTTTTGACCTTGTGTCTATATATATGTATGCGACTACACTCCCATCACAATTACCGCTGGGTTTTGACTTTTTAAAGTCAAAAGCATACTGAGCACATTATGCTTAATTAATGTTATTAAAACTTTGCTTTATACATCCTGTATATTTGTTTATTACATTTCTTTAGAGATAAAGCACTGAAATTTATAATGATAAAGAAATTATAAAGAATGTGTCTCAATTGTAGAGGTAAAATAAAAAGGCAGAGATAAAATTAGATAATGAATATAAAGACGGTGAATATGCAGGGTTAAGATGATATATTGAGTCAATTTACTCATACACAATTAGTGAATCTTTTTTAGGAATATCTCTGGTTAATAAAGGATTTTTTTTTTGCATCTGGTAAGTTTATGACCATTTATTGCTAGAACTACTTTTCACAGGACTGATTTCTGATAATGACGACAATGCTTTGTTTAAAAAGTAAAAAGTGGGATATACAAAATATCCTTAAAATGTCAAAGGCAGTGCATAGATCTATTATTTACATCCACCAAATTAATATGTTTGTAAATAATGGAAGTTTTATGTTATCTTCAAGCTGTCTTATGATGTTGATTTTCTTCAAATGCTGTTTTAAAAGTGTGGAATGCAGATTGATCTATTTTTATTGTAATCATGTCATTTGGTAACTGATGATCAGCAGTTATTACATGTTTTAGTCAATCAAAATATGCTTCTGATTGGCTCATCAGAGTCTGAAATAATTTATCAAAGAGAAGCATGTTCAGTTGCTTTGGCCTTTGTTGGTGCTAATATAAACAAATTATATCAATACACTCTTCCTTGTTCCTTATTATTATATTATTCAAAACTTTCAAAATAGTTGATAGTTTTAACTGTTAATATTTTTTGGATCTCTTTTCACTATTTATCAAAATAATTCTGAGAAAGTCTGTTGAATAGTTAAAACTTTCAGCTGTTTTAGAAGTTTAATTATAATAAAATATTGTATTTGCAATGTTGTATGTGGATAGATGAGTGTATTGATGTGTTTTGTTTATGTTAATTCTAACATAGATAGAAAAATTAATGAAAGCAGTGGAGAATATTCAATTTTGAGATCACATTGACACATGATAAAATTATAATTGAAGCATAAGAAAAGAAAATGAGTATAAAATATCAATTTACATTATTGACTTCATCTTCAAAGCACCCAGTTTTTTAGATTTTACTTTTCATAAGCTCAAACTATTAATCTTTAAACATGAAATAATTATACTTTTTAACTTAAGTTATACATTTCAATTTAATTTTAAATCTATTATATGATACCAAAAAATTCACAAATAAACATAACTTTTTTTAGTACTTATAACGTAATCGGGCTTGGCCACTTGATAGCGTTCTGGCTCACCAAAACACCTAACAAATGCTATTTACAAGGCCTGTCTTATGGCTATAGAAAACATCTATGTTTGTCTTAGCCATTAGAAGGCCGTTTATGATGCATAATGCAGAAATAATATGGCCTATTTCTGCTTCGTGACAGTTATTGTGAATCCACACACTTATCTTTCATTTACAGTTTGATATATATGTGTGTTTAGTTGGATTAGTCAAATTTTTACAATATACGTTACACAATATTTGTATTTATAATTTATTTAATAAACATGAATTTATAGTAATTTTCTAAATGGCCACACCCTTGTTTAGAGAATGTGTAAGGTGTAAAAGCTTGCCGAGGGTAGGTAAAAAAGAATTCGGCCAATATCGCGTGTGAAATCTCATTTTCACGTGAAATACCATGTAGTTGATAAAATGAATGGCGATCAACTTTTTCCGCAGTTGCCGACAACAGAAGCCGAGTATTTCTGCTGTCCAATAAAAATATACACGATTTTTTGTAAATTTCATAGAAAGCACATATTATAAACATGTTTAATAAGTAAATAAGACCTTTATATGTGTTTGTTGTTGTTTAAAAAAGTTTGAGTTTTTTTCCTTTTGTCCGACTACGGTTATGATTTTGATATCTTTTATTTTAGCATTACAAACAACAGAACACTAACCCTAAAACTAACCCTAACCCTACACAGTTGTTTTGTTATGTAGAAAGCAATAATTAAGCGAAAGACATCGCAGAGTAGCAGCTTTGTCCAAAAACAGCCATTTAAAAATAAAAAAAAAGGTTGTCGTTTACCAATAATTAAGCGAAAGACATCGCTAAATAGACATCGCAGAGTAGCAGCTTTGTCCAAAAACAGTGATTTAAAAGTAAAAAAAAAGGTTGTCGTTTACTAAATATAAAATTAAAATTAAACAACTTTTTTAATAAAAAGGCATGAAAAAAAAGTTATAGCAATCAATAAATTAATAACCAAAAAAAAAAAAAAAACCGATTTGAATTAAAAATATAACGCGGCCCCAAACATTGTATTGTTTTTGACTGCCAACAACGCCATCAAGTGGCCAAGCCCGATTATGTTATAATTACCCTTTTTTTTAGTCAAATAATTTTTTAAACAAATATGTTCCAAAATTATAATATAACAAACTCATTTTTACTTCCAGTAATTTAAAAATACATTGGTTTAAGAGAGTTCTCAATTAAAAAGGAAGTTAAACCACTAAACATCACATGATCACCATCTCTTATGCTAGCACATAACTGTTATTAAACAGGCAAAACTCTCCATACAGTAGTGCCACTCTGTGCCAACCAGAGTAATCAATGCATGCCAGAAGGCTTGTGCATAAAATCCCCATCCAGTGTCTACTCAGCCAATATCGCCAGATTAGTTTCTGGGTTGTGGCCTTCATCAGTGGATGGCTGCTGGAGGGTTGCATTAGATCCTAAGATCTAGGTACAGTGCTCTCAGATCCAAGGCTCCACACTGATGAAGGCCACAAGCCAGAAACTAGTCTGGGGATTGGATGAGTAAGCACTAGATGGGGATTTTATGCACAAGCCTTCTGGCATCCATTGATTACTCTGGTTGGCACAGGGTGGCACTACTGTTTGGAGAGTTTTGCCTGTTTAATAAGTTTACTTGTAAATTTATTTGTGATTATGCAGTACATTTAAATTTTTAAAGATTTGGTTAATTTGAAAATGAAGCTGATAATTTAAATTGATATCAAATTTAGACATATAAAAACAGCAGATAGCAAAGAACATCAAGTGATATTCTAATGCATTGGAATGGACTTTATTTATCGTAACATACATCATGGGAACTATTTAAATATTTCTGATTTATCTTTTGGATTCCAAGCTTAAATGTCTCAACACAATTTTAAATAGATAAATTTATTTAGAGGGTTTGAATTGAAAAAATACTTTCTAATAACACACGGATATAGAGATCATCATGGTTTTAGCATGTTGGAAGTAGTTAACACAGGGAAGCCCAACTTATAGTGCACACACTGAAACAACGTATTAATGAGACTAAAGTTTACAATATATCTGACTATATAATATTGTAACCAGAAACAATTTTTATTAGGTACGTACTCAGAAAAAAAAATTATAACAAAAGGTGACTAATTCCTTATAAGCTTTGCAGTTTTGATCTTTATAGAAATTATTAGTTGATAAAAAACAAACAAAAGATCACAACTGAGTGGTTCAAATTGGATAAATATTCAGCTACTTTTACTTACGTCAAAACAGATTCAGAAAGTCTGTTAAAATAGGCAATATTTAAATTTTATATTATTATTTATTTATAACATACTGTATTTTATACAAAAATAGAATGGTAGTGCAAAGGTAATTTAATGCATGCAAAATCATGCATGAAAAAATTGTGTCAGTATTGTAAAACATTGGTCAATCCTGGGTTGTCTTCTAGGATGTTGTAATCATTCATGAATTACTGATTCCAACCCTGAAATCATAGATGAAAATATAGAATTATCTATTTAAAGAGGAATCTTAATTAACAAAAGTTGAAAGAAAACAAGTACACAGAAATGAGTTTTTATTTAAACTGAATGGTTTTCTTTGCTTTCATACTGAGACTTTAAAAGAATAGCAGCAAAAATCCTCATCCATTTTATGATTCCATTGATGGTCTTCTGATTAACATACATGTTCCATTGTTGTTATCCAAGTTTGAATCTAGATAGTTTAAACTTGGACTTTCTTTTCAGAAAAATAATGGTTTCTGACTGCAACAGTGGTTGTATGTTTTTGCAAGCAGAAGTCAAGTGTGTTTATATGAGAAGGTGAGCTGCACAATAATTGACATGGATTGGTGGGGAGAGTAATCACCATCATCATCAGCATTGTTCTTCTGCCAATGCAATTGACTACAGAATTTTTAAACTTGTATTTTTGACTAAGTTAAAAAAAAGGTCACAAGCGTTGGAGATTGTAATGTTTTAAAAATGAAGGAAATGATTGGTGTTCCAAAGCTGAGGGTGCTAAACCTCTCCAGATTTAGATTACTGTTTGATGAGGATTTTATAATTCACCCTTAACAACTGTAGGGTACTTTTAAGTGAAGGAAAATCACAGGACTTATGTAAGATAGGATGTTTTATGACTGTGATAATAGAAATAAAAGAGAAAAGCAGTTCATTTGATAAGTGATTTTTATTTTAAAGATACAAATGTTGGATACATGAGTGGAATAAGTTTGATATTAAATCAATGATGGATGAGCAACACTGTGAAGATTATAAGTTATAATCTGGCTCTTCAGAAGAAAATCAAGGATAGCTAACATGTTTCACGACTTGAGCTCCGGAATCTGCTATTCGACCACTACACAAAATCATGAGGTATGACAAGCAGAGTGGTACGATGAATTATCGCTTGAATGGAATATACTAAATGCATATAATTAGGATTTATTCCCAAAAAATTTTCATTGTGATGAAAACATACATGACAGTTATGTAGACATACGGAATGGCTTTAATCATACTAATCACATCAGATTTTTTATTGTAGAACGGGAAAGCATTAGTGAAATGAATTTCTACTGATCTAAATTTGATTTTTTTTATTCAGATGCAAAAAGGGAAGTAGAGATGAAATTTTGGGGAAAAAGAAATTATACAAGTTTGAATGAAACTACAATAGTTATTTTGACTAATAGAAAATGCTTATTTCAAGTTGTTTATCTTTCTAATAGTCATGGGTGAAGCACAATCCCTTTTACAAATATTTTAGTGAATTTAAGTATTAACAGATTTTGTATATGGCCTGGATTTGAATGAGACCAATAAGAAATTAACCCATGTCTACTAAAAACAACAATAATAAAAAAAGAAATGCAGTTCATTAGCACAATTTCTACTGAAATTAAGCCCTGTATATATGAAAGAAGTTTAAAATGTTCCTATTTAGAAAAGAATTAACAGAATCTCAAGGAAATAAAATTGTGGCAAGGATAGTTTTAATCTTTGAAGATATAATATCTTATAGTAATTTCAGCAAAAAAGGGATGACATCATGCCTGATGCAAAAGAATTATGTAACGACTTACATAATTATTGTAAAGACCAAGAGGATACAATAAATGACTAGAAACGAATGAAGAAATGAATTGTGACATTAAATCTATGAAGAATAAATATACAAGAAATGATGAAATCATTATAGATATTAAAAAAAAATGACTAAAGAAGTAAGAGAACTTTGTCAGCAACATGATGTAATGATATTGGGTTTTTTAAATATGAAAAAGATATTCATAACAACAAATTGCGATATCCTTTAATTCAAACAATACACTGAAAAAAGAGCAGTTCTTTATTAGTGCCATCTAGTGTAGGCTTGATCAGTGATTATCAGTTTATATAATATCTCTATCCTTAATATATAAATTCCCATCATAAGATCAGTATCTGATAATGAGACTTAGGAAGCAAAGTGGGAAGAAATCCAGACATACATCCTGTAACTTTTTTTTTTTTTTTTAGGATTTGTTAATTTTATTATTCCTAGTCAAGGAAATAAGATGTCTAAACTACACTCAGATTTATATAATTATTCAAACAGACTGATTTCAATTCAAAATTTAGGGCTTTTAGTTTTTAGTTTGAGAGGTAAAATAGAATTAAGATTACTTACTAGTTGCTTCCAACTTCAAATTCAAGAGAGTCATTGATAAAGACTAAAGCTAAAAATTAGTCTAAGAATAGGATTAAATTAATAAAGATAGTGGCTGTATATAACATCTAGTGATCACTGATTAGTCAAACTTATGCTAGATGGCGCTAGATTTATGTTTTTGAAAAAGATATTGAGAATTCTATTCTTGTCATTTATAAATAAGATATTTTCTAAAATTATTGCTAATTATTTTTTATGAAGAATATTGGTCTCAAGCATTTAGATATTAAGCTGAGTTATGAGTTTGTAAAAGGGTATTTGGCTCTACAAATATTTATACTATGATTAAAGTTTTGTAACATCATGTTACTGATGCAGGACAACTTCTAAAGAATATTTAGCAAAATCAGTCATGTGATTGAACTATTAAAAGTATTGACATCCGCATTTCATTTTAACAAAACTTCTTACATCAGATTTATTTTTTGAATAAATTATAATAATAATTGAATAGTTTGTGTTCAGGAGTTCATAAGAAGTTTAATTACTTGAAGTAACAGAGCTGGGCCATTATCTATGAACCTTGAGCTTCAGTTTTGGCACCTTCTACTGCACTAAATCACATGGAACAAAAATAATCAAATGGTTTATTGTTTAGGATTTCGTAAAAAATTTAAATACTAGAAGGGACGGCAGAGTTAGGCTGCATTCACTGGACTTTGTGCTGCAAAATTGGCCATTCTACCATTGAACCCAAAATACCAGAGAGCATTTCATGAATGAAAATTTGATGTAAAGTAAGACAAAAAATAGATAAATAAGAAATTACTGGATTATCTTGGTTTTGACGTTAATACGTTTGCTTTTTCGAATTGTCTTAAAATTTTTCTTATAAAATGACTTATGTAATTGTATTTTAATCTAAAAAATTAAAATACAGATTTTAATTATTTTCCCTTACTGAACACTTTATACCATTTACTGCTGCATACAGAAAGTCATTAGAATTTAAAAAACTATTATCATAATAAATACATTGTATGTAAGACTGAATAAGCCAAAGATTGTGGTAAATTTATTGTCAGAGATTGAAAAGAAATAGCTCCATATGAGACAAAATTGATGGATTGTGAGGAATAAATCAAAAGTAAGTGTTGCACATTCTGGTATTGCAGGAAACTTCATGGTGTATGTGTGGCTTTAGATCTAAGAACAAAAGATTTAAAGTAGCTTTTGGCTGAAACAATTTCTAGTGAAAACCAACTCTTACAAAACAGATCTTATGTTCAGTAAAGTCAAAAAATGGAAAGCATATATGAGAAAACATTGAAATAGAATATAAAAATACTTAAATAATGTTAGTAGAAGTTGGAATGATGTTGTAAGAAAGAAAATATATGACAATATTTTAAATCATATGGTAAAGATAAAGTGTGGTAGATAGGAAAGGTCTCTACGTTTTTAGAGAAGAAATAACATTCTAAAAATGAATATATGATTTAAAAATTACAAGAATAGAAAATATATGTGTGATGTAGATATGCAAAAACTATTAATCATAAAAAACTATTTTCAATGATTCTGGTACAAGGTATTGAAAGCGCTTGGCAAATAGTTTTTTGAATTTTAGTTACTCTGTTTATCTGGTTAATAGTGTAAATTATAAATAGAAAAAAAATTATTACTTTTAATTTATCAGTATTATTAATAGTATATAATAATATAGTTATATTTTTTTCATTGTGTTATTCAGGAAGCAAAATTCTAAATGTTACTGTATATGTTGTAAAATTCATAGTATATATGTTACATTGAGGAAGGTAAGAAAGCATAGCTCAAACACGTTTTGATGTGTTAAATAATAGAATAATATATATTGTGCAACTGTTTTTCAGGATAATTATTATTCATTTGTAGGCAAAAAGCAATGTAACATTTATTATTTTCATTTTATGCATGATAGAGCTTTATATTTTTGGAAATGAATTAAAGGATGCATCTTGGAGTTTAATATACTGTACTTGGAATGTAACTTTTTTGTGATGGAATTGTGATTTAGGAGAACAAAAACAATTGAACCAAGACTAAAACGAGCTATTGAGAAGTCAAAAGGGAATTAAGGAAAACTTTTTACTTGATAAACAATTTGGTAGACTAAAACGCCAAATAATAGAATTTATTCTAAACATAGATGGGAATTCATCAGAAACAGCAGTATTAATAGGTGATGAGAGAGATAAATTTAGAATTAAAAATGAGGTCATTAATAAAATAAAACTGTCTACATTTCTCATCTAAATACATTTATCTTTGTTAACTTCTGGTATCAGTTCTTTATTAACTGCAACAAACTTTTACAAATTTCAGTTTTCATATTTTTTCCCTCAATGTTTGTATAAAATAAAATTATATATATATAAAAGCCAAAATAGGAATATTAGCAATGTGAACTGAGATATGAAGATGATAAGCTAACTAAGTGTGATTTAAAGGAAGAAAATGAAATAGATTTAATTGAGTTTATAATAGATCAAATACAATTCGACCAAGCAATTTAGGATTCCAGGAATAAAACTGTTGTTTGAAAAAAATCCTGATAAATTTTTAGAAGAACAGGTAAGAAAACTTTCCATGTTACAAATAAAGACTTCATTTGTATTAATTGAAAGTATGGTATATAAGCATTGAATAAAACATGAATGCACTTAAGAATGGTAGGTGAGATAAAAGTTTGGTAAAAGAAATTAACTGTATTAAATTTCAAATGTTAAAGCTTTCTGGGAAAAGTGATCAAGGGATTTAATAAGTTTTTAAAATATAATTTAGGATTCAGTCGAGTGATCTGTAAATATTTTTTTCAAAAAATCATATTATTGAAATGTGAGAATTTTAGAGCAATTTGATTTTCCATGCAGGTGAGGTGCTTTGGAGAGTATTGAGTAAAATTACTTCTCATCGTTGGGGAAAGCCTTTATCTAAAATGCAGTTTGAAGAAGATCAAGAAATGCAATTAGAAAGAATGAGGACAATTATGATTACATATTTGGAAAAAGAAAGAAGAATTAGTATTTATTTTATTGGTTTGGAAAAAGGTTTTTGTACAATGAATTGAACTACTTTGATGGATATATAATATTAAAATTTATTATGAAGGGGCGAGACTTACTGCTCACATAATTATAATATCTTCCCCTGCCAGATAAATACCTTAATAATTATTGCTAGTTGATTTTAATCTAGAAATTATCATAATATTTTAAATACAAATATACTTTTTAATTCAGAATGAAAATGTCATCAATAAACACAACTACGTGGAGTAATTAATTCATATAGTACTATACTTATACCTTTTATTTTACCACATTTACCCCAATACAGGAATAAAGTCATCCGAAAAAGTAAATGATCCCCATGGTGCATATTATGCTGAACCAGCACTCATCACTTTTTCCAATTGTGGCCTGGGCAAACTGATGTATTGGTTAAATACAAAATGCATCTTTGGGATTATTTGCGTATTTGAAATCTCTTTATTCACATGCTAGGAATATATTTGTTAAAATGAAAATTATAACATGCATAAAAGCAAAAATTGGGGGGGAAATCATTAAGAAATTTATGTATGTATCCATAAAATTAAAATTTTATTTCAGATGTAGATGTAGATACAGAAAGAGGCATAAGAGAGGGGTTGAAGTCTATCATCTGGTTTATTTAGATGGGGTAATAAAATGTGCTGTCTCGATATTTATAGTGTTAATATTAGTAGAAGGAAAGTTCACTGTGACAGAATTGTCTACAATATGGCAGTACTTACAAATTAATTCAACAATATGCTAAGTAGAATAATTGAAAGTCATAGCAAGTTTGGTATGAAAATAAGTGCAATTCAAATTATAGCAATGAAAAAATGGAGGAAGTAAAAGTTTAAGAGTGCCACAAGTTATAATGTAAGATAGTGATTTAAGAGTATGATAATCTAGCTGAATAAATAATTTGTAACAACCATTTATGTATTTATCTGAAGGGTGTGGTGTCAAAGTGAGTGCAAAAATTTGACACTTGTAAATCAAATGATAACTTAATTTAGTAAAATGATGACTGATCATGGAAATAATCATAAAAATTATAGTGAAATTGGGATGATAAAAATAAGTTTTAATAACTCTTATATTATATCAATTGCCAACAAAACATTACATGACGGCCATCTTATTAACCTTTCTTCTAAGTTTTCACTCTTTTATAAGAGATATCTACTATAAGACTAAGCAGTCATCACATGGATGCCAGATTTAAGAAAGAGATCTGTAGAGTTCAGTGGCTCAGACTATGTGATGCAGAAGCCATGGAAAATGAATGGATGACATTTATTTAGAGATAAAACAATAACTAGGGTTTTATGGAAAAAACCAAAAGGGAGGATGTATTGTAGAACAAATGGTATCCATGGCAGGACACATATATATATTGTGTATGTTAGATCTGAAGAAATCTGTTGAACACTTGAAACAATCAGCTATTTTTAGAAGTTTGGAATTGTCAAAATTTATTTGCATTGTTTAAAGTGTTGGAAGAGTGGTTGGCACTGTTTGTTTATATTAAATTGAGAAAGATAAGAGACAGTGATAGAGTTAATATCCTTATAAATACTCTATGGTTACTCTAAGCATCAACCTGGTGGAAGAACACAATGTCATTCAATGGAAATACTGCAACCACTATCAATACAAAGTTGTACAAGATAAACCAATGTCCACATAATAATACATGCATGAGAACTCTTGACCTTTTAACCAAGCTTAACCTGTTATCCTGTCTATCATAATACTATGTATATTTTGTGTTAAATAAATTTCTTGATAAAAAAAAATTTTTTTTAAAAAGTGATTAAATAGCTTTAAGAAAGAAGGAAAGTATGACTTTTTAAAAATTTATTGGATACTAGAAATGCTTAGTATGGAGCTGCAAGAAGAGTTCTAAGAACTAAGAGAAGGCAAAAAAGTAGAACTAATGATAAAGTGATTTGCGTGATAACAGGAGAGTCACAGTATCAGGGGTACAAGGTCTTTCAATTGATTCCAGTTCTAGTACTTCTACAGCTCAAACGTATTACGAACTCCAAGCAATAAAGTCATCCAGTTATTTATTTTATTTAATGATAATGTTAATTGGGTTTTTAAAAAGAAGATAAAGATTGATAGTAATAAATTATAAAGTGTTATCAACTAGGAAATGTTGGTAATACAGATGGAAACATAGTGGATGAAATTAAACTTGGTTGGAGTGCTTTTGATAGGAATGACAATATTAAAATTGCAATATGGCTGTGTCATCGAAATGAAAGATTTTTAAATAAATATATCTTACCACTGATATTTAGATGCTTAGACTTGAACTCTTTAACAGATTAGAAATACAGATATTGCAGATCTCTAATTAAATATAGAGAGTTGTGTGGTAAAGACAACAAAAAGAGATCTAAAGCAAAATACATGGGCAAGATAACAAGCACATGCAACTAAGATCATTAAAATAATTAATTGAAATGGAGCTGAATTGGACACATTATTATAAGAGATGAAATAGATAATCGGTTGAAGCCTTGATCTCAAAAGATGTTAAAAGACCTAGAAAGAAACCAGATGTGAGATAAATATGAAGCTTTTATGAAGATGATAAGGTAGAGATTTTAGATGATTTGAATTTGATGATGATATAACAGACAGATCTGTGCTCCAACCTTAACGATTTTGTAGAAGTTGTTTTGTAGTTTATTTAAGTCAAGCAAATAATATTTTTTAAAAAGCTTTTTCATTAAATTGTTATTAAAAAAAAAAAAACGAATTAAATGTAACTAGTTGTAAATATAGTTGAGATTTATTTGTTATTAGCAGTTTGTTTCCCCCACCCCTCCTCAAGATCTGTTATTTACATTATTCGTATTTATTGAAAATTAATTAAAAAACTGGAAATGTAATTATTAATTTAAGTAAAAATATCTGTAATTAAAAATTTGATGCATTTCCTAAAAGATAATCTGCCTCGTCTGTTATTGATTTTCTTTTGGGGTAATAACAAATTCATCCACTTTATATTTTTCTAATTATTCTGTTTTCAATAACCACTCTTATTTCCCATCCATAAAGTTGTCATGGTGATGTGACGCAGTTTTCTAATTGGATATTCTTTCTAAGAGCATCTTTTAAAGAGAGTTTTTCTACTAGGGTTAGCTTGTTATTCTGTAATCTAGTATGGTTCTCTCCGGAAGCGTTGATGAAAAGCGGAAATAATTTTTAGATTTTGATCCTTCAAGATTAATTTAACAAGATTATTTTAAAATTAATAAAAAGGGACTTCTTTTTTTTTCATATTATTAAAATGGTAATAACATATTACAGGATAATTAGAAATAATGATTGCGATATGTATTAATACTCCCATCTCAGAGCCTATATATAAAAGTAAATATTGTAAAGCAGGTGTAGTCAAGGCAAACAACAAAAGTAATTATCAGCTAGCTTCGCTTTTAGAAATTAAAGTGTTGTCTACCACGCTTATGTAGAGTCAGTGTGTGAACCATTCCTCAAGATGAGAAATGTAGCATGTCTTTATATTCACCACTAGATATAATCCCCATTTGAAGGGGAACATTTGTTCTGAGATTGGATTTTAAAGCAATGTTGTAATAAAAGAATGATTTCTAACTTATGTCAGTCACAGTTAGTTGGTGAAAAATACCAAATTATGAATTTTATTTTCAATTTCAACCATTATTGATCCACTACAGAATATTTTTTCTTATCCATTCATGTCATCTGTGAATTATTTAAAAAAAAAAAAATGTATCCATTTTAGGATTTCAGTTATCCATCTATTATTGTTTTTTTTTTAAAAAAAAATCACCTTCCAATTTTATTTAAGACTCTTCAGAGATTCGCTTGCATATTTCTTTATTAATCTCGCCTTACTATCACTTGGTCTTCATATTACGTGCTCTCCGTTAAGACCAGGAAAAAGTTATAGAATATAGTTACTAAAATCCTTTTTAATTACATAGATATATATATTTTTTAATCGTAAATTATTTTTATTAAAAGCACTACATCCAAATTTTAATATTATAATTAATTTCTTCCATTATATTTACATTCATGTTAATAATTTATAGCAGATGTTTATAATCGGTGGAATATAATTTCTTAGCATTATAATATAAAAGCTTTTAGAATGCTCTGTCTATAACATGATTTTTATTGGATATATTGAACTCATATCTTCAATGGGGAGCTTAAGATTCACAGATTCTGCTCAGCCCTTTCACTTTTTAAGATCATACCGCTGTTGCTTTTCTCTTGGAGTTAGAATGGTAAAATCCTTTTGCAAATGGTTGCAGCTGCCGTTGAAAATGATAAATATTGACTTTAATTTATTATAAATAAATATTATTTGCTATTGATATGCTTATGTACAATACAAGTTAAAATATAGATGGGTTCATTCTTTATTTGCGTTTAGAGACTGTGAGTTTACATATAGCTCGTTGGATTTTTTTCAATACTTCTACATTATTACAACTATACTCGAGCTATCAAAAAGTTACATTTACTATTCATCATCATTATAATCATCAACCATTATCAATCCACTGCAAGATGAAGGTCTCTTCCAAGTTTAATCCATCTTCTCGGATCTTTAGCTTCTCTTCTCCACATCACCCCTGCACACTTTCTTATTTCATCCATCCATCTCACGTGTGGTCTCTTTCTGGGTCTTTTACAATCTCTTGGAATCCAGTTTAAGATTTCAATTGTCCATCTATTATCATCTCTTCCAGCAATATGTCCAGCCCAACTCCACTTCAGTCTTTTAATTTTTTCAGTGAGGTCAGTTACACCTGTTTGTTCTCTTACCCATACATTGCGTTTTTGATCTCTTCTTGTTATTCCCAGCATGCATCTCTCCATACTTCTTTGAGTGATCTGGAGTCTCTGTATTGCTCTTCTATTAAGTGTCCAAGTCTCAGATCCATAAGTAAGAACTGGTAAAACACATTAATATTATATATATATTTGTACTTTTTGTTTTTTCCTTTATTGCCGTTTCCCCTCATTGGGCCTTTTCAAAATCCTTCTAATTAATCCATGACCTTTATATCTATCAATACCCCTCTACGTTCTTTATATAATCATTTTACATAATCACACAACCTATTTCATATATATTATCCCCCTCCCCTCAATTTTTTTATTTTATATACATATTATTTTTATACAATAGATAAAATTACATTAAATACAATTCAATAATTATATACATATATTATCACGATAAAATTACATACATACTTTATACATTAAATTATATATCATTTCTCATATATTTTTACTAATCATATCTTCAAATATAAACTTATTTATCTATAATTAACAATTATTTATATTAACTAATTATTTACATATATCATATATATCAATTTAAAAAAAAAAAAAAACAACAACAACAAATCAACCATATATTAAATTTTCCAGTTATCCTTCAATGCCCATTTACTACTCAACTTTGCAGGTCCTTTAACTAAATTAACACATTTATTCATATTTTCTTGAATATATACAGTCTCATAATATTTCCTTCTATTATAATCTTTAACATATTTTATAACCTTCATATCCTCAATACATCTCATTCTATGACCAGTATTCAAATAATGAACATATGGTCCTGAATTTATGTTCTTCCTTTCAATAGCCCTATTATGCTCTTTTCCTCTTTCTTTTGCTGTTTTCCCCGTTTGCCCTATATATATTTTACTGCAACTCCTACAAATTATTTTATATACTAATCCTATTTTACTTTCTTTATCATTCTCTCTCTTCACATTTGATATCCATTTTTCCAATGATTTATTATTCTTCCATGCACAATGCCCAAGTCATGTGAATTTTACATAAGTAATATAAAAATAAATAAAAACATTAATTTATATAATAAGATTAAGGAAACTATTTTAAACTGGTTTATAAAAGAAAAATATAACACTGTGGATATTTGTATAAAACAGTATAATAGACTTAAAAACATGTTAAGAAGAGATGTGTGTAAAGAAACATTTGAATATATACAATACCAATTATTGGATCATAATAAGAAATTAATGAAGATGTTAAACATAAAGTATGATAAAAAATGGGATTGGTTAAAAAGGAAGAATGAGAATTTGGAAGATGGTTTACATGAAAATAATATAGGAAGTGATAATTGCATTAAAAAAAATGTTAAAGTTGTAAATTTATCAAATATTGAGTTTGATAATGATCAGTTGGAGATATTAAATAAGGGAAAAAGTATATACCATTTGTTAGTGGAGATGTCCATAAAGAAACTGTTGTAAGTGTGGAAGCAGCAGACATTAAAGATGAATTAAAAATTGAACTGCAGTCAAAACTTAATAATGTGATAAATATTAAAAAAGGTTATAATAAAAAAGAATGGAAAGAAAAGTATTATAAAAAAAAATTATAGAAAAGGTGAATAATGAGAGGTTGATAATAACATGTGAAGACAAAGGTAATAGGTTTGTAATTTTAAAAGAATCTGAGTATAATAAGAAAATGAATGAGGACATAGTAAAACAAGGATATGAAGAAATGTATAAAGATCCTGGAAATAAAATAAAAACAAAGTATAAAGTGATATTGAATTATATGAAGGAGAAGAAATTGATTAATAGTAAAGAATATAGATGGTTATATCCAATCGGCTTTTGTGCATCCATATATATTTGGAAAAATAAAAACACACAAAGAAGATATGGCTGCAAGAGTAATTGTAAATTTTAACAATCATATTCTTAAGAATTTATGTACAATAATATATAAAAAAATAGTAGATGTAATTGGATATGGTACCTATAGTATTAAAAATTCAGAAGAAATTGTTATGGAATTAAATAATATTAAATTAAATAGGAATAGTTTGATTGCTTCATTAGATGTAGAAAAAATGTATCCAAGTGTTCCAAGAGATGAAAGTATAAAGTTAGTTATAAGTATGTTGGAAAAAAGTGGAAGAATATGTAAAGAATGGATATACACTATTAAGGAAGCATTGATGATAATAAGTGATAGTTTGTATTTTAAATATAAGGATAGGTTTTGGAATATAAAAAAAGGATGGGTTATGGGTTGTTCAATAAGTGGGTTATTATCATCGATGTTTATAAATAATTTGGAAGAAAAAATAGTAGGAAAATATATAAAAAATAAAGAAATAATTAAATATTTTAGATATGTGGATGATATAATTGTTGTTGGAAATAGTAGGAGTATATTGAAAGTATTTAATGAATTGAATGATAATATATATAAAATTAAGTTTACAATGGAGAAGGAAGAAAAAGGTTTAAAATATTTGGATATTTATTTGAATAGAAATAAGGAAAATGAAATAGAGGTGAAACAGTATATTAAAGATGTTGAAATTAGAGGAATAATTGATCCTAGTTCATACCAACCTTGGTCACAAAAAATGTCAGTTTTAAAGGGGTTTAAAATAAAAAATGATAGACTTACAATAAATAAAAAAGAATCTATAGAACAAAAAATGAATATAGAAAAGGATTATGTAAAGATGGGGTATAATAAAAAAGATATTAGAAAAGTTTTGAACAGTAAGAGTAAAGATGAAGTAAAATATGGGGGAAGCAAAAAAGGAAATAAAAATAAAGATGGAAGGTTCAATAATAAATGGATATCAATACCTTATTATAAAGATGTATATAAGATTTTAAGAAAAGGGAGGTTGAATGAGAATATAAGAATTGCATGGAAGAATAATAAATCATTGGAAAAATGGATATCAAATGTGAAGAGAGAGAATGATAAAGAAAGTAAAATAGGATTAGTATATAAAATAATTTGTAGGAGTTGCAGTAAAATATATATAGGGCAAACAGCAATAGAAAGAGGAAAAGAGCATAATAGGGCTATTGAAAGGAAGGACATAAATTCAGGACCATATGTTCATTATTTGAATACTGGTCATAGAATGAGATGTATTGAGGATATGAAGGTTATAAAATATGTTAAAGATTATAATAGAAGGAAATATTATGAGACTGTATATATTCAAGAAAATATGAATAAATGTGTTAATTTAGTTAAAGGACCTGCAAAGTTGAGTAGTAAATGGGCATTGAAGGATAACTGGAAAATTTAATATATGGTTGATTTGTTTTTTTTTTTTTTTTTTTAAATTGATATATATGATATATGTAAATAATTAGTTAATATAAATAATTGTTAATTATAGATAAATAAGTTTATATTTGAAGATATGGTTAGTAAAAATATATGAGAAATGATATATAATTTAATGTATAAAGTATGTGTATGTAATTTTATGGTGTATAATATATGTATATAATTATTGAATTGTATTTAATGTAATTTTATCTATTGTATAAAAATAATATGTATATAAAATAAAAAAATTGAGGGGAGGGGGATATATATATATGTAAATAGGTTGTGTGATTATGTAAAATGATTATATAAAATGAACGTTAGAGGGAGTATTGATAGATATAAAGGTCATGTGATTATATTAGAAGTGTATTTTGAAAAGGCCCTAATGTAGGGTGAAAACCGGTTCAATAAAGGAAATATTTATTATTTTTATATAGTTGTTTTATTTCAATTGTGTTGAACTATTATTAATGATTGAAAACAACATTATGGACAAATTTATGTTTGACCATTATTAAGGACTATTTTGATTATTAATCAATAGAATTTATATGTTTATTAAGGATTAACTTTTAATTTGTTAGGATCAATATTTTTTTTTCTGATAACTCATTAACCATTTCATTAGTCTTTTATTTCCTGCAACCCTGAAGCAGTATTTGTAAAAATAATCACATCATCTACAAAATCTAATTGACTGAAGAAATCTTTATTTACTGTACCCTTTTTGTATCCCAATTTAATCGCATCCATATATCTATATTTTAACAATTAAATAGGTAAAAGTAAAAATGTTTTTGGGAAATAATCTTTCTGCAGTTTTAAATATTCTACACTGGTTGACAGATAAAAATAATTCACTTTTTGAAAAAAATTTCCACTAGATGGTGCTCACTTAGTTGTTGGTTGATGATTAAATTACTGAATAATTTACTTATTAAATTGCTGATATTTGATTCAATTTGGTACTTAAATAGAATCCCTTCCAGAAGCTTGCCATGTGTTTTATTTTAAATAATCCATTTTTAGGGTCGAAGTATTTGTTTACAATTTTTTTCCTCTAAATTATTTTCTCGAATATGTGTAGCTTGTTAACTTTAAACAAATATTAACAAATGCACTCGACATTGATTCGGATTCATTTTTAATAAATTTCATTCACAGAATAACATCGAAACATTAACACACGTAGCGAACACGTGACTAAAATTTTTGGGATTTTTTTTTAATATTCCTTTTTTGGTCTATCATTTTTGGAAGTATGATTAAAATTTGCAATCTTCCATCAACAGAACAAGATGCAGTGGAATATTTTCAAAATTATGGGATAGTGCTTGCCCTAAAAGTGGTGTCTGTCCACTGACATGAATACCATGTTTCTATAGTTTGCTTAATCATGTTTTTTTTTTTTGTAAATTTTCTTTATTGCATTTACATTTAAAAAATTTTAAATTACAACCCTTTGAACTTTTGTGTTTCTTTATTATTTTTATAAATAAAAAAAGAGTTAATATTGTGTACGATAATATAGAGTCAGCTATATTGTTTATGCACGTGTTGGAAGCTCCTAAAAATGGATTATTTAAAATATAACATCTGGCAGGGATTATACACAAGTACTCTCATGGTATATTTTTTCCAAGAAAATTACTTAAGAGTGGGCAGATCAAATACTTATTGTATTATAATTTAATGCCAAAAAGCTGTGCATCAGACTTTGGATTTAAAGTACAATTATATAGAAGCAGTTAATTAAGTAATTGCCATTGTATTTAAATCATGACGATCACTGATTTATGGTATAACACTTCAAATTTATCCAGTTTTAGAACAAGTTTTAGAAGTCAGCTAATGTATTAAATATGTTTGAAATGGTCCTTCTTGTATCTGATATGTATATATTAGTGTAACCATGTGAAAACATGACCGATTCTCTTTCCAAGCTTCCTCTAGCACTATCTTTGAATTAAGACCCATGTTATGTAGAATATAGTTTAACCATTTATCACATAAATTTTAAGGTGCTACTGAGGCTGTATCATAAGTTATGATATGGAACGTGACAATGTGCATTATATCTTAATTCATGATGGAACAGTCCATTAATATTAAGTTTTGTTTAAATTGGCGTAAATAATAAATTGGATGCATTGCTAGAAGAGATGATAATAGATGGACAGTTGAAATCTTAAATTGGATTTTGAGATTATAAAAGACCTAGAAAGAGACCACATGTGAGATGGATGGATAAAATGAAATGTGCTGGGATGATGTGGAGAAGAGAGGCTAGAGATCAGATAAGATGGATAGAATTTGAAGAGACCTTTGCCTTGCCTTGGATTGATAATGGTTAAAAATAATAATGATGATGATGAAGTAGTAGTACATTCTTTCCCAAAGACACAACATCATCCTGAATCAATGCATGTGATTTAGTTTAACTATTCATACAGAAATTTAATGTGGTAGCATGCCTGGATTACAAATTGTGAAATATGACAGTATGTTTTCTATCCTAACTCACAATGAAATAGGGTGCTAACATTAAATTTTGATATTAAATTTTTATTGTCAGAAAAGCTGCAATCTTTTTGGGTTAACTTGTAATTGAAGAATGTAAATATATTGGGCAAAATTATTGAAATATTTGAACTTCATAAGGTTGTGAAGCTATGAGTCACTAGAATATTCCAAGTAGTTTGAAAGATTTCGTATTAGCAGGAAGAGAACTGGAAGAGTTGACAAAAAGTTACAAAACATGCATTTTATTTAATAATCCACACATGACAGTGTCTTAAAAATTTGCTGCAGGGGTTTTGGAGAAAGAATCATTTTCACTGGGACAAACTGTGGAGACACAACCCATCCCTCATAAATTTTGTAATAAAATTTGTATATTTAGGTATAAACAAGTTTTCCTCTTTTCAAAATAATCCTGAAACTTTTGCAAAGTAATGACTTTTAACACCTTCATTTTTTTTCTTCATCACTTCCAAATTCACAAAACTTTTATTTTAAGGCAATTTTTTTATTCAATGGAATTAAAAAAAGTAACATGGAGTCATGGAGTGAGGGACTGATGAATAAGCTGGGTCATACTGTTTTTAATTAAAACTTGTTTCACTGTTAAGGTTCTATACACTGCCACATTGTCATGGAGAAGTTTGCACTTCCCACTTTGCCATCATTTGGGAAGCTTTTATTTTACAGAAACAGTTCCTAATATGTAAGCAAAATGATTGAATGTTATGAATGAATTCTGAACAAAGAATGCTATTTGCATAAAAAGATCAGCATCATCTTGTGATTGGATCTGTTTCACCATGCTTTTTTTTGGACTGTGATGAATTTGACACTTTCGTTAAACCCCTCATAAACTTGTGTCTTCCCCAAATCAGCTTATGTGTAAGCTGTTTCAAGCATGACAGTTGTTTTCGATGCTGTTTTCCTTAACAGAAAACAGAATTTCACATTGTTTTTACTTTTTAGCCATTACCAAAATCAACAAATGAGTCAGACACACTTAACAAAAACATTTACTACTTGGAAACATGATGTCTCTTGATGATAATAGTTAGAAGATTGATGCAGGAAAGTCTCTGCATGAGGCAACTAGTAGAAGATGCATATAGTACAATGCATTAACTTTCTAGAGAATTCAAATTTTTTGCCCCCCCCCCTTTGTGTACATATCCATGAAATGTTTTATTTGACAAATTTATGTCATTACTGTTTTTGCTTTTATTATATTAGTTTGAATTGATTTAGTTTTAAATTCAATTAGAATTGAAGCAATGAAAGAATATTGAAGTTGGATTTGGGGTTACACTTGTTATAATGGCCACCCCTAGCAGAAGGTTATTTCAAGGTGTATTGAATTTAGATTATGAAATATGGATTTAATTGGAAGACCTAGACAATTAGAAAAAAAAAGAGAGAGAGAAAAGTTGGAGGCTATAGAGATTTGGATTTATAGAGAATGGAAGGAGAAGTATTAATAATGTAGAAGAGTGTAAAAGAATAAGAGAGAAAAGACTGGCTAGAGCAAATTTAAAAAGAATTGGAATGAGTTAATGTATGAAGAGTTTGGAAAGCTGTGAAAGTTGAGAGTAAATGAAATAGGAAAAAAAGTGATAAATAATCTTTAAAAAATGGAGTAGTTAGGAGTGAAAGACAAGAGTGGAAATGTTTGGTAGATAACTTGTAACATATCCATTGTCTTATCTTTGGCTGAGAACGTTTAGATGTGATTTTAAATATAGAGTTCCAAAGAATAAAAGTTTTTAATCTATTAATAGTGAAACACTTTGCATACATTTATATGTAGATATAATTCATTTATAATTATCCAATTTTTTTTTGTAACCAGTTAATAATGATGTATAAACTGTTTATTTTCAGTGTCTCACAAAGATGAACTCCGTAAATTGGGCTATGTTCTTGAGTCTGCTGGGGTGGGTAAAGAGGTAAGATTTTTCAGAATTATTTTAAATTTATGAAGATATTGAGAATCAACAATGGAATAAACTCATCATATCTTCATAGCTGTTACATCTTTTGCTAAGAATTTAAACTTTTAATAAATGTCTAGTAATTGTTATGAAAGCATTTGTTTATAATTTTGTTAGATATGAATTGAAAAGATTTTTAATGTACTGATATGGCTGAAGATATGAATTTACCTACTTTAAATTATAGATGTATAGTTGTCAAATTCCACAATTTTCATGTCTACGGTTTCAGTTATTTGTAATTAAATATATATATTTAAAAAATAATAATAATAAAACATTTTTTGAATTTTCTAAATTTTAAAATTTTAATTGGCAATGCAAATTGATGGGGTCTATAAATTGCCAAAACATAGCAACAACAATTTTTTCACTCTTTCCCCATCTTATAAACGTATTTTTTTTCCTAAAGTATCCAATGTCAGCAAAAAATGTAAATACTTATTTTAATCTATGTATATAAATACTATGTAAATTTATTTTATTAATAATACTTATTATATAAACTGTACTTATAAAATTTTTAATGAGCCATAATTAAAACAATGTTTAAAGTATTATTATTGTCTCTAGTTCTATCAAATGTTTCAAAAAGAAATTCTGAATTTATTATAAGAAAGGAATTTTCTTTTCTTTAAAGCAGCGATTTTCATTGTGGATGAAATTGTCCCTTGGGGGGGGGGGGGCAAAAAATCTCAGGATTACAATCAGGGAGTTTTTAAAATTGGGACCTAGGCACAAGGATAAAGAAAGTATTTTCTTGTTTAAAATTTCATGGGGGCGATTGAAATTTTTTTTGTCTAAAAACCATTTAAGGAGGGTGATACTTAAAAAAAGGTTGAGAAACCCTGCTCTAAAGTGATTTCCATTGAATTAATTACAACATTGATCATGTATTAAATAGGCTTTTGGGCTAAGATAAAAAAAATACAACTAGCACCTGATTGTAAATTAATTTCTTTAATTTATAAGTATATAGTGAACTTGGTTTTTTTTAAATTTTTTACATTTATAAAATAAACATACTTATTTTAGTATTCATACACACTCACACATATATATATATATGCATCAAAAATGTATTTTCTAAGGTTTATCATTATCCATGAATTTAATTTACAACAAAGCTCAGAACCAAACCAAATTTTGCTGATATGGAGGGAAGGGGAAAATACAGTTGTAACGGATGGAAAGATTCACCTGGATATATAGATCAAATTCAACAATCAGCTGGTTCGATCACAATGTATGACCACCTTACACAAAATCTATATGTGATGGTACACCTATCTATTGAGCCCCAAAGTTGATGGCACCAGATATAATGGATGGAATGATTACCACTAGCCCTAAATGTTGCTGACACCAGATATAATGGATGGTACTCTTCATCAACAATCATAAGCTAACCAAGCCTAAAGATGGTGTGCCAGTTGTAACTGATGGTCAACTAACTTGCAGACTGTAATACTATGCAGATGTAGCAATCTGGTGTGGGATAAGTGAATATGCTCTAATTTATTGTTCCTAATGACACAATCTGCAGAGACCTACCAGGCTCAGAAGGGGGAAAAGTTGCATCTAACTATGGTCAGACTTTGGGTCTTCTGATAGAATGCTAATGAGAACTGATAAAATGCTTAACTAATGATTGCATACACTTTAATTGACTTACTATATCTCTATTTAATAATATTAAATGCAATTTAGGTTAGTTCATCCACTTTTCCCCCTTTTCAATTACGTTATGCCCTAATATTCAAGCCCAGAGAGAATATTGCTTTTGACTCCTTTAACAGGTATGAACAGATACACAAAGCAACTCCTGCACCTATATATAGGTTACAACTAGCATTTATTATATTTGATTACATTAAAGTATTTATATGACAAGAAAAATAGATGTGTGTGCATGTATAATTGTTTATAGACTGTGGAATGTCAGGACAATTCAATAAACCAGAGACCGGAATAATATAAAATCTTAAACATTTATTAACATTAATAAACAACATAAATATAACAAAAACAAATGTGTGATAAAGATATTAATGTAAAATTTAAATCCGTTTAAATAAATACACACATTAATTCCAAAATATAACTCAAACAACAAAATATGATATATAGATAAATATCAACAAATTATAAATTATCCGAATGTTTTCGAAGGCTTACCCTTCATTATCAAGGGCAATACAAATTTTAATAATTTTTAAACAGTATACTAATGTGCAAATGTACAACTAACATAGGCTAATATGCAAATAAGGGTTAAAGCACCTCAGTATGCCACTTCTTTGATAAAGCGTAAAAAGTTTCTCTCTTATTCAATGCGTGCTCGTCCGAAATGATAAAAACTGCCTCCTTAACTTTCCTTCTCAGATCACTTCTCTCCCTACACATAATTTTAGGTTCATCCGGCTTGCATGCATGACCCGCAGCAATTGCATGCTGTACAAAAATTGACGGGTGGGATGAATCAGCCATAGCTCTATTATATGAATATATATGCTGGGACAATCTAACCTGAATGGATGCTTTCGTTTCTCCATAATATGCAGCATGGCAATTGTGTTCTCTGCATGCAATTTTGTAGACTGCCGATTCATGCACAACAGGCAGTTTTTATCTATTCGGACGAGCATGCATTGAATAAGAGAGAATCTTTTTATGTTTTATCAAAGAAGTGGCGTATTGAGGCACGTTAACCCTTATTTGCACATTAGCCTATGTTAGTTGTACATTTGCATATTAGTATACTGTTTGAAAATTATTAAAATTTGTATTGTCCTTGATAATGAAGGGTAAGCCTTCGAAAACGTTCGGATAATTTATAATTTGTTGATATTTATCTATATATCATATTTTGTTGTTTGAGTTATATTTTGGAATTAATGTATGTATTTATTTAAACGGATTTAAACAACATAAAGTATAATAACAATAGTACTGTTAAACAAAAAAAAAATAATAATAATGATCATATGTACATGTGTCACATGTGAACCTCTACCATTATACTAATTAATGATTCTCCAGATCCAACCCTTATACCCCATGGTAGAAATCCACCTATGTCACTCATTCTTTACAAATCATAATTATATAGAAAAATAAACTTTAGTAATTTAAGATAATTGAGATGCTGCCTAGCTAAATTATATATTTACAGATGTTAACAATCTATTTAACAAGTCCTTCCCCCCAATTTATTTATATGATAGAGATAGAAATTAATACTAGTTGATTAGTCAAACATACTGGAAAATATATACAAGGTTAATCAACAAAATAAAACATATAATATGTATTCTGTATAAGTGTTGCAATTTAATCTATGAAAATAAATGTAGAGAATCTTACCTTACTATTTATGTGGATAATCTGATGTGAAGCAGGTGGGTTAACCTAAATGTTATTTATAATGAAAATATAAAAATATCAGAATGAATAATCCCCCCCCCCTTTCTTCTTTGCTAATTCTAAAAAAAAAAATGAAGCTTCAGCATCAGAGTGTGAAAATACAACAGATAACAAGAATTAAAAAAAATAAAACAAAAATTTACAATGTTAATTTCTTGATTAAAAAATTGTAATTGGAACAAAGTTCATAAAAATCATCCTAATAGAAGTAGTAGTTGATAGTTAGGCAAGTTGTTCTTCAAAGCAGTGTCACTTAGTAAATCATTTTCCTTAGCAAGGATAGATAGGTACAATGGTGTCTCCTGTAGTTGTGTTTAATGGTAAACATCTTGATCCTTATTTGATTCACCATTAAGTATTCCAATGCTTGTTTACTTTGGACCGCAGGCATCTTCTTGTGTGTTTACAATAAAGTAGAAAATAAATATGTAGAGGGTTAATGCAGCTGTAAGAAATACCACGATGCACAATAGCATGTTTTGCTCTAGCCCTTATTCATATTAAAGTACAATTCAATAATTATTTGTAATCATAAATTTATATTGGATAATATAGAAGCACTTTACGTATACATATATTAAGAAAATTATTTCATTTTTCTTTCTTTTCCAATTTTCAGCAGATTAATTTTCGTTATTCTTTTTGAAAAAATTTAAAATAGTAAAAAAATTACTCCAACAACTTTTAAAACATGCTTTAATTATTACAAAATTTATCAGTTATTCTTACTTCTTATTTTACTTTCTTTCCTCTGAATTTGGTAAATTTTTAGTTACAGCATTTGACTTTTAAAAATGTTTATGATTTAAATAAAAGAAAAAGCAAAACTCCATTTTAGCATTCTAAATTTTAGTTTTTACTGCTGTCTATTGTTATAGCTGCTATATTTTTTTATAAGAAGAACGATTTGTAAAAAGTTTCTATTTTTATATAAAACGCTGAGAATCTCCTGAAATGCTGAGATTTTAAACTATTTAATTGTGTTAATCTGTGTTAAAACTTTTTGCCTACTTAACTTTTTAATCTCTTATGACACTTAGACCCATGATCATTGCTTCAAATATTCAATTTATTGACTTTTATTCTAAACTATATCAATTGCAATGAACATGAGCATATACTTACTATCATTATAGTCAAGCTCTGCAACTATCTGATGTAATGGATTTCCATATTTCTCCATCATAACTCTATCCTTATTAAAACTATGAAACAACACTCCTGTCTTGAATTCATAATTATTTATTTTATAAGTAGAATATATTTATTCTCACAAATAGTTTTTGATTATTATTCCCATTTTCTGATAGATGGTTGAATTTTTCCCCCAAAATGTTTAACAAAACAAACCAATTCATTCCATTAAAAGCTTTATCAGGATCAATGAAATAAATATCAACTCTATATTTTGATAATAGTTTTTAATCATGTCTCTTTGTATCTTATCTTTATTACCATTTTAAAATCACAAATTGTTGTTTTGACAGGGTGATAAACATAAAAGCATATAGTAATAGAAATATTAGGTTTACAGAAAATGAACTGAATGAGGCAGTGAAGGAATTGAAAAGTGGAAAGGCAAGAGATTTAGATGGATGGGCAGCAGAGATGGTATTATCATGGTTAATAAGATGGCACAGAAGATTTTCCAGATAGTTGGAGTAATACAATAGTAAGGATACTACTTAAAGGAAAGGTTAAGGATCATAGAATACAGACCAATAGCAGTAACATATACTGTTATATAAATTTTTCACATATATGGTGGCCAGAAGGGTCACAAAATGGATAGAATAAAATAATATAGTGGGAGCAATGCAAATAGGTTTTCAATTGGATAGGCGTATAGGACATAGTTTATTTGTAATTACATAACTTATAGATATGAGTAGAAATACAGGTAGCCAGTTATACATGGTTTTTATAAATATAGAGAAAACATATGACAGAGTAAATAGAAATAGATTATGGGTAAGTTTAGTAAATTTGTGAAGAGATGAAGCTTTAGTGGATTTTATTAAGAGATTGTATAAAAATTAATTACTAAACATATCATTCAGGGAATATAGAATCAGTTAAAGTTAAAAAAGGGTGGGACTAAGGCAATGTTACATATTTTGTTTTTGTTGTATTTGAGAGAAGTGGAGAGAGAAAGAGGAGTAGAAATACCATTAATAGGTTACAAGGTAAGTACATTGTTGGGTCTTTTATTTACGGATCATATTTTCTTGTGCACAGAAAGTAGGGAAGATATGAAAGTTATACTGAAGTCATGTGCAAGGGTGGGTAAATAGATGGGGGATTAAATTTAGTATGATGAAAAATCAAAAGTAATGATGATTAATGGGAAAGAGAAGACAAAGAATTTTTACTGGGGGGAAATAAAGTTAAGTGTGGTGAATAGGTATAACTATTTGGGAATCATCTTAAGTAATCAGAGAAATTGCTTGGATGAATGGGAGAAAAAATTGATAAATGAAGCAAAAAAAAAAAAAGAAGAAAGGGATTAATAAAGAAATTAACAATGTTTTCATATAATAAACTTAATGTAGCTAGAATTGTATGGAAGGGAATGGTGGCAGTAGGGTTAACATATGGTAATGATGCATTGTTTTAGTAAATGGGGTATTAGATTACTTGGGAAAAGTACAAAGAGAAGTAGGAAAACATGCATTAGATGCAGATATGTGAACAGCAAAGAAGGCAAATCAAGAAGAAAATGGGATGGTCATGTTTTCATATGAGAGATGCAAAAAGCAAAATGAAAATGTTCGGTAGATTACAATTTATGGCTGATAAGAGAATAGCCAAAATAGTATTTAATTGAGTTATGAGTGAAGGGCAGGCAACAAGACTGGTGGGAAAGGTAGTACATTATGCAGAAAGTTTGGATAAAGAATTTATGTCAGTATACTTATACAAGAGGTGGGATGATTGTGTTAGGAGAATTGTTGCATGTTATAGTTGTAAGGAATGGGTTGGAAGAATAGATGCATTAATAAAGAATAGGGAGTTGGAGAACTAGTATGGAGAGTAAAAAGAGTTTTAAATATATATGGAAGTAAATAGAATATTGGATGCAAGTTAATTTATGATAATAGCAAGAAAGATAGTTTACTGTTAAGGTTCAAACAAGATCTTTAGTAACAAGAGAATATACACATAAATGGAAAAATGTGGGTGGTTTATTCTGCAAAATATATAAGAAAGACATAGAAAATATTAGGCATCTGTTAATTGAATGTAAATGCCAGCAAGAAGAAAGGGTACAAATAAATGAAGTTGTGGAAGAATAAATAAATATAAACAAAGTGATTATACAGAAAGTGAGTTCTTGGGTTTTTATGTTTAATTTATGAAAAGATAAAGGGGATTTGGATATAAAAGCCATGGAGTTGACAAAGATTATGTTGTGGAAATGGGATGGAGTAGGATAGAGAGGAATATTGGAAAAAACTTAGGACGGAAAATGGAAAGAGAAGGTAAAGTCACTATCAGGGTTCTCTGTACATAGTGGCTGAGAGATTCCTGACTCTGAAAAAGAAGTCACAGTGCATTGCATCGCATTGCCAGTGCTGTTCTGTCCAGTATCCCCAGACTAGTTTTGAACTTGATGGTTTTCATTGTATGCTTTCCAATTTGGACTGATAGCTTGATAGTGAAACAGAGAGGTAAATGGTGGCTATTAGGAGGAAATACATTAGATCCTAAAGGTCCAGATACTAGTTCAAGTTTCAAGTTCTTCTCTGATGGAAGCCTTAAACTTGAAATTAGTTTGAGGAAATAGGATAGGACAGTTCTTGGATAGGGATTTATTAAGCACTATCATCTGGCATCTGTTATGTTGTATATAAGTATATTTATAAATAGGTAGTAAAACTGAAAAATAATAAATAATAAAATGAGATCAGAAAAGATTAATTCCTAAGTAGAGGAAAATAGTAATTAGTTAAATTTCTAGAAATAAATGAAATTCCTTCAATAAATATATATAGACCTAAAATAATTAAATGATCATGAGTTCCGAATTCAGTCATTTGTAACCACTCAAAGAAAACTAAAAAATAATTCAATAGAACTAATGAGAAGTAAGATTCCATGGTCATGATGTATCATCAATAAGTTAATTAATTAACTTGTCGGCAGAATCAGTGTAGAAACCAGTCAGAAGAAAAGAAATTGGACAATTAATCAATGCCAGCCAAGTGCAAAAAGAGACTCATATGGAGAAGCTTCATATGCACAGATGCACTTTAAACTTTAGTGTTAGACATCATCGTACATACCTTTAGTTTCACTTGTGGAGAACTTGTCTCCGAACATGTAAAAAATAAGCCTAGTTACTGAAGGTCATATAGATCTTTATTATCATTTTTGTATGTCTTTGGGTTCATATATATATTGTAAATTATATATATTCTATTAATAATGTAATCAATTGTATAGAGTGACAATAAAAATTAATAATTGAACTTAGTAGCTGTAATTTTTACCAGGGGATAAATTTATAGAGTTATGCTTCCTAATGTAGCAATTAGCGCAGTAATATTTTGAACTTTGATTATATTTATGTGTATAGAACAATGGTCAAAGTGCAATCATCAATCAGTGAGGCAAGTATGTCCAACATGTTAAAAAATATATCATCATTAACAGAGTTGAAAAAGATAAAAATTAAAATAGCAACATATATTATGTTTTGCTGGTAAAGAAGTGATAGAGATAGCAAATAAGCTCTGAGCCTGATACTCTTGAAGATTTTACATATGACCAAATAAATGATTGATTATTATATTATTTTAATTCCCATCTCTCTAAGCACATTGCCAGACTTTATTTCCATGACCATTATCAGTGTAGGAACGAAAAATTTAAAAATTATGATATTGCCTTTTGTGAGCTAGCAAAATATTGCGTCTATGGCTCATTCCTTGTTGAGGCCCTACTGGAGCAATATTTGATAGGGATGAATAATGACAGTTTATGGTAATAATTATTAGCTGATAGTGATATAAATTATAATGGAGCTATAAAGTGAAGATAACTTACAAACTAGTTCTCGAGAAATTTTGTCTGTTAACTGAAATGGCAACATGCAAATTGACATTTGCAAAATGCATAACCCAAGCAGGAAAGAATCAAATAATTTCAAAAACAATAATGATAGGGAAAAAAAATTATTTCTTTCTATTGTGGTAAAAATGGCCATAAAATTTAGCAACTGTTTTTCACAAGGAGGAACACTGCAAGATTTGTAAGAAAAAAGGACACATCGAAATGATGTGCAGAAATAAAAAGAATGAACCTAGGGAAATCAATTAGTCAATATTAATAATAAATTAAAATTGTATGACCAGCCTATACCCTTTGGAGGTTGATAGCAGGAGCGGGTATTCCTACTTTCAATCTAGGAATGGTTGTATGTAGTAGTAAATTGTACAAGATTAATGGCATTTAAATGTGATTAAAATTAAAGATGTGGTTGAAACCCTTGTGAATAGAATATTGGGAAAATTATTCGAATTATCCTAGACTTAGTTTATGCTCAAATTAACAAACTAATCAGGGCATAACTGATTCAGAAAATTGAGTATAAAACCCACATTTGTAAAAAAGATGATTAGAAATGGAAATGGATATTCCTAGGTTGTTTAATGGAGACCGGGTAAAATTAAAATATCTGTTTTGTTAGAGATAATTCCTGAGGCTATATCTACTATTTGCAAACTTTAGAAAGAAAGAGTAGAGAAGAAAATTTAAAAATTAGTTAAGAGAGACATGTTAGAACCCACAGAAAAATCTGATTAGTTCTGCACCATTAGTAATTATTAATAAATCCAATGGACAAATTTTGTTGCAGTGAATATTGGGTATTGGTTAACAAAACCATTAATAAAAATGCATACTGTGTTCCCAACACTAGAAAAATAATATTATCTTTGCAGAAAATAAATTTTTTCACAAAATTAGATTTAAATGCTGCTTTTTGTCAGATACTAATGACTGAGAAAGCCACCGAAATATTAACACTAACCACATACATAGGTAATTTAAATGTAGCAGGCTTCTGTTTGGGGTAACTTCTTCCCCAGCATATTTCAGTCAAAAATTGAAACTCCCCTTAATGGAATTGAGGGTGTCAAGACATTCTTGTTATTAGTACTACTGAAAATGAATTTTAGAATTCATTTAAGTAGGGTATGCAAAAAACTCACTGAAGTCGGAGTCAAACTTCATACCCATAAATATATCTGGAAAGCTCATCATTTCAAAACATGCCACTATCTCCTGTCCAAGAAAATGCTAAAGCTGTAGCAGACCCCAACACCTAATAGTGTTAAGAAATTACAGGCTTTTATAAGGCTCATAAATTATTTTAGAAATTTTTTTGGATGGTAAAGCCCACATTGTCAGACATTTATATGATATACTTAAAAAGAATCACAAGTGGAAATGGGAACCTGAGCAAGAGCAAACATTTTCGCATACAAAGTGGCTAACTTCAAATAAATTACTAGTTCATTATAATAGTGATTTGGATGTTACTCCTACTACTGATACATCTGAATTTGGGGTCGAAGCAGTATTATGTTACCCTGCTCAGTCAGGTGAATGACCCATTGCCTTTGCTTCATGCACCTTGTCCAAAGTTGAGAAAAATTATAGTCAACTGGGCAAGGAAGCTCTTGTGATACTATTTGGCATTCTAAAATTTTCATCAATACTTGTACATATGTAGATTTATTATAATAACTGATCATTAACCCCTATTGGGAATTTTGAGAAACAAACGAGTTCCTGAACATCTTAGCCCTCACATGGTAAGATGGTAGTATTAAACCACTAAACATCACATGATTACCATTTTTTATGCTTACCCAAGTTATGCAGAGGCAAAACTCTCCATAGAATAGTGTCACTCAGTGCATGTTAGATTAATCAATGGATGCAGGAAGGTTTGTTTATAAAATCATATCTAGTGCCTATTCATCTAATATCTCCAGATTAGTTTTAGCTTGTGGATTTCATCAGTGAGGAGCCTTGGATCTGAGAGCACTGCACATAGATCTTAGGATTTAATGCAACCTTCCAGCAACTACCTTTTACCTTATTAGCTTGAGTCCAAAATGAAAACAATAATGTTTTCAGTTTAAAATCATCAGCTTGCATATTTGTATACATTTGAACTCAGTTCATCATGCATACTTTTTGGTGTCTTTGGTCAATGCTGAACTGAGTTCAGATTTACACAGCTATATAAGCAAATGAGCTTGAATTGAAAACCTTATTGTTTTCATTTTGGACTCTAAGCTTTGCAGTTAGCTAATAAGGTAAAAGGTGATTGCTGGAGAGTTGCATTAGATGCTAAGATCTAGGGTGCCGTGCTCCCAGATCCTAGGTTCCTCACTGATGAAAGTCACAAGCTAGAAGATATTGGATGAACAGACATTAGATAGGGATTTTATACACAAAATTTCCTGCATCCATTGATTATTTTGTCTTGCACTGAGTGGCACTACTATATCAAGAGTTTTGTCTTTATGATAAGATAGCTGAATATTTTTACAGGTTATGTCTACATATTGGAAAATAGGAAGGGAAAGCAAATAGGGATGCCAATGCATATGCCTAACCAGACTGAACCCTATCAAGAAGAAATAGAAAATTACATTGATGTGCTAAAGAGTCATTCTTAATATCAATAGCTGCATGGGTAGATGATGACAGCAGCTGTCAATGGATTATAAACCAAATTCATACTGGTTGCTGGAATCATCATCCAACTTTTCTATATAAAGTTCTATGGAATGCTCATGATAAATTATCTCTGTAAGGGCTGTATCCTAATGGGTGACTGCATGTTAATTCCAGAAATGGGTAAAAATCAAATATAAAAGTTATTGCATGAACATCATATGAGCATTACAGACAAAAGCATTAATCTACAGTTACATCTGGTGGCCGAACATTAATGGCAATATTGAAAGTAATATTAAAAAATGTGGTGACTGTCAGTTATGCACTAAAGTGCCATTGTCATAGTTTGAAGTATGGCCAAAAACAGAGGCCAAGGTAGTGCATATTCACATTGATAATTGTGGCCCAATTAATGAATAATTATTTTTCACAATGGTTGATGCATATTCAGGGTAGGCCAAATATAAAATGTTTAAATATACTAGTTCTGATGAGACACTGGATAAAATACATGAAAATGTTTTTACTACCATGGTCTTCCTGAAAGTTTCAGATAACAGAATTGGATTTGGATCAGAGAAAGTTTGTGGAGGCTATGTAAGAATGGGGATAAAATACTTACTTATACCTCTTACTATCCTCAATCTAACAGATTGGCCAACAAAATGATTCAAAACCTAAAGCCATTCTTTAACACAACTGGGAAAACAAGAAACAGTTTTTTCAGCATTCAACTCCTGCGGTCAAATCAGGAAAATAACCTACTGAAATATTTTTAGGTCGAAACTAAATTAATAAAGATTATACCTACAGAGGATTATCATAATGAAGAGACTAAGAATACTTATAAGTTTGGTAAAAAATAATCTGAAATAATTTCTGGTCACAGGTTGTAGTTAATCAATAAAGCAAGTCATCTATAATGTGACATTGCTTTTATGAGCTTGTATTTACAAAAATGTAATGCAGAGGGCGGACCAATAGCTCAAACAAGCTCTTAATTGATAAATGCAGTAAGAGAAAATATTTAAAATCTCTATCTAGAACATTCCCAGACCAATTGTTTTTGAGCTTTTGGCTCACTTCAGTGAGGAGTTAGAATATTCAGACACTAGATCTAAAATATCAATTCAAAAACCAGCACTTATTTAATATGTAACATTTAAGTAGAAACTGAAATTTTTGGACATGAAAATGTCTTTAACTCCAGCTATATAACTTAAATAGCTATATGGGATTGAACCTAATTAAGATCTACCATATAATAATAGCCTTAGCATCGCCAAGACTTTAAAGGCAAAATTGTAATAGTCAATAAAGCCAAGTCATACATAGCATGACATTAACTTTTTTGCGCTTGTATTTAGAAATATATAAGCATACCAGTAGCTCAAATAAGCTTTTAATTGATAAGTGCAGGTTGTTTTTATATGTCACTTACCAAAGCAGATGTGACTGTGCATACTGGCGAGGGAAATATATTATGCAAACATGTCAATCAACTCTGTAACGATGAAAGTGTGGACAAAATATGTGATTTATTCAAGAAAACTGATACTAACGATAAAATACATAATGATGATACTCAATTGGAAATGGAGTTTACCCATGTCGATGAAGACTAACTAAGTGTAGCAGAGAAAAAAATAATTAAGTGGAGTTGAGACAAATCCATCGTAATGAGTTAAAAAGTAAGGAAAGAGTCTAAAGTATCTTTGTGACTTCATGCTAAACCCAGAGAAAAGATTAATCTCCAAACTTGGGGAAAGTGTTTGTTATGTGTGTGTGTGTGTATATAATTGTATCTATAAATAGATACATACTCATTAAATTAAAATCTAGTATTTTAAAGATTAGTAAAACTGAAAAATAATAAATAGTAAAATGAGATAAGAAAAGAATTCCTATATAGAGTGAAATAGTAATTAGTTAAATATCTAGAGATAAGTAATGAAATTTCTTCAATAAATAAGTGAGTGTGAGTTCTGGATTCAGTCTTAGAACCAATCAAGAATCTAAAAATAAGTCAATAAAACTAATTAGAAGTAAGATTCCATGGTCATGGATGTATCATCAATAAATAAATTAATTATCTTATTGGTGGGATCAGAAATAGGAGCCAATCCAGAAGAGAAGAAATTGGACAATTAGTCATTGCCAGCCAAATGCTAAAAGAGACTCACTTGCATGGAGAAGCTTCATATGTGTAGATGGGCTTTAAACCGTTTTGCTTGACATTACTATACATACCTTAAGTTTCTATTGCAGAGAACTTGTTTCCGAACATGTAAAAAGCACACCTAGGTAGTAAACAGGTTGTATAGATCTTTATTATCATTTTTGTATGCCTTTGGGTTTATGTAAATATTGTAAATTGTGTATATATGTGTATATTCTATTAATAATATAATCAACGATCTATTATGATATTAAATATTAATAATTGAACGTAGTATTTTACCAGGAAAGAATTTCTAACTTCATGCTATCTGGGGAGCAAGAATCCAGTTTTCAGACATAGCAGCATCTATTAGTTACTAAAGCATATAATAATAGGTGGAATAACTGATGAAAAAAAAGTTATTATTCCATACATTTTGGTGTAATTGAAGTCAGATATGTTAATCTTTAACTGAGATTTAATGTTTATTTTTGGCTATGGATAAATCTACTTTAATAAATATTCAATGATAATTATTAATATATTCATATGAAATGGTTGGTAAAGTTTTGAGTGTTTGATGTATTAATACATATTGTGACAATCTGTCATGTATGCATATAATTTAAAAAAAAAAAATTAAAAGAATTCCAATAAAGAAAAGATGAAAACATTGTGAATTAGAAACTATACTTTAATGTTTGAAATTTTATATTTTTTAAAATATGTAGTAAATAATTTTAACTAAAAAAGAACCAAACTGTTCTCCCAAATGCTTCTTAGATGTATTATTTTTTGCTAATCATGTATCACATTAATTAATTAAAAGAGAAAAATATGTAAATAGCTTTCATAGATAAAGCAGCTAAATTAATCAATGAGTTTAGAATACAACAAAAAAATTATAAAAGATCAGGATAAATTGAATCCAATCTGTTGCAGTTAAAGACTCAGAAAGGGTGTAGAGATCATGCAGAGCGGGTTCAAAAAGTCAGCAGCATGCCTACGTCCAAGACACGGAATCAGATCATTTATTCCATTTCATCATCACGATTTGAGAAGAATTAACCTTCCACAATCATCAGCGATGTGACCTTAAAGTTTCATTGTTGAATTCACCAAAGCCTTTATTTACATTTGAAAATTATTGATATCATAAATGAAAAATACACGTTGAATTCTAACAAAATTTAAAGTATGTAATCAACTTTGTTAATAGGTCCTTTGAATTTGCTTAACTCAGGTAAATTTTCATTAATAATATTTATAAATTTGAGTACATTTTAATTAACCATATTTAAATTAATATTATTTAACATCCATAATTTATTTACACTTGCAATATTTTTTTTTTGTTGCAAATATTTGTCAGGTGGAATCACGAAATTGACATATATATGCATATACACTTAATCAATAATTTATTTGAAGAAAGTTATTTTATTAATTATTATAAATCTGGCCTCACCAACTGAAAGCACGCTCAGCCATTGTCTACATATATATATATTAAATAAAACCTCTTCTTAGCCAACATTGAAAACATTGAAATAAATCAATTACAATTGGCATAAGGATAGGAAAAAATATTTGAATATTAATTACTATTTTTAAAAATCTTTATATTTTAATCTGTGCATCACAAATAGAGCATCGCAACACATGTATATGTATAGAAGAGCACTCAACAATAAAGAGGCTACATCGGTATTTTTAGAATATGAAAAAAACCACTGGACACTGATTTGTATCTACCAACCCCAGAATAATATGTAGAGAAATGACCATAGGCATAAAATTAAAGAGGCCTACTTTATAAATAATGATATTAATTCTATAAATAGGAAGGACACCTGTTTCACCATTTCAAAAAGATGGACAAATTAATCAAAACTAAAGAAAATGCCACGATCTGTTTCTAATGAACAGCAAACTAATTTGCATAAATTACAATACTCCTCCTCATTGCCATTGACTGCACTCAGCTGTGAATATGAAGTCTAAGAATTTTGAAAGCGCTTAGCATATATAAACATATAAACAAAATTAAACTCTCTAACTAGCGTGTTAGCACAGAATTATTAGTATTACATATATAAGTAAAACATTTTATGATTATATTGTTTTTGAAATAATTATTTTAACTGTTACATTATCTTTTGTGTTTCATCAACATTTTATAGTCAACTCTGAGTAATGTTATGTTTGAGAAAGCTTGGGAAAAAATGGCATGTCCTTTGTAAAAGTATATACACCATCTCCTAGACAAATTCTCTTTTCAATTATGTTTCAAAATGACCCTGTGATTGATAATTTGTTTTTTTTAATATATAAATTTTTTAAATAAAATTTATATTTCAGATTTTTTTTTTAATAAAAAAAAGTAATATGGAGGATTCATTTATGAGATTTTTGGAATAAATTGATAGATGGTTTCAGATATATTTTAAAAATTGTATATTTCTCTGTATAAAAATGAATTATTTTAATGTAAAATTACTTTTAATTATAAAAAGAAAAGAAATTTTTTTTATTAATTACATTTTTCATTATCAGTTTATAAAAGAAATTGACTACATAATAATATTTATGAGCAGATAAGCAAATGCACTTGTACTTTGTAGATTTAACTATATAAATGAATACTCCCACTTTTCAAATATAAGGTAAAATTTTTGTGAAAAGATAGAATGAATCCATCTATTTTTTCAACCCAAACATTTATGTATGGGAAAATCTTGAAGTATTTGGAAATGAGAGCGTGAAGATGTTAAGCGATCACTTTAAATTACTTTTTACTATGCCCGAATGAAAGATGCTTGTGAAATTTCTAGAATTTATGATGTCATTTCCAAAGACTTAAGATTTGCCCATACATAAACATTTGGGTCAAAAAGATAGATGGATTCATTCTATCTTTTCACAAAGACTTTATCTTGTGTTTGGATAGTGGTAGTATTCATATATATAGTTAAATGTACAAAATGCATGTGCATTAGCTTATTGGATTATTAATACTACAATTTATAAAAACATAGCGCTATATAAAAAAAATGTCTTATTTAATAATATTTATGGTATATATGTTTTTGCATACAATTTGTATACATATGTATAAATCAAATTCCATCAATATCATATTTTGCTTTTTTATATTTATAATTCTTTTATTAAATTATTACATGTTAATATTTATTTAGTTAAAGAAGAGAGATTGTTTAAATGGATGTCTTCTAACTAGATCTTTGATTCTGCTAAGTTTATGAAGCGTTTAAATTTTTCCTAGTAAAAAAATATTATTAATATTTATTAACAAGTAAATCTATACATTATTTTTTTTTAAATTATATGTTGCAAATAGATAAAAAATAATTAAATATGATATTTGCAATAGCGGAAAGATTAAGAAATTTTGTAAGAATATTTTCCCAGTTATTAAGCAAAAAAAAAAAGAATCATAAAAAGGAAAAATAATATTATAAATCTTTTAATGTTGCCTTGTCCATTTAGAATCATTTAGTTAATTTGAAATATATTGATTGTTAATATCATTGTTTAAATCAGCCGTTCTCAACCTGTGGGTCGCGACCCCTTTGAGGGTCAAATAACCCTTTCACAGGGATTGCCTAACCATTAGAAAACACATTTTCGATTGATAACAGTAGAAAAAATACAGATTGGGGTTTGCCACAACATATGGAACTGCATTAAAGGAAGATTGAGAGCCACTGGTTTAAATTTAGTAATCATATTGGTAATCAATTACATATATCTTTAGCAAGTAATTAATGTTAATTTATTAAATGATCATCTATCTATTTTAGTGTCTAGATCTTTATATTTCTGTAAGCTAGTTTAGGTCTTACATATGTATATGGAAGGGAATAAACAATATAAATAGATCTGATCAATTTATGCCTTTTTTAGTTTCCTCAAAATGTAATAGATGTTATCCTTATGATTAACCCTGTGGCACTCTTATCTTAGTATATGACTAAGAATGAAATAGGTATATAGCACAAAGCAAACATATCATACATATAGCAGTCACTCCTAAACTATTATGACCATTCCAACTTCAAGAGGAAAAAGGGTAAGAAAGTAAAACTATACTAGAAATGACTTTTGCAATAAATTATACAGACCAATTCTGTAAACTTCAAATATGTCCACATAAAGACCATGCTGGGCCATTTTTCAGTTTGCTATTTTGTGATGCTGTCTTTTATTTCTTCAGCAGAAAACTTTTCTTTTTGAAATACATCAATACCATGTCTAATTGCAACTTCTCTGCCACATCTTTCCAATGGAAGCAATCAATTTCTCAATTCATTAAAATATCTTTGAGATAATTCTTATAACTTAGACAGTTCTATTTTTACCTTGAAAACAATGATCAAAGGTTACCATAAAATACTGTATATCATATATAAAAATATTGCCATTTAATTATAATAATTTTATTAAATGATTAAAGAATCCTTCAATTTTATTCATATTGTTGATATTAGGATTGTTGAAGGACTTTGAATGATCATTCATCATCTTAACAGATAAACAGTCATATTTCTGTTACTCTCATAATCAATAACTGTATTTAATTATAGCATACCAGTTGTGTCTATATGATGTATTTAATCATAATCTGATTATCACTATTAGATGACTTTTTCACACATAACGACTAGTTACTTACTATCTGACCCAAGTGTGGAAGTATGCTGATTATGACCATTTCCTATTTATTCTATCTATTATGCAGATGTTTCATCATAATCATGTATGACCTGTTTCCAGGATATCACATCCATTGCAAATATGACTTGTTTCCAGGATATCCCATTTATTATAATATGTATATGGTTGCACAAAATATTTGCTGTTAACTGCAAAAAAAAAACCCATTTGATTTCTCTTCAAGGCCATAATTAATTCACCTGACCAAATTTCTAATGTTCATTCCATATGTTCTTTGCAACTATTTTTACAATATGTATAATCCTATTGGTAAATGAACATGAAATTGGTTGATCTCAGTCTATCTGAAAAATTTATTGTTTTTTATTCCTGACATCAGGGCTAGAGACGTTATGGTCTTCCTTCTTAGATGTCTAATAGTTCTTAAACTGAGATATTGGTTATATTTTTGAAGGCAGGTGAATGGGTAAATGCTATATTTACGATCATTGTAGACTAAAATGAATTATGGTCTATTATCTCAGAAGTTGTAAAGTCATGGGAGTAATTGGACATTGAAAGCAAAAGGTGCTCAAAATCTCCAAATTACAGACTTAAGACACCATTCAGTGATATCTTTTTTTTTTATTCAACTATCTTTCAAATGGCAGAAGATGTCAAATATTGGAAGAATTGTTTAATATTAAATGATATATCAGTCTTAGTGAAGTTAGGGGGGAAAGGTGATAAACAAAATGGGAATTTATTTTACTTTAGGAAATGTAGATGAATGGGATTTATTAGAACATTGTAGAGATGGATATTTATCATACAAGTGGCAAAATTAGTTATTTAATGTAGTGGAAGATTCTAAATGCAGATAAGTAAGATTTATGACCCAAAAGTTTTCACTGTGATAAAAAAACAAAAGATTTCCATATGGATGTACATAATATTCTTGATCAAATTAAACCACATTTTAATATTGTTATGGGAAAGAATTGTGGGCAAAAATGATTTAGAAAACATTGTCGTGTTGTTGTTGGGTTTAACACAGGAAGTGATACTCATTTCACGAAGATGTAAGATATATTTAGTGCAAAACTAAAGACAAAGGGTATTAAAGAAGACAGTCTTAATATTTGACATTTTTAACGTTCAGAAATACTCCAATAAGTTTTCAATCTACAACTTGCAAAATCAGTGTAAAAAATTAACAGATTTTGATGATCTCCGAGACTTGAATGAGTTCAGTAAAAAGATAACTGATACACAAAACAATAGTTAGCCAATAAATTTTCAGGTGATACAATATATTAGAAAAAGAAGAAGTAGGAAAATATTTAAAAGTGATCTATTTTCAAAAACAATGGTTTGGAATTTTATAAAATGGCATGAAAGCAAAATTAATGACGTAAAGAAATATAAACATGAATTGTCAAGGAAACTAACAGAAGAGAATTAATATTCTCAAAAATATAAAACAACATCTTGGTGTTGGAAGGAAAGTTGTTTTACTATTAAGAAAAAAGGGGGTGATATCATGAAGGGTCTGGAGGAATTGTATGAAATACTATGTAATGATAAAATGCAGAAAACAAATTAGCCCCTACAACTTTTAATTTAGATGGAAACATAACAGATGATGAAATGAATCTTAAAGTAGAAACTTGTATAAAATACTTTTGGTAGAAATATCACACTATTAAAAGGAATTCTAAATTTTGACAAACCTAATGGTGGTAATATAATCTATTCATGGAACAATTAACCCCAAAAACATTACTAAGATAATTCATGAGCCAAATCCCAAATGTCTCATTTAAATATATTTGCAATAATACCCATCTTTTATTATATCATTAATAATCTATTTATCAGATACAAAATAGATTGGCATTGTGAATAATCTTTATAATATTTTCAGACTTGATTATTCCATGAATAGGTTATTAAAAGGAAATATGGTTAAAACATTGAAAGATGAATACAGAAATTTCAAACCACTTAGCAAAGTATGGTGTGATGCAAGTTTAGAATTTCAAAGAATGGTCAAAAGTGAAATACATAACTGAAAGATATATCACTAACATTATTGAAAGAATTGAGAGTAAACGAGAGCTAGGTTGGATATCTTGTAGGAGATATGGCAATAGATAGATAAAGTCTTAAAACTGGTTATCATATGTGAGTTGGACAGATAAGGCAGTTTTCTGAAATAATATATAAATAAGCATTTATTTTATATAGCATATGTAAACAATTGTATTACATTCAAATATCAGCCTTTCACGCTAATTGTGCATACGCTTTGCGAGTGTTAATAATAAATGAATACTTTCTCACCAATACAAGATATAGTATTTATGCAGGAATAAAAGGAATCCTCTTATTCCTATGACTCAAATGCTTATATATGAGCAAATCTGAAGTACTGGCAAGTAAAGCGTGAGGATGGACCACTCACTTTAAATTACTATATACGATGTCTGAATGAATGACGTGGGTGAAATTGTCTAGAATTTACTAAATGTCATTCCAACTGAAACTTAATCATATGTAAATAAGCATTTATTTTATATAGCATATGTTTACAATTGTATACATTCAAATATCAGCCTTTTAAGCTAATTGTGCATACGCTTTGCGAGTGTTAATAATAAATGAATACTTTCTCACCAATACAAGATGTAGTATTTATGCAGGAATAAAAGGAATCCTCTTATACCTATGACTCAAACGCTTATATATGAGCAAATCTGAAGTACTGGCAAAGAAAGCGTGAAGATGGAACAGTCACTTTAAATTACTATATACGATATCTGAATGAAAGTATTCATTTATTATTCATTTATTATTAACACTCTCAAAGCGTATGCACAATTAACATGAAAGGCTGATATTTGAATGTAATGAAATAATATATATATATATGAAAAAGTATGAATCCTAGAAATTGGATTAAGATTGGATAAAAATCCTTTAATGGATTGATCATAGTAAAAATGATGTTATATATTTTACTTTTTGATGCAAAGTGTATTTTAATAATTTTATGTATTTATTTATTTATGTTATATATGAGATTCCTTGACAAAGGGCTAGGTCTTGTATGAACAAAGGACTAAGAACTTTGAGAAGAAATCTTGACATATTTTGGCAAGGTGAATTTCTAGAACTAATAATAGGTCTTAATGGAATATGATCCTTATGGATTTTTGGTAGACCATAAAGATAAGAAATTTTTCTGAAATATGATGTTAGTTTACTTTTCCCTGAATCACTAAGTACCTGCAACGCTTTGTAAATAATGCTTGAACTCTGTTTCAGTAAACAGTATTGGATTTTAGCCACTTTTCTATATTGGCCTGCTATTAGGAGTTCTTGTATTTTGTCATCAGTTGTATTCATTACAACTGTTGCATTGCCTTTGTCAGCAGGGAAAATTGCTTTCCTCTCATCATAAGATATGTTTGACTTCAATTTTTGTTGCTTCACGAGTGTTCTTTTTATTCTCTAGCATAAATCTGCTGCTTCTTCTAAAGGCAAGACATGAGTGACTTCCTTGGCGGCTGCCATTATATATAATAAAGAGATATTAGATAGTGTTATGGCAAAGTTTAATACTCTTTCAAGAACAGAAATTTCAGTATCTATTAGATGTTTAGAACTGAGATTTTTAACAGATGAAGCTGGTACACTGATTGATACATTATGATTTTTGATGGTTAGCAAGTTTTTTCTTTTTGCATTTCTTTTATTTTTCCATGTAATGTAGAATATGATTTTCTTGCAGTTTGAGAAACTCTTGTGAAGTCTTCATCAGTAAATTTATTTTTTAGAAAACATTCTACATTATTAATGGAATGCAAGGTTTAATACTTAGAAAACCTTGGAATATTTATTCTTTCTCTTAACAGAGCTTCACTTGCTGAGTAATTTTCTCAGATCTCTGGGAGTGAATTGGAGGTTTTAGTTGTAAACCTTTAGGAATTATCCCTTCAGATTTAATACCAAAGTTAAATGATTTTCTACTTTGGCCAGCTTTAAATTTTTTCTGCGAAGAAATAATAAAAGTGTAGTAATTTCATTTTTTTTCTTTTGGTTTGAAAAAATACATTTATTACTTATTAACATTTCTGGTGAAGATCCTGTGCAGGCGCTATATTGCACAATCAGTGTCTCCATTTTGGAAAAATAAAAAATTTTACTTTTAGTCTCCACTTTGAAACAAAATTTTATCCACTTAAAATAATATAGATAACAGATGAATTATGACAATTCCAATTATTTATTACACTTAAGTTCTGTAAGTGTATATTTTAAGCATTTTGTGATTTAGTGATTGTTTAGTTCGTATTTAAAATAACATTTGGGAATTGCATGAAACTTTTTCAGATTTATTTTTGTGTGAAATTCATATTTTTAGTGTTGTTAGAAATTAATATTTATGATATTGTTAGATTTAGTTCTGGTGCAATTATTGTCACGTATTAGAACTGCTACATCTTTTCACATATGTATTCAGACTATGTCACATGATCCGATTGCTGAATTTATCATTTTAAGTTTGTACATGATCCAAGTTTACAGGTTATTTGGTCAGATCACAAGATTAGAAAGTTATCAGTACATTGATAAGAATAGGAAAGGGGGTAGCAGGTCTAACATATAAGTACCCAAGTAATTTTGTTTTGAAGACCCTTCATCCCTTCTTTATGACTGTCTTGAAGAACAAATAATTAGGGACACATTGGAAGAAAATACCAGCAGAATATTTCTTTACTAATTTTTATATTATCATAATTAAATTGTCCATTTATTATAAGTATCCTTCCTGGTGAATAATATTCTGTAGTGTAATATTCACTTCACCACTCTCTTGCCATGTAGGGACTGGTTTCTCTCTGCTTTTAACACCTTGTAGAGAGTTGAAATCATAAACATATGACTAAAGACATATGAAAAATATCTATCTTTGGGCATACGTTTATGATTACAGCCCTTCACTAGATGTTAAAAGTGGATAGAAACCAGTCCCTACCTTGTGTGAGAGTGGTGCAGTGAAAATTACACTACAAAAATATTATTCATTGCTGGATAACCTCTAGTCTAATGAATGACTTATAAAAATTAGTAACATACCTTCATTAAGTGATTTGTGTCAAAGTTGTGACGTCAGCACATTTGATAGTTATTAATTAAATTGCAATGATTTGCTATTTATATATATACTGAGCAATGCTAAAGATATGTATAAGAGATTGTGGTCTGAGCCAAATGATGAGTGCTGGTTCAGCACGATATGTGTATTTTGGGGATCATAGAATTTTTTCACATGATGATTACATCCTCCCACAATGTGTTAAAAGCTAATGGAAAACAGTCATACCTTGCGTGAGAGTGATGTAGTGAAAATTGCACTACAGAATATTATTCATAATTGGATAATCTCTAGTTCAATGAATGGCTAATAAAAATTATTAGTATCCATGTTGGATTTGAATTATTGTATAATACAAAATTGTTGTCTACATCATCAATACTGGTCTAAATCCTGTGGGCAATTTCTCTCTCTCGCTTTCTTTTTATAAATATCTAAGAATGTTGGAAACTAAATTTTAAAATAAATGTTATTTATAGTTTTATTTTTCTTCAGGCTCTTAGGAGTTCGAATCGATGAATTTTGGCTCATAGTTTTACTTTGTTTTAAACCTCCTAACGGAAGCCATATATTCGGCAGAAAAAATAAGAAAAAAATAAATTCGAGATTTGGGAAGGGGGAGGGCGTCATTTTTCTTCTAAATGTTTATTAATTTGCCTCTTTTAATAAAATATGGTATAATCTTTAATAGAATAATAATAAAAAAAAGATAGCGGATTAATTCTCATTTTCAGTGATTGAAACAAAAAATTTAATCTTAAAAAAAAAAAAAAACCCTCCGCCTCTCCTGCAGTCAAAAGAAGAGTTTAAATTCTTAAAATAATATTTTTCTATTTTTAATCCTCTGCGAAGCACAGGAAGACGGGCAAAGCTGCTTGGAATTATTGCTTTGTTTTGATTTTCATGTAAAAGGTACAAAAATAAAAGCTATTTATATTTTTAATCTCGGAGAAAATATATCAGTTAACTATATGCATATGTGAATAAACATCTAATTGTTTATATAAATAGTTTGAATGTTTTAATTCTTCCTATATAAGTAATCTATTATATCATATGAAAGAACGTCTGTAAAATCATATTGATTACAATATATATATATTACCAACAAACAATTTAGCACTTTCTTAGTAAGTGATGATGGAGTTGGTTTGAAAACTGCTTAATAATGTACAAGTTATAAAGTTAATAACAATCAACCCATGAGCTATCCACAAATTAGTCAAGGCAACCTCGATTAACACTAAAGTTGGCACCACCTTTATCTAGGGTCTGATATGTTTATACAAATACTAAAGATTGCAACTTGACCTCAAGGACTGTGAGATTAACAATTTCCAAAAAAGTTTAAACAAACAATATTAATCAGGCAAATATAACCTGTTCTGAAAGTAGACTAATAAATAGTCAATTATAAAGGTATATGGATGGGAAAGTTAAATAGTTCAAGAAATAGAGTAAGGTGTTTGCATCAGCAAATACTTTAAAAAACAACAAACTTAAAATAATCAAAATAAGAGACATAGATCACATGACCCTATTCTCTTAAGCTTGTAAGTTATAAACAATGAGGATTGCCAATACCTCAACAAGCTTTGTGATAAATGCTTAGCTAGAGAAAGCATTTAAAACATCTCTCTGAGGAGTACCAGAACACGAAACCATGGTCAGAGGTTTGGGAGGGGGGGGTCCTGACAGAGATATTTTGAATGCTTCCTCTAGCTAAGCATTTATCACAAAGCTTGTTGAGGAATTGGCGATCCTCATTGTTTATAACAAACTTAAAAGACTGACTAAAAAAAAATGCAGTGCATTTATCCAGTTTACCTACAGCCAATAAATAATTTTTAACTTAAATATTTGGATTCATAAGAGGTAAACAAGCATTGACTTATATGACAAAATAATGGACAGATTGTCGCGTTTTTGTATAAATATGTTTATGGAAATTTAAGTATAAGTTTTGTACTCCAGAAAACTGAAGGAAAATATATTAGAGAAATATATTTTAGATCGCTAACTGATAAATATTTAATTAGTGACTAAATTTACTCCATTTGCAATAATGAACATTGCGTTAGATAAAAATCAAGAAATATTTGTTAATTACAAATATTTCTTGATATAGTACTAATTAAAAATGCAAAGAGGAAATCAAGACTGATAACAAAAAGAATGAACCTTGGATTGCCAGAGGCCAACTGAGGGGACTATAAATACTTTGAGCAACAAAGTGTGTTGTTCTATTTCCAGTGAATTTACAAGTGAACGGTTGCAGAGAGATTTAAGTGACAGTAGTTGAAAGAAGCTTAAGTGGTAATGCAATGCTCTATTGTGAAGCTGTGTTTGCGAGCAGCAGCTGAACAGGACCAAACCAAGGCAGGAGGGATCTATCTAGAAAACAGCCAGTCGTGAAGTGCATCATGGGAAGTGAACCAAAAGTGAACTACATATATTGTGTTGTGTATGTAGCAATAACTTTTCATTATTATCATTTATTGTTTTATTTATTGACATTTAGAGTGCTTGCATTTTGAATACACAACACAGGTAGTCTACTATTACAAGTTTTTCACAAAGGAATTTTCTCTCTCAGTAATGACAATGTTTAAAACAATTAACCAATACATAATATCGCATGGTCTGGGGTTAGCATATGTAGTTATAACTTAAATATAAATGTACAAACGATAAAGTGGAAACCATAATTACATACAAATTTCTCAAGTGGTAAAGATATTTGTAGAGCACAGAATCTTGGCTGATTATAAGAATACATATTTCCTCTAAGCTTACATATTTTTTTTGTACTAATGAAAATTGTTAATATTTTTAATATGTAGAAAAGCTTAAAATATACTAACTGGTTTGTCTCAATTAATACATAATAGAAATGTTTATTAAAAAATATTTTTGATTTGGGGCTTCTTTCAGTATCAAGTATTATGCAAATGATTAAAGAAGTTGTTAAGGAGTAATAAACATGTGAGTAAAATGTCATCATTACTGAATAACCATAGAAAATAATAGATAACATTTATGTTTGCAGAAGCTCATAGTCAGAAGTGAAGTGAAAACTTTTCATAAGCTAAAAGTTATTTATAAATATAGCAGCTTATTTCAGTTTTATCATTGCATGATTGCAGTGTCTGTAGTTATAGAATTTTAATGCTATGGTTAATATAATATTAAAAGTTATCAAAGATTTGCACTACTACACTTGTAGACAAAATGGGCACTTAAATAACAAACTGTCAACAACTCGAGGCAAAGATGACATTTAATAAATAAATTTACTCATAGCAAACTTCTGATTTTGATATTTAATTTTGCCCAGATAGAAATTATTTTTGTTTCAAATTTTTCAAAACAAGACAAAAAATAAATCATCATTTAAAGCTTTGAAAGATTATATAATATGATTTGCTGTTTTGCAGCAGTTCTTTTTTTTTTTTTTTGTAAAAAAAAACAAACACTCTTAGTTTATAAAAATGAAACATTCAGAAAAATATTGCCAAATCTTCATTACTGGTTATTTTGAAATTTGTAAATTCCAAGTTTGCTTCAAATTTCAAGACATTATTATTACTGATAAATTTTATCTCAAAGAAAACAATCTAATTTCTAAGCATGATTTCAGATTTAAAAATAAAATTGATAGCAGTCACAATTATTTATGATGATGGAGACAAGTTGTCATTTTTTTGATACTTGTGTATAATCTGGTCAATCAAGCTCATAAGCATTTTTTTAATTATACAGTTTCAGGGGACTTACAAGTATTTATTATTTTTTTTTTTCAATTTTATTTTAATGAATATGTATTATATGTTTAAAATAATAATAAATTGATTATAAATTTGATTCAGAAGGTTTATTTCAATTTTTTATTCATTTATATTATAAAATGTAAACACTGACATGTTCAAATCATTTTTATAGTTTGTTTAAAATCAGCATCATTTTGTCACTATTATATTGACAAAATGCTGAAAATTTGGGATTTTCCTCAAATGGTTCAGCATGCAGCAGACTATTTCCAAAGGTATGAGGTCACGATATGACAGTTTACCCGCAAATGAACCGTTAATGGCAAAGTCAAAACTTGTTTCAGCAGAATGTCATTCAGAAAGGAACAGGGTTTGAGGGCTCCAAAATTACATTATTAAGAAATAAAATGGAAATATTATAAATAATTTTGGTAGAAAATTATCTTTTTTTTAAAATAACAATATAAAAATAAAACTAGAAATATTAAATACAATCACTTCTTTTCAGTCATTTTGTTTTAAAGATTTATTATATGCCCCTGAAACCGTATAATTAAAAAAAATGCTGCCAAACTTGGTTGACTGGACTATACACAAGTATCTTTCTGTTTTTAAATTGAGAGCAAGTCTTAAAAAATAAATGATAATTTTATAATTTTTTAAAATTTGTAACTTGTTTTTTTTTTAATTATTTTTTTCTATAAAACTTTAACTTTTGGATTTATTTACTCTGTGTCTTTATTTATGCTATTTAAATAAAGAAATGTAACACTATAATATATCATAAGTCAATATATAAAAATGGTGCTGAACTGCAAGCCCTATGGGACTATGGACCAATGAAAGTTTATTAAAAACATAGAAAGGAGAATTATTATTAAATGAGAGTATATATAAGAACAAAATCTATGATGTGCCATTAACAATAACAGCTATAGAAATAAAAGACTGAATAAGGCAGAGTACAAATTTTTCTCAGGTATTAAATTTAATGTTTCAAATAAGTTGGTAGTGATACTAAAGAATTTTCAGCATGACTGAATATAAATAAATGCACAGGAGACAATCTAAAGAATGGCTAATGTTGGAAACCGAAGCAAGTTTAAAGTTTTCTTGATGGACATATTGAACATTTAGAATGATTTTCCAGAAGTCTTCTTTGCAAAATTAAATTGTATTAAATAAAGGCTTTTATTAATCAAATGCTTATTGATTATTGAAGGCTGGGAAAATACTTCCATTGTACTTTCATGTCCTTGCAGAATAATTTCTAGAAAGATTTAAGATGTCCAATTTATAAATTGCACATTATGGAGTTTTCAATAGACAGAAGTGTAGAATGATTTTTTATGCATTTAAAGACTTGTCACGTGTGTTGGTATATTGATTATGTGAGGGTACATCTTTTTAAGTTTATTCAGTAATAGATATTTGTAAATGAGTATGACCATTATAATTCCAGAAGGAAAAAAGACAAAACTTAAAACAGGGTTTTTGGGATGACTATGAATCATAAATATATTTACATATTTTGTGAACGAGTCTTTTATTCTGCTTACTTCACTGACTTTGAGTTTCTTCTGCAGTAAACTTTTTCTGAAAGACTTCAACACCATTCTTGATTGTGCTCAGCATCCATATGAAAGCAATTATTATTTCAGATAAAAATGAGTTTGTATTCACTATGAAAATCATGCTCATTTAAATTGTAAAATTTTTCTTTTAACAAGTTTGTTATACTTTACATGCTTAATTCAGTAAAAATGTATAAAATACTAGATCGAATATCAGCTCATCCATCAAGTTAATGAACATACAAATTGGTGTTATAATCTTGCTTTTCGGAACATTATCAAGAACCCAAAATGGAATGTTGGAGTTATATTTTTGTTATGTTGATAGAATGCCTTGTCTCACCTGCCTATAATGTATTTGATTGTATATAACTAATTTATTTACGGTTATTTTAGATATCTATGGTATAATTGCTTACGATTTTGCCTTTCAGAACATTATCAAGAATCCATAATTAGATGTTAAAGCTATAGACATGCTATGCTGATGGACACCAATTATGTCACTACAATGAAATACTCTGTCTTTTAAATTGTTAAGTTCTAACTAAAAAGCTCCCAGGATATTTAAATTGATTCACATTCTGAAGTTGATAACCATTTACGTTCAAAATCACTAATGATTTTTCTCCCATCTTTTTTAAATATGTTTTTCTTTTTAAATATTAATTACTAATACAAAGTCTTTATAATTTGCATTCAAAATTCCACATGTGTTTATTAAATCATTCTTTGAATGGAAAAGAATAGTTTCACATTCATTTTATTATTTTGTCAAATATAGAAAACCACAGATATGTGGCCTTCTTTTGGAGAATAATAAAGTAAATTTTGGAATTTCATAAACAATCCAAGGATTTAAAGTTAGGAATGCAAAAGAGATACAATCTGCTGACTCTAATCACTTGATGGATTGAAAGGAATCTATAGAACTGAAAAAACAATATATCATAATTCTATTAAATTAATATCTTGATCAGACTTAGAGAATATTTTGATCATCTTTTGTTTAATGAAGCAATATTGGATTGAAGTTAAAAATAATGTTTCTTCTTTTTAAAAATGAAGAAGATTCTGGAGAAGGTTTAAAATAAGATGGTGATAAGTTAGTTTCAAAATTATTATATGCACTGGTGCCATCTAATCTTAAAGATGCTTTTAATTTATAAAAACATAGATAATATATTAATTATTGTGGAATATCATTATTATTCTCTCCAGAGAAAGTACTTCTAGGGTTTTATTAAATGTTTTTAGTCATGGTTAATAATTTTAAAGCCTTCGGCAGTGCTAGATTATTAGGTTCTGAAATGTGGGTTTTTAGGATCGGTTCTGGTGCCCATACTTCTGGCCCTCAAACTTTTTATAAACTAATTCCCAAGCAATCGAGCTCTTTGAATCATGAAATGTTGCTCTTATTGATTTGTTTATAGCAGTGGGGTCCAATTGAAATTGTTTACTGGGCCAAAATAAAAGTGTACTCCTGGGCCACACATATTTATTTATAACAAAACATTTACAATTATACAATATTTTATATGTATTTTAATGTGAATTTGTTTTTCAATTTTTTCACTTAATTTTTGAATATCCACAATATTGTACAATGTAACTGGCTTTTTAAATTTTCATCAATGCTCTCAGGTCCAATCTCCTCACTGATGAAGGCCACAAGCCAGAAACTAATCTGGAGATATTGGATGAATAGGCACTAGATGGGGATTTTATGCACAAGCCTTCTGGTATCCATTGATTACTCTGGCTTGCATTGAGTGGCAATACGTATAGAGAGTTTTGAATGTAATCTTTAGTAAAATGAAAATACAAGGCTATGAATATGATATTGTAAAAATATATTGCTAGGCAATAATAAAGCTAAATATTATTAAAAAATTATCTTTTCTGTGTGTATTTTTATTTTACCAGGTATTACTATAATATGCATTGATAGTTGTGGTATATGCAATAGTTATATTTTTCATTATTAGTAAATTGTTAATTTTTTTTTTTATTAATCCATTTAGTTCATGTTCGTAACTCAATCCAAATTTATGCTTTTTATACCCATATGCTACTTAATATTCACAGCCCTGAGAAATCACGAAATCCACTGGAGGACATGCGGGGCTGGCCATAATAATTGATGATGATTGTTTTTTTAAAAAACTTTTCCAAAAATAACCCTTGAGTTTCTTTTTATGAAAACTGAAAAACAAAATTCTTTTGGAAGTCAAGTCATCATCATCATCACATGGGTTAATTTTTATATTTGAATTTTATTAACCACTCAATTTATTATTTATTTAAACCAAAGTTTATGGAACACATCTTGAAAATCTCATTACATGTAATCAAATGGTGACCACTAAACATCACCTATCACCATTTCTTATGCTTGCTCATAATTATTATTAAAAACAGGCAAAACTCTCCATACAGTAGTGCCATTCAGTGGAAGCCAGAGTAATCAATGGATATCAGAAGGCTTGTACATAAAATCCCTATCTAGTGCCTATTCATCCAATATCCCCAGACTTGTTTCTAGCTTGCGGCTTTTGTCAGTGAGAAGCCTTGGGTCTGAGAGCACTGCTCCCCTCACTGATGAAAGCCATAATAGGGATTTTATGCACAAGCCTTCTGGCATCCATTGATTACTCTGGCTTGCACTGTGTGGCACTAATGTATGGAGAGTTTTGCCTATTTTAATGAAATGATGAAAAGTGAAACCACTTAAATATATTTCTCTTAAAAATGAATCACATAACTGACAAGTAATTATACAACATATATTAATTAATACCACATAAACAAAATAACAATATTTGATGATCACGTTGGAACAACTTACTAATAATTTTCACAAAACCTGCATAAGTTTTAAAAATCAAATTTTATAATGGTTAATTATATGATTTTGCTTTATGAAATTCTATTATTTATAATTTAAATTTTATAATGGCAATATTATTCAATCTTGCTTGAATTCTTCAATATAATTTTGGGCTGCATCACATAATGTGTGTACAAAATCATTTAATCTAGATATGATCTAGATATCTAAATATGAAAAAGAGATGCGATCCTTAAACAAAGACCATAATATACTGTCACATTATATCTATGAATTCTAATAAAGTAAATTTATTATCAACAGTAATCTTAGAATTTGTTATTACCCAAGTTTAATAAGAAGAAACAAAGACAAGGAATACATGTCAAGTGAACGAAAGTAGATATTCAACATCATTAATCTTGAACAACAATATATTTGTCTGCCTTCAAATCATGCATAAAATATATGATGATAAACATTATATGAATATGCATTACTAAGCAATAAACTAATCATCATATGCCAGGATTCCTACTGCAACACACAGAATATAAACTATATATAAATAAAAGGGCACAAATATTCTTCAACATAATACAAGAATGAACATTCACAAGCATGACTACCATGATAACAATTCAAATAAAACAGGAATTCTACATCTACAATTTGTGAATATTTAAGACAGAATAATATACATAGAATATAACTCAAATTTGGAATAATATAACATTGATATGCCTGTTAATAATATTAATTTTATATAAATATCATATGCAAGCACACCCTCCACTCAACATCTTCATAAATAAACAATAGATAAATCTATGAACTTAGTTTATATTATTACTTGCAAAGAGATTAAAATAAGTTATTGTAAATGTTTAACATTCTTTCCTTTAACAAGTATAAAATAAATTATGAATAATCATTTAAATTTAGAACATTTACATTATCAAACAATCTCACATAATTTGCTTAAAATGTATTGCCTTAAGTTCACATATATTTATTCAAACTTATAACATTCTATATAAAATTGTTTATATATATTTTTTAAATTTTAATTTATTTATTCAAATAGTAAAGAATTCATGATTCCTTTAATTATTAATAAATAAATCCACATAAAAATTTTATATATTATTATCAAAACAATTTTTAAATATTTACATTTAGTATGTTTAAATTATAATAATAACTCCAATATATGTGTTATTTATAAGACGCTTTAAAATGTAAATAATAAATAATTTAAATTTGATATTTTCTATATCCAAAAGTAATTAAGTTTAAATCAGTTTATTAAAGTTCATAGATTAAAACATCCAAACTTAAACATATAGAGATGTCTTTAATGAAAAATTTTAATTTGATTAATCTTATAATCATTAGTCAAAATATTATTGGTTTGTTATATTTGAAAGCTGTGTTATTTTTTGATTGTTGACTTCGAATCCTATTAATAATGGTTAAATATTTGAATTTCATTTAAACATTTACTGTTAATGTTTTCCAGAAGGTTTGTGATGATGGTGTTCTAGTTTTATATTTGACTATTTCCCTCATCTAATATATGTATTGAATGTCTTTAGAAAAATTTAACTTTATTTAAATATTCCAAATACATTCAACTGTTAATAATAGCACATCAAACAGGTTAATATAGGCACAACATTTCAAAAGATATTATTCTCCCCTTTTCTTCGGGTGTTGCTGGCCTGATCAGTGACAGTAACAGTTGGTTAGAGCGTTACCTTAAAATTCAATACTCAATAATCTAAGAACCCAGGTTCGAATCCCATACTAGTACTGTTATTGGTCAGGCCAGCAACACCTGAAGAAGAGGGGAGACTAATAGCTCGAAACGTTGTGCATATACTAACCTGCTTGATGTGCTATTACTAACAGTTGAATGTATTTGGAATATTTAAATGAAGTTAATTTTTTCTAAAGACATTCAATACGCATATTAGATATTGGAAATAGTCCAATATAAAAATACAAATTTACTGTTAATCACTTTGTATGTAAATCCTTTTGCATATTAATCAAGTTGCTATTGAAAATTCCTTATATTTTACTTTAATTCTGGAGACATTTAGCTAGGATTTGCTTACATATCTAGGCAGCCATAGATTTTAGTTATGGCCATTTTTACTTTCCAGTTGCAGATGATTCTCAAAATATGCAGTTTATAAAATTTCAAAGGCAGTTTTCTAAATTATTTATTTTTGATTAACAAATTTTATTTAGTGTTATATAAAAGTAAAATATTAACTATTATTATTCTTTTTTTTTTTTAATAATTTAGGTTATCTTAATAGTAAAAATTAACGAATAAAATATTTAAAATATTCATTAAAATATATTTTTATTACATATAAATAATAATAAAAATTATTCACACAAATGCAACCACATAACCATGCATGATACAATCTATTAGTATTATGAGTTAATTATTCCTTAATTATGTATGTTTTAGGTTATGTTTAAATAACCCATTTTTTCCTTGACTTACCTAGCATATCCTCAAAATAAATAGATTTGCTGTGCCCTTCTCTTCCCACTTTAATCTGCTACAAAATGATGAATGATTACAATAATATTAATAAGTAATCATTTACTTATGTGCTTTTTTTATTTTTATTGCAATTACACAACTATATTATGGTCCTTAGTAATTTGACAATCAACTTCATGCATATGTTTAAAATTCTTTTAATATATTTGTCAAATTTTTGGAAGAAACACAAGTCTGTTGGTTTTTTTCCTGCTAGGTATTGTGAGACTTGTGAGACTAACAGAAAATTTTTCTGCAAAAATAAAAACAACAATTATTTTATTTGATTGCCAATATATATATCGTAGATGGAAACAGATTTAGACTTGGCTTACAAGGCACAGTAGAGAGTTAGAGCTGACCACTTTTGTTTCAGACATTTATCAGGATAGTTTTAACCATTCATTGCCAATAACTTGATCTTTATAAATAAAAAGAAGTCCTGCTTGCCCCTCTCTAAAAAGTGGACCCCATCTAATTCATTTGGATATATTTACATAAACTTACAGCCTATTTATACCCACCAACCTCTCCACTACTAATTGCTATAAAATATGTTTGTTTAATCAAGGTATCAAATGCATTTAGCTGTAGCTTTAAATCTCTAAATGAGATATCCTGCAAGCTTAAAAAAGAAGTGGAGTCATGTGATATATGACTATTTTTTATCAACAAATGATCTTGCATTATATTGGTGTTACAGATCAGTATGTTTGAAAGCCTGTTATATGAAAAAAAATTGATCAACATAAGGAAGTGAAACAAGCGATGGTATTGCAGACAATGGCATTTAGCAATTGAAAAGACAAAGTATTGCTCTGCAGGGTTTATGCAATGATAGAGTGCCACACTCTGGGGGTAAGGTTCTGGCATTTCTGTCAGTCACTTACTCCTGAGCAATGAAACCATTAGGTTATTCAATTGTAAAGTATTCCATCATAATGGCATAATTGCCTACAGGCAGCATTTAAAAGTGTAAGATAGAGCTTCTATTATTCTAATATAAAAGTACTAAAATAAATTATTCAAAGTGGCTGCTTAATATTCTGAAAATATCACATCAAGACTCATGCGTTTTTTAACTTTCTGGATATAATGACCTTAAGTCTAATACTGCAAGAGTGCATCTTTAGTACATTGGACTATGAATGAATATTTGTGGTCATTTAAAAAAGGATTTTGTGGCAAAAGATGCTCTGTAAAAATTTAAAAATCTAATCGCAAGATCATCATTACATTCTTCATCTTTCTGGATGTGCTACTATAGAATCCACTGTTGCAAAACAAATGGACAATGCAAGACTTCGTAAAAGTATTTTAAGGTGAATGTGATTATGGTTTTCAAGGGAGATGCAGATCTCAAGGACATTCTAAAGAAATTCAGTATTAGAAAATATGACGGAGCATAGAATACATTGAAGAACTATAATTAGACATTGGGTTGAACTATTTTAGAAAAAAAAAAAAATTCTGTTGAAGAAATGAAAAGTCAGCATAAACAGAAAATTAGACCAGCATGTTCTATATGTGGTTCACAGATTGATTTGTAAAGCTATCATTAAAATTCATATTTAGAGTACTTTTTCCTCTCCGTTCCCCCTCCCTTTTGAATTAGAGTGGTCATTTTTGTTTTCATGTGGCTCTTTATTATTACTCTAAAAGAGTGCAATAATAATTACTTTTATTGGGAGGATTTTGCTGAAGATGGAATGTAGTAGAAGACTGCAGGTATTCATAGGTTAATACCTTTCAGAAATAACAATGCACTTGATATGTGCAGACATATTTGTCACCTGCAGATTGGTTTATATAGGCATACAATTTATCTTTTATTTTTTAAATGCTTTAATTCAACTTACATTCTCTCTTTGTTTTTTTTGTTTGTTTCATAAATATAGTTTTAAGTAAGATGCACGAGAAAATGATATAGAGATTTTTTGGTTACAATTGATAAACTTTTACAATCTAGTTTAGTACTCTGTCAAATGGACAGGTCCAGAGAGTAGTCACATTATCAATTCATCCATTTTTCCATTTCATTCTCTTCATTGCCTAGTACTTCAATTCCTCGTAACTCTTCCCATCTCTTATATCATCCAACATTGTCAATCTCTTCCATCCTTTCTTCTTACTTCTACTCACCATTTCCTCCAAAACAGCTTTCATTAAATTATAATTTTTTCTTAATATATGTCCAATTTCCAATCCAGTTTCTCTTTATGGTTTCCTCAATCAAGCTTCCTTTTTTATATACTCTTTTCAAAACTACTTCATTTGTTATTTTATACATCCAACTGATTTTTTCCATTCTTCTACATGTCCAAACCTCAAAGGCTTACAATATGTTCCTAATTTTATTACCGATTGTCCACATTTCACAACCATACATTAGTACACTCCAAACATAGCATTTAATTTATCTTTTTCTTAACTTCTCTCTTCAAAAGTCCACAATATATATATATATATTTTCTGGCCAAAAAATTAAAGATCTCATTAGTATTGGAAGTGCCTAAATGTGAAGAATAATTAAAAAAGAAATATAAGGAATCAAATCTTATCTGCATATAGTTATACAAAGGAAATGTAAAGAATATATTTTTTTGTTAATAAAGATAAAGTAAAAATAATTTTATGTAAGTATTTCTTCAGTATTTATTTTTGCAATATCACCACCTAGTTTCTTTACAGTATTTGATTGGTTTTATTTATTTATTTTCTGGTATTCTTTTTGTCCACAACATGCATATTTATTCAATTTTTGCGCGTCTGAAAGGCAGCTAGTTTATAATCTTATATATATAAAGCAAAAGGTAAAAATATTTAAAAGCTTTTGTTTTTATTTTTAAAAATTGTACGACGCTATGTTCCGGACACTGCGTTCCTTCCTTTGCTGAGATTAGAACCATCTTCAATTATTTCTTGTAACTATCTTCATTTTTTTTTTTTAATGGAGATAGAAAGAAAACATATTTCTATTTGCCAGAATGCATTTTGGGGGTTGCTATGGTTACAAAGATCAGGATCTAATTCATGACAGGATTGTTTATTTTGCTTTATTTTTAGAGAGATTTTGGATGTGAAATGGATAATGAAATGTAATTAACTTTTAATGGTAAATCTGTGTTTATAAAATTATTATCATCATACATATACCCTTGAAAAGAATTAAATGTTTATTAAAAAGATGTTAACCTATGAAAAGGTTAACACATCATGTTTGTTTGTCTGTATTTGTATAATTACACAGATATAGAAATAATTTTTTATGTCATTAAAAAAAATATCCAACTAGCTTCCTGCTATTCTTGCTGAAGTGACACATGAATGATATATATTATTTATGCCAGTTAATCTTTTGGTGAACTGTTTAACTAATGTATAGGGTGCCTCTACTGAAAATTTGCTTTGGATATTTCCAAAATATTATCATATGGGACTTTCTTATATAGTATTTTATTTGAATTCCGAAATTAGGACATTTAGTTTTTATTAGGTCATTTCATTCTAACAAGATTAAATGGTATTTTATTTAATATCTCAAGTTTTTTCATGCAGTCATTCTTGTGTTATTTGTAATTCACTTTTTTAATTTCACTTAAGATAGGAATCTACATTTCACTTTCACCCTACTTAGACAAAGATCTTCTTATTATATTCTCATTTTGGTTCAGCTGAAAATTGTTAATGTAATTTAACTTTATTCTCCTAAAAGTCTTTCTTGTTTTTCAAAGTTTAATGCAACATTTTCAGCTCGTTTATATTTTATATTTTTATGACAAAGAGATTTTCTAGACTTCCGTGCAAAACATAAATCTCCAGTGAATCCATTTACTTCTGAATTCTTTGTTGTTGATTTCTAAGGTTTTTGTCATCAATATCCTTGTCTTTTCATATTAAGGCATAGTATTATCTTTTCACATTGTTCCTTAATTTTCCTGCAGCTGGTTTACATGCTTGCGAAGTATTTCCCTGTTTTTCATTTGAACCATAACTACTTGTTTTGATAGATGACGAATAACTTCCGCCTGTGACCAAAAATTGTATTATTTTTACCCACACTTTCTGCTGTGGTTTAAATTTATAGGTGTTGGCTTGATATTTATTTTGATCCACAATTGGCACAAGGTTTGATAATTTTGTGCCCAACTTTCTATCTGAATACATTTCAGCCAGTTTCCCCCCAGATTTGGCACTAGGGGTCGCATGTTGATGAAGAAGTGCAGTCAGCACTGCTTCATAAATTTTAATTTTCCCGAATTTGTTGATTGAAGACTTTAGGGTTTATATGGCTTTCTTAGCTAGTTCGTTGGATTGAGAATGATACAGGGTGGTGAGAATGTGTTTAATCCCTCATTCTTGCATAGCTTCTTTGAACTTTGCTGAAGGAAAGCTAGTTCCATGATCAGAAACAAGCATTTACGGAAAGCCATGATGAGCAAAAATTTTGTATAATTTGCTGTCATATATGTACTGATGTTCTTGACTATTTTATATTTGGTCCACAGTGAAAATGCCTTAACCACTATCAAAACAGATGACCCTCAAATGGGCTGCAGTGGTCTACACGTATTCATTGCCATGACCTTTCAACTTTAGGCCATGGTTTAATCTTAGGTGGAGGCACTATAGCACACCTTTGACAGTTCTTTGCATTTCTTGATATATTTTTCAATGTCATTATTAACACTGGAACACCAGACATAATTATGAGCTAATGCTTTCACCCTAACATGCCTGTCTGGCTCTCGAGCAACAACTTAAGAATTTGATTTCTTTCTACCCTTTAGCGAGATTGGTACCCAATCACCCATCAGAATGCATCCCTTGCATACAGTCAACTGATCATGGGCATTCCATAATCCTTAATGAAGAAAACTAGGTCATTGATTCGGCCAACCTTCACTGATCTGCTTTACCATCCACTTGTAGTCATTGTCTTCAGATGTCCATGCAGCCACTATTGTGCTGTTGAGGGTTTGACTCTTCAAGGCATCAGTATAATTAATTTCTATTTTTTTATATATAGTTCAGCCTGATCAGGCATATGTGATAGAGCATCAGCATGCTTTATTGTTTTCCTTTTTTATATTCTAATGTATATTCATAACCTGCCAAAATGTTTAGCCAGTGCAACTTGTGAGGACTCAGATGTTCAGGAATTTGTTTTAATTCCCAATATTCCCAATAGGGGTTTGTGATCCATTGCACCCTTAAATCTGCAACTGCATAGATATTGATGGAACTTTTTGATGACAAATAAAATCGCAAGGTCCTCCTTATCCATCTGACTATATATAGTTTTCCCCTGCTTTGGACAACATACATGATGAATAAGCAATGGGTCATTTACCTTCATGAGCAGGGTGACACTGATTTGTTCATGGTCAGAGTTACTTCCAATTCACCATTGTAATGGATAAGTAATTTATTTGAAGTCAGCAGCGATTTTGTGAAACAGTAAGATTCGTATTCGAATCTTAAGTTTCACCTTTTTTTGTCGTCTCTCACTGACCGGTCTATCCCACCCAAATTTAAACTTTTTGGTATCGAATTGTGTGTTTAACAATATTAAAAATGTATAAATATATGTAGAATTCAGCATAAACACGCACACATTTCGATCTCAAATTAAACGCAATAAATACGGATAAAATAATATAATTTAGATTCTTTTTAGTTAAATAAATTTTGTGTAATAATAATCATTTATTTTGAATTTTATAAAGTTCGTATTTGTTGCTTAGTTTAAATTTCGTTAAATAATAATTCTAACAAAATCTGATGCAATAATTAATTAAAGTTAAAATAATTTTATTCCCTTTTGTCTTTGAAAATTTAAAAGCATCGGTCAGTGATAGATAATAAATTAATTATAGAAAAATTCCAAAAAAATGTAATTAACGAATGTAAAAGAAAAAAAAACACAAAACAAACAATAGCACAGCAGATTTCTTTCTAATTAAAACTAGCAAAAGCATTGATTATCCTGAGGGCAAGATAAATAAAACCTAAAAATATCTCAACAGAAAATTAAAAGATCAAGATAAAAAAAAAAGAGGCCATCTTAGACTTGCTGGAGACTTTCACTTCAACTTTAGCTTTGCTCTCGAGTGGAGAGTCTAAAATATCTTAAAAATAAATTGATACTGCAAGGTATGACCGAGTAAGCACCGAGATTATTCTCCATCGGTAGATGGCCCACCGTATGCCGAACTTCACATTGCCCATCGTAAAAACACCATAATGATCTGCTGCCTGAAATAAACAAGAAAGCCGCTGCTGTTAAAATCAATAAAAATGCCAAAGACAAGAAAGAAAACTTCTAATCACGAACAATCTGCTATTAAACAAATGGAAGAAAAACATCTTATAAAACAGGTACCTGTGTGTGTATTCCAGATTATAGAGTACTCTAGTAATAATAAGCTATAGCTCATTTCCTACTATTTGTCTAACTTCTAAAATGTTAAAATTGTAATTTTGTAAAACTAAAATTTGAGAATTAATGTAATCTGTAAATTTCTCGCATAATCTAGCTTACCTCCCTCTATCCTTCTTAGGTGTGTATTTCTCAAATCTACATTTTATTTATAATTATCATTGAAATATTACCTTCTCATAGTTGTCTTAATTTGAAAGCTAAATCTATAATCGCTTGAACAGTGAATGCGTGTCAAATTGTCATTTGCTTTATAAATAACTTAAATTTCATATAAATACGACACGCATTCAAAGAATCAGTTATTGTAATGCAGGGTCTACTACTTCGTAATAGCTGACATACTCGCTGTAATAATTCCCTTTTAGATATTTTTATTATTAACTTCTAATGAATAATTACGGAAATTTCATTTCTTTGAGAGTCACCAATTTTCTTTTAGTCAACGTTGATAATGGGGGGCCGAGTTTGAAATCGAGTTAAATATTACCATAATCTTTTAGATCTTATACATGTGTTACGTTTTGAAGCCACGATGCCTCATTCCACGCCGTGAATACTCCGGATTCTATCGGGTTGAATTAACCCCAGTCGTCCTACACAAGTGGACATGATAATGTTCCCGTAGGGCTTGATGACCGTCATGCAGCCAGCTGGCAAATTGCGACACGGACCGCTTGTCCCTGGTTATGCTCATGTGACACCTTACCTTTTCGGGTTGAGGCAGAGACCAACCCGAAACCCTTATAAACTTATTCACGGCATTGCAGTTTCAGTGCTGCCATTTTATATCGCCCTTCTAAAGCGTACCACGTGTTCCTTTATTTAGTTTATCATTCTCTATATCACTCCGCCCTGGCATTATCTTCATCATCTACTCTCAAAGAAATGTTTGCCCTTAGTCGTAAAATAAATATTTTTATTAAATAAATGTATGTCCGCCGTTACTGATGACTCTTGCATTGCAAAGTATAAATTCCCTACAGCACGCATTAGAAATACTCACTCGGGAACCTTAGGTAGCTAGATTACGCCTTCATATAAATGAATGCTCTTTATAAATAAATGTATTTTATATATAACAATATTGCCAATTAGCTATTGAAACTCTGAATATAAAATACGATTAATAACATTAATAATGTTTTTTTTTATTAAATATGTAAATAAATAATTTTAACTATATGTCTGTAGTTAAGTTTTCATTTATTCGATGCCCATTATATATATTTCCTCGATTATATATGTTAATTAATATTCGTTTGATTGTTGGCCAACTCGGAAACAAAACCATGAATCTTGTGCATCTCCCTGACCACCGTGCCTAAAGAAGTGTTTACTTGTGTCGCATCAGAGGTGTTATTCCGTAGATTGTATGGTGGAACCGATAAACTATGTTCGAACTCGGTACCACGGGTGGCTTCGCTACTCGATGGTGCTGCTGTTCTGTGTGGTGGTCGAATTCTGCACTATGTTAACGAGATAGACGTGTTTTGACTGTTACATTTGTGTGTAGAAATGCTTTTTCTTCTTCCCATTTCCATTTCTGATCTTTTTGAGAAGATTATAGAATGGTCTGGCCACATGGGCTTTTCCTTCTAAGAAAATTTTCAAGGTAATTAACCAGACCCAGGAAAGCTTGTAGTTGTTTTATATTGTCAGCCATTTCCATTTTCTGATCTTTTTGAGAAGATTATAGAATGGTCTGGCCACATGGGCTTTTCCTTCTAAGAAAATTTTCAAAGTGATTAACCAGACCCAGGAAAGCTTGTAGTTGTTTTACATTGTTAGGTCTTTGCACTTCTGCAACCGCTTTAGTTTTTTCAGAAGCAGGAGATGTGCCATTTTTAGATGTAATGTGACCTAAGAACTTGATTTCACTCACTTTCCATATGCACTTTTTGGTATTAGTTTAGCCCCGAATTCATCAAATTTTTTTCACACTTTCTGTAGATACCTATTAAGTTCATTTTCAGCCATAGCTGTAATCAGAATGTCATCAAATTATGGAATCACGCTGTCTAGTTCATTAAGGAGTTTCAATTTTTTAATTGAAAGATAACTAGGGGGTGATGTTATTCTAAACCGGTCTCAAACATTTATATAATCTTATGTGAGTGGTAAGTGTTAATATTTTGTTGTCTGTTCATTAACTAGTATCTGATGGAAGGCAGCATTAAGGTCTAATTTAGCAAAAAAATTTGATCTCTGGAGTGACAGTATTATTTCCTTGGCATTAGGGAGTGGGTGCACATTTTTATTAATAGCTTTGTTTACCAATACCTTGTTATCTTTGCACAAGTGAATTTTCCTGTTGAGTTGTAATTAGTAATGGTGTAGCCCAATCAGATTTTTTGATGGGTTGTCACACCCATTTTTTAACTAAATTGTCAATTTCCTTTTTGATTTTCTCTTTGTGCAAACAGAACTTTCCATGGTTTACATATTATAGGTAATGCATCTGTGCTTATTTCTATTTATTTAATAACACCAGGTTCCTCATTAAATAAGCTAGGAAATTTAACTCATTTCATTTTCCATTTTGACCTTTTCCCCAAATGTGAGTTTAATAACCAATTTCCAAAATCATTGATGTTTTATTAGGAGTTTATTGGAGCATAAACTATGTATAAAGGTAAACTCCTTCTACTTACGGGGGCCTGAACAACATCTTTAATTTTGATCTTGTTGCCATTTATGTCTAATGCTTTAAGGTCAGTTTTTTTTACTTTAGGATAGCCCAGTCATGGAATGATATTAACAGTCCACTGCTACCTCTGTCTGTATCCATAGATATGGGCTGATCACACAATTTTAGTTTTAACATAATTTTGTTGTCGCCAGTGGGTTTTTTTATATTTTTGTATGCTGACTTGCCTGGGCCTGATGTAAACTTTTATAACTATTACTTTTCTTGTTGGGATCATATTAAGTTTTTTTTTACAAGTTTTTTTTCATGTGTCCTCTTTTTTACAATTATTGCAGTGTTCTTATTTATGAAAACAACTGTTAGCTTTGTAGTCCTTTTTCCCACACCAAAAACATATAAACGGGTTTTGCTATTGGCATTGCTATTGGCACTATTATCATAACTCCTCAACCATTCTTTCTTTACAGTTTTACAAACATCTATTTGTGATTTGCTATTGATCTTGAACTTAGTGAATTTTCAAGATTGCTCAAGCATGAGTTCATAAATTATCCCCCATTTTATAAAAGCCTCCAAATAATCTAAATCACTAATGGCCAATAATGTTGCCACAAACTATCATTACACATACCTGTAAGAAATTGTTCCAGAAGGGCTTCATCTAGGAAAGTTTCATAGACTATTGTAATCTTTTATACTTTCATCCCAAGCATGGTTCTGGCTCAAAATTGTAGTCTAGCCACATGCCTAGAGGATTAGGGGTTAAAATGGTTTGACAAAAGTTCTATAACCTGATCATATGTGCAATCTTCAGGAGTTAAGAGTTTCTGTGAGCCTGTTGGTTGTTTCAGTAACTCATTTCCCAGAAAAGCATAATAATGAAGCAACCTTTTTCCACTTGTTGAACATACAGGGGCCAACTACTTAAAGTCACTGACATCAAATCCATCGATTGCTACTTGCATTGCATAGTCAATATTTTACCTAAATTTAACCATTGTTTTAGTTAATGATTTGAATCAAGTCTGTGACTGTGACAATTGCAATGTCTAGCCAATCTAAGAGGGCAAGTATAAATCACCACTACACAGTGATATATTTAGGTAATTTAATGAAACAATAATTATTAGCATTTTAACTATTGACATACATATACAATTATTTTATATAATAAGGCCTGAAGATGTACATAAATAATAATGTTGATCAATATGACCTGTAAGAGTCCTATCTGGCTGTTTCCATGTTCAGAGGTCAGTTCCCACAGTTGAATCCCTGTGTGAAGGGAGACATTCTCTTCCAGCTTAATGTCATGTGCATAAGTGAAGCTCAAAGAATTGATTGAAGTCTTTTTGATCCAATTCGTATTGAGGCATTCTGAAATTGATTGGCTTGTACTCTTGTTCATCCACTCAGGTGAGTCTTCATTTCGATGCTCCATACAAGAATTTACATTGTTATCCCTCTGACTTTAATTAATGATTATTTTTTAGTTTATAATTTATCTTATGAAGGAAATCTAAACTAATTCTTTTAATTGTTTTAATTTCATTAATGACATATTCTACTCTCATTAATTAGACTGTTATACTTTTAGAAAATATTCTTTTTTTAATCGTAAAAATTATAATCTTTTACTTCCTATTTAACAAAATCAATGTTTTAATTTATTAAACTTATTACTTTTTCTCATTAAGTTTATACCAAATAATCAATCAATAAAGCAAGTCATATGTAGGATGACATTGCTTTTTTGAGCTTGTATTTACAAATATGTAATATAGGGGGCGTACCAATAGCTCAAACAAGCTCTTAATAGATAAGTGCAGTAAGAGAAAAATCTTTAAAATCTCTAAGAACATTCCCATCCCCAGACCAATTGGTTTCTCATATCTGAATATTCTACCTTCTCAGTGAGGTGAGCAATGTTCTAGATAGAGATTTTAAATATTTTTTTCTTTATAGCAGTTATCAATTAAGAGCTTGTTTGAGCTATTGGTACACTCCCTCCCTATATTACATATTAACTTTATACCTATAAATGTATGTGCATTTAAATACACACATATATATCATTTTGTCATGATGGTAACTATTTATTTAAAAACCAATTGTTCATTCCCTTGTTCACATTGCCTTTAAGGCATTTATTTCAATTAAAAATTATTAAGGAACTGAGAAGAAAGACTACAGTGTTTTTGATTTTAAACTCAGGAGATAAAAACTAAAACCCTCACCATGTTGGCTAATGTGTACTGGTAAACAAGCCATCCATGATCACATAGTAATATTAGCTGCAATGACAAGAATATATGGAATGGGCATTAGGAATTTGCCTTATTTGGTTTTTTTAAGGCTCCAAAGAGTCTTCTTTTAGTTATAAGAAACTCCTTTCTGCAGCTATCAGACATATCTGAAATATAATGGCTACAGATCTTTTAAATCATTATCACTAATAAATTTAAAAGCTTTAATTGATCAAAACTATTAAATTGATTGAACAATTCTTCCAATTTGTTCTTTTTTTGTACTACAAATAAATAACCTATAAACTGTTTTAAATAATCATATATATTTTTATCAATAATTTTTCTTCCAAAATAAGTAGTAAATAATTGAATGATCTTATTGCTCGGAAATTCATAAGAAGTTTGAATACAGAATTGGAATCCAACTGAGGATGTCCACTTCAGTGTCTGAAACTCTACCATTGTATTAAACCAATCAGTGGGAATTGAACAAATATGAAATAATATAATTTATTATCCACCTTTCTTTTTAATCCTATAAAATTTGGCATTTTAAGTAAAATATATGGATGTATTCAGCAACAAATCCTTAATTATTTTTCTAAGCAAAGATTCATTATTAGATACACAGAGATACTGCTTTGTGTGCTAAGAGCGTGATAACTATTTGTTATATCAAAACTACCCTATATTTTGCATCTCAGATAGTTAATTTTATCAAAAGTCTCAATATATTTGTTAAAATTAACAAATTCTTTTAAAAAAATGTCCAGGAATCCTGAATTCCTCTTCATAATCTTTTCAGTAAAATCAAAAAGAAATCTCAATGGAAAATTTTCCATGAGTTGATAGGAAATTATTAGAATAGCATTTTAAATACTCATTTTCAACTTTTTAATTTTTTCAATTTTTTCCAAAATACATATTATTTTTTTTTTTAAAAATTAAGTCATAGGGATCGATCTTTTTGAAACAAATATATTTTAATTATTATTTAATTCTTTATCAACTTCCTCTCTACGAGCATTTCCTTTTATATTAACAAAACAGTTTAATTTTCATTAGAAACGATTGCATCATAACATATTAATTTAGCTTTAATATGTTTAAACTCAGCAGGACTAATTGAAAATTTCTCTCTACTTAAGTTTTTATTTCAAATTAAATTTAGGAGCAATCTTATGTTTGTCTATTAAATGAATGGATTTAGACCATTACCAAGTTTTTCAATTCTTACAGTTGACCTCAGCAAGATTAACATTTTTTTTTTTACTATTTTGTCATTCTATAATTATACTTTTGACAAAACCATCCCTACCAACTTTTCCAAATAATTTAATTAATTTTAGTCCATATTTTATAAAAGAAAATTTAGACCCATTAATGACTTCACCACTCTCATACAAGATAGGGACTGGTTTTTATCTGCTGTTAACATCTTGTGGAGGGATATAATCATAAAGATATAACCAGAGACATGTGAAAAAGATCCATGATCCCTACATGTCCCTCGTCATATGTTTATGATTTCATCCCCCACAAGGTATTGTCTCTTTGGTCATACGTTTATGATTACATCCCTTCATAAGGTTTTAAAAGCAGATAGAATCCAGCCCCTACTTCATGTGAGAGTGATGCAATGAAAATTACACTACAGAAATATTATTCATTAGTGGATAATCTCTAGTCTAATGAATGAGTAATAAAAATTATTATTTGACTCGTTAACTCTAATTTGATTCTTAAAATTTTAAAATCAAATAATTAAAATCTCTTGTTCATGAAATAAAGTTATATTAGATAATAAAATATTCCTTAACTGTACAAATATTATTAAACAATTTTTTTAAAATTAAGATTAATTTTACAATTTTTAGGAAAAATAGTCCCTACATCTTAGAAATAAATTTATCTTATATATTCTATCTTATTACTAAAAGGTGTAGAGAAGTTAATATTTTTTCAAAAAGTTGTCATTAAATTTAATAAATAAAAAAAATGTTTACAAAGACCTAGTTTTATATTTGCAAACTGTTTTGAACAATTTTACTGAGGAATATTTTGTTAGATAATGTAGTTTTATTTCAGAGTTTTAAAAATATTTTAATAATTTGATTTTAAATTTGCATGAGTCCATTTAGAGTTAAGTGGTCTAAATTTTATATTTCAAAGGTCTTTATTTAAACCTATATTACATTTGTCATAAGTTTCACATGTGTAGAACAGTTAAAGAAAACCAATATGAATGTTATAGGGGTGACATGTGATTCCATTGTTGTGAAGAATCTTTAGCATGCATTGGACACTACTATTGTTTTCTGATATGCACATTCCTATAAATATATTTACTTGTTATCAATATATTTCTGTCCAGATATTGGGTTTTTAGTTGAATGTGACCTTCTACAAGCCGGATCTTTGCTCCATGTGTGCCCAGGTGGGAACAAAAATATCTGGTGGTGCAGTCTTCTTATCTCTGATTCTTAGTTGTTGCAATATCTTTTAATACTATTTTTGGGTGCTGCATGGTATTTACATAAAGTATGAAGATGAGGTTTTTATACTGGGAAAGAACCCTTTTGTAAAGCTTTTCAATTTTCCTAAATATTGTTGTCTCTTTTAATTATGAGTTTCTGATGCCAATATATTTTTAGAGGAAATGATACTGAGTTTTTTTTTCTGTTTGTGGCGTCATGAACTTGTATTAATGGAGATGGTCTAGTCTAAATTTTATTTTATGGTATATGAATGTAAATTAAATTATTTGTTTGAAAAAGTGGATTTAGGAACGGAGGAGATAATTACAGAATGAAAATAATAATCATGAAGTAGTTAATCTTGTGGATTAATTTAACTGTAGGAAAGTCTTAGTAAAGGTTCTAATTTTATCTTTTTCTGTGACAATATAGTTTTACATATTAATTTAAATGAAAAACATAAAATAAATCCTAAATTAGTTGGGAATACAATTTTAAAAAGTAAAGATACATTTTCAATTAACCTTATTGAGATTAAACATCTGGAGGTTAAATTAATAGCTTATGATGCAATTATTTTTCATGAAGATAAAACTGGATGTTTTGTTATTACAAAGGAAATTTTTGGTATTTTGGAATTAGCCATGATTTGACCTAATCTGCAGATGATAATTATTCTAACATTTTAGGTTTGTTATTTTTTTAAAGATTAGTAAACACAAGCCAGAAACTAGTCTGGGGATATTGGATGAGTAGGCACTAGATAGGGATTTTATGCACAAGCCTTCTGGCATCCATTGATTGCTCTTGTTAGCACAAGATGGCACTACTATATGGAGAGTTTTTGCTTTGTTAAAAGAAATTTAATATGTATTCTGAGAAAAAATGCAACGGTTAAACTTTGATTATTTGAAATGTTTATGAATTTTACAATTTATAAGGAAGATTTTTTTGGGTGATTTATTTTTGATTTTATTGGAAGGATTATGCTATGTATAACTATGATAGAATGCACCTCCACGAGTGCCAATAATGGCTAACAATTAATATTAGGTATAATAATTAAGATCAATATGACCTTTTGACTGTTCTCACATTCGGAGGCCAGCTCTCCACACTTGAAGTCACTGTGCAAGAGAAGACATCCTACTCCATATATATCAGTCTACACAGATCAAACTCCAAGGTTTAAGTGTATCTCCTCTTCTTCCGATTAGTACTAAAGACAGTTCATTGTCTCTGAATCCCTGCAAATAATTGGTTAGTCCTCCACCCATCTGATCAGGTGATTTTTCCTTTCCATGTTCCATTGGAATTTTAGTATTATCTTTCTGCCTTTTTAATTGATCTGTTATTTATAGATTGTCATTATCTTAAAAAGGAATCTAAGTGGAATTCTTTAATTTGTTACATTTGAATAATGACTTATTCTACTCTTATTAATTAGTCTATTGTTCATTTTAGAATTTTTTTTTTTTTTCTAATCTAAAGAATATAATTTTTAATTTCTACTTTCAAAGAATAAATCTTTTCAAGTTCTGTAATACTTTTAACTTATTACTTTTCTCTTTATAAGTTTTTACAATTATCTACATATAACATTTGTAATACAAGCTTATTAAATTAGGTCATGTGATTTCTGACTTGATTTTTTTTGTAATACCTATATATGTATGTACATTTAAACATACACATTCATATCAGATTATTAAAAGGATTTCTAACTAAAAGAGTTTATCAGTTTCGATATATATACTGTTTCATCTTCATTTGAACTTTTGATAGCATTAATAAATTTAAGAGACAAAATAATTGGGGATAAGATTATTTTGATATAGAAAATAGGTAGAATAAAACTATTGATTTTATCTCTACGTTATTTAATGTTTAATCTTTGAAAAGTGTATTAAAGATTTGGCTTTTCTTACTGGAGGATTTTATGCATTTTTATTAGATTAAAGAAGAGTAGATAATAGGTTATATTATTTCACATTTAACTTGTTCATTTTATACTAATTATTTGGAATAAAGAATTGTTGATAAAAAATTGTAAATGTTTAAATTTGTTTTTCATATATGCTGTTAATTGATTGTTTACAATAGAAAAGGACAAATTGAAAGAATTCTTGAGTAGATTTAATAGTTTTGAAGCTGCTATAAAATATTTTTTGGATAGTTATCAACCTATTAGTCATAAAAAAGCAACTTTAAGAAGTTTTTGTTATAAAATATTCAAAATCAAATAGTTTTATGGCTTTTCTGATAAATTGATCAAGAAAATATGTTAGTAAAGAAGAAAAATATGCTTTTATTTCTCTGCTTTTAAATTGTTTTTTAAAAATAAGGTTTTAAGGAAAAATCATAGCATTTTTATTAATGAAAAAATAACATGGAGGAGAGGGATACTGAGGAACATGAAACAGAGAATTGATAGGAATACCATTCTGAGAGTTAGGCATATTAGTCCAGTAGCAAGATTTTACATACATATTAATCCGATGCTAACTTCCTAATCTTGTAATCTTATAAAATAATGTCTTCATAGGATCTTCTGACAAACTTAATCCATGAATTTTGATAAATGATGACAAGTAACTTTATTTAGTATAAAATAATGACCTTATTTAATGGAAATAAACAAACATGTATTTATGTTTTGAAGCAAATTGAGTCATTTTCAAAAATGATGAGAACTAACCTTATTTTGTAAAAAATGTTAACCTAGAACTTTATGTAGTGGAAATAAATGAACACATATTTACATTTTTTTGTGTGTGAGAAATGAAGTTGCAACAACTAAACTTTTAGCAAGGTACATTTATTTTAAATGAAAAGGAAAAGGAAAAGATTGTTTTTTACAACCACTGGAGTGAAGTGAAGTTTTTTTTTTATCCTGCAAAATGCAAATGAGTGCATGGCTATGATTTACATGGCAGCTCTCAAGTCATCACTTTTGTGGGATTTTGCATTTTTCTCAGGATAACATGCTACATGCGCAAACTTCTCACAGCTAGTTATTGCAGTCTATGACTTGTCTTTTGAAAGTAGTGGACCGCATTGTTCTCGGTAGTAAGCAGTTCCCAAATTTTAATCATTAGTTGGATAAAAAAGTCATTCAAAAAATTCACTCAGTGGGAATTATAGCTGGTCAGTAAATCACATATACCTTACTTTCATAAATCATCGATTCATCATCTCAATATTTTTTTATGACATTGCAGCATACTTTACATTGTAAAATTAGCAGCGAAAACAACATTTTGATTAACAATTTTCTCCTAATTGGAATATTATTTAATATTCATTTTAAAAATTACTTAATTTCCTTTTTAGAAGATTCAGTCTTTATTTAGACATTTATTTGTGTTGGTAACTCATCATCACTAGACTAATATGTAAGGACTAAAATTATATAGAGATCTAAGAAGTTTAAATGAAAGAGTGGGATTTATAAAAGTAGAGAATACATGTCTTAGTTCTGCATTATATATTTTTAAGATCATAAGATTATATATGAGTGGGCTAAGGTTCGTCATCTTTAAGAAGAATGAAAATGAGAAAAAGTTAAAGATTCTCTTTTAATAAATATTTTTGATTTTGAAGATACTAATTTGTTTAAAACTTCTTTCATTTCAACAAAAAATTTTATTAGTAATAAATAGTGATTACATTTTGATAATGGATAAGTTAATGAATAACTTGTACAATAATATTATAAAAAGTTCTGATTAACATATGGCTAGAATATGTTAGTTAGTAGTTGTTATACACTTATGTGGTTAGGTATAATGAAGGGTTTGTGTAGAATATGAGAAACTGAGAACTTGATGAATGTTATTAGCTTTTTTTTTTTTTTTTTTTTTAATAACACGACTATTTTATTTTTAATATTGTCTATTCTAGAATTCTGGGTAGGTGGGAGTTGACAATCAGGAAAAGGATCCTTTTAATATTAAATACAATTAAAATATGCATTGGAATAGTGAAAAGATAGAATAGTATATATTTGTTTTGTGTTATGTTACACTTGTCTGCCTCAGTAGGGAAACTATTGGTAGTAAATTTTTAGTTTGATTTTGGCTAATGATTTAATTTTATATTGGTTTACTTCATTTATATTTACAGATTGAATTTCACAAATAAAAAATAATCTGAAAATATTTTCATTCTGCTGCTTAGCAACAGGATTATCACATAGCCAATGATTATAACTTTCGATTAAAATCTTTATAGATGATAATTATTGTAATTAGTAGAGAAAGTTACAGACATACACTTACAAAAACACTTTTGACTTTAACATATTACAAATTCCACTAAAGGATTTTGATAATGCATATTAGCGAATATATACACACATATAGACTTGTGAATATGTTTTCTAAATATCTACTAAAACTGGATTAGATATTCATAAATATATATTTAATTAACATATGTTCTATTCTCAGTTTTTATCAAAATATGATCAATATGAAATTAAATTTTTGGAGAAGTTCATAGATCAAGACTTCCATATTGAAAAATTTTTATGATGAATAATTAAAGAATCCTGCTATTTAAAGTCTCTAATCTATGGACACACTTTTTTTTTGTTGACAAAAATAGCCACCATCATTTTAATGAAGCCTCAAGAAATATAAGATTGTAAGTGAAGTCTTTTCTTTAATGGTTTTATCTTAAGGGATTAATCTAATCATAGTTGGAAAAATAAAAAAACTTTAACACAAATTTTTGCATTTTCTTTTCGTGATTAACTGATTTAAATGTGAGAATCTTTGCATAGCTATATTTTGTAAAAGATTTAGGGCCCATCATTACAAAATATTCTAGTCGATGGATTTTTTTTAGGATTCTAAAAGTAAAAAAAAAGATTGATATATTTATCCTAGAGATATACTGATGCAGTTTTATTTATTGTAGAACTATTTCTAAAAGGTAAAGAGGGAGATTTAGAAAAATGGGTCTCCATAGCCAGATCAGTAAAAATTTTAATTTGCAAACTATGGGGTCTAACAAAATACTGAAAAGACCAAACCGTTTAAACACATGAACAAACGCAATAGATTCCAGCCTTATGGGCACCCATTATTCTATCTCTTTCCCTACTCTCTAGCATTAGTTTTACAAAGTCAGTTTGATAAGGAAATAAAAATAAAATATGAACAACTCCTTGATAAAATAGCTAATGAAAAGAATTTAATACACACACAATCTTGATATTATTTGTGACCCAACAGTTTCAGAACACTGGCATGAGTGAATGAAACTTCCATAAAATATTGGCCTACTTTTGCAGAGTGCCTATGGATCGTGAGTTTTTAAAAACGGTTTTTGGAGACTTTAAATAGGATTCTTTCATTATGGATTGTAGGAATTTCTCAGTATGGAGAAGTGGTGCATATTATTTTTATAAAGTTTATTTTTTCACCTGGAAAACATGTATTATAGTATAGTATATATATATTGTTGCAGTTTTGTAAAAATTATATATATTAAAAAATAGTACAGTGGGTAGTCATGAGATTGAAAAACATTGAATATATATATATATATATAGGTAGAATAAGTAAAAGGGGTAACAGCCTTAAATAGCTTATTACAAATAAAACATAACTATATCAAATAAGTAAGTGAAGATGACTGCAAGCATTCGTTAGCATTTCCAACAGTTAAGTTGCTGAAGGTTTTCCAGTTATCTTTAATGTATGAAAGTTATTTATCCATGGATAAACATGTTTATAATATATCAAACAACTGTTTTCACTCTGTTCACATTACAAGTTAATATACATGCATAATTTAGAATCATTCTTATGTTACTACTGTCTTTTTCGAGATACTTAATTACCATGTTGCAGAATAACAAGATGAAGTTCTTATATTTTATTATTTTATATGTGGCAATAATTGTCATTATCATCATCAACCATTATCAATCCACTGCAGGATTTAGGTCTTTCCAAGTTCAATCCATCTTTTTCTATCTTTAGATTCTCTTCTCCACATCACCCCTGCACACTTTCTTATTTCATCCATCCGTCTCATATGTGGTCTTTTTCTGGGTCTTTTACAATCTCTTAGATTCCAGTTTAAAATTTCAATTATCCATCTATTATCATCTCTTCTAGCAATATGTCTAGCCCAACTACAGTCTTTTAATTTTTTCAATGAGGTCTGTAACACCTGGTTTTTCTCTTACCCATACATTGCGCTTTTGATCTCTTCTTGTTACTCCCAGCATGCATCTCTCCATACTTCTTTGAGTGGTCTGAAGTCTCTGTATGGCTCTTCTATTAAGTGTCCAAGTCTCAAATCCATAAGTAAGAACTGGTAAAACACCTTTGTTAAAAACCATATTTCCTTTTGGTATCAAGTTATTTCTATCAAAAGCACTCCAACCAAGTTTAATTCTATGATTAATTTCAACCATTATGTTTCCATGTGTATTAATAATCTGACCAAGGTATTTGTAACTGTTAACTTCTTCTAACGCATCATAATCAATAATATCTTCCCATAATTATTGCCTCTTTCTTGAGTGTATAATTTTTCTTAGCATACCGATAATCTTGGAATATTGCAAAAGATTGAGATTCATTTGTTTATAATTGAAGCTTTGCTCACGAGAAAGCTATTTTGCCTCTGAGCCCAACTACTTATTCTTACAAGTGCTGTTCTCTTTAACAATGATCAGTCTGATGGTAGCATCGTTTGTAGCTGTGAAATTTCCACATTTTGAAAGAGTTCATTCTTTATATAGGAGTGTTTTTTTTATTTTTAAAAAATTTATTAATTGAATAAATTTCATATAAAACTTTTAAGTTAAATTTGTCCCAGATTCTCCACATTATTATTACCCGGGTGTGACGAAAATTTACTATCACATATATACTCACAATCAGATATATAAACAATTTTTTTATTATTTTTAAAATCAAACCATTGAGTGTATTAATAAAATTATGTTGATTGTTGTCATTTTCTCGCTCATCTTCTGAACTGTGTGCTGTTGAATAATTTCGTCCTTCTCTCTCTCTCTCTCTCTCTCTCTCTCTCTCGTCCTTCTCTCTCTCTCTCTCTTTATGCCATTCCGGTTCCTGTGTTGGTTGTATTTATCTTTTGTGCGGGGGTGTTTTAACTATTACTGTAATTATGAATGATATAATATTTGCTTTTTAAATTGAAAAGGTATGTCAATTTTACCTGAGGAGTTGTGTTCTATTTGAGGCTCGGACTGACTCCTCCTCTTCCTTTTTCAGATCATCATGAGAGGATCTATCTTATGTTATTAAGCATAGTAATACATTTATGTTTTAAATTTGCATGAATAAATCCTATTACTGTAATATCTGGTTCTGGCGGAGGAATATGTTTCGTTTAATAACCCAATCATTTACAACTGAGCTGGAATCTCCATGGAGACAAAATTTGTCCTAACTAAATAGAATGATGGAGAAATCAATTGGACAATACTCAGGTAAGTGCTGAGGTGAGCGAGATGTTATTTCAATATGGCTAGATAGATCTTACTTTGGGATTGATGTTTTTGTAAATCGTTATTTTTTTTGTCTTTTTCCCCCTATCATTTTAGGGGGGCTGGGCACAGGATCTGGTCACTTAATAGTTCATCTTTTCACTTTGAGGATTAATGAGGGAGAATCTCCATTAAAATAATGGCATTTAAAGAGTTTCTATTTTTCGATTAATAATAATAAAAAAAGCCAACTGTAAATGTTACTTTGTCTTTTATATCAGAAAAATATATTTCCCATTTCTTCAGACAAAAGCGTTTATTAACATGATCTTTTGGATCGACATTCGTCATCCCTCTTTTGACAATGGACTATCTCCTTTATAGCAAGATAGAACAGTTTACCTAGGAACAATGAAATAAGTAAGGGGAAGTTATAGAGAGAATCAAAGCTTTTTAATCAAAAACATCACGGAAAGAGATTAAAAATGAATCTAGAGTTAGTTAATTGGAAAAAAAAGGAGGGACTTAAACGAAATGTTAGAGACTAAGTTTGCAAAATAGAAAGCAAAAGTGAAATAAAATTTTTCTTATTTTATAAGGGTAAAATGTCTGTAATAGCTTTTATGTAATTGTAGAAATTAATTTGTACTATCTGGAGGGAACGAGGAGAAGCGGGGGGGGGGGCACAAAGTGACAGCTTTCTCCAGTAGGAAAACATTTTTTTTCTTTTATTAATTAAAATCTTTTCCGTAGTCGATTTAATAACTGAGAATTAAATTTATATATGGATGTCTACCTGAAACAACCTTGTACACACCTTAATCATGTCTCCCGACGTGTCAGTTGAGATGATCACTAGTTTTTAGATTTTTTACCATTTACTAATCAAGCTATTTTAAGCTTTACGGCTATGGAGTCTCTAAAATAAATTTTCATTGATATCTATTTGGAAAAGATTTTGGTTTATAGTGTTGGCCAAGTAAACATGAAGCTAATGAAGACACATTGCTGGAAAGATGATAAGTGTATAATATGGGGGGGGGGGGCGCTACAGAAACTAATCACCGGGGATAGCTTACTTCTCTGAGAAAAGATGATAGTGGCAAATTTATCAAAGTTCCTTTTTTTATATATTTACAAATTTACTAAATATCAGACAATTAGGCACTCAGAGAAATGATTTAAGAAAGCAGATTAAAATAAAATATGAGGTCGAAACCCTGTTAGTCTCGATACTTGTGGTCAAGTATTTTTACAGTTTTTAATTTTGTAAAATAATTAAAGGTAGAAATGAGTGATTTTAAAAAAAAGTTTTATCTTCACATATGACATAATTTTAATTATATATATATATTCTTTTAAACTTTGTTGATGTTTTTACTATGTGGAAATAATTTAAATGAAGTTAATTTTGTCTGAGAAATGGAAAAACGTCATTAAATAATTTATCTCGGGATCTGTCGTTATCTGCTGCAGTAATAGATATATATATCTTGTCCAAATCACGTGTAAGGCAGGTGGTTATGTAGTGATATTAATAAATTAATTGAAATAATACTTAGCTTAATTTTGTCTGAAATAAGATTTTTGTTAAGATTAGTATTCCAATTTCCTTTTGATCATCTTCTGCTACCTTATTCAGTTTTTAAAATTATATAAAAAACCTGAAAAGTTCACATTATTCTTTGTAAATTTGAAGAAATCTTTTTAAAAAATATGTTATCAATAAAAATGTACTAATTGTAAAAAAAAAAAAAAATGTCAGACTTGGTAAGAAGTGGATTATTATTTTCATTAATCTTAATGTTTCCTTATATTCTATTCTTAAAACAATTTTTTTGTTGATCTTTTTGGTTTTATCCTTGCTAAAAGATGGCCGATTCTCCTGCCAAACTGTGAAAAGCACCATCTTTGAATCAACACATGTATTATAAAGTGAATATTTAATTTATTTATCACAAATTTTGAGGTGCTAGCGCGTCTGTATCATAAATTATGACATGAAATGTGGTGATGACATTTGTACCTTCATGGATCACTTAAATGCTCTCCCTGCCATCATGAAATCTTGAAAAAGACTAAAATTGATCCATAGATTCATTACCATACACAGTTTGAATCATTCCAAATATTTCAGTAGCAGTTTTTTTCCAATTTAACACAAAATTGGTATTTTGGGATTAGCGCTGCCATGATGTAATCATTGGCCATAATTATTCTGACTCTGCAAATTATTCTAGCACTTTAGGTTTTCATAATATTTTTACTTCCCATGTTTGTGACAGCGTAATGCTGCGCTCTCTCCAGTGGGGTGGGGAGATATTTGCGATTGAAGAATGCCATATTTGTGATCTTTTAATAAGGCATTCTGCCATCATAAATACAGATAGCAGGTCTAATAGTTAAGTGCCCTCATTTTTTTAACTACAAAGTTCACACATAACAAACTTAAAGTGCTAGAATAATTTGCAAAGTTAGAATAATTCTGACTGGACAATTACATCATAGTAGTGAACCCCAAAGTACCGCAAAATTTAATGTTAGTGCATTGTACCTCTGTTAAATTTTATGTTAGACCTCATGATTCAGATATGCTGGAATCTTTGTAATGAATAGTGAAATATGTCAATACATTACCACAGGTAGCTTGGTGAGAGAACTCAGACAACTTTTCATTGGTACATACTTCTTTACTTTCTCATTTCAGTAATTTTCATGGAAATCAAGTGACTTTTTTAAAATATGTTCAATTTCTTAAAAAAATATACAGAAAAGATAAATAATAACGTGAAAGCTAAACACCTTCAAACAGATACACTTTAAAAAATGCTTAAGTGACAGCCAATCAGATGGAATAATGGCATCACATGGGACTCTAAATTCTAAAACACAAGCCAGAAATATTAGAAAAAGATGGGACCCATCTTAATCTATGCCTCAATTATATTTAAATAAGCCAGACTAAAAGATAAATGGTATTTTTGGTGATATTGTTAATATTGTAATGGACTTAGAGTACATAACACCTTACAATTTAGTAAGCACTCTCCCACATAATACTTGCTCATCCTCAGGTAACAAAAGTGGATGCAGTTCCTTTGATTCTGGTTTAATTTTTTCAAGTAGTCTTATACAAGAGTTTCACCAGCAGTCAAAAATTTAGTCCAGTTTCAAGTTTACTTTCTTCTTATGTTGTCAAGTAAAGACATGAATTTTCTTACCACATCTGTTAATTCAGCAGTTCATCTTTTATTTTATGCCATGAGTAATTATTCTGACACTTCTGTAGAGGCATCTAATCTAAGCTTGGATGATCAATGGATACTGGTTAGTGTAGTGCTATAAAATCCCCATCTCCAGACCAGTTTCCAGCTTTTGCCTTTATCAGTGAAGACTTCATTTTAAAGTTGGAACTAATGTCTTTATGTATCTATCAGCCACTTTTCATGCTTTGATGCTATTTAAACTAAAAATCTGAAATTAAAATAAACCTTAAGACTTTAAATTGAGACTAATTCACACATATAGTTATATTTTGTTCACTCTGAGCAATATTGGAGATATTTAAAAAACAATCAAGTTTTCTGACTTTCTTCCATCAATCCCAACATTTTTTATTGTTGGGTATAAGAAGATTCTAACTTGTCCTTTTTGATGTCTCATATTCCATTTGCTAAGTAAATTATTCCTGCAATAACTTGAACAAAAAGCTGCTCTGCCCTCTCAAATATTTCCCAACAGTTTCTTTTTTTTACTTTCCCTTTATATATAATTTATTATTTGGTTCTAAAATATCTTCATTTCTTAAATTCTTTTAAATTATGTAATCAATCTTGGGAATTTGACAGGTTCCATGAATAGATTAACCGTTTAGCTGTTTATAGTTTTTGACAATTCTTTGCAGTTATTTGATTAAATTTCTAAATTTTTTATTTTTAACAATTAACCATTATGCTTTATTATATTTCCACAGATTTTTAATTATTTCTTAAAATATAAGTTTCCAAATGAAAATCATTTTTAAAAATAATATTCCAAATATAGAAAAAAAATAATAAATTGAAATATATAATCATAAGGATGATTTTTCACATTTGTTGTTAAAACTATTTAATGAATAAAATTAGATTTGTTTTAACTCTATTTTTAAAATCGGAAAGAATTGTTGTTCAGATTCCATAAAGTAGTGACATCTTGTTTTAAAGTGTAAAATTCTATATTTGATTATTAAAAAAATGACAAAAAATAACTGCTATGCATTTCCCTTTGGGTTCGTTCTATTTTATCATTATTATGTTTTCTTGACCTGTCTTCTTTAACTGTCAACAACTGCTAAGTGGTTCTGTGGCAGTCCAACTACAACTGATCTTTCATATCTCTCCTAAGATATGTTTTATTTTAAATAATTATTGCTTCAAATTTAATTTTTTTATAAGTTGATTTTAAAGTGATTGTTTAAAAAAGTATAGCCAGAAAATGAAATATAAATTACTTTTGTTTAACTGGATTCAGTTGATTGCTTTCTTAGAATGAGTCGATTCCTTTATTCAGTTATTAAAGTGAAATAATTTTGCCCTTCATTATTTTTGTCAAACCTGCTAACCTAACCCGGGCCAACTGCTAATAAAGCAGCTGCTGCTGAACCACCAATGCTTGAAAATAAGTTTTGTAGCATTTGTTTTAAAAACTAGAAAAAAAAATATTGATTTTGTTTTTTGAAAACGTAAAAAAAAAGGTACAACCATTTAAACTAAGTAGTATTAGGTACTGCTAAAATAGAAAAGGAGGGCTAATATACAATTAAAATTACACTAACTAAAGTCAAATTAATATGATTTATGCAAAATAGATACATGTTTAAGAAACAATGCAAAGGATACTAATCAATTTAAAAAAATATGAAATCAAGGCATTTGAAAATTGATAGCAGTATATAATACACTGTTTGTTACCATTGTGGATTAAATTAAATATTTTCAAATTAAATCTAACTATGAACATTCTTATCAAAAAATAAATATTGCACAAATATTTTACAAAAGCAATCATAATTATATAAATAAACTACAGTTTTTATTTTTGAAATCTAAACAATTTGAAAACACAAATGCTTGCAAAAACTTTCACAAGTATTCTTGGGGTCTGACAATAAAGACACTAACTACCAATTGGAAGCATTGTTGCTTGTTTCATACATGATGTGATTGGTGCACCGTGGGTTCTTCTTTGTCAGAGTGAGGAATCTTTCAGCTACTATATCCAGAGAATGATGTTAGCCACCTTATCTTCTTTTTCTATTATCTACCCTAAGTTTTTCCCATCTCTATCCTACTCCATTAGCTTTCTTTGTACATTATTGACATTTGGAGAATTTTTTTAAAATTAATAAATCCATATTTTAATTCCAATTTTACTAATGGTAATGATAACTATAAAAGAATAAATTGAAACTCGGATGACTGCAGCACTTTTGTTTTGGAATACTCTATGAAAGGATCATTTGAAAAGTTAAAACAAAACATAACTCTTTCAGCTTATTTGTTTGCATCAATGGATACTAGATGGTAGTGCAAAAATCTTCAGCTTAGTTGTTTTAATTACTGAATTTCATCAATAGAGAATACATTTTTATATATACATAGTCCTGATAGTAGTGCAAACTCTGATCAGTTTATATATAGTGTTAAAACAGTAAATCTTAAAGAATTAAGTCTATTTTCTAATAGTAGTTATTTGGGATTTTCACATTGTTCTGTTAATTAAAAAAAATATAATTAATAGATTTAATTACAGTTTAATTTTCATTTGTTATGATAGGGTACTTTTATGTAGCTCTGAAGAAGACTGTTGAATAGTTGGATCTATCAGTTATTTTTAGAAATGTGAATAAATATTTTATTTGCATTGTGTAAAGGGCATAGAAGAATATGTTAGTGTTGTTTTTATATATCTTCCAAACTAAATTTATGATTTAAATAATAAAAATGAAATAAATTATCATTGAGATTTTTAGGGCTAAAAAAAAAGTTCTCCCTTCTATCCTCATCACCAAATGATTACACTAATATAATTTTATTAATGTGAAAATTTATCATAAACTTCTCTCCATTTTATAGCTATGATGCTTTTCAAATAAAACACTGTTAATCTTTAATTTTGATGTTGGTGTATTTTCATTCTCTGCAATGCTGATTTTTGCTGCTATTCTTTTTACGTGTCTGTTTGTTTTTCATCTGATTGGATTCTTATGATAATTTTTATTTGAGACTTCTTAATGATTTTGTTTTTGATTACTCAGAAATTTGCAGTTTTAATTCTAGAACTGTGTTAAATTATTGTTGTTTTTTTAGGATAAGACTTCCTCTACACTAATTAGTAGGTATAATGAGTCATTACTTACTGATTTTCTCATTTTCTGTGTGCTGAATGAAGTTTCTCATCCCATGTGTTTCCATCAGATTATCTCCAAACTTAATACATTTTGATCTTTGGAAAAAAAAGCTCACCTGTTTTTTGTTTATCAAAATGAGAACTTAATTGCATTAATTTTTTCTTACTCCACAAGGCAACAACTGATGAATAAATACTTTTAATGCCACCAAACTTTAATACAGTTTGTTTGAATGAGTTGATTATTTAACTAGAACCTTAATAAAGTCACAATCTTTTGTGTCTGTGTCATGAAGATCCACAGAAAAGAGGCATTAGGAACTATTTCTTAATATGTTTACCAATTAATTATTAATCAATTTTTGACATGTGCTATTTAATCATGTTATTAATTCAGTGATGTTATATTGAATATGCAGGAGATTCTCCAACCCAAATCCAAGGCAGAGACTTTTAAAGGATAAGAATGGCAGTTTTATTTTTATATAGGCCAATCTAAAGCATTACAGAATAAAAGCTTGAAGATTTAATCTTTGTAACTTTAGTCCATTACATTAATAAATTTATAGTTAAACCCAGTAAAAAGTTTCAAATTTATGGCTGATAAATATTAGACAATACTGGAATCAATTTAATAACAACATAAATAGTTTTCATTAGTAATTTTAACATCATCTAATATTTACTAGCCATAAATTTGAACATTTTCACTGAGTTTAATTACAATTAATAATGTAATAATAATCATCTATTAAGCTAATGCACATGCGCTTTGAAGATTTAAATTATAAATGAATACTCTCAATTCCCAACTCAAGGTAAAGTCTTTTTGAAAAGATAGAATGAATCCATCTATCTTTCTTACCCAAACGTTTATGTATGGGCATGACGGATTCACTCTATCTTTTCAAAAAAACTTTACCTTGTGTTTGGAATTGAGAGAATTCATTTATAATTTAAATCTTCAAAGCACATGTGCATTAGCTTAATAGATGATTATTATTACTGTTTATAAAACATAGCACTATATAAAATATTATTTAATTAATAATGTAATGGATGTGAAGTTACAAAGATTTAATCTTTATGCCCTCATTCTGAAAAGCTTTAGTTTACATTTAGATACAAAGATAAGATGGCCGTTCTTACATTTTAAAAGTCTATTTTACTTTTGGATTTGAGAGTGTCCTTCATATGCACTATAACATTGATGAGTTAGTAACATGATTAAACAACACATGTTTAAGACTGACTATCTTCTGATTAAGAATTACAAACAAAAACTGCGCTTGTATATTATATTTTTATTAAATTGATTATCTTTATTGAAAAAAATCCAAATGGTTACTTAATCAGGATTCATGTAGTGTTGGTTTGCTCTTAATTCCATCATTCTACCAATGCACTAACATGTATAGAAAATTTCTTCATTAATAAACAATCAAAAAGCACTAGACAGATCAAGGCGTGGAAATAGTAATGTGAATACAGAGATATCTTTATATCAGAAATTATTTGGAGGATATAAAATAATATTTTACAATGGAATTATACAGTCATTTCTAAGAAGAAATGGCCCAAGGTCTGTATTCAAAAGAAGTAGTAAATGTCATGGAAGATTTTATCAGACCAGTGTCTTATTGTGTATGTTTTATATATTGGAGAATGAGAGTATTTTCTGGTGACATTCTTATTTTCCAAAATGTTAGAATGTCATGGTGTATTGGTGCAGAGTAGTGACCAAATCAACAAATTATAGCTGCAATAATCCTTTTGAGGATTAATGATTTTGTTAGATTAAATGAACATATAATAATAATTCAACTAATTAATTATCATATGTAAATACGTTAGCCACTGCTTAAAACTAATGGAATATCAGCAAGTCTATAGTCAAGGCTACATTTAAATAATGATTATAAATTCTTATTAATACTGAAGTTTTAAATAAACTGTTCACTTTTTTTTTTTGAGTGTTGTCTTGACAACAGGTTGCTAATATTCTATTGGTTTCTCTAAACATTGGCTGTGTTAATAAGATATATATATATATATATATATTAATCAGAACTATAAAGTGCATATGATTATGCAGAAATGATGCACTATAAATATATCTAAAATATACATAATTTATAAATCTTAAAATTATGTTTTTTGCTTTGTTTAATACATTTTGTCTTGTAATCTTTTATACATAACTTATATTTAATGACTGATTTATTTATTTTTAATTTTACATTTATTAATTATTATAGATTAATTTTTAATTAAAGCTATATTTAATTTAATATAAATTTATGTATTTAAAAGATATACTTTTTATTATTTTTTATATTACTGACCCTCTTAGTTTCTGTTCTAATTATCAAAAATATTTTTAAAATTTTTTTAATCCCAAACAATTAAACAAATATTTCTTACTTTATATATTTTTTGTCTTCATCAGAACTATAACATATATGAGCAAATAACTCAAACGTTGCAGCAAAGCATGCTGGGAACTCAGAATAGTTTATTATTCAGGATGTTCAAGCATCAGAAGTGATAGAGCTGGGATGTGATCCATGGACCATGAACTCCAGAGTCTGCCACTCTACCACTGCAGCAAAGCAATCTGGGAATGAAATTCAAGCATCAGAAGTGTTAGAGCTGGACTGTGAGCCATGGACCTTGAGCTCCAGCATCTGCCACTCTACCACTGCAGAAAAGCATTCTGGGAATGAAATTCAAGCATCAGAAGTGATAGAGCTGGCCTGTGAGCCATGGACCTTGAACTCCAGAGTCTGCCACTCTACCACTGCAGCAAAGCATGTAGGGAACTCAAGAAAAATATTATAATTGATTGTTTTGTTATTCAGAAATTCACAAGATGGTTGCAATCCATGGACCTTGAGTTCCAGAGTCTGGTACTTTACCACTGCAGAAAGGCATGCTGGGAACTCAAGAAGAATATAGAAATTGAATGATATATTATGCAGGAGTTCATAAAAAGTTCAAGCATCAGAAGTGGCAGAGCTGGGCTCTGATTCATGAACCTTGAGCTCCAGACTATGCCATTCTACTACTGCAGCAAAGCATTTTGGGAACTCAGAAGGAATATAGTAATGGAATGGTTTGTTATTCAGGAGTTCATATGAACTTCAAGCATCAGAAGTCACAGAGCTGGGTTGGGATCCATGGAAGTATCTAAACCTCTATCATTGAAACTATACAGAGCAATTGGTTTTATTTATTTCAGTTTGCATATTTGATATAATTCTGTTATGGCTGTAAAGAATCTTTAAGTCATGATTTGATTAGTCCCTGAGAAACCACTGGGTTCTCACAAGCCATAGTTTTTATTTTTAACCAGAAGAATTAAAAATAACCATATTTGAGCCATTATCATTTTTACTCATTGTCATTTTATTGTAGGATGGAAGTCCCTCCTTATTTTATTCAATTTATTGATCAATTGTATATCCTCCACAATCTTTCAGCAAACGTAATTTCATCCATCCATCTAAAAGTTTCTTTTTAAATCTTTTATAATCTTTTGGAATCCTACTTAAAACCTCAGCTATTCATCAATTATCTCTTTTAGTGATACGTCTAATCCACATTCATTCCAATCTTTTAATTTTTTCAATGTTAGGAATATTTGTTCTTTTTTAGTTTTGATCTTTTCTTGTTACTCCTAACATACATATCTTCATATTTTCTTGAGTGATCTGAAGTCTCTGCATTACTTTCCTGTTAAGTGCCCCAAAACACATAATATTAAAAATCATCCTTTTCAAATACATACGTATATTTCCTTTTAATATTGTCATTTCTACCATACGTATATTTCCTTTTAATATTGTCATTTCTACCAAAAGCACTCCAACCGAGGTAGATACGTATATTTCCTTTTAATATTGTCATTTCTACCAAAAGCACTCCAACCAAGTTTAACTCTGATTAATTTCATCCATTATATTTCTGTTTGTGTTAATTCTCTGACCAAAGTTTTATAGTTGCTAATTTCTTCTAATTCATAATCATCAATTTTTATTTTCTTCTTATGAAAAAAAATCTATTGATTACCTCTTTTTAGCATTCATCTTTACTCCTATTTTCTTTTTTTTATCTGATAACTTTTGCAACCTTTCCTGAAAGTTCTGAGACATTATTTGCAAAAACAACCACATCAGCTGCCAAAATCTACATGACTTAAATAATCCCCATTTACTGTTAATCTCTTAGTTTCTAATTTTAGTCCACAAAATAGTTTTTGTAAAACTACTGTAAAACCTTTTGGAGATATGGAATCACCCAATCATACACACGTCTCAATGTTAATCTGCAATCTAATCTGAACTGTTGCATTTTTGATAAATATTCTTCCGAACATGACATTTATCTAGGTCTATACCTTATAATCCAATGCTTTACTCATTAAAAAATGCTTGTAGAATCAAATGCCTATCCAAAGTGTAATGACAATTCATAATTATTGGTTCTTTTTATACCCTCTCTCAATACTTGATTATAATCCATTTTTTTAAAATCTCTTTTAAATCTATTTTGTTTTTTTGGTTGGTTAAAATCCAGAATTTGCAGGAGATGAGTTGCAATTATTTTGTTAAAGATTTTGTATATAATTGAGAAGATTGATATCTTTGTAATTTGTATTTTTTTTGTCATGCTTCTTAAATATTAATATTCACTATATGTCCTTCCAATTATCAGCTCCAGCTTTATCACTAAAACATTTGGTATATAGTTTTGCCAAATTTTTTTCTATTTCTTCATTTTTTTCTTCAAATATCAATAATAATCCCACCATTTTCAGATTTTTTTTCCTCATTAATTTAAATACCTGTTAATTTCTTCATTTTTTCTACAATGTTCTTTAGAATTTTTCCATATACTTCGTAATATCATCTGTCTTCTTAGTAATCAATTCATCTTCGTTGAAATAACAGTCCTTCCTTTACCAACTTTCTTGCCAATATATAATTATATTTTCTTATTATTACAAAATTCCAGATAATCAGTTTTTTAATAAATCATTTTTAAATATTTTCATTGTTTTATAAAAATCTCTTGATCAATTGCTGTTCTCCTTTTGTCAGTTTCTTCATTACAGTTCTTAATCATCTTTCATTTTAAACAATTTGCAAGTTTGGATTTAAATTCATTGGAGTGTTTCTGAAAGTTAGGAATATCAAATGTTAATACTGTCTTTTTTTAATTATTTCCACATCTCTAGTTTTGCCTTTATACATATCGTACATCTCACTAGTTGATTATCACTTCATGTGTTAAATTTATTAAGAATATTACTATCTTAAAATACATATTTTGTATTAGTCAAGATATAATCTAATTTCGTTGTACCTTTATTTGGATGATTTCATGTCCATTTCCATTTAGCATTTTTTTCAAAGGAAGAATTTGTATATAAAGTTTTCTTTTTCTGCCAATTCCACAAGTCTCTGTCCTCTCTTCTTTCTATCACCATAAGCAAATTTTACCTAAGACACTTTCAACATTCAATTGTTTACCAATTCTATTATTAAAGTCTCTCTTGATAATTTTAAGATCTTGTTTAGTCTGATCCAAAGCATTTTGTATATCCATTTCTTCATTACAAAGAGAATTTATTGAGATGTAAATCTGAATTATTTGCATTAGGTAGCTTCCATTAATTTGAATAACTAATCTTACTACTTTGTCCAATATCATCAATCTCAACAATGTTGTTCTTTCATTTTTATTTATTTATAATAAATCCCATTCCATTTGTGCTTCCAATATTTATGTTTAGTAATAAAGTCCATGTTCATTTTTTAAACAAACATCTCATCATTTTTTCTTCTGACTTCACAATGTCCAACATGCTGTTAGACAGTTTTCTTCAAATTTGAAATATTCTCTCATTTAAACATGGTTTGCAGTTATCCTAAATAAAAGGTCATCATTGAAAGGTTCCCTGGAGCCACAACACTCACAGTCTTTGGTCATTAACCACTCCATTAGCTGATGAATTTACAACCTTGTGAATAAGAATCATGATTTTAGCTTTGTTTGTAATGAAGTATTTGAGTAATTAATTGTAAAAACAGTGAGCCTAAAAGCTTAATTTTATTATTTTATAAGAAAATATTGATTCATTTTTTTATTTTTTGGATATAATAATAATAACAATAATAAGACAATATTATATTATTATTCAGTAGTATTTATTTTTCAAATCATTTGTACATGAATGTTTAGGAATATATTTTAAAGTGATTTAGGGCATTTTATTTCTGCTGTTACCAACAAAAAGAACCCATGACTTTCTCTGCTTTCATTTATCATACTTATTGGGAATAACAAATCATTCTATTTTTTATAGTCTGTATCCATATTGTATAAGATTGGGTAATCTGTAAGTGCTATAATTCCATATTACTTTTTGGCTATTGGCCTTCATTAGTGGGGGAAGTTTAGATTATTTACATCAAACACCCAGCAGCCATTAAAAATTTTTTTTTATACTTTCTAACAATGAAATGAAATTTAAAAACAGTCTAAAGCTTGAATCCAAAGCAATTTATTTATATAATTATATAGACTGATGCTGTGTTAGTAACTATATAATTTAATAATTTTAATTTTATATGTTAACTGCAGTAACCTTTTTTCTTTTGGTTAGAATGATCTATATCAACAAAATATCCATTATTTGCTTCCATTTAATGTAAGTTTTTAGAACAATTTTTTACTCCAATTACTCAGCTTGAGAGCCATCATTTTCCAAGATTAAATAATCAATGGACACCAGGTGGCAGTGCTATATCCACATTTATCAAACTAGTATGTCTATTGACTATCTTCAATGAAGAGTAGGATTATACTTAGAATCTAGCTGCTATTTTTAACTCTTATAAAGCTAATGGCTTAAAATTCAAAATCATCCTAAAATGGTTGTTTAGTTTCTGTTGATAACTGAAGTTTAAACTGGTATCAACATTATCATACACTATATAATATTAATACCATCTATATTCTTTATTACTTTTTACAATGCTTTTTTACAACCCACTATTGATGGTTTCGATTGCTCCAGCAATTTTCTTCAGAACATTTTCCATCTTTCATTTAAATAGTCCACTGCTTCTTATTTCCTTCTTTTTAACATAGTCTTATTAAATTTTTGATGTTCCTTATATGCTCCAAGCATCCACTTATATATATATATCAATGTTTCTTCTTCTTATCCAAGCTCTATTTCCAGTATTCTTTATTCTCTTTATGAAGTATATCTTTCTTATTGCATTGTAAAAAATAAATAAAAACATAGATGAGATATTAATATTATATGCATTTAGCAATGCTATAAGAAAGATACTTCATAAAAAATATCATATACCATTGATATCATAACTTTCCACATGATTACTTTATATCTCTTGAAAAATAATTATCTTCCCCTTACTTTTGAGCCACCTATTTTAAACTTAAGTAATCACTGTACAACAGAAAATATATTATTGTAAAATCCTCTTGTTCAGATTAACCAGTTTTTGGCTTTTACCTTCATCAGTGAAGAGTAGGATTCAAAGTTGGAAGTAATGGTGTTTATGCACATAGCAGTCAAAGAGGTTATACTGTTGATATAGAATGAAGTTTCAAAATATAAATTAGCTGTGTTTGAAACCTTAGGATTTTTTTTTTTTTTTTAATTTCAGGTTAATAACAGTATTCTTATAAAGGAGTAAAAAGTCACTGCTTCATGCATTAATTCCAGCTTTGAATTTTAATTTTCATTGATAATGGCAAAAGCCAGAAACTGATTGATCTGAAGATGGAGATTTTATAGCCCCATACCTTCTGGTGTCAATTGATTACTTAATTTTATAATAGATGGCTCTGTAATAGGATGAAGTTATTTTAAACTGATTTTTTTTTTTAAAAAAAAAGTCTTCATCAATTTAAAGACAAACTTAGATTTAGTGAATATATTTTAGTTAATCAAATTGTAACCTCTTCACTTAGGTATATCTGACGTAACAGAAATCGAAATAAACTGATAATAACACACACACATATATATAAACATCGATTCAGCTTCAGATATATCCTGGAGGTGCGTTAGTGACTATTAAAAATCCTTTTCTTGGTTTTATGATTGAAGTGAAACGTAATTGGAAATCTTATTTATTCTTTCAATATTAGATTGTCTTGCGACTTGATAACTATTATAGCTATTTTATATTACTCTCTTTGCTTTCAGACTACGATTTCGTTAGTGGAAGACAATGATAGCCATTTCTTTGTGGTGACCTTTGTCTTATGCGGTTGCATTGCTGCGGGGTTATTGGCTGTTGTTGTGTTATATGTTGTACGTCGCCACGCACGATCACAAGCCAAATTACAGAATTTAAGTGGAGATAATGACGCTGAAGCCAGCAAAGACTATCAGGTAAGAAATTGCTGATTAATTATTGATGACATTTTAATTTGGCAATTTTTTTTTTTTTTTAATTTGTTTCTGTTAATTTCTAATGATCATCTTGAGATCTGATTTGTTTCGCTGCTCTCTGTTCTCTTTTGATTAAGGTGAAACAGCTTTTACCTTTTTTAAAATTTTATTCTTGTTTATTTTTCATTAATTATTATTCAGCTTCATTCTAGGATTATTTGCTCCTCCTTTTTTTTTTTACCTGAGTTTATATCCATGGAAACTTGTTCTACCTTTCAGCTAGGCTTCCATAAGTTGCCATGACAACAGCTTTCCTTTCAGTTTATTAGCTAATGGCAGTTTGATATGCAGAGTTTTTTTTTTAACCTCCTGTTGAAGCTGCTCTCAATACCTGAAGGAGATCAGAGAGTGAGAGAGAGAGTCTTTGTAGAAAATGTCTTTAAATGATTTGTTATTAGGATCTCTGTCGCCAGAGGATGGCATGCAAATCATCTGACAAAGCTGAGCCAGTTCACGTGGCCCAAAGAGTCAGCAGTCTCTCCCAGAGTGAAGCTTCTGTCCGGAGTCCTTCCAGTCGAAGTAGCACTTCTTCATGGTAGGTCATTTTTTTTTACTTAATCACTCAATATGAGAAACAACTTTCAGTTAATATTGCTTGTCAGTTATCTCTTAAAACACCCATCTCCCCCAATCCTGTGTAAATAATCTAGTGTCAGAGATCAGATTTTAAGGTAAGGAAATAACATATAAAACAAACAAACAAACATATCAAATATGCAAGATCAAAATATTTTATTTCCTTTATACGTGTCAGACATATGCATCTGCCTTTTGCAATTTATGTATATCATTTATTTAATCTTTTTTTTATCTAATTATTTTAGTTATAATAGTTTACCCCGTCCATATCAACTTATTCATTTTTTATTTTTGTGATTAAAAGAAAACATATTTTTTATTACAAAAAAAAAAGATGCGTGCACATATTTGTTTAATATTCCTTTGTATTAATATTTTAAAATGGTGATTAAGAGGATATTAGAAATTACGATCTATTAGTCTTTTATCAGTTCTTCATAAAAATTTTACAGCAGATTTTGGATTTCACCCAACCAAAAGAAAAAGCTGGATTTAAAAGTGGTTTTGGTACAGTAAGTCATATCCAAGTATTGAAAGAAGTTATAGAAAGGACAAATGAATATGAGTTGCCATTATGCTTTGGATTTGTAGATGATGAAAAGACATTTAATTCTCTAAACATTTCTTCAGTGATTAAAGCATTGGATCATCAAGGTATAGACCTAGGATATTGTAATAGTCTGAAGAATATTTATAAAATACAACAGTAATGGTTGGATTATATAATGATATTAGGAAGATTAACATTGAGAAGAGTGTAAGACAGGGTGACTAAAAATTTTGTTAGCAGTTTTGCAAGGGGTATTTTGTGGATTAAAATGGGAAATTAAGGGAATAAAAGATTATTTAGGTCATTTAGATTTTGCAGATGATTTAGTTGTTTTTGCAAATAATGCTTTAGAGCTGTAGGAAATATACAGGAGTTATCACATGAAAGTAGGAAATTAGGACTAAAGATAAATGTTAAAAAGACTAAAATAATGTTCAATGGATTTTCTCAAAATGAGAAAACAAAGATTGATTATAAATGAATTAGAAGAAGTTAACAGCTACAAATATCTTGGTCAGATTATTATTACTACAGATGGAAACATAATGGATGAAATTAATCATAGAATTAAACTTGGTTGGAGTGCTTTTGGTGTTTGAAAAGCTTAAGGTTTTTAATAAATGGGTTTTACCAGTGCTTACTTATGGATCTGAGACTTGGACACTTAATAGAAGAGCAATACAGAGACTTCAGACCACCATACATGTTGGGAGTAACAAGAAGAGATCGAAAATGCAATATATGGGTAAGAGAACAAACAGGTGTTATTGACCTCATTGAAAAAATTAAAAGACTGGAGTTGGGCTGGACATATTGCTAGAGGAGATGATAGTAGATGGACACTTGAAATCTCAAACTGGATTCCAAGAAATTGTAAAAGACCCAGAAAGAAACCATATGTGAGATGGATGGATGAAACAAGAAA